>ML675601.1:34201658-34505301 GCA_007922155.1 Mesoclemmys tuberculata | reverse complement strand
AAAGCTGATGCCAAAATGATTTGACAAATAGCAGCTTTGAGTTCATTACTGTTATTCTCTGTAGAGTATTAACCTGCAACTATCAACCAATCAGTACGACTATTAAATTTGTTATGTTACCTAGATATTTAAATACCATGATGCTGTCTTTAAACACAATAGAATTTCCACCAGCACCCGATCCATATGTCCTTAGACCTTGGTTGAATCGTCTCAATTTTTAATTTATGCAGCTGTGTTTATTTACATAGAGCCTACAAGTCTATTAAATAAGTCATCAGTTGCACTCATTGTTTACCATCAGAGTTTTCCAGCACATACACTTAGAGTGAGAGGTTTATTTATAGTAACGCAGGCATTGGTGGACCAATTAAGAAATAGAAAAGATCTATATAGAGGAGAGTTTTTTTGCAGCATGACAGTAGGCAAAAAGAAACTAACATGTTCTTTAGCTCTGACATAGTAAACAAACTAGCACAACCAATCCGTCACATTCAAAGGTTAGGAGAAAAGAAATGGAATGGCATTCTAGAAAAGGTGGGTCATATTTATTATTTCAGAATATGATTTAACCTGGCTGATGGGCATAGACCAAGAGAGGGAAATCAATGTAATCTGGCATGTATTCAGTCTCTGATTGAGCATGGATTTCACAAGAAAGATAGATGAACCAAACGTTTTCTAACAGTTTCCTGTTCTTACTACTAAGGGATTTCATTGACGCAAGCTAAGCAACTGCCTAGAGTACATCTCAAACTAGAATTAAAATGAGAAAAGATTTTTAAATTGACTTCCTTTCTGTAAATAACCTATATTCATTCCTCCTTTCATTTATTTTATTAATGTGGGCTACAGCCAGTGCAAGTCTACTAGTAGAATGTGCTGGAAAAAAATAAAAAGCTTCCAGTTGGACTGCTATTCAACAGTTCATCCTTTTTTTTTTTTCTCCCTGTAAAGCTAAATGGTATCAGTATTTGTAAAGTTTCTGAGACTTCCAAATGGGAATTCTTCACAGTAGAAATAGACTTTCCTCATGAGCTTGACAAAGTAGCATTTAGTCTAACTTTTCATTAAGTAAAAACTAAGATTTTTCTGGGAGAACAGCAGCAGAACTTGCCTCCTTTATCCAGTTTTGTTTGTTTTGTTCCTTGAAAGACACTCATAAGAAGGTGAGCAAAATGTCAAGGGAAAAAATTCCTCCCAAACCAAGCCACGCATAGAATTCCACAAGGAAAGTTCATGTTTGTTAAGTCACTATTCTTGCTCAGTAAAGGTTAGCAAACATTTGAAAAAATTTCCTCCTGGGGTGTAATAAAGTGGAAAAGGGAACTGGATGTGATAATACCTGACAGGACGTCACTTTGAAGCATTGGTACTACTTTGGACTATTTCAGGTTCTGGATCTTGGTTTCAGACAGCATACCAACAATTCAAATCTAGAGAGAGAGAGGAAAAGAAAAACAACTGCTCATCTTTGCTGCAGTGCAAAATCATTCTATTTAGTGTTGCATTATTGTTAGCATTTGACAGCTTCATACATAATGACAGGGGTTAAGTATGCTGTATTCGGCTGTACTGTAATGGAGACTTTCTTTTGCTGTATTTCTTTCCAAATTTAGCACAGCTATTTCTTGCAAGCTTACAAGTCAGAATGAACAACTATTTCTACTTAGGACGTGAATCAACCAAAGTCAATGAAAGGACTCCCCTTAATTTGAGAGCAGGCCATTGATGACCACCAATGAGGAAATATACCTGAAAATGTAGATGACACAAAAAACAACATACAAAGATACTTCTTATAATTTCACATTTCAGCTAGGGTCTTCTCCCCACAAACATAATTGTCCCTTTTCTTCCTTAGTTTCTGCCTTCATGATACCTAGCACCACAAAGAACTCAGATCATGCTCCTCAGAGAATAGTGACTTCTAATCAAAAAGGCAGAATTTAAAGATTTTCTCAACTTTCCTACAGCCTCACACAGCAGTTGCATTCCTCCTCCAAGAGGCTTTTTGTATTATATTCGCTAAAGAGTTTGAATTACTGAGAATTAGGCCACATCTACACTACAAGCTTGGTCAATGCAAATGACAGCATAAAACCAAAGCATTTAGTACATTGCTCATGTGTGTTCATACTTGATTGCTTGTGTCAGTGCTGCGCATGCTCACTAGGAACGCCTGTGCTTGATACAAAGTATGGTCCACTATGGATAGGTATCACAGTGTGCCACATGCCACCTTCCAGCACAATGCATTCTGGGGAATTTTTGCAATGAATTGTGGGGCACACTCAAGTCACGGTGGGAGAGCTGGAAGCAAGGGGTCAAGTTCCCATGACACTAGTTTCTCCATCCCAGAATGCTAACAGTAACACATACGTTTCATGCCTTCTTTAAAATCCCACAAACCCACCTGGTACTTGTCACTGTCCACTCTCTCTCTCTCTGAAAAAACATGGAGCCCACACAGCTGTGCACTATTGTCATGAACATTATAAACACAAGACAAATGATCTTCCAGTATTTACAGAGCCACTGTAAGTAGTGTAACAGGGAGGGACGTGACAATTTCTTTGAGGACCATAGTGGGTCTCTGAGGGTCATAATGAACAATAATTCATGGTTGTTGGTGATTTTCACTGAGCAGCTGCAGATTGGTGCAGGGCCACTTCTGGGACCAAGAAATGAGCACTGACTGAATCCCTGTACTCAACAATAATTTCTTGTAATAAAAGTTAAACACACAGAATAAAACTGGATGGCTTTTTGAAAGAGAAAGTAGCTAAGGACACCGAGGTTAACGGTACTTGGGACAAAATATAAAATGGCTTTACAAAAGGTAGCTCGTGCCAGACCAACCTGATCTCCTTTTTTGAGAAGATAACAGATTGTGACAGAGGAGGAGGAGAAGGACCTGGGCATACTGGTTGATCACAGGATGACTATGAGCCACCAATGTGATGTGGTCATGAAAAAAAGCTAATGCGTCCTAGGATGCATCAGACAAGGCATTTCCAGTAGAGATAGGGAGGTGTTAGTACCATAATGCAAGGCACAGATGAGACCTCATCTGGAATACTGTGTGTAGTTCTGGTCCCCCATGTCTTAGAAAGATGAATTCAAACTGGAACAGGTGCAGAGAAGGGCTACTAGGATGATCCGTGGAACGGAAAACCTGCCTTATGAGAGGAGACTCAAAGAGCTTGGCTTGTTTAGCCTATCCAAAAGAAGGTTGAGGGGAGATATGATTGCTCTCTATAAATACATCAGTGGGATAAATACCAGGGAAGGAGAAGAATTATTTAAGTTCAGCGCCAATGTGGCCACAAGAACTAATGGATATAAACTGGCTATCAAGAAGATTAGACTTGAAATTAGATGCAGGTTTCTAACTATCAGAGGAGTGAAGTTCTGGAATAGCCTTCCAAGGGGAGCACTGGGGGTAAAAAACCTAGCTAGCTTCAAAACTGAGCTTGATAAATGTATGGAGGGGATGGTATGATAGAACAGCCTAGTTTGGCAATTGACTGATCTTTGACTACTAGTGGTAGCTATGCCAATCGCCTGTGAAGGGATTTTGGATGGGGTGGGTTCTGAGTTACTACAGAGAATTCTTTCATGGGTGTTGGCTGGTGAGTCTTGCCCACATGCTCAGGGTTTAACTGATTGCCATACTTGGGGTTAGGAAGGAATTTTCCCCCAGGGCAGATTGGCAAAGGCTCTGGGGTTTTTTCACCTTCCTCTGTAGCATGGGGCACAGCTCACTTGCTGGTGTATTCTCTGTACCTTAAAGTCTTTAAACCATGATCTGAGGACTATAATAACTCAGTCATAGGTCAGGGGTCTATTACAGGAGTGAATGGGTGAGGTTCTGTGGCCTGCATTGTGCAGGAGGTCAGACTAGATGATCATATTGGTCCCTTCTGACCTTAGAGTCTGAGAGTAAGAAATAGGCATTTGAATATAAAACCTTTCACCTATCAGTCACAGAGTGGAGCCCAAGTGGAGGATGAATGAAGGCAGGACCATGTGACAGCAGTTTGGTGGACAGTGATAAATGAGCTGAGCCTCCGTTATGGTGGAGAGGGATCCACATCACAGACTTGCACCTTGACTAACAGACCAATATTAGAACGAGCAGGAGGACTACACTATCTTTGCAACCCTAAAGGAAATATATCTTCAGGTCAGGACTAAGAGCCTTTGGGGACAACCGCATTAGACAGAAAGGCAGATTCTTACCATGTGTTAACTAACGTGGTAACATTCCAGTTAAGATAAGGTGGGTGCGGTAATATCTTTTATTGGACCAATTTCTGTTGTTAAGAGAGAGAAGCTCTGGAACTTTCACAGAGCTCTTCTACGTAAGCTCGGAAGCCTGTCTCTCTCATGAACAGAAGTTAGTCCAGTGAAAGGTATTACCTTACCCACTTTGTCTCTCTGATATCCCGGGACCAACGAAGTGACAACAATTTTGCATACAAAAATGAAAGATAATTACAAACTGCCCTGTCTTCACTTTCACATGCGTTAGCAGATCCTGGGAAGCTCAAACTGTTAACATGTGTTAAAACTACAACTGAATTTTTTCCACATTTTAGTTACTGCACATTACCTAACATGTAGCAAGAACACACCTCCTTTCCTAGTGAAGACAAAACTACTGAGGGGACTGTATAAGACAAAACAGCCCTGACACTGGTTCAACCTATTCTGTTCATAAACAGTAGACAGCCGACTCCAGCGCCATCAAATTAAAGTTAAATGATGCCTTTCTAATCTGCCTCTGAAAAAATGTATCCAGGAACTGTCAACTTCCATGAGTACTAAAATGAATTAAAGGAAAAACCACAAAAACTGACCATGTTAATAACCAACCTTTACTTGTTATTCAGATGTGGATTTTATTCAAAAATCCAAATGTGAAAGACAACTACTGAAAGTTAACCACTGAACAAAAGTCTGTTTTTTGCCCCCAAAAGACAAGAATATCATCTTTTCTTGAAAAAGGCGATTGTTCTACCCACCTACAAGAAAAATAAATTGAACTGAAATATTTGTGGGAATAATGTTTTTCCTCTGCTGTCGGTGGAATAGCAACACTCAGCATTTTCACATGGGCAACTTTGAAGATATCCACCTCAGTATTTTTAAGGGGTGTAAAACTAAATTCATTCAAAAGTCAGGGGCTCTTTCAAATAGGGCATGTCTCCTTCCTCCTTTTCCTGCTCAATTCCCCATCTGACATTTTTCAGCTTAACCAGCAATCCATTTACATAATTTTAAATCCCCTATCTTGTAGCTTCTGAAATATTCCTCTTTAACTGCAGATTTCCCATTAATCTCATTAATATGCAATAACACCACCCAGTTGAAATGTAAAAATAATAATGTAAAGCTGCCTGTTGATGTACCAGGAACATATTACAGTGACACCCAGGATTCATATCAGACCAATGCCTATTTCAAGTTTCATAAATGATAATAAATGAGTTCCTAGGATACTGAATAGCGAAGATCATAAGTCCCCTAGGGAATTCCTATCATCTCTTGTTGGAATTCAGATGCCCTCATTCATATACAGCTACCAAGAAAAACAGAAGACAGAATAAAACGAGTGGGGGAAACATAACTGCAAATAAATTTAAAGCAAATGCTATTTCTTGCACTGCTAACCTTTTTATGAGTGATGGATTAAAAAAAAGTAAAATTAGAAATAAGTTTGGAAACATTGATTCACACCTGCCGTCTTCCCTATCCAGAGAAAGGCAGAACTTGGGGACCACTGCAATACCCCCTGCCATAACAATGAGAGTGATAAGCTAGCCCAGGGGTTGGCAACCCGCGGCTCTTCAGCCGCGGTAAGCTATGTTTTGCAGCTCCAGCCTATTTTTCTTTAGTCAGTGGAAGAGGGGGCAAAATGGTTCTTTTGATAATAAAGGTTGCCGACCCCTGGGCTAGCCCTGCTGGCTATCAGTGAGCAGACCATGTGGGCAGCTACTGACACTTACTTAGGAAGAGTGGCTTGACTTCTGGGCCTTGTTACTATCCAGAGAAACCTTCAGCAAACCAAAACTACAAAACAAGGCAACTCCAATTCCAACACTACAGATAAAACTGCAGAAAAATGATTAGCCAACTTTGGCACCATTCAAGCAACCTGATTTTCAAAGTAGATTTGAGATGTATAGTCCTAGAGCTAAAGGTTAACTGATTTGAATCACCCGGTCTCTGACTCTGACTATTTTAAATAGGTGGCAAAACACAAGCCATTTCCTTTACATCTGTATCTTCTGTTGAGTTCAGTAGGTTCAAAAAGTCTTATTATCACAGCAGATAAGACAGAATTATGACTCTGGGTTTGACATAGTGGAGTGCCTCATTACACATTGTCACAGACATCATACAGTGCACCACAGATTTCCCCTTCAAGGAAAAATAATGAGCTGTCCCGAGTCCACAGCACTTTTTACAGAATCTCAGATGTTTGCCTTTGTTTATTTTTTCACTTTAAGAGAAAAAGCAACCAAAGTAAACAAAAAATAAAACAACCATAGTATAAACCTGATAAAGACCAAAATGCCATTGCTGCTGACAGAGCAAATACTATGCTAGTCACAGAAATAATCAGTTTATTTGGCTTTCTGTTGTGATAAACCATCGGGATGCCTGCATAGTCTTTCTTGAACAATTCCCTTCTCATTATCATCCTGTCCCTGTTGCTGCAGGCTATGACGCAATCTTTGATAATAGTTTTGGCATATGTTTCCTGGGGAAAGGCCCTGCCACCCTTCTGCTGAATGGATGTCGATTGTGTTAATGCTGAAGATATGTAGATGCCACCTCCCGCTATGTCAAACCTTTAACACCACGTGATCTGTCATTATCATTTAATACCATCCCACTAATATTAATTATACTTATAGTACAGATCTTCCCCTCCAAACAGGCAACTTATATATTTATATTGTGCACTTCTATGAAACACACTGCATATATTAGCAATAAAGACTACATTTAGAGACAGGTAAGCTTGCAGATGGGCACAACCCATCCAGCCAAAACCTTAAGCAGGGAAATAAAAAGTTAAGGGGAAAGACGTGCACTCCTTTTCACCTTCGTACTGAATACAATACTGTGGTCAATAGACTGCAGTGTTCCATATGGCTTTTGTTTGCATGTTCAACAGATAATCCGAATTAGAAACAACACTATAATAATATTATAAATATAATAATCTTTATTTATACAGTCGTCCTGCTCCCCCGCAAAAGCATTTGGGGTGCTGAATAATAAAAATCCTCATTAACAAAAACACCATGATCTCCACAAAATTACAGATATGGGTAAACAAAAAGAATAAAAACAAGGCAATAAAACAACAGCGGTAGGCATTTAAGAACGCCTCCAAAAATAAGCTCTGAGAGATTTTTTAAAATGGGGAAGGAGGAAATTACATGAATTTCAGTAGGGAGTGACAGCTCGGTCACCTACTCACTTAAGGCATGATGACCTGAAGCATGCCAGCCTCATCAAATTCATACTCCAATGCAATACCTCAACAGTGACCTCCGCAGCGTTAAGGCAAAGTGACTTCTCAAATGCATGGAATGTGTGACAATCTGATGTATTGATCTATTGTTAGAATCGATATAAAAAGCACATGAAGGAATTTTGTTTTACTAAAACTCACTGACATCAGAAATTCAGAAGTTTTCCCACTGTTAGACTGAAACTCTCCAATGCATCCTTAACAAAGGTGCGGCTTCCGCTGCACCACAATGTGAAGGTCACTATCTAGCACCTTGCAGATTTCCACATCAAGCAAAATAATTTTACTATGCCTCAACTGCATCTGATTGCCTTGCCAAGCATATCTGGGTGAACAACGTATTGAGAAGCAAAACACTAAATCCAGTGCATTTGCCTATCCAGCATTCTGAGCTCAAGGTGCAACATGACAGTAATCATCACCCTGAAGGTAAAGAGTACAAAGAATGCAACACAGAAGAGGTCACCAATACAATTATTATGGAGGCCTGGATAAAGACCTTCACTAATATTAAAATGGTTAGGGAAAAATACATACCTGTGCATGCACACAAAATAAGCCATTTACCGTATACAGCGATATAGATGTTTCTAACAAGAGCCGATAGGTAGAACTGCTCTTGCTTGAGCCCATCTAGAAAGAGATAATTAACCTCTGTTGAGACTGAAAACATTTTTTTGTTTTGGTTTGGTTTTTTAAAGGAGCCAAACCACTGTTCATTGGATTCTGTACTGCATATGTGATAGGTTCCGGTTTCTAGAATCCATTCCAGATTGGGAGAGGGCAGGCATACTGATGATATAACAACCTGGAGAAGCTGGAATTCTAATGAGCTAATATTTCTTCCCGTGTTTCATTGAGCAAGACAGCAGAGCGAATCAGAGCTCCAAACCAAAACACAGAATGTGACACAGGAGTGCCCTAGAAGTAAAAATTTTGTTTTGCACATTTTCCATGCTTAATGAATAAATGATAACAATATTGCCAACCTTAAGAAAGCAAAATTTGTGCATCACAGCCCCTAAAATTATGAGATTCATGCCACCCCCTGCCCAAAAAACACCCATGAGGGTTTTTTTAAAAATGACTACCTTGTGGGGCTAGGGATTTGTTCTGTCCTTTGAGTTTTTGACTCCCTTACCCAATGCTCTGAGTGAGAGAGACAATTAGTGCTTTTCACTCTCCCAAATTTATTGGGGATAGTGATTTTGGTCCCTGCTATTGGAGCTCTCACCCCACATCTGCCTGACTTCCGCCCAGCAATTAACTCTACCCTCACCCCTATCAGTTCCCTCCAGCCTCACCTCTGCTACTACCAGGCTCTTCATCCCTCTCTGCCAGGTCTGGGGGGCTGCAGTGGGGTTTCCAGAGGAGGGAGGGCTGCTCCAGGGGCTCTTCATCCCCCTCTCCCCTTTCCCAGACCAGGTGTTTCAGGGAACGGACAGAATCACCCTGCTGCCGCACTGCTCTTAGAAGGGAAGGGAGAAGCAGAGTTTCTTTGAGTTGCTGGTCTCTTTAGTTCCCTGTTCCTGCTCCCCATTTCCACTCCCATGAGAATGATTTGGGGAGGAGGAGGGAGGAAGACAGTTCTGCCTGCAGCAGCTCTGACTGGTTATTCTGTCCCAGGAGCCAGGCAAGTGGGGGCAGGCAGCCAAACCGAGGGCTCAGATTCACTAAAAAGGGCTGGAGTGGCTCATGTCATTGTGAGACTGATTCCATTCCAACTCCAGCCAAAATCCTGTAACTGGCAAACAAAACACAAGAGTTGGTGACACTAATAATGAAGCGTCTCCTCTTCATCACAGGGTTTCTGAAATTTTCCAGACCAGGAATGTTTAATCAAATGTCAATCCAGAAGTCAATTCTATTGCTCAGTGTCCATGACACTGCCTTAGAATCCCTAAACTTGACTCTCCTTGGCATACACATATTGTGGAAATTTGCCTTCGGAAAAATGAAAAGGATATAAATTGTATTGCTCCATCCAGTTTGGGGGTTGGCTCCTG
Organism: Mesoclemmys tuberculata; assembly: GCA_007922155.1. Taxonomy (NCBI): domain Eukaryota; kingdom Metazoa; phylum Chordata; order Testudines; family Chelidae; genus Mesoclemmys; species Mesoclemmys tuberculata. Next base: position 34,495,740 of record ML675601.1, on the reverse strand, counting down.
ACCACCCTACAAGAGAATCACACATCTCCACATTCCCATAGAAGTCTGGGATGCCACAATGGTGAAGATGAAGTACATTAACGTATTGGATACAGCTCCAGAGGTCAGTAATGATCTAGACTGTCAGCTCGTCAGTCCACTCATTTTGCGCACACATTTCAGCAGCATCAGTACCACACAAACCACTCTCAGTCCTCAACGTCTCTTTTTTCTCCTCTTCTTCTAATGTAATCATCTTTTTCACTGTGGTATTGATGTCCAATACCTGGCACTTCTAAAGAAGAGAGAATTAGCAGTTCAAATCCTAGGTGACTGGAAGTGAGGATGGGAGCTAAAACTGTGGAGCAGGGACCTTCTGACAAAAACCTAGAGTTGATGGTTCTCACATACCAGAATATCAAGAGGATGGTGAGGGCTGTTTGCTGTTGTTCTGGACTTTTTTTAAACCACTCTTCCCACGCTCTTCTAATGTTTGTCGGCATCCTCGCAAACTTATAAGCTTCCTCAAAATGGCCACCATTTTCTCCATTTTCCCCCCAGTTAGGAGGAAGCTGGGCTGTCCTTAGTGAAAATGGTTACCCGTTGGCATCCATAATTTAGAAAATGGATAGGAAACCATGAGAGAACAGGAAAATATGGGTTGAAAGGAAATTGAGGGCACACACAAGGGAATACAAGAAAAAATAAGTATTAGCAGAAGAGAAAAGTTGTTTTCCATGTGTAGTCTTCTAACCAAAACAAAAGTGTCTTTAAACTTAAATTGCAGTTATTTAAAAAAAGTGTCTTGTAATTACTTTAGTTACAAAACTATATTAAATTAAAAAGTGACAGCGCAGAACTGTTGAGAGATTAGACTATAAGAGGAATTGGAAATGGGAAAAATACTCTATAACACATATTGTATAAAGGCTGAGGAGTGAACAAGATAAAAATTATAGTTAATAATGAGCTGCAGATCATTCTAAAGACACCATCTCTTTCTGCATATAAGCAACAGCTTGTACAAATGGGTTCTCTGTAGCAGTTTACACAAGTTACCAAAGTGGAAAGCCAGCCATGAGAAATGTCACTCATCTAAGTCTGTTTTGGTTACATTTCCTATCACCAAGCAGACAGGAAGCGTTCTCAGACTCACAAAGAAGCAAACAGAAGCCAGAGCTAAAAGTAGACTCTTTTTCTGCATGCTATTACTCTGAAAGAACGGAAACCATATGGGGATCGGGTTATTATTCAGCTAGTTAGAGCCTTCAGGTGGCTTTAAATTAAAAAGAAAGATGGTCAACAGATGTATTCATCGACTCAACATCCTTTTCTCATACAGCGTTACAACATTATAGCTGTGCCCACTACTGCTGCTATAGCCCAAGGTATGCCAGCATTTCAGTACCTGATCATGGTTTTACTGTACAAACTCCCATGTCAATAACTTAGTTGTAAAAATTCACCCAGGGCTGAACCTTTAGGTTTTTTGGAGTGGTAAAAATATTTATAAGCATTTCAGAAGTGTCTACCTATTAAAACACTAACGCTGGCAGAGATACTGCTTTCAGAGCTTTCTAATTCAACGAATCAGTTATCTGTGCATTAACCAATTGAGCATTGAGTGCTGTACCAGCCTTCTCTTTGTAACCAGCTTAACCAACACATCCCCATTATATTATATCCTCATATTCCATTGACTTGAAAGGAACTGCCACAGGAAGCTATACTGGAATAAACAAATGTTCCATCTTTAAGAGTTTAATGACAGGTTAGCCCAGTATTTTCTTTTTCACGTTTGAGTGGTATCGGCACTCATGCACTTGTGTGTGGGTCACATGAACAAGTGTCCACCTGAGCACTATGAGCACTATGGTAACACCTAGTAACACTGCACATTAAACTTACAAAAACAATGAACAATCCTAAGCATTTTACCTTTCGTTCATGATTGGTGGGATAGCGGGAAAAATAGCTGTGCACTGTGATTCTTGCCTTTACACCAGCTATTTGAAATGGACATTTTTAAATGCAGTATAGCAAATAATTGATTATGCCAGTATAACCTGTTTTAGCACATGGGGGGATAAACTCTTTATAACTTTGCCAAGCAGGAAAATGTACATGCAAATCTATTGGCATAGTACATTAATTCGTTAACTTGGCGCCATAAACTAATGTCTATCATCTTGTGGGTTAATTTCCAGCCATATTGTGATTTGCAGGGACAATAGACACAAAGAATCAAAGGCAAAATATGCCCAGAATGCCAACTATGGTACTTGTAAATGTAAGCATATCTATATTCATTCAAACACAAAGGATTCACTCACTGTCACTCATCAGATTGATATATAAGATAGGCAGAGGGGTAAGATGTAAAAATATTTCTTCTATGAATGTTATTTGTTTATTTTTAATAGCACATGTAATGATAAAAGATCATACTCTAGGGCAAAAATTAAGAACAATTATTTCTTCTAGATTTCACCCTAGAAGGAATGGATATTTCCCTTTGCCTGAGATGTCTCTGGGAAATATTTTTCTTTAAATGAAACATTCAGAATGGTATGTGATTGAGAAGTGAAGCTGACGGTTAAAAATAGGGAATGGTAATGTAGCAGAAAGCCCTTTTAGCCTTGGATATTGAAACATCCTTACCCAAAACTCCTTCTCTTCCATTATCCTTGCAACAGTCCATGAACTTTTCAAAAATTGCTGCTGAAGACAGCCTGGGTAGGCTTTCAGTAATATTAGGGTATCACTTACTCTTACCAAATTTATGAAAAGTGAATTAAATGAAAACGTCATGCCAACAGTATTTGCAGGCGGATCAGTTATTCTCCTCCATTCAAACAAACTTATGCTCCTTCAGGCTTTATTATCCAGTCTACTAAACTATGTTTAACAATTGTAGGATCTTTAAAATAATTCAGTTCGATGAACAAGATCTGCATTTTACAAGAAGTTGAAGTCTGTTTATTCTAATAGGGGTTCTAAACTCAGTCTAAAGTCATGCTATCAAACTTGGCAACATAATACAATCTCAGTTTCAAGGCTCCTCTTCACCCCCAATTAATGCTGGTATTCTATGAAACGTAACCGCATGCCAGAAATCCAAGCCTGAGTCCTTTTCTCCACTAGCAAAGCCTGAATTAATTCAAATCCCTCAATCCTGACATCCTCTTTGGCTTTAACAACTCATTGGAAAGGCTTTTTGAGATTCTACTTTTCAATCAACATGTGATCAACATCAGTAATAACTGGATGATCAGCCACAGAATCCATAGTCATCAGACCTTTCTGTAGCTTTGCCAAATCCCATACACACTGCATCCACAGCAAATCATATTTTGATGGTCAATTAAAATACCACTCTAGTGCTTTTCCATGATCAACTCTCGTTATAGAAAAGCACATGTGAATCAATGTTGTGCCTGGGTTAATAAGTTTTCATGACAATTTTGCAAAGCCATTGTAGTGTTATATTATGCCTCTAAATTACGCACATGCATTGTTATGCTGTATATTAAACTGATAAAATAAATTTTAGTGTTATGCTCTTTGCTGATCTTTGCAGGATGGCTCCTGTCAGCTTTCTGTGGGTGCACAGCCTCTGAAACTGAATTACACAGTAAGAAGGTGCCCACTTGAAGGATCAAAGGAACATTGGGACCAATCTTGACATAATTAGAGAAATAAAATGTGTGTGTTTCAGTAAGGTCAGTCTTGGAACTGTAGGCACTGAGATATTCAAGCAGACTGCTGTGTCATTATTTGTTAATTAATAAAATGCCCCCAGTACAAAGATCTTTGAGTGCAAATGCAATACTCCACCCCCCAAACACTGCATAAATCATAGCAGCCAATCTAAATAAGAGACACTCCTACCAATTAAACTAACCACCACCATCCACAGGTAAAGGCCAACTGAGGTGTTACACCAGGCCATGATGTTTATTATTATGAAGACAAATAGTAGCTGAGTGGTCTCAGGCTCTGAGGAGCTGAATTCCAGTATCAAGAGTTCTCCATGAAACTGTCCCAGCCACAGAGTTAAATTACTGAGTGTTAGCACAAGTGCCTAAAAACTGGCATTGCCATACCGATGAACAGGGAGAGGTCTTTAAAAAACCTAGGACTTATGCTATATAGGCTGTTGTACATCAACGACAACACCTTGAATTGCATCCAGAAACAGAAGGAAAGCCAGTGGAGTTGTCAGAGAAGCTCTTTTTCCTTACTATTCCTTTAGCACCATTCACCTCAGTATCACATTGTTCAAGAGAACCGGCATACTGTGCTTCCTGTAGCTAACAAGCAAGTGGATAGCCACATTTTGCACCAGCCCATCAGTATTAGCTTACAGAGTAGTCCCAAGAATACATTAGTATTTCTGGCCAGAGTCAAGAGTATGGTGATCTCCACTGCTAAGAGATATAGTCACATTAAATATACAGACATACTGTAGAAAGAAAAAGGCACCACTGGACACTGATCTACCAATTTAAAAACCACTTGGGACACAAGAAGGGCCAACCCCCTCCACAGTGAGTTTCTAGCAATTTCATACCACCTGGCATCATGAAGCAGTGCCATACTTGAGCATCCCCTCCCACAGAGTAGCTCTCTTCTAGTGGGGTAATGTAGTCAGATGATTCAGAGTTTAACTGTATGGCCACACATCTAAGAGTCCTTCCTCCTGGGATCAATGAAAAGTCCAATGAGAAAAAAAAACAACTGAACAATCTTCCTCCCAGCCTTTTTCTGTAAGGTCCTTTTAGGCCCTCTGTGAGCTCTAGAAAATTCTTCCCCAGCCTACTTCAAGCTCTTGAACTTGGTGTTCCCCCTTTGAAGGCTCTATTAGTCTTCTTTCCCTCAGTGCAGGAGTTTGTGTCCACTACTTCCAGGTGTCACTATATAGGAACTCAGGACCTTCCTTCTCTTTTGAGTTCTGGTACAAGGATCCTATATATTCAATAACTGCCCAATTCACTTGGCATGATTGCATCATTTTCCCCTGCACCACTTCCTTCATGTCCTGCCCAGTTCTAGGCTTCTTTACAGATTTTTCCAGACTGGACACTCCACCAAGCCCTCTTTCGACTATGTGCCAGGCCTCATCTCTGCTCATTGTGGAGAACCAAAGCCTCACAGCCCAAGTTCTTCCCTCATGCTGAGCTCCAGCTACTTCTTATATTGTCTACTCAGATAGTCATATGACCCCTAGTCTCCTGAACCATCAATCATGTGCCCCATTCAGTGACTAAAATTCATAAAAGCTCCTGCCTTAAAGGGACTATGTCCCTATGACAGACAGCCTGGTCTGCAAATGCCCAAGTGGCAAAAGGCCCGGTGGCAAAGGGCCAGTGTCTGCTACAGGGGGCACCCTGCTGTTCTTTCAAATTATGAGCATCATTTATGCCTTGTTTATGGAGGACTCCAGCTAACTTGGTCTCATCCAATCTATGATTTAGGTCAAATTCTTTGAAAGCAAAAATCTCTGTCAAAATTTGATAAACTAAAAAGAAACAGATGCATGTTTTCTACATAATGATCTCATTAATTCATCTCACTACTTCCCCCATCAGCCTCACTCACATTGGACTCTCTCAGAGAACAAAGAAAAGAAGGAAACAGGTCCACAAACAGGTCAAAACTCTTCAGGTCAGCAACACTTAAGTCTTCTGACAGATCCAAAAGTACAAGTACCCTGATCTTTCTTTCACAGGACAAGCTCAACCAGCCAAAAAAAACAAAAACCAAAACAAAACCAAACCACCGCATGCAGTCTCATGCAAGGCCCAGGCTGAAAGCAAGATTGAGAGGAACCAAGGAAATCTGAGGTCTCTAGATGATATCAGTTCCATCTTGCCACAGTCTCCCCAACACACAGCAGAAAGCAAAGATTAGAAAGAGTGATAAATGGTAAGGTTGCCAACCTCAAGATAGGGGTCAAAGAACCATTCATCTGAAGTAAAATGGCATCCTGTCCTTCCACAGGATTTAACTGTCATCTAAATTTACAAAATACCTAGTTTGATCACAACCCATCTGTTTTAAACCACCCTATTTTAATATTTTTATAATATCCATTCTTTACTATAAGATTCTTAAGTTCTGGCATGGCTGCCATCTTCCTGGCTTTCCTGTAGTTCTGTCTGCCTACTGAGAAAGTTAGCTGAAATTAAGCATGTTATTACAGGGGATGGGCACTGGAAAGATGGAAGGAAATGAACAGCCAGGACAAAGCTGAACACAGTTTTGTGGTTCGCAGTCTCCAGTGCAACTAACAGGATCAATTATTAAACTGTTGGTGCCCTTTGAACTTTATGGGTTATAATTTAAACAAGAATACACCCTGTCACTGATATTCACAGATGTTCGGATGCTGAAACCGTAAGCCTAATTCCCTCTCTTGAAGAGAAGCAAAACACCCTGATGTCACCTGGTGCACATTAAAGCCAGCTTTGATTTCAAAGTCAGAAATCCATGGGAAATACAGAGATCTCTTTGGTCAGGTCACACTTTCCTCTCCAAATGTGGCTTTCCTTCTTTCCTTTCACGTTTTCATTAACACTATCAATCCCAACAAATTTTTTAAAATTCTTTTTTAGCTCCTCCTGCCATCTGAACCAGCCTGTTCCACCCTAATTGTGTGGAAAACTTGATTAGAAGACATACTTTAGTTGTATGATGAAGTGGCAAAACAGATCTGTTAAAGCCGATCACACTGTGACCCTGCGTGACCATCACATGGTTAGTTTCCTATATTGAGAACTGCTTGAGACCAGACAACAGCTCTTGCGCAAAGTTACCATAAGCATTTGCAACACAGCCCACTGCACCTTCAGCCCTTTCCACATGGTTACTGCTATGGATGTGGTTTTGGCATTTAAAAAGTGAAGACAATAGGCTACTCACAAACAAAAATATAGGAATTGCCAACCTGAATCAAACCAGAAGTTCAACTAGTTTGGCATTCGGTATCAGCGTCAGACATTTCAGAATACGTGTATTAAGGCACGTGTAGCCTTAAACATGAAAACTTTCATTTCAAGGTTTTCAAAGCTAACACCTTAGCTCAGGGTCCAGGGTTTGTCCGCTGCAGTCGAAAACATATTATAACACACAAAGTGGCGCACAAGCTGCTTTCCTTATTCTGTCCTAGGCGCTTGTCACTTTATCACCTGTAACAGGCAAAACACTGAACCATGAATACCTTGGCAGGTCAATAAAAAGAACTGGTTTTCAATTATTTTGTTTTAAAATGCACATACTTTAAGATTTTTATATCTCCATCTGTACACCAATTCAGGATACTAAATGGTGGCTGATATTTATTAAAGGGACTGGGATTTGTGTTTTCTTTCTTTCTAGTCAAAGTTTATGCAGTAATTCTTCACGTACCCTGGCCACTGTTTTACAACTCTCACCGTCCAGCTTAAATGCAAGGTAAAATCACTGGACACCGCACTTCTTTTAAAAAAGAAAAATTCCCCCTATTTACTTAGCACATTCCCTTTAGTCCTTGGGCTCTGTTTTGCAAACACAGCAGCCAGTCACAGCAAATAGGGACAGAGCATGAAGCAAAGGGCTCAGTTGTGTTTTGCAAGGTAGTACAGATGCATCCTGCCTCAATAGCACTGGGAGGCAGCGAGCTACAGGCAGACAATACCTCCCACAGCTCCTTATGGAGGGCTGCTGCTGCACCACCCGTTCAGAGAATGCAACATGTGCTCCACTCCAAGCCCAACCAGCATGGACAGGGGTGACAAAGCCATGGTTCTGGCCCCACACTGTGGTAGCGCTCTGCCTGGAATCAATAGCCTAGAAAGCACCTTGCACTCATGGGAGCCAGTCCTTAAGGGTTTTTTGGACTTTCAGCCTCACTGCACACTTGCACACGTGCCAGGCACAATTTGTTCCAAATTGTACATGTTATATACGTTCGGGAAGGTGATTATATAATGATATCCCATGTGAAATGCTAAAAACAGATACAGAACCAAATTCTTCTCTCATACATACTCATGTAAGTACGGAAGACTGTCACAGACTTCCATGGAGCCAAATGAAGTCAATGGAATTACTCCAGATATACATCGGTGTAACTGAGAACAAAGTTTGGCTCACAGTCCTCATAACGTATTTCAGAGAAGGCAGAATTGGGAAAATCCAGTTGATCCATTTTGTGAGGCAGAATGTATTTTTATTTCATTAAGTTAATTTTTATACAGCTCAGCGTTCATATGTCTCAAATTCCAAATCACAAATAATTAGGGCTGTCAAACAATTTCTTTTTAAATTGCAATTAATCACAAGATTTTAAAAAACAGTCACAATTAATCGCAGTTTAAATCACACTGTTAAATAATAGAATGCCGATTTAAATTAATTATAAATGTTAATATTGGAAGTTATCCTACATTTTCAAATATATTGATTTCACTTACAAAGTGTACAGTGCTCACTTTATTTTTTTATTAAAAGTATTTGCACTGTAAAAAAGAAACAGTATTTTTAAATTCACCTTATACAAGAACTGTAATGCAATCACTTTATCATAAAAGTGCAAATGTATAATTATTATTATTTTACATAACTGCACTCAAAAACAAAACAAAACAAAACTTTAGAGCTTACAAGTCAAAGCATAAAAGAGCACACAAACGTTTAGCATATCTGGCACATAAATGCCTCGCAACACCGGCTACAACAATGCCATGCGAATGCCTGTTCTCACTTTCAAGTGACATTGTGAATAAGAAGCGGGCAGCATTATCTCCCATAAATGTCACCAAACTTGTTTGTCTTAGCACTTGGCTTAACAAGAAGTAGGTCTGAGTGGACTTGTATGAGGAGAATTGAAAAATACTAAGACTTTGGCTTATCTTTTTTACAGTGAGATTAATTGCAACTTTTTTTAATCTAGTTAATTTGTTTTGAGTTAATCGCATGCATTAACTGCAATTAATTGACAGCCCTACAAAAAATGTGGTTATTTATTCTGGGTTCTTCTTATTTTGTGATTTAGAATTATTCATGGTCTCTTCATTCCCGTTTACAAAGGGAAGCTTTCTGACAGCACTAAGAACATGTCACTGCTCCACATTCATTCAAGCATCGTTTTAGAAACCTTGCTCTACAAAGTATTTGCACACACTGGATGATCAGTGCTCAGACAGTAATTTACTTTGGTCATTAAAAGGAAAAACAAACAGAGTGCATTATCAGCTTTAAATAGAAAAGACTGAATTGTAAACTAAAGCAGTAGTAAATCTATATTATACAGAATGATTTTAAAAGCCATGCACACCCATTCTGTGGCAGATATTCCAGTACCCAAAGAATTAAATTCTTGGAAAGTTTCCAGGAAACATCATGCACTTTTTACTGTCATTGGTATACCATGATTTGTACAATCCAACCCCACCCCCACCCCCCAACCCAAGTAGAATATGTGCTCTTTGTACGTCTCAGAATCTTAGCTCAGTTTTGCAAATGGATTTCCTTTGTCTGTGACTTTTGCCCTTTGCCCCCTTCATATATTTTAGGTTTTGCTTCTTCCCTCTGCAAAACTTGCAAACTGGTTAGTGCTTTTCAGGCCATGGCACCAGGCAGCTTTTTTACTTGGTTTTTCCACAGCAAGAATATTCTTCCACACATCAGAGAAAAAAGGGATAATATAATTTGAGCTCAACAGTGTCTTGGGATCAAGTTTTATATTATATATTTCATTTGCTATGTAGGTAGATAGGCCTGTTGTGTACAGATAAAGTAACAGACACCAGTAGGTGATACATTTCAGTATGACAGTCATGTGATGAAGCCATGAACCCTCATGCACCTGCTCCAACGGTGGATGTAGTCTGAGGGTTTTCCCTGATTGATGTCGGTGTAACTGCTTCACTGCCTGTGTGGGTGAAGGATGTGGGTTGGCTTTCTACAGTGCACTAAACTTCCACCTGACATTACATAAGGAGAAGAGAGACGGAGACTCACACATGCCCACCCACACAGACAAACAGACAGATATAAAAATACATGACCTTAAAAGTCAGAAAACAAGCAAAAAGGAGGAAGGATCTCTCACTACAGAAGCATTTAAAATCATAGATGAAAACACCATGGGCATAAAAACAACCAAGAGCTAACTCCATTCCTGGTGCAACACCACTGATGTAAATGGATTTACATTAGGGATGAAGCTGGCCCATTACCTTTACAATATTTGTTAGCATCCTCTACAGAAAAGAGTTTACTCAAAATGTTATTAATTTAACCAGGTTATTTAATTTGAGTCCAAGCTATCACAGAAAATCAGAATACAACAATCCTGAACAAACAACAACAGTGTTTAAGTTTGGGGTCAGGCAATGGGGAAGCATCAGAAATGAGAGATGAGCAAACTTCTGACATTGTCAACAGTCTGTTTGGCTAAACATCCATAAGGAAGCACTCAAACTAGTTTTGATTGTATAAAAAAACTGGTTAACTCATCTCCCAAAAGGCAGCATACCAGGCAGCAGTTCAGTGTTATACAACCCTCTCTCTTTTAGAAGATGGCAACATATTTACGGTCTCTTGTTCAAGAGCTAATGAATGTCTCACCATGCTAAGCTGCAACCTTTCCAGTAAATGACATTTAAATAACTTGGGAATATTCTGGGTTTTCTTTTTTGCGTTTTTTTTTAATAATAATGTTCAACTGAGCTCCTGGAAGTTCAGAAAGAAAGAATTTCTCCTGCTTAAGTTTAAAAAACCCAAGACTTCTTTCGCCTCCAGAAACACCTTCTGTCTTCACCACACTGTGTGTTGTTGCATCTGCTCCAAATGCAGTTTTGTGATGGTAAATGACTCAATATATTTGTTTAAAAGAAAATGATTGTGCAGCCCCAAAATAACATTTACATGGTAGTAAGCCACTTAACTCCCAAATCTATCCAGGCTGCACTTAGCTACATAGTTACCAATTTGAGTTCCTTTAAATAAAGTTACAGTACTAGCAGAAATTAAGTAAACACCGCAGCTTGTTCCTGAGGTTAAGGTTGTGAACAAAGGCTATCAGTAGTAGAAACAACACTTTCTGGTTCATCTACCAGAAGCTTTGGAATTCACAAACAAATAGAAATGTGCTGAAACTTTGTGCATGTGTAAGTGTGACGAGGGGCCTGAAGGAGAGAGACACATGTGGAACAGAGATTTGAGATCCAAAACACAATGGAACTGCACCGACTGTGTAAGAATCACATACAAGAGAGGTACACTTTCTATCATCCAAGGGCTGCAAATCACACAATGGGAAAGGCAGGCAGGCAAAGTTAGAGTGCTAGGTGTTATGTACTTGTCCTGGGGGCTGGCCCTTTCAGAGAAGGCAAGGACCAGCTTACCTGTGACTGGCTCCACTAAGGAGAACAAGACAACCCAGATCCATCTGTGATTAGTTAATTACCTAGGTAGCTGGTTGGCAGTTAATTAGTTATGGAACACCTGGGCCTTATAAAGGGCTGTGAAGGCTCAGACAAGAAGCCCCAGAATACAGTGAGGAAGCTCCTAAGGAGATGGACTTTGCAGAAGAATTGGTTAGAAAGCTAACCAGAAAAGGGGACCATTGAAATGTGCTGCTGGAGGGAGAGGGTTCCAAAAGGACTATGAGTGGCAAAGCCCTAGGCAGGCCCAGTCCCAGTGAAAGGATCTCACCAGACAGTGGCAAGAGGTCCAGGTCATTGGGGAACGACACACCACTCCAGAGAAGACCCTCTGCAGGTTCCGAATCCAGAGAGAGAACTCTTCCCCTGGTGACAGCAAGAGGCCAGACTCCAAAGAGTATCCCAGGTCACAAGGGCCTTACTGGTCAAGAGCCTGGATGGAGGAGATGGCTGAACTGAGAGGAGGCAGACAGACTAATGTTAAACAGACACTGAGGGCAAAGACTTGCTTGCATGCCTGTTCAGCTTTTGATTAAATGAATTAGATGATTGAAGTGCCATTGTTCACTATATGCAAGCCTCAGTGAACTTATTCATAACCCATAGGAGGAAACTGAGGCAGGAACACATCTGTTGCTCCTCAGCGGGCTGCTAGCAGACATGCAGAGTGATGCCAGTGTTGATAAAAAGGCTTTCTGGGGCCAAATGCCCATGCTATAATAGGCCCCATTCCTCCATGCCCAGCCACAGAGCTGGTTGGGCACGTCAAAGGAAGCAGGCAACACTATCTAAAAAGGATGCTCCCCTCTCCTTGCCCCCCCATTGGTAGGAACAATTTTTACCTAAGCTACCCACATCTTCAGCACAATTCTGTGTATGAACTATAGAATCTGCTCCTAAATAATAATAAATGTGTAATAGACTGTCCAAGATATGTTAAAGCACTACGGAATCCTGGTCTATGGAAGATGTTGTATAATAGGAGTCTTGTAATTTTCTCTTAAATTGGGGAATTTTCTTGGAACTACAGCTAGAGATATAGCTCAAGATTTGCTAAAGTGATCAATAATTATGGTGTTCCATAAGAGAGAGTTCAAAGAACCTGATTATCAGAGGATAGTTACTCAGCATTTTTTAAAAAGCACGTTGGTGACTCAAGGTTGGCACCCAATAATGTGTGACATTTCAAAGTCTTCTTTTAGACTTGGCCACATGAAGTATTTTGCTATGTAGAGACTTAAAGTCCTGAACCACATTTACCCACACTAATATACCTGGAAGCAACTGAATGATTTATCTTTCCCTTGCATCAGCAGTCTGCCAATAAATATTTGGCAAGGATTATAAAACAGGTTACTTGCAGGTTACTGTAGATGCAATTTTGAAGCTAAGAAATGTAATTCTTTCCATCTATTTTTCCTCACACTGACTTCAGTTAGGCATAAAACATACTGACCTCTAGATGTGGATGTTACATTACATCCAAACCCTTAAGTTTTGTTTTGAAAAGTATGACAGAACATCAGAAAGTAACAATAAATGTTGGCTCACTTTTAATGATAACTCTAAATTGTTGAATTTTAGTGCGAAACCACTATACTTAATTCCTGGTGAAACACCTGTCCTCAAAAAGACTACTGCTAGAGAACATTACAAGTCATGGGCTATCCACAAAGGATTTAACTACACAGGATATGAATGCTACATCTGGGTAAAGATACATGAAAGGTAACTATGATTTTAAATGTCAGTTGCAAAGCAAAGGATTTTAAAACTTCAAACCAAATGCTGCAGCTGGGCTGAACTTTCCTGGGTAAAGTAAAAAAAAAAAAAATAATTGGCTTTGTATGCCTCGTATTGTCCATGATCTTGAATCCATCACTTTGAATAATGATCCACAATGGTGTGAAACACCCATAAATAGATATGTGAAGGAGCAGACGGAAGTAAAGTTCAATGTTAGAGAAATAACAATAGTAACAACTGTTTAACAACAATGATAATATTTAGCTTTCATAGCATTTTGCATCTGCAGATCTCAAAGAGCTTTATACAGCATAAGTATCATTATCTCAATTTAACAGATGGTGAAACTGAGACATAGTGAGATAAAGGGACTCATCAAAGGTCATATAGCAGGTAATCAGCAAAGCTGGGAACTTGACCATGTTCTTAACTGTATCTGCATTGCCCCAGTCTCTGGACCACAGACAGCAAAAATAGATCATTGGAACATCAGTTAAAAACAATCGCCCCAACATTTCCATCCATCTGGGTCTTCCTGATTAATCCGATAACTACTCCTAACTCAAATCTGTTTATTGCAACAGAAATTCAGTGTGGCATTGACTCTCAACTTGACTTTAAAGGGCCACTCCTAATTTTCTGTGGATTTGTCCTGCCTCCTGCAACATCAGATCCCAGAGTGCAAAAAAATCCAAAGTTAAAATTTGTGCCAGGTGAATGACATTTATTTGAATCATAGCACTGTAAACATATCATCAGACAAGACAGGAATGAATGATGTTCACCCACTTGAAATTAAAATGCTGAAATATTTTTGTCATGGGTTGGCAGCCCCAATGGTAAGTAATAGTAACCCACTGATGCCTTTGTCAAAGTGCATTAATATTGCTTTGGTCCATCAAAAGCCTCAATACACCCATAAAGTTGGGCTAAGATCAGCCCCCACGTGCAACAATTTATTCAAATCTGCTGAGCACCTTAGCTTTCTTGGAAACAAGAGACACCACATATTCACTACTAGCCCAACACCCAGGTTGCTAAATATGTAAGCACATTTCACTTTGATACCTGCCCCATGTGAAATAACCAAATGCTGCAACAGCAGCGGAAGATGCAATTGAAGGGTGAAAAGGAATCCAGGCTAAACAATGCTATATATGGCAACGCCTGTGCGGAATCTCATAATAAAATGGTCTGCAAACATCCCCAAATAACATGCGGTATCTGTGGATACACCACAGTTCTGTTAATCTTCTCCATCCCTGTTCCAGCATGAGTTGGCATGGCCAGAACTCTAAGGGTATGTCTACACTGCAATTAGACACCTACAGCTGGCCCATTCCAGCTGACTTGGGTTAAGGGACTGTTTAATTGCAGTGTAGATGTTTAGACTCAGGCTGCAGCCCCAGCTCACAGAGTCCTAGAGCTCAAACACCTACACTGCAATTAAACAGTCCTTTAGTGAGAGCCCCGCAAACCTGAGTCAGCTGGCATGGGCCAGCTGCAGGTTTTTAATTGCAGTGTAGACATACCTTAGAGTCCAACCAGTCACAGCCGTTAAAATCTCAAACTAATATATTCAATGCAGCTGGATGTCTTATAATGAGGATGTGGCTAGATCAAGCATTTTCACTACCAGATTCACCTCCATTCACTGCAGTGACCCCTTTTACCTCCAAGAGGGGGAAGAAAAGTTGCATCAGCCTGGCCCCATGGCTCCCAAGGAAGACTTCCGCTGAAGGAACACAACGGAAGTGCTGCCTAGGCCCACACACCCACCCGCAGAATTTTCTACCAGAGAAAGTTTACATAAGAAGCTCCAAGAGACTTTGGGGGAATGTAACAAAACCAGCACAACCCCTAATTACCTTTGCCATGCCTCCTTACCCTCTAAGCAGCACCCACTTTTTTGGGCTTCAAGGGCTGCTGTAGTGCCTCCCCCAGTGGAGTGGAAGTGGTGACTGCTCTCCACCACCACAACTGGTCTCCCTGCCCCTCCCGCCGCTCTCACCCACCCTCTTTGCCTTTTGTCACAAAGAAAGTGGCAGAATGAGCAGAGCAGACAAGGGGGATGGGGAGAAGGAGGTTTTTGTTGTGCTGTGTCAGGCATGTACCACCAGGGGTTTCAGTAGTTTAGAATTCTAATCAAAGGGTCTGGAAAACAGGCACGTCCTTGGGCACCATTGCCTTTGGGACTGGTGAACTGCCACTGCTGGAATAAAGCTAAAGGGTGTAACCTCAGTTTATTCTTCTACTAAACGGGGATACTGTTTACCTAACTCAAAGGGGTTCTGTGAGCTTCATTAATATTTGTAAAGCACCTTGAGTACCTCCAATGAAAGAAGCTATGTATTTACAAAACCATATTAGTCATGAACTATTGCTGGAGGATATGGTGACATTTCAATTATGCACCAATTGACATTTAACACACACAGATACAGGCTTCTTCAGACTCAGAAATGGTAACCAATTATTCAGATCGAGGGCATGCACAAGCAGGGGCACGAGCCTCCTCCACCCCCACAATCAGCGGCGAGTGCACAGAGCTCCTTTAGCCCCGGGGAGGGGTGGGGGGAAAGAGGGATGTAGAGACACGCAGAATGTCCTGCGCACACCCCTGATTCATCTACTCCATTGTAATTATTGGTTTCAGGCCAACAGATCCAGACACCCTCATTTTTCCAGTGCATGCAAAATATAAATCAGTGAATCAACAGTTCTCTCAAAATTTAATATTGAGTCAGCATTCAGTCACACTCCAATTCATCTGCCCATTCAGCCTGCCAATGTTCAGACCAAGCCAGAAATTTCACCACTGAAATAGCAGACCTGATGATGAAAGGGGTCACCTAAGGAGACACATTAGATAAACTATGATCTCACCCACATTTTTAAACCTCTCCCTCTCCCCTTCCCCTCAGATTCACTTTAGATCTTTCAAAGGTATTAAGCAGAAAGGATCTCTAAAACAGGTCAGAGGAGACACTCAGTAACTTCGTTATCATTTCTTTCCTTCTTTTTCATGTATAAAGTGATTCTTTTTAACAAAGGTGATGCCTAAAGCAGGGGAGAAGCTACATAATTAAAAATGCTGACATAACACCACTACAAATAGGTAAGTTAACAAACAATTACATTGTGAGACGCAATTAGAAAAAACAGAATCATAGGACTAGAAGGGGTCTCCTAAGGTCATCTAGTCCAGTTCCCTGCACTTATGGCAGGACCAAGCACTATCTAGACCAGCAGGTCCCAACCTGTGGTCCGTGGACCCCTGTTGGTCCATGAGACTACTACAGGGGGTCCACAGAAAAGAAAAACAACAACATCCTCACCAAGGAAATGTAAATTTGAAATAAAAATGGAGTGTAAAAAACAACTAATAGCATGTGGTGGTCTGCGAAATGTTTGGCGGTTGAAAAGGGGTCTGTCTGCACACTCAGAATGGTTGGGAACTGTTGATCTAGATCATCCCTGACAGGTGTTTGTCTAACCTGCTCTTAAAAATCTCCAGTGATGGAGAATTCACTACCTCTCTAGGCTATTTATTCCAGTGCTTAACTACCCTGACAGTTAGGAAGTTTTTCCTAACATCCAACCTTAAACTGCCCTTGCTGCAATTTAAGCCCATTGCTTCTTTGCCCTATCCTTAGAGATTAAGGAGAACAATTTTTCTCCCTCCTCTATGTAACAATCTTTTATGTATTTGAAAACTTATGCCCCACTCAGTCTTCTCTTCTCCAGACTAAACAAACCCAATTTTTTCAATCTTCCCTCATAGGTCATGTTTTCTAGACCTTTAATCATTTTTGTTGCTCTTCTCTGGAGCTTCTCCAATTTGTCCATATCTTTCCTGAAATTTGGCACCCAGAACTGGACACAATACTCCAGCTGAGGCCTAATCAGCACTCACTAGAGCAGAAGAATTACTTCTCGTGTCTTGCTTACAACACTCCTGCTAATACATCCCAAACTCATGTTTGCTTTTTTTTTTTTGTAACAGTGTTACACTGTTGACTCTCATTCAGGTTGTGATCCACTATGACCTCGCAGATCGCTTTCGGCAGTATTTTTTCCTTGGGAACCATTTCCCATTCTGAATGTGTGCAACTGATTGTTCCTGCCTACGTAGAGTACTTTGCATTTGTCCTTATTGAATTTCATTCTATTTTACTTCAGACTATTTCTCCCATTTGTCATTTTGAATTTTAATCCTATCCTCCAAAGCCCTTGTAGCCCTCCTAGCTTGGTATCATCCACAAACTTTAAGTGTTGTGTCTAGGCACCCCCTCTGTCCTGCCAGGTTAAGGCTCCCTCCTCCGGCAAAACAGGCCTGGAGTAAATCTGCCCCACCCTAGACAAGTCTTTTAGCTTCTCCCTTGATTTCTCCCCGCTTAGATCGTTCAGGGTGAGCCTTGGTTCAGACCTGAGGAATGCCCCTCTGACAGAGGGGGGTGGAGGAGGAGGAGTCTATAAAGCGCAGACCTTTCCCTGGCCCCCTCAGTGGGATTGTAGTCCTGGTGATACAGCTCTGGGGGCGTCAGTCCTTCCCTCCAAGCTGGTGCTCAGTGTTGGTTGTTCTCCCTGAGGGGAGAAGCACAGTCTCCTGGTTTAGAGAGGTCTACCTCACTGCTGTCATAAACCTATTAAACAGCTTGTCTGTCTCTCTCCTCTCTCTACCACAGACAGGGTTTTAACAGGCCTGGAGCTGCCTTTGACTGGACTCCGGAGCCTCTAATTGGTATGAGATAACTTCCTCCCAGCTTGTAGGGGAAAAGGCCTTTAATATTCTGGGGCTGACATACTAGCCTTCTAGCACCCTCTTATAGCCATCAGGCCTGACTTTGTCACAGTGTACTGTCTATGCCATTATCTAAATTGTTGATGAAGATATTCAACAGAAATGGACCCAGAACTGAGCCATGATATGCCCTTCCAACTTGACAGTGCACACTGATGATTACTCTTTGGGAACAGTTTTCTGATCAGTTATGCACCCACCTTGTAGTAGCTCCATCTAGGTTGTATTTCCCTAGTTTGTTTATGAGAAGGTCATGCAAGACAGTATCAAAAGCCTTTCTAATGTCAAGATATACCCCATCTACCACCTCCCCCCATCCACCAGGCTTGTTACCCCACCAAAGAAAGCTATCAGGTTGGTTTGACACAATTTGTTCTTGATAAATCCATGCTAACCATTATTTATCACCTTATTATCTTCCAGGTGTTTGCAAATTGATTGCTTAATTATTTGCTCCATTATCTTTCTGAGTACTGCAGTTAAACTGACCAGTCTGTAATTCCCCACGTTGTCCTTATTTCCCTTTTTATAGATGGGAACTATATTTGCCCTTTTCCAGTCCTCTAGAATTTTTCCAGTCTTCCATGACTTTTCAAATTAATCACTAATAGTTCAGATATCTCCTAAGTCAGCTCCTAGGATTCTAAGATGTATTTCATCAGATTCTCGTGATTTGAAGACATCTAACTTGTCTTAAGTAATTTTAACTTGTTCTTTCCCTATTTTAAGCCTCATATCCTATCTCATTTTCACTGGCATTCACTGTGTTAGATATCCCATCGCTGCTAAAATTTTTGGTGACAAACAAACAAAAAAGTCATTTTAGCACTTCTGCCATTTCCACATTCTCTGTTATTGTGTCCCCCCCCCATTGAGTAATGGGCCTACCCGGTCTTTAGTCTTATTTTTGCTTCTAATGTATTTGTAGAATGTTTTCTTGTTATCCTTTAAAAGTCTCTAGCTAGTTTAATCTCGTTTTGTGCCTTGGCCTTTCTAATTTTGTCCCTACATACCTGTGTTATCTGTTTACATTCATTCTTTGTAATTTGGCCTAGTGTCCACTTTTTGTAGGACTCTTTTTTGAGTTTCAGATCATAGAAGGTCTCTTGGTTAAGCCAGGGTGGTCTCTTGTCATACTTCCTATCTTTCCTATGCAGTGGAATAGTTTCCTCTTATGCCCTCAATAACGTCTCTTTGAAAAACTGCTAACTGTCGTGAACTGTTTTTCCCCTTAGACTTGCGTCCCCTGGATCTCAGCTACCAGCTCCCTGAGTCTGCTAAAGTCTGCCTACACTCTGCCCTCTCCTGTCACGTTGCATGGACTTGGCGGCGGCAGGAGGTCTTAGCCAGCCTGGCCCTAGCCTCTCTGCTGAAGATGTGCGGGCTGGCAGCCACTCCACCACTGGGGCCGGGGCGCTCACTGGCCAGCCTGGGGGTGGGGTAGGCCAGCCTGAGGGTGGAATGGGCCGGCGCAAGGGCAGGCTGGTGCAACGTGGGCCCAGATCTCTCCAGCAGCTTGAAGTGCTTGGGCCAGCAGCACTCGGTGGCTGGGACGGATTGGCCAGGGCCAGTTCAAGGGAGGGCTGGCTGTGTCATAGTGTGGCGCAGGATAACAGCACTCCAGGGGCTGGGACGGACCAGCCGGGCTACAGCTGGGGTGGACTGGGGCAGGACAGTGCTAGGGCATAGGATCCAGGGGCAATTGGACTGCCCACCACTGGTGCTGGCATGCTCCAGCACTGGGGGAAGGGCACCCAGTCTGTATGGCTAGTGCTCAGGTGGCCGCCCACAGCCTGGCCCAGGACAGAGCTGACAGGAGAGGGGGGCAGAAGGGTCAGGGTTTTGGTGGAAGGGGTAGGGCCAGGGGGCTAGCCCGACCACTGTGTTCACAAGCTACCCATGAGTCTACCTCTTGAAATCCATTGTTTTTCAAACATCTCTTATCCTCGAGAGTGATGTAAGAGTGGTTAAAGTAAAAACCACAAACTGACTCTTTCCTGCTAAGAAAAAGCCTTTGCAACTAACCCGCCTTGCCTACAAACTAATTACCAGCCTCCTATTTGCTCCCTTTCCCCCCTCCTGGCAATCATCCTGATATTTATGCTATTCAGTAAGACTAAACCCTGCAGGGCACTTCAGGTGCAAGATCAGTCCATATGCCAATCTCTCTCTGGAGAGATGCCAAGATTATTTGCTTTCCTGTTGCCTTTTAACCTTCACGCTGATGTGAATGCTCCCCCAGATCTCTTTTTTCCCCCATTGATCCCGGTTTATTCTTTTTGTTTTAAGGAAAAAGGAAAGCACTCTCATGCCCATACTCAGGTTTCTTTGAGTCAGCCTTAACCGTCATGTTTGACTCAACAGCTTTCAGGGAGAAGAAAAAGCAGCACTGACAAGAAATTTGTGACTTCCCAGCCATGTTGTTTTGGAAGGAAATTGTGCTCTGCCCTTTTGGGAAGAGGAAATTGCTTTTGTAAGTCTAGACCGAGCCCTTCCTCTTCCATGTCTACTTCAATTCATTTAAGACAGAAAACAAAAAGGAAGGTGGAGAACTGAAAGGACCATTGGGCAGAGTTTCCAACCTTGTATGTAATCAAAACAGCATTATACATGGGTTTAAAGAGTGCTTTGGCATCCTAAACACTGATGAAACATCAACAAAGGAGATGGGAGGAGAGACAGACAGAATGAAAAGACTAGGAAATTAGAATTAGAATCAGAATCTAGGCCAGGGATTGTGACAGCACCTGCTATAATCGAACTGGAAAAGGAGAGAGGTAAAAAGACAGAACAGGTGGCAAGCAGCCATTCCGGCCATGATATCAGACAGGTTTGCCTTTAAATCACTAGAAAGGAGGCAGTACCAGAAGTGAATGTCTAGAAATGTGCAGGTCATGGAGAGAAAGTAAACAAGATACCAGCAAATTCAGTGCCTCTGAAGGCAACATTACTGATGATCACCCAAAGCTGAAGATGTGGTAAAGAATAAAGACATGATGACACCAAACAGCTGTCAGAAAGGATCGGAACAGCAGGAAACTTGAAACAATTAATCAGACTAAATTAGATGAATTTTAAAGGAAGCCCCGAGGGGCCAGATGAGTTAAGATGCCGGAGAGGCCACAGAGAGCATCTCGAGTAGCAGTGAGGTTCAGAAAGAACTGAAACAACTGGCTGAAAGGAAAAGAGAAACCTGGAATGGCTTAAGATGGTAGCATAACTGGTGACTAAAAATGCAGCACCAGTTGAAAGTGTCTTCCAATGCAAGAAGCAAGCTTGGAGCAGCAGCAAGGACAAAACAGTGAGGGCAAAAGTAGCCATGGGAACCAGGACAGTAATCTAGTGTGGCCAAGAGCAGGGCAGACAGAACTGATGTGGCTCCATAGGGTTTAGAGAGAGGTTTAAGATAACGTCAGAAGCATCTGAGTCAAAGCCGACAGGCAAGCATATTGACAGGGGTTTTGGATCTGACAGAGACAGAGTATGTAAACTAATTTGTAGTGAGTCATTGACCCTCACAAACTCGTTTTATTATTGTTTATTTTTATGTTTACGGGGAAAAATTGTTTTCTGTTTGTTTTTATTTTAAATTTTTGTTGGGTTTTTGCGGGGGTGAAAAAGGTACACAAAACCTGATCCTTCAAGATATTAAATAAGAAAACGGTCAAGATCTTCAACTCCCTTTATAGACATAGATGTAGCTGGCACTGTGATATTTTTCATATGGAACATACAGGAAAACAGCAGCGCTGTGAGATGAAAACATCCTATTACTCAGGGTCAACATTCAAGCAGGGCCCAAGTCTAGGAGAGTTTTTTGGGGGGGTTTTTTTAATTGGGAAGTAAACTAATATACATAATAAGTCTCTCGCCTTTCCAGCCCCTCCCCTAATAAAAACAAAAAACAAAGCAATAGTAGTTTTGCAATCCTTTTATAGCCTTGTGCTTTTAGTTGATAGCATATTTTTAGCATTGCAAGCATGTGTGTGCACGTGCGCGTGAGAGCACGAATCTGGCAGCATATCATTTAAGAATTCATAGGGAGGACTATTGCAAATGCCAGCTAATATAGCACTTTTCTTATCCTGAGGTTGCACTGGGCTACAACCCAGTAGCATCTGTTTCCTGTTCCAAATTAAGAAAAGGAAAAAGAACGAACTTTTTTCTTTACCAAAATGATAGTTTTCCTTCTTAAGCAAATTTTTCTAGACAAGAGATGGGATTGAAGAGAATACCTCTGAGTCATCGTCTCCTCTCCCTGAATCAGAACGCCATGTAGATGATGTAGTGTTTTCAGCACTGACACTAAGTGGCCTGGCTCTCTTCCCTTCTAAATCACAGAGTCAGGTATGGGAAGCCAGTTTTGTAAACAAGGTTAGCAAATTGCCATTAAATTGGCCAATTCCAGTAATCAGCATCAAGGTAATGACACTCACTTTCCCCTTCAGCAGACCAGAAATAGTTCATCAGCTAAATCCTTCCCAAGAAGTGTTTGACTCAGCACAAGTAAATGCAGTTAGGTCACAGTTAATTTTTTCTTAAAGCAGAAAACTACACCTGCATTATATAAAATCATTTCAACCAGTCATACCCCTCTAGCTTTAACATTTGGAGACACATCTAAGCCTTTTACAGGTCTTTAGGAATATATTTGCAAAGTAAACAATGCATGTGCTAACTTTCTTGTTAGTCACACTGGCAGAATAATGAATTCTATTTATCAGGTGCCACCTGTCAATTATAGCCCTCATGTTGTTTACAGCATACCTGTGATTTACTGTAGGAAAAATATTGATTTCCCTAATGATCATGGAAAATTCTGCTGAATTTCATATAACTTTACCATGGGGACTAGTAAATCAAAACACATAAAAGTAGCCTTCTTGCTTATGTTAGCCATCTGCAAAGTTTCATACAGCTAAAATCTATTTGATGTCATGTCAAATGGTTCTATGTGCTTCCCTGAAGCAGTAAGTTATTTAAATATATACACTGTACTACCCTAATACATAACACCTAATTAAGCAATTTGGGAACTCCAACTGGCAAGCACAACACTGGCATACTGTACTTACAGAGCAGAGTATGGAAAAGATCTAAAAATGAAGATGTGGCATGCTGCTTGCGGTGCTTGGTATTTTTAAGTTGCCTATCACAGTGGTATCTAATGCTGCTGCTGCCGACACCGATGATAGTATCGTGATGCCAGCTTGCCGACAGAGGCCTTTTATCATGTTTGATAGAAGAACGAAGACGTCACCTATAAAAAATTAAAGCAGAAGTCATTTAACACCCTGAGAAACACCACTTTCTTGTATGCTGCAGTTTGTCTCTTCCCCTCTCCCTCAAGTTTCAGACAACAGATTGCTACAGTAAACACCTCAGCTTCATCCCAATCAGCACCACTTTTCTCAGCCATCTGAAGGACACTTACCCAAGGAGAGAAGCTGACCAAAATTGACTGATAATTATAACTGCCAACTTGCTTTATCAAAATGAGTCTATTTCCCACTGGGCTTTAACTATAGGAGACAAGGGAAGGCAGCTTTTCTGCCCTGGGTTCACTCAGCAGGAGACAACAGAAGGCACTGGAGATGAATCATTTCTATGGGTGATGGAGCTGCTAAAACTGAAGGAGTGTTGGATACAAAGCACAAGAGATTTTAAAAGAAAAGCCTATGTAAACCACAAAGGGACCCTGGTGACATCATAAACTATGAAAACAGAGCTTGAATCCTTTCCAATCAGAAACTAAATACATTTCCTTAGATTACACTGTTTCATATTAGCGTTTTTAAAAATATATATATAGTGAGGTTAAAGTGTTTTCATTTTTAGCTTTTTCCTATTTACAGAATAATACCATATGCCAAAAGCAGAAAATACATGTGACAATAGGTATGTGATATATGTATCAAGACACATCTGTTGATCCTGTACATTGAAGTAAGTAATTATTTAAATAGGTGAATGGTTTCATTATATATTATTCATACCTTATTTTCCCCAGATGCAGTTTTGACTGCCTGCACTATATCATGGGTCCAAAAATAGTTTTGCACTATTAATTGGATAAAACAAGCAGCAGATCACTGTGCATATACTACTTAGAAATGTGATCAAACTCCCTAAGTCCCTCCTGCTGACACACACACTTTCATAACATTCAGGAGCTATTTATAGTCTATACACATGAGCATGGAATACAACCTTGCATACATACTGCAACCTTTTACAGCTCCCATACATTCTAATGTCACTAACAATACAACATTTAGAGAGAGAGCTTCACATTTTTGACCCAGATCCAATCTTCTTCAAAACTCGACCTGTGTACAAGATGTAGGGGTCTGAGCTGGATCATTAAAGTTCAGCCATTGGCTGGGTCCAAACTACCACAACGTCCAGGTGTTTTCTGATGCAGATTTTTGGTTCACTCACCTCTAACATAACAGAATAAGTAAATAAGAGTCAGAATAAAACATTCAGTTCTTCCTCACTTCTTTAGAAACATTAACTAATTAATAACTCAGGTCCTACTTGAATTGTGAGATGATCGTAAAATAATTGCCACTGTGTTGCAGACAAGACATGAAAAATCACAGAAAAGTAATAATGGGCCTTTATTAATAGGGGTAATTTGGAAAATCCAGCTTCATGTTTCTTTTCATGTTTTGAGAAAAATTTGCTGGAATGATCTAAACATTCAAGCATTATGTTATGCCTGATAATTTTTTAATAACCATTTTGATGCAACTATATTACATTCATTAAAAAAAGTAACCCGTACAATATAAAATTCAGAAGTCTAAAAGTTTTAACACAATTTCTGTAGAAATCGAGTCCAGTCCCTTTAGCCTTTTACAGTTTGCAGGCACTGAAAGTTAGTGGTTTACTAATTGCCTACTCAAAATGTATGCAAAATTATGGACTGTGCAAAGTAAGCTAATTAAAATCAAAATTGTAGTGAAAGCCTAATATTGCAGAATCTGCAATATCACAAAGTAGGCCCTTATTAATAACATTATTTATAGAAAATAACGTTAAAATTATTTAGAACCTGTGAGCTAATTGAAGTCAACTGGAGTTTTGCACTGACTTCAGTGAGAGCAAGGCAAGGTCAATGGTCTATCACAGGGGTGTCAAACTCAATTTGTGTGGCGGGCCACATTTACATTAAATTGAGTTCAGGGGGGCCACGCATAACACACACTAGTCTACTCTACCTTTCATGGTCTACTCCCTGCCGAAAAATCTCCCCGCAGGGTGAAATTCGGCGGCACAGTAGGAGAGTAGGAATGAGAACAGGCTCTCACAGGGACTCGCAGACTCCACTCTCTGCCGTGAAATCTCCCTGCGGGGTCACATTCGGCAACCATTTCCTTTTTAAGACGACCATTTCAGATGGCCATTTCCTTTTTAAGAGCTCACGCAAGATCTCCCACAACTTTCCTGAGCTCCGCTCAGAAAACACTGCCAGCACAAGCCGGCGGGCCGGATTCGGACCACGGGCCAGATAACACAAGCCCGCGGGCCAGATTTGGCCCACAGGCCAAGAGTTTGACACCTGTGGTCTATCATAATAAAAGATGAAGATGCATGAACTATGATTCTTTGATATATTGTTACAGAGAATAATATCATGGAACTCAACTTGGAAAGTGGTACAGGTCTGTATTTCAGGATAACCAAGTTCTCCAAAAACTTCTAAAGAACCTTAACACTTTAATGCCCCGATTCAGCAAAGCACTTACATTCATGCTTAACCTCAAGCACATTAACAGTCCCTTTCTCTGTCATGAAAAGAACTTGAGCAAATGCTTACCTTTAAGCACATGCTTAAGTGCTTTGCTGAATCAGAGTTTTAAAGAGACAGGTAAAGATGACTTTAAAAGACCAAATATCCAGGAGTCTGCCAAAATTGTTTGTTTATAGCAAAGATCTTAAATCCCACATCTGAGTTCATAATAGGCTATGCCTGCTGGTGACCAGATCTTATACCATACAACAGCCAGTAGCTTTTTTTTTGGTACAGTACACTATATTATTCACAGTATGCTATCGTATTCATTGGGGAAAAACAAATCCTGCAATTCAGGTTGCTACCTTCTCTATATATAAATATAGATATAGATAAGTTATAGTTATATATCTGGCTATTAAGCAAAATACATTTTAAAAAGCCTTCATTTTAGAGTAATCTATAAACTAACAATAAAATGATTTACTTAAGAGATAAGGTTTATGATAGAAGAATATATGAGGCAATAAATGTCTTACAGCTCGTTAAACATGGAAGCAAAACTGAGACTTCTGATAACTATAAAAGCAGTTTCTAGTGAGGATATTCTAACACCCTCTTAATTCTAACAGTCTCATAATACAACAAGATTAGAAAAAATATAGACATCCTGACTGTTTCCTTCTTCTTGTTTCACCTTCTGGAGTTGCATGGATTCAGTCTGAAGCCATCGTTGCCCTGTCTCTTTCTGCTAATGCTGATATAGAAGATTTGTGGCTTGGATAAATAACTGAGCAAGGCTAAGTTTTAAAAGTGAAGATTTGTTTGAAGTCAAGTGCATAAATAATTGAGCAGAGGGGTGTCCTGAGTGGAAAAGCTTATGATGCGATTGGAGACCAAATTTTCCAAAATAGGAACCTATCTATCTCCTCTGAAAAAAATCAACATATCAATTTCAGACATAGTGCAAGCATGTGGAAATCATTTGACAAAGAAATTGCACCCATGTACACTAGATATGAATTCACCTCTAAATATTCAATTACCCATTTTATGCATGTAAACGTTATATTGTGGGCAATAAGTTAGGTGCCTACTTAAGAAAAAAAATCAGTCCAGTAAGTTCAATAAGTATTTCAAGTGCTGTTTCTGAACAGAGCGGTAGATTCTTCTAAGCTGTGACTAGGTGAAATTCTTCACTTATCATACAATGCTGGATTATAGCCATTTAGATAAAATGAAGCAATGTAGACTATAGGTTGAAAATACTGCAAGAACACTCTCTCTTGGCTTATTTCACAGCATCCCCAACTTAAAATCAAGTATCCATAAAATGAAAAGCAATGACACAAAATGTTAGTCCAATTTTTTCAACTTCAAACCAGGCATATTAATAACTAATTATACCTCTTTTTTCCAACTGTCTGTCTTTATTTAGACTGCAGAGCAAGTCTTCAGAGCAGGAGCTATCTTTTACAATGTGTTTGTACAAAACCTAGCACAGTAAGTCCCTGATGGTTGCGCTACCTTCAGAGCTGGGATCTTGGCCAGCAGCCATCACTTTCTGGCCACCCAACTCTGAACGTTGAGCAGCCACTTCCAGCAGCAATGCAGAAATAAGGGCGGCCTGGACTATTCCTTGCTGTGAGTAAAATGTGTGCAGGAAGCTTCCCCCCCCCTCCAAATCTTCTCTCCCCCTCCCCCTACACAGACACACAGTTTGAGAACCTCTGCTCTAAGTAATACTATCATACAAGTAATCATCATCTTCAGGATGCTTCCTGTTTGCAACTAGATGATCTAGTGACCACTTCTGTGCTTAAACTCATTGAAACACAAATAGTACTATTTATAAGCATTATGTTTTCTTAATTAAGGAGGTTTGGGTGAGAATTCTAATGCTGTTTAAAAGAAATTTTATTTTGATTATGAAACACCCATAGAAGAAATCATAGCAGACATGAGACATCAAAAGACTAAGATGACAGAGTTTGTATTTTGTCTTGTTGGAGAAGGCTTTAGTTTTTAAGCGAGTAGTAGATATTTAGTGTCTCAGGACATTCAACATCACATTATAGCTATTTCAAGGTACTAAAATTAGGGACTGAAAGCACTTGTCAGCAGCACTTCAGTCCAAATTTTATATCACGTTACCTGTTCCGCTGATGTGTTGTAGCACCTTATTACATTTTAGAGAACTCAGAGGGCTCTGTGGTTCTTTGACCATTGTGCAGTGTCTCATAAATCAATGTTTCTTAACATTTTTTGATACCAGGGACCGGCTTCCTATATTGTGTCAGGGAGATCCCAGGGATTGGACTGGTCCATGGACTGGTCATTGAGAAACACTGCCATAAATGATACTGAAGGATGTAAAGAGGTTCTGTATATTTGTTACCACAATATTTAGATTTCTACTTTCAGATTCAAACAAATTTTCAGAGACTGAACTTAAACCAAGGCTGAATGCTTGTTGTTTTCTCACTCCATAACCAGTCTCCCAGATTTTCAATTTACCAATATCATGGGAATAATAAATCTTCTCCCATAAATCTCAGCTACTCCCTTCCCACTTATTTGCGTTCCTGTAAACAAATTCTTGCTTCAAAGTAAAAAGCTGCATCCTGCTTAGCTAATCAGCATAACCTCTGTACTTTAAACCTACACCTCCTACCAAAAAATATAGTCTCCATAGTACTCCTACACAATGACTGCAATTATTTAACCACAAAAGTTTCTTCTTCTTTTTAAGTTACTATGGGAAGGCCTATGTTTTCACATACACATTTTCAACTAGTACTAAGTAAATTATTGATTTTAAAAAAGAACTGCAAAGTCCAAAATATCTAGTGCTTGGGAGCAGTGAAAACAGAGCAGTCAATATGAAAGTGGTTCATTAGGGAGTGATACTGGTTGCTCCAGGGTTTATGTTGAAACTAGCTCTCCGTTACAATTTTCAACACTCCATGCAACCTCCTAAAAAACTGTGCATGCCACATCTCATGCTCCTCAACCACAATTTTTCCTAGCGTACTTGGAAGTGGCTGGCTCTTCTCTTCCTTTCCACCCTCTGGAATGGTCTGTTGCTTCCCGCACCCCTCCGATCATCAGAAAGGTCCATCCATAGTAGACGACTTTTTTCCTTTCTTGATTATAAGGAACTGGCCACCCACAGGCACTGGCTGCTTCCTTCATTTTTACAGACTAGTTTCTTTCACAGGGACTCCAGGGGCTTATATTCTGACTATGAACACATGTCCATCTAAGTGCATGGGAATATGTTCCCATAGGTCACAAATTTATAATTGTAATGATACTAGCAGAGAACTGGCCTTAGCATTTTTGAATGGGTCTGCAAAACATTTTCCCTTCCTTCCCCAAACATTATTTTATTAAAGAGTTGCTAA
Organism: Mesoclemmys tuberculata; assembly: GCA_007922155.1. Lineage (NCBI taxonomy): Eukaryota > Metazoa > Chordata > Testudines > Chelidae > Mesoclemmys > Mesoclemmys tuberculata. The sequence continues at coordinate 34,466,631 of ML675601.1, read as the reverse complement.
CTCTCAATTTTAGTGCAAATCTCATTACATCTGATATCCAACTCAAAGACCCAGCTTCTGGAGGCAAATGCTTATGTGAGAATTTCATGATTTTTAAGCCAGTCTTGTGATTGTTTGACCATTTGAGACTGGTAATAATGTTATTATTTGTATTATGTTAATTTATTCCTGTCCATCACAATCATATTATTATGCAGAGTGATGACCTGAGGACTTGGGGGAGGACGGGTGGGAAATTGTTTGAGATACACCTCATATTTAGCACACTCATTTTATGTAAAGTGTGCATGGGGAGATAATCTTATAGGTACGCCTCCTATTACAGAGGAGAAGCCCAGCTGCTTGTTTCTACCTTAGTGATGAGCTTACATTGGTCTCTATTGGTTGACATTGTCCAGGCTACTGTACCTTTCCAAGGAAAAGGGCTAGTTTTCTTTTTATTATTTTAAATGAAAGCAGAGATTCTCCTTCACACTTTCAAGGGCTGCACGGACCCCCATGGCAAGTTGTCTTGACAGTACATTTTAAAGATACAACAAAAGGCTAGGAAATAAAACAGGGTTTTATTTTAAAAGACTGTATTAAAGAGATTAAAATGTGGGGCTCAAAACACCTAAATAGTGACTAATTAATCTTTATAAGCCTGTTTCTTCTTTTTAGGACCTGTACACAAAAGTAAATTGGTATTGCAGAAACAAAAATACTGTGCAACAAAACAAATTAAGACAGTCCCTCAAGGGAAAGTACAGGAAAACTTTTCCATTAATTTAAGAGCAAATAATGAAAAACAAAATGACAGACTCACTTCTAATGTGTCAGCACATCAAGGCACAATAATTACATATGTACGTGGCAATGAGCTTATATCATTGTACGTATGTTTTGAATATGCTGTAGTGTGGCCCACACAGAAGCGTAGCTCAGTGACTTCATGATAATGATCTCACCTTACTGAATGAGATCACGCAGCTATGCTGTAGTCGTGGTCAGGACTGGCACATGTACATGACTAAGAGGCCCTTAAAATTTTCAGCTCGTGTGAGTTAGTTACATTTACTAACTCCTACAATGGCAGGCAATGGAAATAGAAGGAATAAAAGATGAAAAACTAGCGAGACACATTTTGGGCCTCATCCCGTAAACACTTACTGTTCTCATGCAAGTAGGCTCACTGAGGGTTACTGAGGTGCAGATACCTTCCTTAGACCATTAGGTAGTCTAGTTCTGTGTATAACCATAAATGCCTTAAGTTACTTCAAAATAGGCATGTTCCGCAGGCTAACGTCTGCCAACATGCTTCACAGAAGTGAAGCAATATGACGAGCACCACCACCACAAATATAAGTTTTCCCACCTCCTACCTGTATCTGTCTGCATACAAGGGGAGTGGTGGGGCAAAAGGTGGGCGGTGTGAGGAAAAGTACAGCATGGGGTAACAACAGTCCATCTCTTCTGTGGATTGAGAATTTCAGTGTCTGCCACCTCTCTTGCACATTAAATTCCCCCCAAAGCAAATTTTAAAATAACCAATGTTCGACTAAAATAACCTCTCAGGGGCCAGGTCTAATTTGATTGTTGCATATCTCCTAAATGAAGGCCCAATATTTCAGAGTATTTATAGAAAACTAAATGAATCTTAAATATATTGTGCACTGAAATTATATACCTACCATATATAAAGAATTCTCTAAATACTGACTTGCTTCAAGGGCAGCACAGTAAAAAGTTGCCCAAAACTTAAAACTGGTTGACATTGTGGCATATTGCCCACAGGCTCCATAGGTGGAAGGAGGACGGGTGGGAGGGAGGAGGGGCAGGCATCTGACATTTACCGATATGTGCATACTATTGCCCAGCTGCTTCAGTTTTCAGGCCACACACTACGTTACCCCTATTAGCTAGTTAGAGCAAGAGCAAGAAGAAATATTTTTTAAAATGCATGAATTTGGCATATTACTCACGCTTTCTCTCCTACTTAGATTTCTAGCCCTTCAGCCACCCTTACCTTTGCCAACCAAACGAAATTAGCAACATTCACAACAAAGAAACTGGCCTTCTTTACGGATGCTCTAAATGTTATTTCTTTCTTCTGCGCTTGGAAGGCACTACACAAAGGCCGCATGGCACTCCCCACTGTGCTCAGACTGCAGCACACGCCATGCAGTGAATGCCTTTTTAGTGTGCATGGGTGTGCATGCTGGAGGAGAGAGAGAGAGAGAGCTCTCACTGTAAACCGTTCACAAGGAATGAATAGCTTGTGTGTGTACCATGAAGGCATGCAGCCGACACAGGATGACTAAAAATTAATGTTTTAGGATGGCTAAAGGCCAGACTGTTATGAAGTCACCTAAGAGCCACCTGCAGGTCTAGTAAACAAGGGACTCGAAGCAAGCTGAAAGAAGTTGCTTCTGCCAAAGGAAGGAAAAAGATGTGTTTTGAGGGAAAAAAAAATTCTCCCTTCTGATCCTAGTCTCTCCTTGCCCTCCTATTCTCCTCTATAAACAAACACTTGCACAAAGGGAATTCATCTAAACTAGATGATGTTGAGGAGGGGGAGAGTGAGAATAGAGCAACCCCACACACAGCAAAGGTAAACATAAATTTAAAAATTCCTGATTAAAACAGCAAAAGAAAACAATTTAGAGGTTTGTTCCTTTACTACAGACCTCCACTCTGAATACATCTAATGTTTACCATTATTTACACCCTCTTAGTTCTGGCTTTGTTCACAAAAAATTCCATTAAGTGGGCTTACTGAAATATGGTGCAAGGAAATAAGAAAAGCTACAATCTACTGTTCATTTTTTCTCTCATTCTGGGACCCAGCAAGTGGCTTTCATAGACCTTACTGAACAACAGCAACAATATTTCCTTCGATAAAATGTTCGAACCACACAATTTCCCATTCACGGTTTACACCATTCCAACCCAACTGTACAACCCTCTCATCAAGTCCCTCCCTCTCCTATAATCTACCATCCACTTCTGCCTACCACTAGTTTAGGAGTGCTTGTAAAAAACAAAAGGGTGACATGGGGCAAATGTCAGCATGTGACCTCTGTCTGTACTTAGCCAGGCATTGATGTGTGAATCAGGTTTGTTGCATGCTGGTTTCCATGGTAATGGGACTACACAGCAAGCGGAGAAGTTACACAGTTTTTTAGCAGAGGTACAAGAAACAATAGAGCTATACTTAAGACGACACAAATAGTTCCTATTACCACAGATCACTACAGATATAACTGAAGGGCTCTTTTCAACATTGTTCTCCTCCCTACTCTTTTTTCTTTTCTTTTTTAAATAACCTGTCCTCTTTTTGAGAAATGAAAGAAGCATTTTTCTAAGGGAATCTGTGATGGAAGGAAATAGCTATTAAGAAGAATGCTTATATATAGGAGGCAGAGAAAGCAATCCATTATATATAGTCAAGCAGTACACCTAGTGACCCCCTTTAACTTCTGTTGAGGCCATTTTTCTTAAGTTCTACTGTGAACTATAAAGCAGTGAACTGTAATTCCTGACCTGTTTCTAAAACCCAATAAAAAAAAGGCACTCACCTATGCACGCTACAGAAACACTGCATGTTTTTATAGGCCAATTTTTAAAAATTCCAAACTTTAAAAGCTAAACACCAGGTACCCTGAAGGATTTTAAATAAAAATGAAATTTAGAAAAAAATCAGTTGGTTTAGTTTGTGTTTGTTTTTTTCCATTTTTCAGATAAAAGGGTTTTCTTTCATTACATCACAGTTTAGAGAAATATCTAAGGGTTTAAAATTTTTCCCCATGTGTGAACTGTTCCACATCTTCCCTACCAAAACCCCTACCCAAGTTCAAAAACTCTGTTCTGATGCCTGGATCCAAAAGCTGCATCAGCTCCTCGGGGACTTCACCTCTTCCTAACTGATTGTGTTGGGGGCTCTTCCTGCCTCAAGCCCTCCAAACCCTAAGCTGAACAGCCTGTCTCCTGGGAACCTTTGACCGGTTCAAGCTGCGCTGAGTGGTGAGACCCCAACTCTCTCTCTGTCTCTCTCCCTCCCCCCTCTCTGGGTAAGCCCACTTTTTCCCCTCAGACCTAATTTCTCTCTCTTAGCCCAGGTATAACTTTCTAAACCTGACTTTGTAATCAAACTTGGGCTAAATTTCCCCAGTATCCCAGTTAAAATCGTGTAATATTGTAATGGTTTGGTTATTTTTCTCTCCTCATATGGTTATTACTATTAGTATCATCAGTTTATAAACCTGGCAATAAAATAACTTTTATAATCAAGCTTGTTGCTAGACTCTCCCCAAACCTTATATACTCCTCTGTGTTCTTGGTTTCCCTATCTTGCTCTGCAGCAACACTTCTTTTACCTAAGCTAAAGATCCCTGTACTGCCCAAAAATCCTGTGGGGTTTGCTCATCAAGGGAGTTGCATCTCAACTGTAGTGTGAGAGTGGGGAGAGCAGCGTGCTAACCCTGTGGCATATAAGGGTGGCAGCTTGACACTGCTGCTCTGCCCTGCCTGTGGAGTCCAGGGGCACATAAGGGTGGCAGCTGGAAAGTGCTGTTTTGATCCAGCCTGCTCAAGACTTACTCTATTCCAGTGTGGTGCCAGGGGCATACAAGGGTGGCAGCAGGAAAGTGTTGTTCAACACAGCCTGCTGAGTTCAGGAACATATAAGGGGTCAGCTAACAGTGCTGATAAATCTGGCCCGCGCAGATACGGTCTGTTAATCTATAAATGTATGTGTGTAAATGTGGGTGTTTATTTGAGTCTGGGGCAGGGGGAACCCAGTCCTGGGAAACTTAGGTCCTGCAGGGTAGCTTCATTGGGAAGGGTCTTGCAGAGGGAGAAGTAAAGCTCCATATACAAACACAAGTAACACATGCAGTACATTAATAAAATTACAACCGCGCCCCCCGCCCCAGGAAAGTAACCCTAACAAATGAGCGTACCCCCAAGGCGACGGGCAAAACTTGTAACAGATAAGAAGGTGAAGAGGAAATACAGCTAGGCAGGAGATGCATGACTTCTCCTAAGCCGTGGAGATGGGTGAAAGTATGGCTTTTTGAGATTTCCACGTGCACATTTTTAGAGCAACATTTGCTCTTTTCAAGTTTCTGCATGGCTCGCTACAAAAAAAAAGTTTCCAGTCTCCTGACATTTCTTTCTTAAGTAGAAATTTAGGCTTGCAAAGTCCTGTGTAATAAATTGGTGAAAAAAATGTCTAACTTGAAAAAAACCTGACTAATTGCCCTGCGCTACTAATACGTCTATAGGAACCTTTAACAATATGTACTGCTGATGAGCACCTGGAACAGAGCAATTTGCTCAACTGTGCCGCCAATAAACATTTAGCAGAGTATAACTGCTCACCAAAGCAGTATCTTCTCCCTGTAAACTTCAGACATCAAATAGCAACATGATCTGATGAGCCATAACTTACATGATGGCAACGAAGTATCTTAAATGACACCACATCCTCTGTTTTAGCAATATGACGATATGCCACCTCTCCCAACTTCACTTAAACATCCTTAAATGAAATGGATATTAACAGTTCAGTAAATGCTTTTACAAGACAGCATGTATAATATCAAGAAGAAGAAACCAATACTAAAAATTATTTGCTACTCATTATAAAGGACATGTGATGGTCTGTTTTCTTATTGCTAATGATCAGTGCATGCTCATCATAATTTACAACTAATTCACCTTAGCAAGCTCTCACTAGTGAAGAGAAAGAAAAGTGAGTGTACTCATGATGAGAATAAATGAAAAAAGAAATCTGAATATACTATATAAAAACTAGCAATTAAATTAAAAATATGGAATTTGATGCTTGTGTGCAAGCATACACACATGTACCCAAAAGCGCGCACACACACTCACCCAAAAGCGTTTTTTCACCCTACCACATAATAGACAAAGAACATACCAAACCCCTAAGAAACATCCGCACTTTGGGGAGAGGAGAAAATAAACCACACACGATTTCCATAAATAGCAATCTTCTCTAGAAAATAAACCCTGTGTGCTCAGTCTGCGTTTGTTACGGTTTACATATTTTGCTAATCCTATATGATATTCACAGGAAATCAAAAGCAGCATTTTAAAAAAACCATTCCAAAACAAGGTGAGCATGTGTGGGTTTAGAAGGTGACTTTTCATGTGTAAAAGAAAAAGGTATTACTCGGTTACAGTGGAATCCAATCCAATTCATTTTATGTCACTGGATTTGGCTTGGCTTAAAGATTATGCTACTTGTCCACAGCTAACAAATTGCAGTCCATGTTGACTCTGTACTAAACTTGGCTTACTGTGTAAGAAAGGATAACAGAATCAGAAGAAACCATGTTACCATTTTTAAATGAAAAAAAAATCATGTGACCAAGCCACTGTCTGGGAAGAGGAGGGTTTTATTTGGATATATACTGATTAAACAGGGCACACACCGGAAGCAATTTGACTGTGAAAACATGATGTTACTAAACTGTTTGGATATTCCACAGTTCTCACCAGAAACTTTTTGTGCTGTCAGAAAAATGGGCATCTTAAAAAAGGTAATTTTTTACCTGCCACAGGAAAAGTGATTGCTTTCTTAAAACTTTGCAGTGCCTCATGGTATGATGCACCATAGGATACATTATAGTCCTAGATGATGTGACACAAAATAAATTCTTTATTCAATAGATTCAGTCAATGGAAAGATCATTAATGTAATACCAGATGTTTGCATTCCGTATGACTCCCATAATTTTCTGTCTCCACTCCCCCTCATTCAGCCCTTCTGCAACTTTTAAATTCCACTCTAAATAAACAACACCAGAGGGAGATGGAGGTCAGGGCCTCTTTGGCTGCTGCACCTAGTGCTTCCTAATCATCGGAAGAGTGAAACAGATAAATCAGGTAGTTTTGCTGCTGCTGTTGCTAGATATGAGTTATGTGCACGTGCAATAGGGATAACAGTGATTCTCGGCTGTGGCTTGAAGAATTCTGCAGGGAAGGAAAGACACAAACTACTTATGTGTCCTCTTTTTCCAGCTCTCCCCCTCAAAAGGTAGTTAGTTTCATTCTTCTGTATGGGGAAGTGCCATATAAACTGCAGCAGCAGTTGTAATATCAGATTGATTGCAGAAGGTAGGAAAGAGAAAAATAACTAACAAACACACCCACAAGGTAACAGGCTATAGAAATCCAAGTAAAAAGAGAAAGAGAAGAAAAGTAGTGAATGTGTTAACACTGTGCACATTAATCGACTGGCCGTGGTGGAGTCCATCCAGCATGTATGTTTTTTCAAATGGCATTTCAATATGCTCCTTGCACATGAAGTTTAACTGGCTGTTATCATTTTCACCAGTTAAGAAGCACCTAACAGCTCTTTAAAAAAAAAAAAAAAAAAAACTTGGAGGAAAAAAAATGGGCTGTCTATGCAACGCTTACTCATCCAGCACGTGAATCCTGCATTGTGAAAAGTAGACGTCCAGAGATTAACAAGGAAGAAGATTGCACTGGAGTTAATTGGTTCAGTAGGCAAAAGAAACTCTCAGAACCACGCAACTGAAATTTTGGAAACTGCCCCTGCTGCCATTTAAAACATTCAGTATTGCCAAGTGTAGGCATTCAACCACCATGTGATTTAAAAATAATAAATAATTATTCATATTTTGTTCTATTTATTTGCTTTCTTCCCTGAGCTCTGAGGATACATTAGTATCAGGTTTTCAAGCTCTTCTCTGCAAACATGAGGGCTAGAAACTTCCCTTTTTAAAAAGTGAAAGCTGAGGGTCACATGTAATCACAAGATTCCAGGAGTTGGTGCTTTAAAAGAGGCTCCAAATATTTCAAGACTCCAGATAAAACGGCAAGAGTTGGCAACAAACACACAAGCCAAGAGTAACAAGCTACACATTACCTGGCCTCTTTCAAGACTCTCCCAGTTCTCTGCCGCTACTACAGCTTGTCAAAAAATCAAGATTACTTTCATCTTTATTAGTCAAACAACAACAAAACATTAAATTTGCTCGTCTAATGCTTCCAGTAACACCACCCTCACTGTCTTCTCCCTACTCCCCAGATAAAAGAGAAAAGAAAAAAAAAGATAACCAAGGTCACCAAGTAAAGCTTGTTCTGAAACTTGGAATTTGCTGACATTGTTAAAAGAGATTGCGAGCTACACTCATCTTTTACATTTCCAGCCTGGAGTTCTATACTGGTTCTCTCAGTGGCTGCATAACTCTTACGGAAAGGAAGAGGTGGCTTTCTTTCCCAGGTTTCTCAATTCAGAGATTCCATTCGCACCCTCTGAAAGAGCTTGATTCTCCCTTTAAAATCCATCAAGCACTGGTGTACTCTCAATGCACACTGCTAAGACAGACCCAACAATAAACCCAGAAGCACACACACAGAGTCAAGTTCTTCATGCATTTTATTACAGATTACACAAAACGAAAGGTGAGTTAATAAGCTCAGTTCATAAAAATTTAAATTGCAAATTTTGTTTTCAGACTGACAAGCAGAGGACAGAAGCCTTCAGCCAGCAGATCAGAAAAATATCCTACAAATAGAAGGAACCTGTACTCCCCAGTCGGGAGGGGAAAGAGAAATAAGGGAGTACGGGACTGCAGAGTGACCGAGAGATTTTGTAAGGGTGTTTCTCATTAAGCTGATCCTTCTGTACCAGAACTGCAGACTCTGAAGGTTTTATCCCATGTGCTGTTTCAACCCCACTAACCAAATGTGTGTGATTCGGCAGAAACAGGAAGCAGAACAAAACTATTTCAAAAAGCAAAGCTGGAGCAGGAGACGACAGCTGCCACCTCCAGACATTGAGAAATTGCATTATGCGGAGGGATCTGTGGCCACCCATGTTTAATGTAGATAAGTAAGAGCACGCACTGCTCTGACCAGTAAGAGGGCTGCTACTGCAGCTGCACAGCCAAAGCACTGGGTGGCCCTTTATTTCAGCAGCTCTAAACAGTTTTAAATTGGAAACATGATTGCGGAGATCTGGGGTGGTACTCTGAACGGAACAGAAAGATTAAAAAAGAGGGGGCGTCATTCCCTGCCAGGCTTTCTGCACCTGGTGTTAAGGAATCCTGGGCAAAGCTCACGTTAATTTTATTAAAAGTACCTTATGCCACTGCACTACACACTCATGATGATCAGCAATAAAAGCAATAAAGAAAATTGTGCCCTATAGGTACCTGTAACAGCATGAAAATTACCCTGCTACTTAGTCTCCTTTGCAAGGACTGTTTTTACAGTGTAATTAGTGCTACTTGATTAAATGTGTTATCAAATTCAGTATCAAATGAATGACGGGAATGTCATAGCTTTACAATGCCATGACTGCAATAAGAATTTCTTCTGTCTTCCTGGGTCCATCTTTAAACACCATGTCCATAGTTACACCTCACATGTCACTGGTCACTTGGAGGCTGGTGCATCTCTAATTCTATGTATTAAAATATACTCCTGAATAGGAAAACTATTAGTGCATGACTCAGTCTGTGATTAAGATAGGGTTTTTATTTTAAGGGGGGTGAAAGGTAAATTATAAAAGTTACTTCCAGAACAATATCACTGGCAAGTTAGAACCCTTCGGTTGAAAAGAAATCCACAAGGTTCTAATTTATTAATGAATAGCTGCTGTCTTTGTAATTTTGCAGTACTTATTCCATTACTGTCTGACACTTCCTATTGTCACTGCTTGAATTTTTAAACACTTCCGCATGACTAGTGCTAATCTCTACATCTTGTGGAGGGCTGGTAATAGAAGTAGAGAGATGCACAGGTGTGTAAGAGTGATTATATCTAAACATGTACTATAAAGCCCACTCGATAGAATAAGAAATTTCCCCTTCAATTTCACCATCTTTATCCCCCGACACCCCAGTTTTTAAAAAAGAAGAGAGAGAGAATGAATAGTTCTTTCTCCAGAAACAAAAAGGTTGAATGCAAAGATGAAATAGAAAATTTTGCAGCAAGTAGAAAGTTTGGTATCTTGACTTGCTTTCAGAAAGTCTTGTATAACTGGTATGACAAGCTACTGTGATTATCAGCTTTGAAGGATGCCATCTCTAAAAAACAAGCCTGATTTACATATGGATCTACATACAGGTCCCTGGACAAGCTTTTATTGGTCTACTTGAGACCATTTCAAGATCTCTGTTAAAACTTTCATTTTTGGCAACCTAATTTCCATCGGATAAGTACAAAGAACTTATGCTCCTGAATACAGGGTTGAAAGGGGTTCTCTTTTTTTAAATTCATAATTTTATTTCAGTAGTTCCCATACACAAGTTTACATTGCGACATGTATGTTCCATTGGTCTGGAAGCCTGGTATCGAATGATCACATAGGAATGTTCCATCCATCTGCTGTAAAAAAGAAGAAATGTCTTCACTTCTGTGGAAACATATGGGTGCACACTGCATGCATCAGTAATTTAAGAGTTTAACTCCCAAGTTCAGTTTGGCTTTGGTTGTTCTGGCTTCGTGTGTGGAATATGGGGCTGGAAGCCACACTAAAGGAGTGTGTGGTGTTCTGATTTGCTGGAAGTGAATTGGGATATGCCAGGATACCCTGAATAGACAGAGAAACTGGAGTCTTGGGGCTGATCAACTCAACGTTTTCAACTTTGTGAGATCTGTTAAAACTGCCCTGTCTGGAAACTCCCCTGTAAGTCATTATGGCCTATCAGGTCACTGCAAGGTCTATATATATTGTACATTAAACCCACAGACTATTTACATACAATCATCAGATTTGGGTTCTTCGCTGCACATTTTGTTTGTTTTTAAAACATGAAATGATACTTTACAGAGATGCGCGCATGTATGAGCACATGCCAGCACCCCCATCTACTGCTCTAGTGATGAGTTCATATTCAGGAACAGTCATCTGTAATATGTTTTGCTCACAGGAGCATAAAAATATATCTTAAACAGCTAAATTGTAGATTCAGTTAAAGTAAACTTAATATTTAACACTCTGAATCACACTTTGCGTCTCCAAATAATCATTAGTTATCACAATCACTATACATCCGCAAGGCAGTTAAGTGTTATTCTCATTTTATAGATATGAAAATTGAAGCAGAGAAGGTAAGTGACTTGACCAAGACCACAAAGGAATCCGATGTCAGAGCTAGGATTAGATATCTAGAGTTTATGGCTCTTAGTCCTGAGCTCAGAACATTAGACTAATGCCTCTCCCCCACAGGGCTCACTTGTAGCACAGAAGGGGTATTTCTAGACTGCAATTAGATGCCCACAGCTGGCCCATGCCAGCTGACTTGGGCTCAGGGAGACTGGGTTAAAGGGCTGTTTAACTGAAGTTTAGACGTTCAAGCTCAGGCTGAAGCCCAGGCTCTGGGACCCTCCCACTCACAGGGTCCTAGAGCCCAGGCCCATCCTGAGCCTGAATGTCTACACGGCCGTTAAGCAGCCCTGCAAACCCAAGTTCCACAAACTCAAATCAGCTAGCAAAAGCCAGCTGCAGGTTTTTAACTGCAATGTAGACATACCCAAGGACTTCAATGGAATTCCTTAAAATGGATAAAGAATGGCAGAACTGAGCCTATAGCAAGAAGAGCAGAACCACTGTTCTTTAGATAACCACGTCTTTCCTTCTCTTTACCAAAGACTGAACCATGCCTTTTAGCACACCACCACCACCACAGAAAAGAAGAAACACTGCCAAGGTAAGTTTTGGAAGCCAAAAGGCTTTGGAAAAAGGACACAGGGGAAGGTTAGACACAGGCATATTAGACAGGCTGTTCTTGGCATTGCAATGACCAAAATGCTCAAAGCCAAAGGCAGTCTGAGGACTTTATGAAGAGATGCTAAAATGACTGTTCAATTACTTGGCTGAATGGTTAATTAAAGTTACTACTACCATCTTATTTCAAAAAGCAATTCTGAAAAATAGAGGCTCAAGTTAAATGTATACCCCAAATTAAAAAACATAGCAAGAGGATCAAAAAGTGCCCCTGTGGCTTAGTAACAAAGTAAAAGAAGCAGTTAGAGGCATCCTTTAAAAAGTGGAAGTTAAATCCTAGTGAGGAAAATAGAAAGGAGCATAAACTCTGGCAAGTGAAGTGTAAAAATATAAATAGGAAGGCCAAAAGAGAATTTGAAGAACACCTAGCAAAAGATTCAAGAAGTAACAACAATTTTTTTTTTTTTTTTTAAGCAGCAGGAAGCCTGCTAAACAACCGTGGGGCCACTGGACGATCATGATACTAAAAGAGCACTCAAGGAAGATAAGGCCAATGCAGAGAGAAACTAAATGAATTCTTTGCATCAGTCTTCACAGCAGAAGATGTAAGGGAGATTCCCAAACCTGAGCCATTCGTTTTAGGTGAGAAATCTAAGGTCACTAAGCCTAACTTCAGTACCAGAGAAATTGGTTGAAACTATAGTCAAAAACAGAATTATCAGACACATAGATGAACACAATTTGCTGGGGAAGAGTCAACATGGTATTTGTAAAGGGAAATCACGCCTCACCAATCTAACCAAATTCTTTGAGGGGGTCAACAAGCATGTGGATAAGGGTGACCCTAGTATTCTTAGATTTTCAGAAAGCCTTTGACAAGGTTCCTCACCAAAGATTCTTAAGCAAAGTTAGCTGTCATGGGATGAGAGGGAGGGTTTTCTCCTGGATCAGTAACTGGTTAAAAGGACAGGAAACAAAAGGTAAGAATAAATGGTCAGTTTTCAGAATGGAGAGTGGTAAATAGTAGTGTCCCCTCGGATCTGTACTGGAACCACTACTGTTCAACATATTCATAAATGATTTGAAGAAAGGGGTAAACAGCTAGGCGGCAACATTTGCTAATGATCCAAAACTACTCAAGATCGTTATGTGCAAAGCGGACTGCAAAGAGTTACAGAGGGATTTCACATAACTGGGTGACTGGGCAACAAAATGGCAGATGAAATTCAATGTTGATAAATGCAAAGTAATGCACACTGGAAAACATAATCGCAACTATACATATAAAAGGATGGGGTCTAAATTAGCTGTTACTACTCAAGAAAGATCTTAGAGTCATTGTGGAGAATTCTCTGAAAACATCCACTCAGTGTGAAGCAGCAGTCAAAATAGCTAACAGAATGTTTGGAATCATTAGGACAGAGATAGATAAGACAGAAAATATCATATTGCCTCTATATGAATCCATGGTATGCCCACATCTTGAATACTGTATGCAGATCCGGTTGCCGCATATCAAAAGAGATGCACTGGAATTGGAAAAGGTACAGAAAAGGGAACAAAAGGTACAGGAAAGGAAACAAAAATGATTATAGGTAACAAATAGCTTCCATGTGAGGAGAGATCAAGAAAATTGGGACTTTTCAGCTTGGAAATGAGACAACTGAGGGGGAATATGATAGAGGTCTATAAAATCATGACCGGTGTGTAGAAAGTAAATAAGGAAGTGTTATTTACTTGTTCTCATAACACAATAACTAGGGGTCACCAAATGAAATTAACAGGCAACAGGTTTAAAACGAACAAAAGGAAGTATTTCCTCGCACAACACACAGTGTGAAACTCTGCCAGAGAATGTTGTAAAGGCCGAGACTATACCAGGGTTCAAAAAAGAACTAGATCAATTCATGGAGGATAGGTCCATCAATGGCTATTAGCCAGGATGGGCAGAGAGGCAAAATCATGCTCTGAAGTGTTCCTAGCCTCTATTTGCCAGAAGCTGGGAATGGGTGATGGGGCTGGATCACTTGTTGGATAGTTGTTCTATTCATTCCCTGGCATTGACCACTGTCAAAAGACAAGATACTGGGCTAGATGGACCATTGGTCTGACCCAATATGGCCGTTCTTACGCAAGTCCTTAATTTATAGAAATCTCTCACCCAAAAATATAGGCATATAATATTTGATTAATAGCCGTTTTGAATGTTAAGCTTTTGTTTACCTGACACTTCAACTTCAGCCACAATACCTATTTATTTCTATGCTTCCCCTCCACCAGAATTGGTGCACTATGGCTTCTTCTTCCAAAAGAGAGACGATATACTCACACCTTTAAGATCACTCCACAGTGGGTCAAACACCTTTCTTTGAACAGTCAAACCTCAATGCCTGCCACATTGAAAGCGACTACTGCATATGGAACAGAAGAGAATTTGATTTTCACAGCCCTTTTCATTTTCTAGATCTCCCTAAATCCTTGACAGAATAATGAATTAAGTATTTTGGTGCTACAACAGTGCTATAGGCAAAAGGTGCTAATCCGATCTCAGCAAAAGCTTACCTTCAGTCTAGATCTGTTACATGTCGAGAGAGGGAATTTAGCTCAGTATCCAACATTCCTTTCCTCCACTTAAAATGCCATGCAATGTAAACTACAACTGAAGACGGCCATTGAAGACACAGAGAGAGAGAGAGAGAGAGAGAGATATGCCATAACAACTGGCAATTTAAAATACAGATTAGATAAGGCCTCATCGTAGTATCTCATGGAAGCAATAGGGAGGGTTTTTGTTTAGTATGTGTTGTGGCTCAATTCTAACAGCAATTTCAACATGCTGTATACATGCTGTGGATAATTTTCACCTGTGGGAGGGCCGATTTGCACCATGCCACCAGCACAATATGGTTGTAAAGCTGGCATAGCCATGCCAAGAAGGATCACCCTAGTGTAGGTGGCTCCTGCAGCGAACGGCCATATCTGTACTGCCATCTGTGCCATTCCACCATCTCCGCATCCAGTGGAAGGAATATGAGGCGGCAGCGGAAGCATAGGACATATGGCCAGGGCTTCCCTGAACACCAGCAACTCCTAGCTGCAGTGTCATTGGCAGCAAATGTAATTTAGAGCATCATGACCAGCCCAGCCGACAGTCATTCCATAAATCAGGACTTAAAGTCACCACCTCCCCCTGCAGCTCACACACCTCCACCTTCTGAGTTTCCCCAAGTTTCACTGTGTGCTCCTAGAGCTCAGCAGAAATCTTGGCCAATGTTTTTATCCACGTGCAAGAGAACATAGCATCCCTGCAATCAGAGACCGTGTGTCTATTTGAACCGGTCACATCATACGTTGCCAGCCTTTAGATATACTGAAGTCAAAGCAGTTCATTGCATAGGACACCAGAAAGCAGAGTAGGTGTGTGCCCAACTGCATTATACATGAGATGTTTGAGGCAATCCAAACACAGTCTAACAGTAGTCAAATAAAGTTTCAGACCCTAGGACATGCTCATTGCTGTCTCCCTCTAGGCATTTGGATACCTATCTCCTTTTGGAGCCCCAAAGTGATTCCTGAACCAGAGAAGATAGGCGTTCAGCTGCTTAAGTTGTATACGGGGCCTAATCCTGCAGGCGGTCTATGAGCATACCTTTTGGATTGGGTCTCATTCAAAATCCAGCAATGCTCACCAAGAGTTCTTCACTATACTGAGAGCTTTCCAACGCAGAAGCCTTTGACTTCTAAGGTTTATAGAAATTTAAAAGTAGTTCCAGTTTTGCTCTTGATTTTATTTATGGGGGTTTTTTTTGGCCCTCTATTTTCATAATCATTGTTCTACCTTCAGGTAACCTCGGTTCAGGATCCTGTTAACATTACACCTTTTGTCGACCACAACAGATAGCCAGTCTAGAGCACCTGCATTATAATAGTTCTGTTTTAAACAGAATGAATGAAAAGAGTCAGTAGCAATCATCCTTCTTAATAAGTCAAAGACATACCAAGAGAGCTCACTGATATATGAAAGTGCTGACAGACTTGCATGGCACTCCTACATCAAAGGGAATTGTTAATACAGCTGGCTGAAAGACATTACATATGGCTGCCAGTGTGATGGCTTATGAGCAATCCTGTGGTGAAAATAGTTCAAAAGGACTCTGGAGATTCATTTTTATATTACTTTCATAGCACCCAAAACTTCACCAAACCACATTAACACGTCCAGATAACACCTACCACATTTTATTGCCACAAAGCGTAAGTAGATCTTCTAAAATAAATATTATGCACGAGTCTAAGGACACCGCTTTTAACCCAGAACTGTCCAACCTTTCCAGCACTGAAGAATGCAACTGGCAACTTGACAAAAGCCCTAGAGCCATAGATTGTTTGCATATATATTGACATGAAATGTTATAATAAAAAAATAAACTCAAACCATCATAATATCTGATTGCTCTTGTAACCTCAATTCACCAGCAATAAAAACCTGTAAGCAAACAGCCCTCTCTTCACTCTGAAGTTACAGTCAGAGAGTAAATATAGGCCATATGTCGAGGACTGTACATGCCTCCTGAGGTGCATACTGGCCACCCTAAGACAGAGTTTTCTAAATCATTTGCCTTCAGATCTGATGCATGTGTGCACATTCAACATAGGGCAGGGTAAAAAAATACAACCAACTCCTATCACGATGAAAGACATTTACACCCGAATTCCCCCAGGCAGTGCTTTGAAAATTCACCCATTTTGTTTTTTATCTAAACAATGACATTTGTCAAAAAGCTTGCAATTAAACCTTGTCAATTGCTTCAGACAAGTGAGTCACATCACCTTGGCATTTGCACTATTCCCTAGGTGTTCTTTAGGCTAAGTAAAGAGAAGAATAGAAAATACCACCAATACCATGGTGTAGCTGTCCAGGGCAAAATTAGACAATCTTTTGAATGTGACCATTGTGAAGGTAGACCTGCCCAGTCTAAATCGATATTTAAATTCAGAAATTAATTCTTAGGACTTTTTGCAGTTGTGCTAATGTAGAGAATAATGAAACATATTACAGGTGTGTTCTTTAAAACCCAGTTTCCTTTCTTTTAATCTATATTTTCCTCCTATAAGTAACTACAGAAGCAATTTTGCACATGCAAATGAGAGCATGTAGACATCTAATTACCCACTGTAGTCTCAGATCAGGTAGGTAGTGGCTGACATGCCTTCATTTGTGCCTGCAAATAGATGCTCCCCTCCGTTATTTTTTAGCAGAAAAAGAGAAGCCAAGTTCAGACAAGCTTAAAAAGTCAGATCCGAAAATCTGGAAAAGTACAAAACAAGTGATTTTTTAATTTTGCATAAAATAAGAACCCTATTGTAAAATTGTACATTTATAAAAAGAAAATGCACGCTGAAATCCAACATCATAATCTGCCTTTATCAAATTAAAAATATCTGAAATACAGCTCAAATTCAAAATTGTGTTTGAAATGCAGAATTTATTAAACTATATAAAGTATGAAATGTTAGTATAACAGCAACAGTAGAGGTAAAGCAATCCAAATGCCAAAGATGACAGCGCTCCATGTCTAGTTACTTTTACCTTATTTTAACATTCACATACTGCCATATGTTTATATTCACCCTGAGGTCCAAAACCATTTCACTATGCTATAAAAGAACATTGCTATATTAGCATCTTTGTAGTTTATCGTTGCTTCAATGCATAATGATTTTGGATAACAAACAACACATCTCATTGACTTCAGTGACAACTGACAGTGCTCAGCACCTCTGAAGAGTGGGCCCAACATCACCACATACAGACAACTGCACACTGTGAAAATATATCATCCTTACTTTATTGCGCTGAGTCAAACACCCAGCACAAATCCTGAAGCTCTCTCTAAAATAGAAAATGAGGACAAACCCATTAAAGCTAGGACTGTCCTACAAATTTTGTGAAGGGTGGCATCTAGGCATGGGCAAACCACAGGAAGTTTGAGGTTTTTGTATTCCCCAAGCTATGTTTTAGACTTGCTGAACAAATTTGAGCTCAAAACACTGACTTTGAGTATAGCAATGAGGAATGATACTGTAATAGTCACTTACAGAAACCAAGGATTTATTCAAACACTGTAAGTAGCAACTCCAGCACACAAAGAGAGGACTTACCTCCTTCTTAGCCCAGAACTCTCCCTCTTCTCTTCCTACCCTCTACCTCCCCAAAAGACAGGCAGATACTAGTGGTCTGAATGTGACACGTGCACTATTTTTATTTTTTTATTGCAATTTTTACTTTAGAAGTTTGTCTCTCCCTTTTTGCCTTCCTACTTCTTTTTCACTACTTATTTTCTACTCCATTTTTCATGCTATTTTTGTTGATATTTTTTTTAAATCATGTCCTCCACTTGATCCTTTTATATTATGTCTTTGATAGGTTGCATTTGTAAATTTGCAAAATTTAGAAGGGACACTGTCTCAGTGAGTTTGAAATTAGGCAAAACAAATTTCACATCCCTTGTGGCAATACTAATTAGAGTTCACATGAAATTAGCAGAGCTTGTTAGTAAAAAACAAAAAGTAGCCTGTTTCCTGTGTGTAAAAGGTTGCCCTGCAACTGATTGTGCTTTTAAGCAATTATGGAGATGTTATTTACACTACAGTTTTAAAGACGCTTCATATAAAACTAGCTGTTCTTGTTTGCAATTATAAAATTGTTGTAATTTTTTTTGCTGTAATTGTTTGCAATTATAAAATTACATCATAAATGAAATATATTTTATTTAAGTTGTAATTTTATTTTTTATTTTTTGGTCTGCTGTCAACATTATCCCATTATTGGGATCTGATAGCATGATGCTGGATCTCAAGTGCTTTTCCATATAAGTTCCTGTAATTTATATTACATTTATGTTTTTCAATAAATAACTGGCATTAAAACAATCACAGATTGGAGAACAAACTGAAACCTAAATATTTATCATAGAAGAGTGACCAGCTGCATAAATAGTAAACCATTCTGATGAATAATAAATAATTTCTGGATTTCTAGTAGCTTAATACATGAGAAGTTGAATTTTTGTAAATTGATCTGCGTAAATTTAGTCACTAAATTCATATCAAGGCAATTAAATATTTCTATTTAGACATGCAATGATGGAACAAGGGCTTAACTTTAGGCAAATGTTCTAGGCAATTGTTCAGTGTGGTGTTACTCGGGCTTTGTTATTACCATGGCAATTTTTAAGTCATCATGTTATGGTTTTGAAAAACAACTGTGTCATACTATAGCTGGCTACTGTCACTCCATGCAATCAGATGCATCAGAAAGAGATGGACATCCCATCACGTGCACACATACACAGTGTATCTGGTTAACTGTTCTGGACTGGAAGCCAGTTGAAGGGTGAATTCTGCAAACTGTCACAAAAGTTGCGGCAAAATTATCAAAAATCCTTTGGAGTAACCAAGCTACTTTGATAACGGCCTTTTTAAGATGTCAAAAACCAAACTCAAACTAACCAACCACGGGAATCGCCCTGCCTTGCTGAGAAATGAAAACCCTTACTAAAAGTCCACTGGTCTGGTCCTTTGTGTCTTCTGAGGATTGCAGAGCTCCTGCCCTTACTCTTTTGTACAACCAAGGGTTTAACTTTGCACTGTCCAAGACTCTCAAACAGTGCTCGCTCAATTGCATTCACCCACCCATAAAAATTCCATTAAACAAAACAAAAATTGCAAGAAACTTACATAATTTCAGTCTCCCACGCCAAAGCCTCATCTTAACCATTGTAAATATTAAATCACTTTTATGTATGTCTGAAGGGGAGGGCGGAGTTTGTAGCCAAAGGATTTTAATTAGAAAAGGACAAGTACCTCCACTAGCTGTATGAAGAAATTAGCACAGACACTCTAGCTCAGTGTTATGGGACTTTGACCAGAAGTGGGACTTACCCAAACCACACCGCCTCTTCCAACTCCCAGAGTGTAGGGTGGTATCTGCTTAACTAGTTTGTGAGCACTTCCAGCAATGTTCACTGTGCTCTATGCTTTGGAAACCTGTCAGCGCAGCAGTACGCATGCAGCTAGACTTTTGCATGTCTGTACATATTTACTGAACAGTGTCAACTGTGCCCACATGGCTTCTTCATAATGTTTATTATTGTGTAAAAAGCAAAAGGCAACCCTCCCTTTATTAAGAAGGTTTACCAAATGACAAGGGCTTTCTGTATTTTTATATTGGTAGAGAAAATATCTAAAAGTGAGTGCCTCTGAAGAGGACTTAACTGTGCCAGATAATTACTTTTGACCACTGCTGTGATGTCATTTTCAAAAGCACCTCTTCCAGGGAGAACAAGATGATATCCTTCGAGAAGGTGTCAGGCAGAAAATGGCAAAGAGACTGGGGAATCAGAATACTTAGCATACCTTTCTGTCTCCAAACCCCAGAGTGTTCAAATAAACTCAAGTTTTCCCCCAAACAGATGGAGCTGTTTCTAACTCACATTACTGTATACAAATCCTTTACCGAAAAAAAAGATAAATCAGTCCATGAACATAAGCCAAATCGGAAATGGAAAAAACCCATCTCAATCTCATGTTTATGCTCCTAAATTAATGCCAGGGTTATGGTACATTTCAGCAAACGTATGCAAAGTCAAACAAGAAGTTCATGATATAAAAAAAATTAGTTTTTGTGAAAATGTGCTGAAAACAGTTATTTTAGGTCTCTCGTGTTACTACTTGTCTACATACTTATCACACCCTTGTGTCATTTCAATACATGAGAACTACAGTAAGTTTAGATGATGCCGTTTGGTTCTTGCAGAGAGGGGAGGCAGTATTTTCCTAGAGAGCATTTACTCCAGCTTTGATATTGACTTTAATTCTGTGACTTGCAAACTGTCACTTTCATTCTATTCACCAGACAAAAATAACTGTACTCAAAAGAACTAGACAGTAAATAAAGGGAGTGTGAAAGGCAAAAAATTAAAGTGGACAGAAAGAAGAAGATTGGAAAAGATGCAAAGCATGCACACACACACACACACACACAATGTTTTTTTCATATTGAGAACCACCAGAGGGTAATTAGGAAACCAGAGGCGCCCCCCAAGGTTCTTACTCAGGCAAACTGGCACAGATTTCATTGAACCATTAATTACAGTCTCTGAGGAAATCCTAGCCTTCCCAACTTTTGTTATTTTAACTAATTTTTTTGCACTGAATATTCTTTTAGATTAGAAACTCATTAGCTTAAGTGTCTCTAAAACTACTAGCAAATCATCTAAGAACTCATAGAAAATATGCCCAGGTGCACTTTGAAATAGCTTTGTGCACGCTAATACGGGCACAAAATGTCATCGCATTCTTACTATGCATGTTTTTACCTGTTCTCATATTCTTATGATGCATGCAAGTTTCATTTCAGAGCTAAACTGTATCTTTAGTTTTTTCATTCACGTCAATGTTCCAGTCAATTGAAAAACCACAATAATTTGCTCCCCTTTCAATTCTCATCACGGGAACCAACCTTCTGACTGAGTCAAGCAGGACTCACCTAGGTCTGTAAGGTCCTTCTTGAAATGACTGAATAACGTCAGGCCTAGTATAAAGCCTTCCCCATAAGGAGGTTGAATAACCCACCCAAGAAATAACAGCCAAGCCTGGGAACAGAAATCAGGTCTTTTGCATGACTGCACCAAGCATTACCAACAGGTCATTTATGCTGACCCTTATTCTGTCACACAAAACAATTGGCAATATGCATTTCAATGAGAGTTGTTTAGCCTATTACATGTGGAAAGTATTCCTCGGCATCCGTGGTATTGGCAATACTCTAATAAAAAGAGCCCGTTTTAAAAAGGCACTACACATTTCCAACTGGGTATCTTTCACAGATTCAAAAACGAACAACAAATGGGCAGGGCAATTTCTGCTCCTCTTGTGTTATTTATAAAGCATTCCACCCACAGAAAAGCGTGTTCAGTTTAAACGCAGGAAACTTTGGAGCTCGCGCTTTTTTTGAGTGATCATTTCTTTAGAATTGTCCAAAATGACTATCAAAAGGAAACGTGTGGAATCCACAGTAAGTTGGTCTTCTAGACATGGAACTGAAGCAGGCACATGCTGATGAGGAATGTTTCAGTGGAATGAAGTTACGCTGATCATAAGGCTATAAAATATGTACTGCACTGCTGGAAGCAGTGGGTCAGAGAACTGTTGTAATTGATTTCAGCGTGGAGAGAAAAAGCACTAGATAGACTGTGAAAATTCCTTGAATATTTTACATCATAACAGCGAGGCAAAGAACTAACACTTGTTGCAACTGTTAATTTTAAATGTGCTCATGAATGTACTTCAGAGTTGCCAAGATGGCATCTTTGGACTTCACTTGTAATCATAGCAGCTATTCAGATGTTTTCAGTCACTGTCCGGAAGGCATTTGGAGATTAGGTTTTGTCTGCTGTCATTACCTTGTGCTAGGTATCATGAAAAAGCCAACAAGCTGTTATCAGTATTATCTCTGTAGTATGGTCATTTTGATTTATTCAAATTGGTTTTGTCAAATGTTTCATCAGTGAGAAACATTAATTAAAGAATCTCTTTATAGAAATTAATTTGGACTATTCATTTTTTTCTCCTCCCTCACTGTAAATGGCCCTTTCTCTAGCATGACATACATACTTATATCCCTATTTTCAAAGCATTACTTGTTAGCCACATAATTGACCATAACAATCACTGTGAATAACGTGGGGCTCAATTCCATGAAACTTTAAAAATTTATTTGGCTAAATCAGTACCTTGCATGTTGATGAGTTCCGGAGGGGTATAGCCGTATTAGTCTGTTTTTAGCATAAGGAGATCCCTGTGGCACCTTAAAGACTAACAGATTTATTTGGGCATAAGCTTTCATGGGCAGAAACCCACTTCGTCAGATACAAGCTGGTAGATTTCCAGTTCATTCGGCTAAATTCATCTGACGAAGTGGGTTTCTGCCCACGAAAGCTTATGCTCAAATAAATCTGTTAGGCTTTAAGGTGCCACAAGACTCTTTTTTTTTTTAATCATTTAGGGCACATATATGTCCTTTCTATAGTAACTGACACTAAAGAAATTTCTGAGTTGGAAAATCTAATCTAGTTTTAAATAGTTATATCAGAGACCGATTTGATTCTTACCATTGGGATGCTGTATAAATTCTACATTTTGTCATCAACTATGGAAGATTCCTATGACTGCTTTGATTTTACAAATTTAGGTTATCTTCAGCCTGTGGGCATTCTAGGTTAATCCACATATATGACTCTTTCTGTCGGAATGACAAAAGATGGTTGATTTCGTTTCACAGTGTATTCTTATCGATGCTCTACTCTTAGCCACTCTTTGACTCAGAGGGTGTTAGAGGAAAGGTCCATTAATTGATTTGTAAATAATTACAGCTAAGTCTTCACTTCTGACTAGAGATCGATAAAGGCATATTCTTTTCACTGGTGAATGCCTTTAAATCGGCTTTAGAATGTTCAGTTTCCAACTGTAAGGCACCAAACTCTTTTTTGAGTGGCACCTGCTAGTGTTGCCATAGTTAAGGGTTTGTCAGGGATTTCTATTATGCCACCCATGAGGATGGATTTACAGCAGCAAAAAAAAAATTCCTCTTGGAAGTGTCCAGAGGCAAATATTTCTTTTTAAAGCAGATTTATTTTTTCAAACCTATGCTATTTTAAAGTTACCAGCGTAAACAGAAAAGATTATCCATTACCTATTACCAGCAATTTGGGTACTAAACTTTTTAAATGACCTGTTTCTATTTTACATACCATGAAAATTATAAATCCATAAACACAAACAGGGATAGTCATTTGGGGAAGAAGAAGAAAAAAAATGAAAATGCAAGTTTGAAAAGCAGCTAAAATGCATGTGCAACCATTTCGCAGGTGTTGTACTACATATTCCATATTATGAAGTTACAATAGTCAGAAGCATACTACAGTTACTATGCAGTCACAGCACACAAGCCATTAATCTCTGAAAGAGCCACTATGGTGTATTCTGGGAACGCATTATAAATAATCAGGATAATGTAAAGGAGGGTTGTATTTAATTTCTTGTATATAAAGTGCTGAACAAAAGAGGTACAGAGTGGTATCTAAGAACTGCCTCTTCAACATTACAAAAAAATTGACCCTAAAGCCCTCTTTATTAGTGGTTTCTAGAGATAGCCAACTGTTTCAGTTTAACAATGAGATCAGTCCTCTGTCTACTTCAGCAATGAGAGCAAACAAGAGCACTCCTAACAAACATTGAGCAATGGATGATGACCTAAACACCACTTCTCTATGATGAACATCAGCCGTCATTGGCACTACCCTATAAATAACTATAATTCCATTAATTCCACCTTCCTGTGCCACCTGTCTCTCTGCAAGAAGTATTGGTGTTGCTACAATGCACTTAACTTAAAAAGTGCCAGCACACTAATGGGTCCATTCCCTCAATATGCCAAAATAACTAAAATGTGCCATTAATGGCATCTCTCCCATGAAGCTTCTTGACAGTTTGCCCACACACATTAAGTGACCGGAAACATCGCTTCAAGCCTTCTCACCCAAAACAAACAAGTGACATGTCCTTATTATGATAGCCAAAGTGATACTAGGATCACTTCCACTTACAGAGGAACCTTTCATAGAGGTCCAACAGACGCAAGAAACTGAGGCTAAAGGGAGAGGCAGGGACTGTTCCTAGTTTTCAAGCCTCCCAACCCCATGGATCCAAAAGGAAAAGAATGCTAGCTCTGCAGAGGCACGTGCTGCCTACACAAATGGCTTCCACTTCCACTCTCTTTTGCTGATTTCCTTTCCTCTACTTCACGAGCTGAGCCCCCCTGTAACTGCTCAGTAGTAGTTTCAGAGAAGATTCAGAAAGGAGGTTTGACAATTCTCCAACTCAGATATTGTACTGGGTTAGCAAAGAACAATACCACAGTGTGTGGGCCATTCTCTCTCTCTCTCTTTCAGTCTCCTGGCTCCTCCTTTTACAAAGGATTTTCCAAGGGAAATGATGCCATGAGACAACAGCATTCCCCTTCTGCTTGGTGAAGAGGAGATCCACCCTAAAAGTGATCCTTTTTCCCCAGAGCTGTCAAGCAGGAAGCCTCACTGATGCTCTTAAGGACTTGGTGGTGGATGAACCCAGAAGTAAATTAGACAAAATATTTGCAAGCACAGAAAAAGCAAGCAAAGCATTTCAGTTAATATAAAAGACCTACATTCTTAGAAATGGTCTTTAAACCACTGAGACAAAGAAGCTTTTAAAAAATTGAACATAATTTAATTTTTTTTTTTTAATGTGCTCACTGGATGTGAGCCTCAGCAACAGCTTCCATAAACTGTGGCACCATTCTTGTTCCAGATGGCATACAAAATAACTTATAAATGACAAAGTTCAGCAGGTTTATAGCAGCTGTTCAATTCCAATACATAGGCCACCCACTTCAGCAGAGCTGAGAGCTTTCAATCAACTCCTGCCTCTCAAAGGGCCTTCAAACAGCACCAGACACACGTGTTCTATATATTCTCATAAAGTCACCAGCCAAATATGGAGACTTAGCATTATGAGCAACCCTGCAATGCACGCACAGCATGCTGGATTTTTTGTTTATTTTCTGTTTAACTGAATGTGAGCCGAGGTGAGCATCAGACCACGCAGTAAGAGAATTTAGGGCCTAAAGACCTTAGAAACATCTTTATAAAAAACACAAATCAGAGTGCTCGTGTGTTAGTCTGACCACACAAGAGGGAATTAACATTCCCTTATGCAAATATTATCTGAAGTGTTTCAAAGGCTCCTGTCACCATCATCCATAAATGTTGGATAATGGTTAAGGACAAATTAAGCATGTCCAGAAGCACCACCTGCTCTCCACTCCATTCCCTCCTCTCCATTCCCATTTCTACTTCTACTTCCACTTCCTCGGTGTTTGTCTGTTATTCCAGTCTTCCACTTTCCACTTCTCACCAGGGATTGGTATTCAGGTGAGGGGGAGATGCTACTGCCAGGCCTCTCAACAGTCTTGTATTTAGACCTGAACACAGAAACTCTGAATCATTTAATTTAAGTGTTCCATATCTGGAGTCCTGCCACTGAAAATGGCTGCCCACCTGAACTCAAGAGTCTGATTTAGGGCCTGACTAGTTGCAGCCCAATATAAATTAGATGCCTTGGTAGGTGAGGGAGGGATAGGCAGCCTCTGAGATAGCCCAGTCCTAATCTGTTAAGGGTCTTGTAAATTAGAACTGATTGAATTCAACCCAGAATGAACAAATAGCCAGTGGAGCTTGTAAAGCACTCATGTGGTGAGTTCATGTCAGCCATTTCTGCATAGCAGACAACTTGTAGTGGCTTCACATGATGTTTACCTATTCCACAAAGTACCAGTGAACTGGCTTGGAAGTGACAACTCCAGGAAGTGATAACTAGCTGGAAGTGACAGCTCACAATGTCAAGATGCTTGTCAGAAAAGAGGAAGAAGCAGTCTCTTGGCTAGGCTGTAATGGAAAAAAGTGTTCCTCACCACTTGTTGAAATCTGTATTCCCTAGAGCCATGCAGGAAGCCAGCTGGACGTGAAGGCTTCAGAGAGCAGCAGCAAGCAGCATCATCTCCCTCAAACACAAATGCTACTGCGTGTACACAAGAGGGAGGATGGGCAGGCACGGGTGTTGCATATATTAGCTCTGAGTTAAAAAAAAAATCACTATTTTGGTGTGATTTGCATTATGCAACTGCATAAACATTCGTTAAAAACCAATTCTTGGCTTGCAATACTTCATGTTCTGGTCAAAATTGCCAAGAAGCATCAGCATAATAGTGAGAGGTGAGGAAAAAAAGATTACTTCAGCTTTTGAGACAAAGCCAATTTTTAAGTACAGCAGACAATTACAGGTACATTATCCTATAGTTAAGGGACATGATTATAATGGACAATAAGCAGTAACAGACACGAAAAGATTTTTCCAAACCACACAAATTAAAATCAATTCATTCTTCTCTGGGTATAGGAGACACTTTCAAGGCATTACTAGTTCTCTGAATAAGGCTCGAGTTGGGGAGTTGGCAAGTGCAGAGATTAACTGGAGTAGGTACAGAGGTTTAATTTTCTACAAAGGGTTATTCTACAAGCCACACCTACTTTCTTTAGCTAAAAATTTCTCCAAAAAATAGAACACCGATATCTTCAGGAGACTTTCACAGTAACAAGTGCCTATTTTCTTACTGTCCAGGAACCTCAATGAAAAGCCCACTTTTTTGGAGTTTGGCAGTAAATTTACTGACAGCAAAATGAATTGGAATAATATGCTGAAATTAAGAGCCAGAGAGAAAGAGCGCGCGTGAAAGTGTTGCTACACAGGCCTTTGAGTATAGTCTACCTGTGTGCACACAGTCACACTCTCTCTAATCCCTAATGTACGTAATGCCCACCTCATTTGCCACTCCCCTCTTCTCTTCATCCAGCCCTTGCCAAATAATGAAGACCAGATCCTCCCATGTAGTGCAGCCTTGTGTGCTACACTGATGGTAGATCCTCACCACAAAGCTTGGGTATATGGCCCTAGAGGAATCTCTAAGGACAAAGGGAAATCCTGCGGTGGGGTAGAATTAACCTAGAGGCTTCTATGATGCTCCCCTTTCCTTTGTGTGTGCCCACAAGGAAAGGAGGCATGGACAAGTACTCGCATGCCATGTCAATATCTGGCCGTAGTTTTGGTCCCTTGGGGCTTATTTGGAGCTAACATAAATGAAAGACCATCAAAAGCTGCTCTAGCATACGTTGGAGGACTAGCCCTGCACACCGTAACCTCAGGATCGGGAAAGTGTAAAGGGGAGTTTTATGCAAGGAAACATACACTGAGCCCTGGAGGGAAATCCTAATAAGACACTGAGGGCAAAAGAATGTCTGTGTCTGGCACTTCAGGATTTTCAATCTTGCTTCTATTTGATAGGAATAACATTATGTTCATTTTGTCAGATGCAAAATGTGTTTTTACACATCTACCTGGAAGTGTACATTCCTTTCCAGTCATTTAATTAAACTATAGCACACAATAGCATCTGGGGATATATAAAACAAAAATTGGCTAAACACGGAGCTCTCATCTACCTATCAAACTTCCATGCTTTCTGATGAAAAATAAATACAACAATGTAGCTGAGCACCCCATCTACTAGGATCAAAAGAAATCCACCAACTCTTATACACTGACAGCTGGACTGTATTAAACACAACACGCATAGAAACATTAACAGTACGATTTAGCATGCAGTAATATGTCACAGCTCCAAACTCAGGCCTGGTCTTACACTAGAAAAATGACCACTGCTGCCCAGGTTTTAACCTTTGGTCCTGAAAGTATATGGAACATGCTTTTTCCTTCCTTAAAGTAAGCTAAACTGGATTCAACATCAGCTCAGTTGTTCCTTTGTAAACAGCAGGGTTTGTTTTTTTTTTAATTTAAAAAAGCTCTCTGGCTTGTGCCCAGTCCTGCCTGGCGCCTGTTCTTTTCTCCTCGACCCTGTGTAGGTGCCAGATGCAATGGCTATCCAAGGCAGCACCGAAACAATACAAGTCTAGGGTCTTATGTTGGTGCTCACCTCCCCAGAAGGGCCAGAATGGAATGGACTAATGTCTCTAGCACCTCCCACTATGGCAGTGAACCTTTGCGCCACCCCTACTATGGTCTGTATTTTAATGGCACTTTAGCCCTTCATAAGCAAAGAGCAACAATTATGTCTAGTGGAGACATGTGCACCTTGGGTGAAGTATTTGGCATAAACCCAAAGGCAGACTGCTCTCAATCACCTAAGTTGTATAGCTTTGTGTGTTTTTCATCTCCTCATATGCATTATTTTTGTGATCCAATGTTCCATTTCCACACAAACAGGATTAGAAAGGCAGTTGGCTGCCAGCACTCGAGCTGGAGCCTGCAGAACTCCACCAATGACAATGAGCCAGGATATGTACAAGATAGTTCGAACAAGCAGTCTGAGGTCTGCACATTATTTAAATTTAGACTCTACAGTTACATTTTAAAATAGTGAAGATTTCTTTGAGACATGGTCACTACTAGCTGTCCTCTTTCCTTTACAGGAGTATCAGGGCCAGATCCCTGGTATGAAGATGTCATTTTGTTCCACTCTACGAATGGAATCTGGACATAAAGCTGGGCTAAACCTGCCCAGAAAAACCATCCCAGTGTATGAGCAATCCCTATGCCATTCTCTCCCTTTGCTGTCAGCAATGCCAGGATGACCCCCCCGAGCTGTACCAATTCTCAGCTGCATTTTCAGCCCCTGTAACCATTTACAGATAGCATAAGACAGACTAGTTCTCAGTCTGTTCTACCTCAGTACAGTAGAACAAGCCATCCCTTTGCCTTCTCTCCACACAGCCTCATGCAATTCAACTATAGCCAAGGATTTGGCCATAGGGTTCCAAGACAGTCATCAACTACTGACGCCATGACTGTGCAGTTACACTGGGCATCCATTGACAGACTGTTCAGTGGCTAAATGGTTGCCTTTTTTTAGAAAGGGTGATAATCCATAAACACTGTTCATGGACTATGGGTATTATTACACTTAAACTCTAATCCTGACAGAAATGCCAATGTTAAAGTGATCAGGCAAACAACAAGGACATTATTTCATTTAAAATTTTATGCTAACTGGAAAAAAATCTCTCCATCTAATATTTAAGAATCCAAGATGGTTATCATGAGAAAAATCCTGAAAGAGTCAGTTCAAATACCTTTATTGCCATTACAATTGACAAAATATCATTTTTAAATAAGCGCCGATTATAAAGAATTTAAACTTTTAGAAAAATCACCAAGATTAAAGGTAAATCCAGTATGTTTTTGGAGGTCCCACCATACCTAGAGACATGAACTCTTGTTACTTTTTAAAGACAGGACATCAGCATATGAAACGTAATAGGGATACTTTATTTAGGATGCTGGACACACAGAGCCTGTAGCTCCCAGATCATAGACTGAACACAACCAGTGCTTCTGCACAGTTGCCACGCTAATTTGCCTGGCCCAACTTAAGCAATCACTGAATGGACTGAGGGCTACCATACCCTCAAGATGGATCTGTGTTATGTAGTGCTTCTGCGCTTTATGAAAGGGATTTGAGAGATGAGCCAGGCAACAGGAGATGAAGGATTGGTGGATTAATACTGTGTGGCTCCCCCAGCCATTCATCGTACAGACTGGGACTGCACCACACAACACAGCCTTCATGAGGCCACAGTAGCAGTTATAAAGTGGCTCTGTTTCATTTTGCAGCCTTGAGGGACTGTTTCCTCCTCATGCCAGGCCTGTGTGCTTTGGGAATAAGATTTGGCATTTGGTTTGGATTTTGAACTCCATCAGCCTTGTGTCACTTACTATACTTTTCCTCAAAGTGTGTGTAATTCCAAACCACTTTTTAGTTCTTTGCCTTAAACACTACTCTTACCCTAATTTTTCAAGCACAATAGCAACACCTGAGTCATACAAATAATTGAAAGACTATACCATAGAACGTTCAACTACCAGTACATTCAAAATTTTCAGCGTTAGCTTGAATAAGAGGATAGGGCAAATGCAAAAGCCCACCTTGGATTATCATCATATTTCCTTTTTAAAAAAATTTTTTTTTTATTTTTCTTGCCATTTTTTAAATTTGCAGCTAACACATGCCATTAATTACCTTTGAATCCATAGTTTCCATAGAGGAAACCATTAAATACCTTTGAATCCATGGTTTCCATGGAGGAAAGATGGAAAAGATGACTGAGAATATTCTGTGCAACTTCGGCATTACAAACAGAACTTCAGAGCTATCAGGCTAGCCCCTAGATTGTTTGATTACATGAAGTAGTTATACACATCATTCCCTTTCCAGAAAGGGAAGTTAAAATTTCAGCAAATACATAATTTTTATTTATTTTTTAATTCTTCCATTCATAAAGCCCATCCATTTGCAGCAAGATAAATTCATTTTGATACAAACTAACCCTTTCAGAATCCAACCAATTAGTTAACATCAGGGTCACCAGGTAAAGCCTTACTGCAGAAACTTCATGTCAACACATATGTGGGTGACAGACATCAGTAAGTTTTCATCATCTTTAGAGGCAATTCCCACACAGACACAAATCAAACGAATACTTCCCTCTTCATCTCATCCAACACATACACACACACACACACACACAAACCTACACTCCAAGTACATTTGGAAGGATAGACAAATAAAATCACAAAGTTAATTAATATAGCACTAAGTTCTCAGGAACTTCAAACAAAAACAAAAACCACATCTTTTTTTAAATGCACAAGCTTAGAGTTTTTAAAAAAGCTATAAAATCATGCAGGGCTTAGACTGCTAGAGCTGTTCCACTGAAGTCATTAAAAGAGCTGAATTAGATTTGTAATTATTCCTTTATGAGTTTTGCTGTCTATCTGAGAAAGAAGAGTATTAATTTCTGTCCTCAGGTTGCCTCATTCTGGCAAAAAAAGCCAGAGGTTTGGAGACAGCAAAAAACTTACTTTTACTGTGCATCTGGTGGAATGGAGGGAAATAAGACTTATTTTGGCAAAAAAGCCAGAATGGCTAGAGGCAGCAAAAACTTAGTTGTACTGTCAGCGTGGTAGAACAGAAGAAATTAAGTGTCAATAACAAATAATGTTCCTGCCAGTCAATATCAGCTGTATCTTCCATTTGGATTATACAGCATTTTCCTCAGAATAAATCCGGTCTCTACAGTATTGCTCGCTATACACTGCATAGCACAATAACAGTTCATTAATATGCAAATGCTTGACAGTTATTTGGTTTAAGTACTTCTGCATATTTATAAACAGCCATTCCAAACCACATTCTCATTTATGGAATATGTTTAATGACACTGAATCAAAATATTAACTCCTCTAACTCATTGCAATTGAACAAAGTGCTGCAGTTGGATTTGTTATTTCCATGTTGCCTTTTAAAATAGATTAGTAGATCATTTGACCGTTAGTTCATGTTTTGTAAGTTCTTCATATCTTTTTTGAGACAATCCTTTTGTTTTTATTCACCTCTTTAGCTGTGGAAAAAGCTCAAACAGGAAGGATGAAACCATGCTTTGGACATCCAGGAATTATACATATATTACAATGAAAACAAACATTGAAATTAAATTTACACAGAAAATCCTAAAATAAAATATCCATAAAAATTTCTTTATTTTAAAAGGTATATAGTAAAAGCTTTAAAAACAAAAACCCGACAGACAGGCAAAGCACATGCCCAAAAGGGGCTCAAAATCAGTGCACTTCATTTCCTTTTGTTGTTAACAACAGTAACTCTGTGGTACCCTGTGGACATTTCCACTTAGTTCTAGAAATCAAATATATCAAAACAGTTGGTTAATCTTTATTTTTCAGCATAACATGCAATAGTTAAACCATTTCTTTAGAATTTTTAGTATGGCTCTTTCTTAAAGTTTGGCCAGGAATTTGAATTCCTCAGTTCATCAACCTAAAAATCATACCTCAAATACTTGAGAAAGATTAAAATCAGGAACACATTTTTTTTTAAATGGACAAAAGTTGCTGAAAGCCATAGATTCAAATTGATGTTAGTAAAACATTAAGCTAGTTGCTTAGTGCTACACATGTTTTTCAGATGATGGAAGGCCAACATTCAGAGCAAATTAATGTCGAATTTATTCAGGAAAGGAGGGGAGGATCTCAATCAAACAGAGGGGAAGTTAAGACAACTGGCTGCAACATAAGCAGGGCAGCAAAGACGTCACACGTTTTTTCATTATCTTGCCAACAAAAAAAATTTACTAACTTACTAGAGGTCACCTCATTTTTAGTATCAGTCACCATGCCATCTGGAAAGTTAGCAGCTATCAGCTACACTGATGCATCCACACCACTGTGAGCTCTCTAGTGTAGCTGCTCTAAGCCAACGAGACAGAGCTCTCTCATCAATTTAATTAATCCACCCAAAAGGAGTGGCAAGAGAAGCTGTCCACACCAGTGCATGGGTCGGAGTAACTTATGTTGCTCAAGGAGGTAGCGTAGACATAGCCCAACTCTCACATTTGAACGTATGTAACGTCATCTGGCTGAAAAGCAACAGTAAATTAGACCCATGCATACACAGGTTATCGCATTATTTCTCTCTCTCTTTGTGTGTGTGTGTGTGTGTGTGTCACTACATATATATTTTATATATACACATGCATAACCAAAAGGGCCTAGCCAATATAGTTTTTGGCCTCCACTGTTGCCCCTTTTCACGGATGCATTTTTTTCAAGAAAAAAGTATGTTCAACGTCTCTTTTGTCTGCACTGAAGTTTAGATTCTGTTGCACTTATGCCTCCAGCAAAACACTGTGGGAAGCGAGGAACAATGTTGTGGTCAGGCAACACACGCACAAATGTCACAGAACACTCCCACCCCCAGAAGAGCTCTTCTGGGAGTATGGATTAAGCTCAGAGAGTAAAGTTGTCCCTACATCCTCCTTCCAACTTTCCATCTCCCATAGAGCACAGGCCCTCAAAAGCAACCTCTGCCATCTGGCATGCTGAGTCCTTTGCTCATCATAATGGGATCTCTGACCTTAACAATAGTGCTGAAAATTGAACTCTTCACACGGGTTTTGTCCTGCTGGGAGAATTCCTTGAAAGGGTATGAGACCTGTGGGCAGCAAAGCATTTTACCTTCATGCACACAAGACTGTCAGCACTCATGCAACAGGCTTCCTCACACAATTTGCGTACCAATCTAACACAAAACCTACATCTAACCAACCATGCAGTATCAAGAGGCTACAGGGACAGTTCACAGACATGAACTGTAAAACTTAATTTCATGTAAATTCAGTGGAATGAATGGACTATTGTATTACTGACAAAACATGAGCTTCACTCACGTAAGAAAGAAAGTACAAGGCTAAAAGCTGAAAAGCTTCTTTGCACAGTCTTAATCCAGAAATATTCATGCTGCATGTGTACATGCTTCAGCTCTACCTGGATCCTACTTACAGTTACACAGATAATGAGGAAAAAATTCAAGTATCTGAAAATGATGCAAGAAGAATTTCAAGTAGAGACAGGTAAACACTCCATAAGATACAGAAGAACAACTGCTGCCAATTCACTTTGGCCCTTTTTTATTTTATTTCAGTGTCTTAAATGCATTTGTCCCACTCCTGACTTTGATAAGAGCTATAGAGGAAATGTGGATTATGCTCCTAGAACAGAGTAAAAGTGCTGTGACCACGGCTATAGATGGACAACAAGGATG
Source organism: Mesoclemmys tuberculata (assembly GCA_007922155.1). Classification (NCBI taxonomy): domain Eukaryota; kingdom Metazoa; phylum Chordata; order Testudines; family Chelidae; genus Mesoclemmys; species Mesoclemmys tuberculata. The sequence continues at coordinate 34,432,576 of ML675601.1, read as the reverse complement.
TAAACCTTTCTCCCCCCCCCTTTCTTTTTTTTTTTTTAACTGTGCGTACTGTAGGGTAACTAAAATTGCTAATTGATTCGCTTGTAATCTACATTATAGACTATGGCAATTCTTATGAACAAAAACTAGGATCCAAGGAAGATTAACTTTCAGATTTTTATATTCTTTGATTTTATATATTTAATTCCAACCTCTTGCTTTCCCTATAACCATTTCATACCTGAAAAACAGCTGAACATACCCATCTATATAGCTGAAACCACCATCCACTGTTCTCAGTTTTGGAATTATACCAGAATTTCACACTTAAGCATTGCTCCATCACAATGAGGAAAGTTTTAGGGTAAAATTTTCAAAATTGCCTAAGCAACTTAGGAGCCTAACCCTCATTTTGTAAAGTGACCTAGGCACCAAGAAGCCTAATTTTCACTGGAAGTCACTGAGGCACTTTTGAAAATTTTACCCTAAATCTAAAATCTGCCTTCTAGCACATTCTCCTATAAAGACAACTGAAAAGAATATATGGGTTTAAACACAAACCAAGTTCACCACAGCAACAACTATAGGTTGTTGTGGGGGTTTTGGTTTTTGCTTTTTTCTTTTAAATAAATATTGCTTGTGTGGTTTCAGGCTGCCCTAATACCCTTCTCAGACTTCATCCTGCTGATGATTGTAAACCTTATCAACTACAAACTCTTCTACTGGAGATAACAGACTAACTGTAACAACATAGTAACGCAGCCTTGGGGGGAGGGAGGGAGGGAGGGAGAGAGAGAGAGAGAGAGAGAAGGTTCTTGCATAGCTGCTTTTCCAGAAAGCATTTTCAAAATGCTTATCTTTCTACTTCATTTGTTGGATGACTGAATGTTGCCTGCATGCACCAGTGTCATAATGAGAAATCGCATGTGAACTTGAACAGTGAATATAATGGATCAGTATGAATATCAATAAAGCATGCATGGCAGGTGCTGAACTACTGTAATCTAGGGGTTTTTTTTTTTTGGTTTTTTTTTAACCCACATCTTCATTTGTTGTTAAACAATTTTTCTTGCTCCACTGTATTCCGGTAACTGATCAAAACACTCCCAAATGTAACTTTCAATAACACAATTAATATACAGGGCCAGACATAGTAATCATTTTGGTGAGTGAGAGAATTCTTTGAAATACACACTAAAGTGAATTGAGTTGATTTACCAAAAATGTGTGTGTTGGGCAGGAAGATGTTTAGAGCCCCCTCTCACAGATGCCTACTGCAGAAATTGAGCCCAACTGCTGGTTTATTTCAATGTTAAGTGATTGGTTTATGCTTTCAAGGCTCTCTTTTGCAAGGAAGAGAGATAGACACTTTAGAAACGAAGCCTCATGAAACCTGAACTTCACCTCCAAACCCCAACTCTCTCAATTAACAAGGGGTTTGAGTCCATAGCAGCTCACCAGTGCTGTCACATCATCTCTGGTGAACGGTTTTTCAGCAATATCTCACCTTACATGCTAGAAGTGTGACTAAATTTTCCTAAAAAGGAGCAATGAGTTCCAGAAATTGGACAATCTATTTTGAATGGTCTGAAGCAAGGAAGGAGAAAGTGAACTACCCCACTGGGTTGATAACTCAGATCCAAATCCTGAGGACAATATATGGCCTCAAAATGGAGGACATTAACACCCAGCAGACTGTTCAACCCAGCTTTGCACCAGGCCAACCTATCCTGAGGAGTATTGGCTAGGTGTACAAGGAAGGGAGGAAGGGAAAGGCACCCAGCTCTGTGCATAGTTAACACACAGAAATGAAATCCTGCTCCCAAGCAGCTGTATATGCCCAGTCCTTTTGCTCTCTCCCACCGGGACTGCAGAAGCAGCCCTAAAATGTAGTAAATCCTGTGCAGCTCTAGCAAAAAGGGTGTGGGCTGGGGATGAATCCCTGTTCTTTGTAAAGACAAATTATAACTTCTGGAGGGAGGTTCTTCCTCCCAACCAACCACCCTTCTGCAGCTACCATTGACTCAATTAACCTGAGCTCTAGCCATGCAACCTGAGCTCCAGCCTCAGTCAGTCTCTGATTTTCAGTCATGGAGAAACCCATCCCTCACTGGACCATCAGTAAAGAACTGTGTGCATGCTCAGTGTCTCTGCTGACCTCCTTCATGGGTCGTCATGTCATCAGTACATTGCTGCCTCAGGGAACACTCTACCCTCAGCCCCTTCAATATTATCATAAGCCTGAGTAACTACAAAGCATGGATACGCCACAGGGCTCCTGGGGCCCTGCACAGGCAGTTACTGCTGCTGGGCCCAAGATTTGGCCTATACAGAACAAAAATACTCAAAAATCTTAGACCAGATCATAATGTGGATTAAAATATTCCTAAGAATGCACTTACACAACCAGAAGTGTTTTCAGGAGTCCCTAAATCCCTTACAGCAAGGCAAACTCCTCTGAGGCATAAACACCTTTGAGCACTCCTAGGCAAACAATCATGTCTTAAAAAGTGAGCTCTCATACTCTTTCACAAATAACTGTCTTTGGTTTCTACTATTAAATGACTTGTTATATAATCATCTTACATTTATAAAAACCAAGTCATGAGCTCTATTCCCAAATCATGCCACTCAGATGGGGAATGATCCTGTACAGGGATGAACTCCTCCTGGGTGACCATGAACATCTTCAACTCCTATCGGCTTCATCACTCAGCATTTGGCAGGATCAGACCGATGGTTTCATAGATAACATCATTTACTTCTCTTACCTCATCCTGTCATAACTGGCTATTGTGGATGATGGGCTCTTATCAGATCACCACAGAGGCAGCTTGTCTTTAGCAATATGTGAAATATTCTTAAAGAAAATGCAAAAGGACTCAAAATGAAAAGTATTGCCTATTTCCTTACAGAACCCCAAATAGAATACTTTATTAATTTTCTTAATGTATGAGACTGTAAACATTGCTTATTATTAAGGTTGGCCGACACTTCCCATTATAAGACCCTGTTTTTAGTTGCTTATAACTTTACCAAGCTTTAACTGTTTGGGCTGAAATTTTCCATAACAGGAATATGGTGGATGGGTGGGCTTGTTAGTGAGAGAGAGAGAGAGAGAGAGAGAGAGAGAGAGAGAGAGAATATTATAAAACAATGGACCCAACATGAATCAGTTTTCAAGTAAAAATGGGCAAATTTGGCTCTCTTTAAACTATTATTCCACTTCCGCAACTGGATCCATATGGGTGAGTCCACACGGAATCCCACTGAGGTCAACGGGGACTCCTCAGGAGCACAGGTGTGCACCTTTCTAAATCCAGTTGCAGAAATATGGCCCAAAGATGGTTTCTGCAATGAAAGCCAAAACTTCCTATTTTCACTGGTTTTAAAGATGAAAATGAGTTATTCAAACTGGGGCACCACAGGAATTAGGGTGGGTAGGGTGAATGTAAACAGATGAAAATTAAACAAGTATTTTCATACAAAATTTCTGTGAAACCAAAAATTGTGAATTTTGCACAGATCTAGTGCTCTTAAATTCCATACAAAAGACATGACAGCTAGACACAGGAGCTAGTTAAGGATGAAGATTCAGATTTAACTCTGCATTTCCTTAATTTTGCAAATTTCACACAAATCATTTGAAGGTAATTTTGTTTTATGTATTCAAATGAGAAGTGAACCCAATACCATAAAGATGGCCACCTTTTCTAGCTGCTACATTTCTGTATCCATTTCTTTTTATTGATTAAAAACTTGAATGTGATGGAAATTTATTTAGGAAAAGGAAATGTTTCACCAATATTAAACCAAATGAAACCAGATCCAGACACTTATTGCTCTCTCAAACTGTAGTTGATTATGAGCTGAAGCCCAGACGCTCAAGCAGGGCTGAGAACCATTTTTTTAAAAGGACTTTGAATAGCTCATATATCGGACAGGATTTCAAAAAATACATTTACAGAAAGGCATAAAGATCAGAAATCCTAAGGAGCTGTTTGTGATTTTGGATGAGAGTTGGTGGGACGTGGAGCACAGATGAAAGAGCAAACATTTTCTTCCCTTGGTTTTCTGTTAACTCTAGATTCTGAAATGAAGCCTAGCAGGCAACAAACATCCAGCACAGATTTCAAAAGACATCTCACATTTTTCTATTAAAATGTGTTATTTTAAAGTCCTGATGCTGCATGTTTGATTTTTATTAAGTCCAGAGCCAGCACAGGAAGTGCTATTGGATTTATTTTAAAAGAATGCAACAAGTATTAGTGGACAATCGAATGTCAACTGGAGGAAGCCAAAAAGAAAATAAGGACTTGGAGATAATGACTGATGGACCTCATGCTATTATCTATGAGAAGACTAAGGGCTGCAAGGTTTGAAAAATTACATTGACGACCTTGAGAGTAACTCAGATCAAAGAATGTCAGATTGGTGGAGTTTCCTGAAGGGATGGAAGCAGGGCAGTCTGGATTTTTCTTTTCTAATGGACTGTGAAGATGTTTTCGATAAACTGTTCTAATTGCCCTTTATGACAAGCGTCTACAGGTACCATTCCCTGACAAAGCCAAATATGTTAACACCCTATCTGGTCCTTCTCCACGAAATGCTGAACCTCTTGGAGGAACAAAAGTCTAAAGCTGATGGCAATTTAGTTTAAATTTCTAGGACTGCAAATATTCTTTTCCCCCTAAATAACACCCTGTTTTTATACTAAGAATATAATCTACTGGGTTGGTGTTTTGCACTGTTCTATTCTGCTAGACTGAGCTTTGACTTTGGAAGTCATAGATATTTCTCTCTTTCCCTCACAGACTAGGATTATGTTTTTGGATTAAAACAAGAAGGTGGTGGTTTTCATGACATAAAAGGTATGACCATGGAGGACACATACTTGAGAGACTTTTTGCTTCTTAACAGTGAGATATGAAAAGCATCCTCTTGGGACACAGCTACCTATTTACTGACAATAAAGTTCCCAACGAAAGATCCACAATTCTTATTGGAAGTAATGTTTTTGCTATTGCCAGCTCTGGCTTCTATTTTTTATGACATTTAGAGTTCTAGTGCAGCGGTTCCCAGCCTTTTTGAGCGTGCAGACCCCTTTCCAACTTCCCAACACTTTGCGGACCACCACATGCTACTAGTTTTATTTGAAATTGTACATTTCCTTGGTGAGGATGTTATTTTTCTTTTCCGTGGACCCCCTGGAGTAGCCTCACGGACCACCAGGGATCTGCAGACCACAGGTTGGGAACCACTATTCTAGTACAACATTCCCCGCTCTCCAGTCTTGGGTTTGGTAAACCAGCAAACTCTGAGCCTAGCAATAACAAAGCAAGACTGGTAATTCAGATATCTGTGTCCTATTCCTGATTGCCATAAACATGTCATATGAGTGTCAGTAAGCCAAACCCATTTTGTGCTTCTTTTGTCTATCTACCTGTTCATATAAAAAGGGACAACAAATACTTACATCTCTCTCATGGGTTGTTATGACTAATGAATTGGTTGTAACATGCTTTGAGATTCTTGGATAAAAGTACAAAGCATCATCATATGATTCTTTGCCACATTAGGCCCTGATTTTTGTCACAGAGGAAGGGAGCATCAACCTGTCTAGTGGTTGAAAAAGCTGCCACTTTTCACTGTTAAGCCCCGTGAACCTGGTTCTCATCTGTGGTTGTAAGTTGTTTCCAAGGCACTGACCAGACTATAGCCCTGATATGGCTGAAGGGATATCAATTATGAGAGAGGGATCATCAGCAGTGACCTTTGACTGCAGAGAATAGGTTTCAGTTGCCCTTTCCACAATGCCAAATTGATTATATTCAGCCAGTCATTTACTGTAGGGTCTCAAAGTGACAAGCACCATATCCTCTATTTAGTGACAGCCCACAATGAGACCATGGAGGTGCTGGCACAACTTCATGCTCCAACCCAAGAATTGGACTCTTGGCTTTGTATCTAATGAAGTACTGGGTTCATTATATCAATTGGTCTGTTCTGATCCAAGATTCCAAGACTATCAACATTTCCCTACGTTTCAGAGGGACCAAATGCCTAATTCTTAAAGTTTTCTATATTTAGGTCAGTGTTCAAGACACCACCTCTGGATCCTGAAAATCTGGCTATTGGGTCAATTCCAATCTCCTTTTTTTGTGGAAGACCACTGAGTTTATGGCAAGGCAGTCTTGGAAACGTCAACCTGATGTTACCATAGCTTAGTCCCTTTTCAAAGATGCAGGGTTTAAGCCATTCTTATTAATTCACTCTAATAATTAATTGTTATTTATATTTGATATAAAGTAGTATTCAAAAACCTTATTGGTATGTTTGCTATTCTTCCTTACCTGTGGAAGCTGGGAGAAAGCATTGTCTTTCATTAAAATGCTTGTCTTGTTATTGTATGCAAGGTTTATATTCCCCTGGCATCCCATTGCATTAAGATTTGTCTGCCTCTAATCATTCAGCTCTTTTGCAGGGTCTCTCACCTGAACATGTCCTACAATTTGAAAGAACAAAGATTCTGTTGATTTGTTTCACGAGAACCAACGAGAATCATCTGCATTTTAAAAAGCATTTGTTTTGGATTTTGGCACTGGTGTAACGTTTATCATGCTTACTAGTATTGTCCCATTGTTATCTTGGGCTCTGCCCACCTGTTGCATATAACTGTTGTCCTGGCTCATATTTGGATGGTAAGTGTGGCCTCTGGATTTACACTTAGATGGAAAGTTCTTCAGGGGTAAAACCATAGCTTTTATGTATGTTTGTTTAGGCCTAGCACAGTGGGGTCTCAATTCATGACTGAGGGCGACTAGATTCTACTCTAAACACAAATATTAAACAACAATGTTCTTAATAAGGTTCACACACCGATTGGTGCATTGCCATTCCTATTTATGCCTACATGTGCATGAGGGTTAGATTATACTCATCTAACAATGATAAGATAGCTGATTAAAAAACATACAAACCAAAATAAATAACCTCAGTGGAAGTGCGAAAAGAACATTTTCATTAGGAGTAATAAAGGAAGTTTCATCTCCGGTCTCAATGTAAGCATGTGAAAGACCACCTACCAATGTAACTTAAGAGGCTCATTATATCTGGATATTTGTGTGACCCACATAGGTCCACATCATTGCACAATCACTACATACTTGTATATCAAGGGACTGAAGTAGTTCTGAAAAGCTAGACCTTAACCCCTCTCTCAGTCGTTGCGGAGTATCACCCCAAGCTGGCAAGTATATCTGCATTCTGCACTCTTTGGACCATACAATAGATACCATGGACCACACAATCAAGTTTTGGAACCATTACAGTTGTAATAAGCAAATGCATCTAATGTACATTCATTACAGATGACTGACATGCAGACTGAAGTCTCTAACCCCACTCTTGTTGAAACCAATAGAAAAGTCCCTCCACTTAAATGGGTGCAAGATCAAGTCCAACATTTTAAAATACAAAGCACAGAAACTCAAAAAACCTCCAAAACCTAGAAATACATTTAAACTGAAAAGAAAAAAAAAGTAAGTTTGAAAATAAACAAATATCTTGAAAAAATTAATAAAATTGGTAAGGAGTCTCAAACAGGAGAACATTTTTATAGCTAAATTATAAACTTCTAAATATAAATGCTTTCATGGCAGTGCTGACAGACCTTTAATATAGAATTGTAAATAGCTCTGTTTTCCTAGCAGTGAACTGAAATGCTAGAATTCACTATTTGAGATTGATTGGAATATGTGAATTGATTTTTAAAGATTCTGCTCAGGGAGATGGGGGGGGAGCATGGTGTAAAGAAGCAACTCCATTTGTGCAGTGGAATTGATTATATGTTCAGGATGGCTTATACTACAGCACTATAAAAAATTGCTGGTAACTTCAGTTACAAGAGGAGTGATCAGTCAGGCTGAATTATTGACACATTTTTGTGTAATGTGGCTTCAAATATCTTTCCAAGGTTTCTTTTTAATCCACAAAATCTGAACATTCAGAGCCACCATCTAAAAGAAGGTTGCAAAGTTGATTTTAAGACAAGCTGTTCCAACCCCAAATAGTATAAAAAACTTCTCTCTTTAAAGCTGGTGCAGTAGGAAAGGTTTTTCAACCTTCCACTTCCTTTGGCTTCTCTTTAGACCATTTAATATCAAGAGACCATCTGCCATTCTAAAGCCATACAGTGCACTGGCTGGTCTGTCTTCAGGCTAGCCATTGGCTCAGTTTCCCATCACTCAGGATGGATCACCCAACCTTCTGAAGTCTCTTTCCAGGCATAGTTTTATTCTTCAAACATACAACTTAGGCAAAACATCAAAACGGCAGCAGCTCCTCTGCAGTTGTTGGGCAGCAACATTTCTCTTTGCCCTCTCAGTGATGAAAGGAGAACACACACTTGTCTTCAATCTCCATGCTTCAGATCTACTAGAGAAGCCCATCTTCTTCCCACAGCTCAACTCCACTGAGATTCCCCTGACCCCTTCCCAACTGGGTCTGATAATTGAACAGGGCAGGCCACCCAGTTACATCCAGGAACTACACCCTAGGTTCAATGACTGAAAAGTGTTTTTCGTGTCTATTTGTGATGCCAGGTATTAGTTACCAAAAGTCTTCCATCAAGATGCACAAAATGCCAGAAAATCATGAAAACAATGTCAATGGCATTGCAACAGAACACTTGAGCTGCCCAAATAATATCATTACAAGGGCAGACAGATTAAAACCATTAGATCTAGAAGGCCTATAATTGCTTCACATTTTAATCAAGTTCTGTAACTACAAGTTTTAATTATAATTATGATTAATGTTAAAAAGATGGGGGGGTTAATTGTCTGTTTATCATTTATTATTATGCTTTGTGTACACACAGTGTTTAAATATACAGTTACACTGGTTCTGGCCCCTCTGGCTGGATAAGTTGAAAAGTTCACAAAGCCTGCTCTTATGGTTGAGCTGCAATAAACTGCTAATTACTAGGCTTTCAGGTCACTAAAAGATTCAAAACATACCTCAAGTTCACACACAGAGAAGCTCTTCTATTGTTCCAGTTCATATAATTTACATGAGGAAAATACTGGGTCCCCTTAAAATCACTGACTTTTGTAACAGAGTTCAAATGTAACTAGAATTTAACCAATGGATCTGTCTCCTACAATATATAGTACACTACACTACAGGAACATGATAATTGCAGTCAAGCACTCCAAAGTTTGGAAATTCCAGAATTAAAGATGCCTGTTCAACCTTAATTGAGACCCTTTGTGCATATGCATTAAAATACAGTCTTTAATTAAATGATTGTATAGTATTCTTTCCCCACAGGACGCCTGCCTCATTCAAGGCACAGGAGGGACTTACTCATTTAGCAAGCAACTATTCAATACTTTTCCTCCTCATTCAAGTCTTTCTTACTGCACACTATCCAAACCCTGCTCTGACGACAGAATTATCCATTACCTCATGAGCTTTTTTATGCCACTTATTACTAAAGTATCAGAGTGCCTCATAAACATTGTTAATTAATTTATTTTCACAACACCCCTTGAGATAAGGTAGGCATATTTATCCTCACTTTACATATGGGCACTGAGGCACAGACAGATTAAGGTCAAAAGTGTTCACTAATTCTGTGTGCCCAATTTGAGAGGGCCTAATTTTTCAGCACACTTAGCATTCTATATAGTACTTTATATTTGCATAGCACAACTCCTATCATCTTCAGCTGTGAGTGCTCAACATTTTCTGCAAATCAGACCCTAGGGTCTCAAGTCAGGAACCCAGATAAGAAGAAACACACTATTAGAATGAAAAGTTTGGGTTAATTGACTTGCCCGGCATCACACGGGAACTGTGTGCCAGAAGTAGGGATTTCAACAGAGCAAATCTCTAATGTAGATAAGCCTCAAAAGACAGGAGGGAAAGAGAAAGAGGAAAATATAAAAAGGAAATTGTCAGAAAGAAAAGGGACTAGGGCACAATATGGAAGAAATGCAGTAAAAAAGCAGCAGAAATGCAGAAAGGAAAGAAAAAGTCACAGTAAGTTCCATACAATCCCAATTACAGAACTACTATATTTGATATCTCCAAGCTTAGTAAGTACATGGAAGATCTGAGGGATTAGAATTTGTTTTGCAGGGGTGGGAGGAAAGAGCAATGGATGTGAGAGGAAAAAACACAGACAATCCAATCAAGAAAATTTGGGGGAGTTTGGTGGGAACTGTGAAACAATGGTAAGTGACCAAGATAAAGCACATTCTGGGAATCCTACTACAGCACACTGGGCAATTGTAATTGTATTCACTGTGTGTACTGTACAGGTAAAAGCATGCTAGGGATCATTGCAAAATCTGGGGGCTAACATAAATCAAGTCTATCTTTTAGGAGTGGTGTTATTCATAATTCACTCAAAAAATTCAACTTCATAATATTAAACATTTATCACTTTTGTTTAAAACATATGTGCTTACGCACTCTTATTCCTCTTTTCCTCTTGTGGCAACTTCTGCCACAGCCTTGATCCAATCCCCTCCACTTCTCCCAATGATTGCTAGAAAGTTAAAAAAGTGACAAAGCTTTGTATGAGACTGCCCGCTAACTTGATCTTCCAGTAAATGGAACAACAGCACAGTTTTTACCTTCCTAGATTAGAAGCGATGACGGTTCTAAATTATATTAACTCTTCTATAATGAATGGACAAGGGCATTGGATACCTACAGTAAAAGAATCCTTATAGAAATACTATCCAACAAATAGTATGCTGTTTATAATCACAATAGTCACAAGTATTCTGTAAGGAATGGCATCCACAGCCTGATTTTCAGCCTCCAAAATTCCCATGAAGATAGGAAGGGTGGTGTTATAGTTAAAATACTGGATTGTTTTTCAGGCAGAGAGCCATTCCCAACTCTGCAATAGACTTCTAAGGGACTTTAAGCAAATCCCAATCCATGTGCCTCAATTCCCCATTTGAAAAGTGGGGGTAAATCTCTCAGTCCAGGATCTAGACTTAAATAGTCTTTCTTCCACTGATGCAGAAGTGTCTGCAGTCCTCTTCTTAGAGACCCCTTTGGGCTTTGTACTCCATTGATCCCATCCCTAGGTCTAACTGTTCTTTCAGCCATGGTGCAGGGCTCTCTCCAGCCCTTCTTCTAAAGACTGTGGCAATGGTAGAGAGGAGCTTGGTCCCTCCCTCTTTTCCCTAGGCTCCCAAATCTTAGTAAGTGAAACCACGACTACCACTTCTTTCATGCCTGTTCACCTCTCTCCACAGCTACTTCCTGACCGATCCTCATACATTGTTTTCCCCAGCTCTTCTTGCCTGGCTTTTATAAAAAAAGCCTTCCCTCCGACGTCTTGCCTCAGTCCTGATCTTTCCGCCAAGATTGTGTCAGGAGCATTCTTTATATAGTCTCCAGAAAATAGTCATATCACAAGAGACAGTCATCTGGCCTCTCTTCCTCATGTGTTTCTTCTGAGGATTATAGCTCCCAATAATCCCTGGCCTTAAAAGGCACGTCTACACTGCAACTGGGTGCAAGCCTACCAGTCCAGAACTACAGACTCACACTAGTGGGGCTCAAGCTAGCGTACTAAAAAATAGCAGTGTGGATGTTGTGGCTCGGGTTGGACCTTGGGCTCTCAAGCCCACCCACCCCCCTAATCTTGAAAGCCTAAGACACAACATACACACTGCTATTTTTAGCATGCTAGCTCAAGACCTACAATGCAAGTCTGTTGATCCGAGCTGGGAGGATCACTCTAAGAGACTACATCCCTCGAACACAGCTGACTGCATCTGTGCTTGCAGGCCAGCACTCAGTTATATTACTACTCAAATAAAATTGCTGAAGAATAACTTTCCGGAGGTAAAGAACCTCATGCATGTTCCTTTCTGCTCATGTCTTTGGATCAATTTTAATATCTTTTAAGTAACTCATACAGGTCAAAGTAGCTCTGCTCTCATATTTACTTTTCTAGAAGACTACCCTATCCTGTTGTTCCTGACATACAGAACACCGAAAGCTAACATTTTGGCTTTGCTAGCACAACAGTCAAAGACAAATGTATCTTTGGAAATTCATATAGCTCAAAATTCAGCTTTATGATTTTAGCATATTTTGTAAATTTGACCTCTAAAGCTTTTAAAGTAGATTTCAGAGAGGTCTCACAAAGCTGTTTGTTCTTTTCATTCCGAAATAGGGCAAGTAAAGTGAAACTGACACAGCTGGCATCTGCAAGCAATCTAAGTGGAGAAACCCAAATCTGAGGATTTACCACCTGGAAGAGCAGTGTAGTGACTAAGATAGCAAAATGAGGAATAGATATGGCAAATCTGAAATCCTGAAGGCTGAGGCCCTGCCAGGGTTTGAGAGAGAAGGGAAGAGGTGAATCAGCTCTTGATGGAGAAAGGCAACTGATTAAAATAGAGGCTGCCAAAACTAACTTTGACTAGAACAAATCATGACATGGACAAAAAGAATGCTAGCAAATATTGGTATCACAGTAGCCATGTATGAACAGTAAAGTTTTAGTAACTTAAAAAAATATTCATCCATAAAATTTTTAGCACAGGCATTAAATGGTTATCAGTCATGTAAGTTCTATATACATTAAGGCTAAATTCTGTATTTACTGTTATTTTATATCTTCTACCTTGGAACATTTGCGCAAAAAAGAAGAGTTTAAAAGAAGTCAAATATCAGGTATGTTGTGATAATTCACGGCTCTGTAAATAATGAACATATCTCATTGTTCTACTGTGCACTAGTATTCAGTGTGGGAAAATCAGTTACTTAATGTCCATTTATCCTGATAGAAGTATTTATCTCATGCAAAAAAATAAGAGCGTCAATCCAAGCTTTAAATTCCTGTTATGTAGGTTATGTTTAACTGTATATCACTGTATAATGAAGTATCTCAGAGATTTAGTGGGATAATTATAACAGCAAGAAATGGAAGACCAACAAGTTGTTCTTTGTAATTACTATCGTTTGGTGCATAATTGGAAAAAAATCCACATTTTATTTTATAAAATTTCAAATAATTTGTAAAAACAATTGTTTAATCTACACACTGAGCTACTAATAGGAAAGAAATATTGTCAGAAACAGTTTGAAAAATCATCCCTAAATTTATTCATGTATTCAACAAAGATCATTCAACAAGATTTAGTACCCATTAGTCTGAAAAACTCCTGATTGACAAATATTTAATCTCAAATTTTGATGAATTTGACTAACTTTAAAAGGCAACAAGCCTGAAACATGATGCTGTCTCATTATGAATATGAGCTCAGTCTGAAGTTTTGCAGTTCGCCAGAGATTTAGGGTTTGTCTACACTTACAGCTCTGTACACTTAATGAAGACGCTGCCTATGCTGACAGGATTCCACCTCCCTGAGAGGCGGTAGCTATTTGGATTTTCTACACCTCTGAGCAACGTCGTTATACCAACCTAACTCCCCATATAGACAACGCTAGGTTGGCAGGAGAGCTTTTCCCACAACATAGCCAGTGCCTCTTGGGGAGATGGATTAACTAGGCCAATAGGAGAACTCTTTCCCATTGGCTTACAGCAGCTTCATTAAAGTCATACATAGGCATAGCTGCGCTAATTCAGTGTTTTAAGTATAAAGTTTTCCTCGGCCCTTAGGACGGTCTGACCTCTTATGACTCCCTCAGGATAGCTCCAGCAGCAGCATCGACAGAGGAGCTGTGGAAGGACCTACTAAATCTGATATTCTCTTTGCCTAGAAAGAAATAGTTCACAACTGCAGGACCATCATAGGAGTGGGAATAAAAGAGAAAGGAAGAGGGAACAAAAAGTTGGAAAAAAGGCTTTTCAGAAGAATTTGTCTCCCACTCTCTATGCGTATGCACACCAAGTTGCAGGACTGGGGCTTTACTTCGTAAGCTCCCCAGAGCAGGGACCATTTGGTCATATTGTTTTATACATGAAAGCTGAGATTCTCACGTAAAAACATTCTCACCCCCACAGAAACTGGGTCTTGAAGTAAAACAAAACATCACATGAATTGGCAACACAGTACCCAGCATGAGGAGTCGTCCATTCCAGAATGGAACCTCACTAGGTGCTTCCACAACATAAATAAATAATAATTTTACATTACAACACGGGAAATAGGGGGTTTACCCAGTGACTGATAAAAACTTTTCAATAGACTCTTTGGCACACTTACAAACACCTTGAAACAAACTGCACCATTGTCCGCATTGGGGAACAATAAAAAATGTTGCAAAACTCATACCATACATATACAAAGACACTACTCTTTTCAAAGGAAGCAAGTACAGATAAACTACCAGGATAACATATGGTTTGGATATGAATGTGGTTTACATCTGTTAATGGTTAATTTGTTCAAACTTTACCCATAGTGGAGTTTTGAAGATGAAAAGATAAAAGTTAAATAAATGAGCCACATTTTTAAAAGCTGAATGGAGTAACAGATCTAAAACGATAACACTCAATTGATGGTTCTCTGACTTCACTAATGCTACCACTAAGCAATGCTTGGAGCCCTACAGTGTAGTGGACTAGGTCTGGACATAGTAATGAAGGACCTAGTGTTTAATACTGTTTCTCAGCAAGATTTACAGTGGTACCTCAGTTAAGTCACTTAATTGGGCCTCAGTTTTTCCATCTGTAAAATGGTATTTACTTATTTAACTAATAGTGTTTGTGAAGTGCAATACAACTGCAAAATTTTAGGTCATTATCAGGAAGTGGAATTGTAACTCAGGACTTCCTGGATCTAGCCTTATACTTAATTCCCTACGTCATGTGGATTTTGGGCTTCTACTCCAGACCCTTTTCAAAATTCACAAGTGTAAATTTTCAATCTAAAATGGGTGTTTTCCCCTACTTTTTTCAAAGATTATTTCACATGATACTTCAAAAAACATCAACATTTCATAACACAATTTGCTGTAAACTTGAAAACTGGCAAATTTCAGTAAAGAACACTTTCATGATTAATATTTCTCCCAACTATAACTAAGGAAATAAAGCTATCGTAATCCATATCGAGTAAAGATAAAGCAATACATGTTCACAGAGTGGGGTCTGAGTTAACAATTCCAATGAGAACCACAACTGAATTTCCTCAGTTAATTGTACTTAAAATCTCAAACACAATGTAGCAATAAAATAGTTTATTGCATTTTAACAGATCATTAACCATATTATTTGACTCCAGGTTAGAACATCTGCCTAAATGCCATTCATACTAGGTTCCCCCACCCCCCATTTTGTTTTTTGTTTTTTCAAATAAAGATATTGGATAACATTTATCTAATTTCCAATAAACTCCTACAACCTTTGGAAGTTACCAACTTCGAAACAGACCCCAACTCATCAGAAGGAATTTCCTAAACCTGATTTATAACTGCAAAGAACACAGACACACTGTTATAAGGACAGAAGGGAAAAGCAAAAAATCCCCATTGCTGTCAGGGTAATCTGAGTGTTGACTACATAACATAGGTTTTATCACCGCCTCTTTCTTCTGCTACACTATCACCCTACTTTCTTTTCCAGATATAGCAGGGAAGAATTTTAGAGGGTTTGAGCAGGAAACCAAAAATTAGGATGACTTGATTCTAATCTATTTGGCTGGCATTGCCTCACTGTGTAAACTCTGGCAAATAAACGCTATGCCTCATTTTCCCTATCTGTAAAATGGAGATCCATTTACCTACAATACAGGACACGCTGGTAGTTAAGCTTAATTTATTAGCTTATGTCTGTAAATAAAATTGAAATCTTTGGCTAAAAATCACCGTATAAATATGCTGCTGCTGCTGCCGCCGCCCTCCAACATAGTAGGAGCTTAGTAACAACAATCCACATTAACATCAATGCACTCCTGTCTCAAAGATGAAGTTATTTTTCCCTACGACTATATTAACTTTTTCCCCCAGGGGAAGTTACAAAACTTTTTTTAAATAGTCAAACATTTAAATGAGATACAAATGAAAAAAGAGAGTGTCAAGTCAGGTCCTTTTTTGTGAAGGTGCCAGTTGATTTTCTTTTCTTTTTTTAAAAAGAGGAAGGAAGGAAGGAAAAAAACAATAAAACCAATTTAAATAAGATATAAATGGGAAGTGTGGCAACTCAAGTTCTTTCTTGTGCAGGTGCCATTTGCCTTTTTTTTTTTTTTTTTAAAGCAAGGAAAAATAATAAAATCAAGTTCAGAATATTTATGTTGCAACCCAATCCTCACAATCTTTTGACATTTGATACTTGGTATTGAATATTGCCATAACCCTCCCGGACCCATCGGTGTCTGACAGCTTTATAGGATTACCAGTGAGGTTTTGCAATAATAGGATGGTAATTTAAAACCGGGCCTCCTAGTGTTGTTTATGAATGCAAGCAGATGTGTACTCATCATTCCCATATTTAAGTAATACTTTTTTGAGCCCTTCAACTTAGACATTCCCAGAGAATTTTACATTCAGGTCACCCATGCAAAATATTTTCCATATTTACCTGAATCATATACTCAACATCCTGCCCATTTATACAAGGGGAAAGAGCCACTTTGCCAACTTAATCATATGACTGCTACCTTGCATCTCAGCCCAGTATTGTGTGTTTTGTGTACCACTAACTTTTTATGCACTATAAATGGGCACCCAACACTTCATTATAGATCTCCTGTCTCTATTGTATCTATTACTTATGGAAGTGCCACAACATGGGGGAGGAAGGCAGATTACAGGCAAAGCAGACCAATTATCAGAAAATATCTTGCGTCTCTCAGGGGACCATGGCAGCATGATTCACTATTGAATCACAGATACATCAGGTACACTTATAGTATTACTATAGCGGTACTCACTTCATAATCCTCCATGCCTTCATCCCACAGTCTCAAAACCAGCAACATGTCACATGGCCTGAACCCGCTTCTGCTGTGTGAGCAGAATTATTTGCACAAGCCTGTATCCTGGGTATTATTTCCCCCGATTTGCACATGTTATACAGTGGTCAGTGACTACGATATAACAAACAACACACAAACATGCAGCCTTTGAAGAGGTGGGGGAAAAGAGAGTTTGGCAATGAAACCATGCCGGTGACAGTAATGGCTGCAAAACTTCTAACTACAAACTTCCTAATGCTTCTACTCCATCACTACTACTATTTCAGCTGAGAAAAAACAAGCAGGATTTTGTTCTACTTACCAGAAGCTAAACTAATACATACATCATTTGTGGAACCCAGGAATCCCTCCTCCTGCCCAGCACAATATAGCTATTATATATACACACCTTATATAGTACTGTATAGACATACCTACATGGAGTTCAGTTCTTATTTGGTATCTCAATAAGGAATCCTTAAGGAAGAATTAGGAGGGTCCTTCAAATTGAACAATCTTTCCCTTCAAAGAAAATCAGCACCGTTCTTTGATGGAGAGCTAAAACAGAGACCAGGTATCAGAAAGTTCCTTGTTGATGTCCTCTGCAGTTTTGGTACCTATGGCAGGGCTACAAAGAACCACAAATTAGTAAGGAGCAAGTTCACCTGTCTTTCTGTTACTCTCTCAGGGAAGTAAGTAGCATGGTGCAGTAACAAAAGGAAGATTCCCTGCTTTGTGGAAGGTGAACAAAACATGTCAAAAATCTAAGACAGATAAAATCATGCTAATAATGAAAGGAATTTAATAATAATAGTAATAATAAAAAACCTGACACTGCTTTTCTGTTCATTTCTTTCCCAACACAGGTGACCTGCTATGGGTAACACTACTAGAACGCCATACAGTTGTATGGGAAATGAATTGCATATGCTTTGCGTAGAAGCCTTTAAAATATGCACATATTTATCAGTTTCATCCTACATGCATAAATCTACCTTTACAATTTCTGGAAAACACTGATAAACACTGTTTAAAAGACTAGAAACGTAGAAGGAAAGATAAAACACAGTCCATTTACTTGGAAACTTACTGTGTCAGCAGGTCATTCAAATGAACCCAATTTTTTCCCACAATTAAATCTACAGTGTTATCAAGAAAATCAGTTTATTTTAAGACTGTCAACTGAATATATAAATTTCCCTTTGTGCTTGAAATGCCTGTATCAGATAAGATAGCAGTTTAAACAAAAGCTATTTTCAGCTTTTGCTTTGGGGGTTTTGAATATACACAGTGAAGTAACCTGAGATTTCCTACCCTGCTTTAAAATGTGTTTCTTCTGTCTGTTTGTATTTTGTAATTTCCTGTCAAATAACCTCACCATAATTAACTTTCCGCACTCCAACCTACTCTCTGTCTCTCTCTCTTTTTTTTTTTTTTTTAAACTATTCCCACTTCCTAAGGATGGTAATAAAATGCTGATTACATTCGGCTGTTATCTGCCCTTTCTTCCCCTCCTTCTCCCTACCCCCTCCTTTTGTCGAAACCAGCACTCAGGTTTCAACTCTTCATGGACTGAGCGAAGCACATAACAGAAAGAGGAAGCAAATCAGACTGCAGGAATCCAGATTCATTAGAGTTTATTGGGTCAATGTGCAGCTGGACTGGAGCCAGACAATTAGGTAGCGCTGCTCCTGAAGTCTGGATGCGTCAGTCTCTTTCCAATGCTAAGTGAACTCCACAGGGCCCATAGTAACCAACACAGATCAGCCTGCTGCCCGGCTGTCTCCAGTGGTAGCCATGGTGTGAGTGGGAGGAGGAGAAGGAGAAAAGCAAAGGTAGGGCTTAGGTCCCCAAAGAGGTAGAGGGGGACCACAGCAATGTGCTGCTTCTCCAATTTACCCTAAAAATTATTGAAACAGGTTGATTTGGCTGATTTTTTCCCCCATTGTCAAAAGCACTAAACAGACAAACATCATCTGCTCTTTTAGGCACATAAATTTGTCTGTCTTTGCTCACTACGTGATAATTTCCACACACAAAAATGTATGTTATCTAGTTATTCCTATGTACTCTAACAAACGCATCACTTTGTGGTAACCTATTAAACATGAAGGAGATATATCTCCTGCTGTCTTTCCAACTCTATCCCTTCTACCTTTCCTAGTGATCCCAACTCTTCCGAAGTCCTAACTTCTATCTCCCCAGTGCTCAGCCTTCTCCCCCCCAAATCTCTACCCCTTATTGTCTTCTTGATCCTGCCCCTGTCCAGTGTCCCCAGAAACCTCATCTCCACTTCCTATTCCATCTATTACCCATCTCGCTCTTCCCTTTTATCTGTACACATTGTCTGTGCAGTCTACAACCCATTGCATTCACTTCCTCTCCTCCAACAAACACTGTCTTGGCTCTCTTCCAACCTGGCTTCCGTTGTTTCCACTCTACTGAAACAACTCTCATGACCTCTTATTGGCCAAGTATTAGGCACTCTACTCCATCTTGATCACCTTTGGCCTTTCTGCTGCTTTTAATACTCTTAAATCATCCTCTCCTCCTTATCCCCACTGGGCTTTTGAGACACATTGCTAGTCCTCCCCCTCTCTGTCCATTCTCTCATCATCTCTATCGGTGGAACGCTCTCCCAAGCTATATCTACACTTAAAGCACTGCAGCTGCACCATTGTAGCACTTCAGTGTAGACATTCACTATAGCGATGGGAGGGGTTCTCCCATTGATGTAGTAAATCTACCTCCCCAAGAGATGGTAGGTAGGTCAACAGAAGAACTCTTCCATCAACCTAGTGCTGTCTACACAGGGACTTAAGTCAGCTTAGCTGGGTCACTCAAGGGTGTGGATTTTTTCATATCCTATGCAATGTAGCTGGGTTCATACAATCTTCTAGTGTGGACCAGCCCCTAGTCACTGTGGGAGTTTTGAAAGCCTCTGTCCTTGACACTCTCCTCTTCTCATTTTATATAATTTCTATGGGTAATTCTTGGCTTCCTTGGTGAGTCTGCCAATTAATGCAAACCATAGTAGTGAGTTTATACTAAGATGCCCCAAACATCTCTTTCAGGGACTACCAAATATTTATCATAATGACAACTTTCAGTCCCTACTGAGCTGATGTCATAAAGGTGAAAGGCTCTGTAGTCGCTAGATATTGGGGGACTTTATGCCTCAGAACATAAGTGATAATTTATAATTTTAGCTCTGTATTTGGCACTGTGCGACCACTGCTAGAATACCGTGTACAGTTCTGGTGCACACCATACAATTTTTGAGGATGTTGACAAACTGGAGAGGATTCAGGGAAGGGCCACGAGAATGATTAAAGAATTTCAAAACATGCCTTATACTGAAACTCAAAGAGCTCAAGCTATTTAGCTTACCAAAAAGACAGTTTAGGAATGACTTGATTACAGTCTATGAGTATCTACATGCAGAACAAATATTTAATAACAGGATCTTCAATCTGGCAGAGAAAGATATAACACAATCCAATGGCTGGAAGGTGAGACTTGACCAATTCAGACCGGACCTAAGTTGGCAAGTTTTGAAAATGAGGGTAACAAACCATCGGAACAATTTACCAAGGATCGAGGTGGAGTCTCCATCACTGAATTTTTAAATCAAGATTGACTGTTCTTCTAAAAGATCTGCTCTAGGAATTACTTTGGGGAAGTTCTATGGCCTGTGTTATACAGGAGGTCAGAATGGCCCCTTCTGGCCTTGGAATCTGAGAGGGGTTCTAGATAGTTTATTTTACAATAATTCTATGTTAAAAGAATATTAGGGTTTAGTTAGGCACTAAAAAGTTAGGAAATGGCAGAGTAAAGTTACCCATGCAATGGTAAATCTGCCCCATTGGGTGTATGCATTGTATGCATGCTATTTTGCCCTACAGAGGTCATCAGCAAGGTACGAATCCAGGACCTTCAGATTCATAGCCGAGACTCTACCTACCACTTAATCTACAGGCATAGCTAGTATGACAGTAGGGTGTTGTTTTTATGGGGACCAGCTCCTGGAGAGAAAGTGGCATGCTGTCATCACTGAATTACATAAATATTTTGGTATAGCAGTGCAATGCTGGAACACAAGTTTTCTGGGTTCTATTCCTGGCTCTGGGAGCAGCATGTGGACAAGCAGTTTGAGTGGCGGTTACAAACAAGCAAGTACATTCATTTGGCACATCCATTCTGAAATGCAGTATGAGATTTGGGTTTGGCATATTAGAGTTCTGAGACCAGTACCTAACTCTGCCTGAAGTGACGTAGTATAACTTTTCACTTCCCTTCTCTCTACATTAGGGTAGGCTTATCAGGCATAGGTAAGTAATAAAGTTTGTATGTGAACTGCTCAGAAATAGTAATATCAGTAAGTAACAGATGAGACCAGAATTTATGGTTGCCATGTTCCCATCTTAGTGCACCTCCTCTTCACTTATAGCATTGGTCCCCACTTTTTACTTCGTGCCCTCCCACCCCCATCTGCACCTCCCCGGAAGTTGGAGCTATGGCCAGGGTTGGGGCTGAGGCCAGAGCCACTACCAGGGGTGGTTCTGAAGATGGGAGTGGGGATGGAAATAGCAGAACCGCAGTTGGGGCCATGGCTGAGGCCATGGACCAGGCTGGGACCAAAGCCATGGTCAGGCTGCAAGCCTGGGGGCATGGCTGAGAGTGGAACCAGAAGCAGAACTGCAGCCAGGCCCCGTGGGAATGAGGCTGTGGGCAAGTTGGGGCCACAGCTGGGGACAGAGGGGGGGCTGGGTGGTGCTCCTCCCCCATTCCACCCCCAAAGCTACCCAGGCCCTACTGTGCCCCCACATTCTTCCACACCCCACTGTTTGGGGTCTTTAGACTAAAGGATATTAGGGGCCTCCTAGGTCTGAGGTTATAGCAAATGTCTGAGAAGTAATAAGGTGTTTTGGGGTTTTTTTTTAAATGTGGATTTATTTTTGGGGGCAGAAGAGAGAAGTTAAACTTTACTATAGCAAAATCCATGTTTACAATTCCACATGAACCCCTGGCTGAATAGTGTTTTCAAAAGTTCATTAGGTTTGTCTCCTAAATTTATTTCAATCAAGAAATGCACTTCCAAAATGGATGAACACTCCATACGGCTGCTTTAAACAAGATCGCCTCACTCTGTAAATAAGAAGCAGTTAAAGGAATTCACTACAGAAATCAGTCACATTAATCAGCTGGATACATCAGATTGATGTATGGACATTAGAGTTGTCTAAACAGTTTTGTTAACCTTTAACAAAAGCGTGAGGGAACACATTGTAGACTAGTTCACAGTTAAAAGGATAAGAGATACACTTTTTGTGAAGTAATGTGCCTATAGTTTAGTGTGTTTCTTTTAATTTTGACAAAAGCAAAACAAAATAAAATTAGTCACTACAGGGCAATGTATAGCCATGTGATTCTTTCCCACAAGTTCATCTTGGGCTATAGCCCCAGACAGATACTGAAGGAACGTACATATTTACACAAGGGCAGATACCCTGAGATGCACTGAGTCTGACTGACAGTTAGCATATTAGTTAGCAAAAAGAATCATCAAAATGTCTGATTAGAGAGCGATTGCAAAGGATTTCCTCTAGCCTTTTCACTAGTATTGGTGTGTTCTGTACAACCAGTCACCACAGAATTGCAGAACAGCGCTCACACCAGTAGGTGAAATGAGGCAACTGCCAGTTGACGTGTGCTCCACTTGCTCTGCTTCCTCAGGAGTGCTCGGCACTGAATCAGAAGGACCAAGAACAGCGGAGCAAGCAGACCTAACAGGGTGACAGCTGCCAGTGCCACCTGCTGGGAGAGGAGAAAATAGTCTATTTAGCCCCACTACGCACAAGCAACAGGGAGAGGAAATGCTCTGTTTTATTCCCCTTCTCCCCCATCCAGCCCCACTCTTCTCTGAGGAAGTTTTTTAGCCACTAAAAAACAGCCATATTTTGCTATCCTTACACTTAGCAGTACTTTACTCTTGAATACTCCCCCTGAAATCAGTCCTACGGTGACTTTGCGTTATATCAGGGGGACTACTTGTTGAGTACGGGACTATTCAACATGAGTAGCAGTTGCCTGATCAGACTCAGGATTGCCAATCCCAAGACACGAATTGCCAATTGCCAAACCACGAAACGGACTTAAAAGTAAGTTTTTTTAAATTTTTTTTTGTTCTTTTTGTTTGCTTTCTGGTTTCTTAACCGTGAGGGTGCACTCATGGTTTATGCTTTCATGTTTTTCTCCACAACCACTTGGGCTAGAAACTTAAGTTAAGAAAGTTAAGTTAGAAACGTAAGTGAAAGCTAGAATCACTTGCCTCCAGAAGCTGGGTCTTTAAGAGAAGCACCGAATTTTATGAGAGATGGCCACAGTGCAGGTTTTGTGAACAGCATGCTTTTGCCAGTCATAACACAATTATTGAAATCAAAACCGTATATTAACATACATGTTTGTTTAAACTTGGATTTGGTTTTTCTTATTTGTTTTGTTACACACAATTGGAAGGAGTGCAAATCAGAAGGCAACCACTGATAAAGATGCTTAGGTGCTGAGTGCTTGTAACGTCTAGGTTTTAAAGACATTTTCAGATGCAGAACACCAGGGCAAACCCAAGGGATTTAATTTTTACCTTCCATGGATCTACATCTTATTTTACACATTATTTTTATCTACAGACATATGGCCAAATTCAGCCTTGTATCAACTCTTATTGAAGACACCGGGCCAAATTCCATAGTAGCATGGAGTGCTAAACTCGAAGTTACAATGGTGCAATTGGTATAAGCAAAAGCAGTATTTGGCCTGGTGTCTCTGCGAAAGGATTAGTTGTTCATTTGTAAAGACCACAAATACGATATCAGTGCTGATTACACTATTTTACCACTTACAATCATTTTCTGGTCA
Organism: Mesoclemmys tuberculata; assembly: GCA_007922155.1. NCBI lineage: Eukaryota > Metazoa > Chordata > Testudines > Chelidae > Mesoclemmys > Mesoclemmys tuberculata. The sequence continues at coordinate 34,408,778 of ML675601.1, read as the reverse complement.
GCTGGGATTCAAGCCTCCCCCACAGGATAGAAGTAACTTCCTGTGATTTAAAAGGGAATTACTCATATCGTACAAGGAAACAATTGGGCTCCAACATATAACTTGCACAACTGTTTACACCTACACTGAATTTGGCCCTTAGTATCTGTGCCTATTACCAGGGCATAGGCCGCTTCCACTAAATGCACAACTCTGAACAGTTATCTAATATCAATTAAAGTAATTAGCCAATAGGCACCTGCCTAAGCACCACAAGAAATGACGGACACTTGAGAATTGGTTCCCTTTTACCCTAGCCTTTTCTTAATGACCTGCAGTTTTCATGGTTATCTGTTGGTTTTTAATGAAGAATGTAATCATCTTAAAGTAGCAAGAACTGAAGCCAACATAATGCTCAGTGCTGGGATGGCAGGCATCTTGGCAGGGCCAGGTTTATATCTGTCTCCTCCTATTAACACAATGTAAACCAGCTCTTGATTTGAAAGTTGTAGGATCAGTCAGCGTGGGTGAGCGTAATGTATTTGGAGCTGTCAGGCAGATACACTGAACTGGAGAAACAAGTGTTCAATAACACTGCTGGTCAGGTTTGGAGTACTATCAATGGGTCACGTAAGCCAAAGAATAGGATGTTATTATTCTATTAATTCTAAAGTGATATGCCCAGAGAGGTAGTTTAGGATTTATTTTTAATCACAAAAAGAAAAGAAAAGAAAAACTATCTGTGTGCAAATCAAAGCTAAGGCTGCATATTCCATAGACTTGCAACAGTACATAAAAAAATTAAACTGTCATAATATCATGGATGTCTTCCCAAGTTTGCTTACTGTCAAAGGTTCGGTCCTGACTCTCAAATTTAATCTAAAGTAAAAATCTCTCTGCTTGCAAATAGGCAGCCTTGGTAAAAGAATTATAGAAATGTAGGGCTGGAAGGGACCTTGAGAAATCAAAGTTCAGCCCCCTGCATTGTGGCTAGTAAACCTAGACCATCCCTGACAGGTCTTTGCCCAACTTGTATTTAAAAGATTCCAATGATGGAGACTCCATGACTGCCCTTGGAAGCTTATTCCAGAGCTTAACTATCCTTATAGCTAGAAATTTTTCCCAATATCTAACCTAAATTTCGATTGCTGCAGATTAAAGCCCGTTACTTCTTGCCCTATCTTTAGTAGACCTCTTTATAACAGTCCTTCACACACTGGAAAGCATATCAGGTACCCACACACAATCAGTCTCCTTTGCCCAGTGGTTTTGGGGTTGTTTTTTTTTTTTTAAATCTTCTCTCAAATGTTTTCTAAACCTTGTATCATTTTTGTTGGTCTCCTCTGGACTCTTTCCAATTTGTCCACATCTTTCCTAAACTGTGGTGCCTGGAATTGGACACCATTCTCCCGCTTGGGCCTCACCAGTGTTGAGCAGGACAATCACCTCCAATGTCTTACATACAGCATTCCTGTTAATATATACCAGAATCTTATTAGCTTTCTTTTTGCAGCTGCAGCACATTGACAACTCATATTCCATTTGTGGTCCACTATAACTCCCAGATCCTTTTCAGCAATGCTACTACCGAGTACCTATTCCCCTTTTTGTAGTTGTGCATTTGATTTTTCCAACCAAGTGAAGTACTTTGCACTTGTCTTTATTGAATTTCATCATGTTGACTTCAGACCCATTCTCCAATTTGTCAAGATCATTTTGAATTTTAAACCTGTCCTTCAATGTGCTCACAACCCCTCCCAGCTTGGTGTCATCTGCAAACTTTACAAGCATATTCTCTGCTCCATTATGCAAGTCTAATGAAAAGTGACTATATCTCAACTTAGGACTGACCCTTGTACGACCCCACTAGATAAGCTCTCTAACTTAGACAAGCCATTGATAACTACACTTTGAGTACAATCTTTCAACCAGTTGTGCACCCCCGCCTTATAGTAATTTCATCTAGAGATGATTTCCCTAGTTTGCTTATGAGACTGTCATATGGAATTGTGTCAAAAAAAAAAACCCCAAAACCTTACTAAAATCAAGGTATATCAGGTCTACTGCTTCCTCCATCCACTAAGGCAGTAATCCTATCAAAGGAGGAAACTGAGTTGGTCTGGCATGATTTGTTCTTGAAAAATCCATGCTGGCTGTTCCTTATAACCCTATGAGCCTCCAGGTGCTTACAAATAGGTTGTTTCATAAATTGCTCGTTTCTTTCCAGGTACTGAAGTTAGGCTGACCAGTCTATGCCCAATTCATAGTGCTACCAGATCTCAAATGTATCATGAGGACCAGTTGTCCAGATAGAAGTACATTTTATGTAAGTTTTGACCATATTGCTCTCATTGCATATACTTTTATTATTATTACTATTTAATTATATGAAAATTTATGCCATCATAACCAGGATGAAAATTAATCATGGACATGCCATGAAAGCCCTTCATTAACAGTGGAATGGTATAGAGGGAGACTATTATCTACCCTACAGATTATTTTTAATTCTCATACCATCAATGTAGAGCTCCCACTGTTGCTAGCACTGGTGGTACAGCAATTTCAGAACAGCCGAAGAGTAGCTACGCCAGAAAAAGAGACAGACAAAGCAAATCACTGCGGTCTGATTCCGACAACCCCAGGGGATACTCTGTAGGTAGTCCTGGGGAATAAGGCACTGCTCGACTTGAATAAGGGTGGCAGAGTCAGTCCTTTAACAATTAAAGCAGTGCAGAGCTCCAATGCTCAGTCTTAAAAAGATTACTGCCACTAACATACTTTGGCAGGTAAAACGGAAGCTAGGAGGCCTTCCTGCCTCACCTCACATACAGTTCTAAATAAGCAGCCTTAGTCTTCTGTGAGGTCTGACATTATCATTACACAGATCTCTATAAATAAAGAAATATGAACTGCTCATGTCTGGTTAGGCCTGTCTCTTTGTGACTAAGAAGCTGCTTTTTAGGGCCTGCTTGGCTTACCCTGAAGGCTTCCCAGAGTGTTGCATAATAAAAGATGATTGAAATGCAGACAATGTCAATAGACACTTCCTTTGAGAGAGGTAAACAGTAGGACAATACCTCACTCATCAAAAACAATCAGACATATCTATGGGGTATGCAAAGCCAGCCAAGATCTCTTTTTTTGGGGGAGAAGGTCTTCAAAAAGAAAATATTTTTGCAGGTTTAATATAAAAAGAAGAATGTGCTGGCAACACCCAAGATGATGTCATATCAGCTGCTTATTGCAGGTCAAATACAGTGTGACAGGAAGCATGAGACTCAATACAAGTGTGACCCCATGAACTTACTGCTGTTTTTCCCCCAGTATGGAGTACTGAGAGATATCCAGTGAAAAGAGCACATCTGGACAATATGCCTTAACAGCATCGCCTTTTCAAACAACATTATGCCATTACATGATGAAAACAATTATATGCCAAAGTGCATTCTCATGACTGCTCCTATATTATAAATTCCTGAAGACTTTATTAAAATTAATGTTAATTAATTTAATTAATGTTCCCCTGCAGTCTCTATATTGCCATATAAACAACATAGGGCAGGCTATCAAATGGACATTCACAGGAAACAGTTGTGCCAGACACCCACCCTACAGAGACAGACCAGTAAAGTACAGTAGCATATCATAATGTGAAACTGGCTGAAACCCAGCCAGCATTTTTAGCAGCAATCAGGACATCCAAACAACTGACTATATAGTGACTCTCGAGAAAAAGTGGTGACCCATTCAGAAAACTATTCATTTTTCAAGTTCCTACTTCTCTATTTCTGAAAAACAGAGCAGCATTACTAACAGAGGCTTTTTTAATATATATAAATTTGACACGTTTTGAGGTTTTCCACCTTAATCTCTCAGCCAGCTCAAAGAAGTTATTTCGGGGGAAAGGAACAAGCAGGAAAAAAGAAGTCAGCTCTCTCAATTACTAGCTGCTTGCTGCAAGGCCCTCACTAAGGGGGTGTGCGTGTGTACGTCTCCCTCTCTCTTTCTTTACACATAAGTAGAAATTCTGCAGCTGTAGCAAAAAGCAGGACCTGACAGATCTCTTATAATCCAAGAAAGGCACTTCGTCACTCTGCTATATAGTACCAGTTATATTTTTCGGGTAATTTAATGAAAAAGTCATTTTTGTTAGAAAAAATGCCATAAGTACAGGCTAGGCATCGTAACAAAAATGATGAAAGACCAGGTTTGGACTTCTAAAGCAAATTACATGGGATCTGTGCCACATGCCTTGCTTATGACTACTACTGCACTCCCTGCTCCTACGTAATCACTGGGAGGTTTTAACATGCCCAAAAGTTACAACAGTAATAATGAGCCAGTGCTAATTGCAAACATTAAGTGATTAGATTACACCATAAGGAAGAATAGAGGGAGAGCGAGTGTCTCTGCTCTACCCAAAGTACGTAAAGCTGAATCTGAGCAGGAACGGGGTTGTGCTCCTGCAAGGGAAAAATAGATCTTAAAATATGCTTTTTACATCCAACATATGTTCACACTTATTCTAAGAAAAACAATCAACATTAGTTTACCAGCACTGCCCTTGTCTCCTCATATGGGTAAGTTTTCAATGTTTTTTGTAGCTCGCTGCTCATTATATTTTGCTCATTCGCAAGTATTAAACTATCATCTGCATAGAGACGATAATGAACATAACAGAAGAGTAATATTCATGGAGGATAAAACACAGTGGGGAGTGGATTCTAATACAGAGCCCCTGGGGCCTGGCTGACCCTTTTATCGGGGTGAGCCAGCTCTTGCTTTTAAATTAGGGCTCACCACACTGACTCTTTTTGGATGCTTTAAAAAAAAAAAGAAGAAGAATCACAGCAAAATAATGGAACATGAACAGCAACAAAAGAAGGGGTACAAACTAACTAGTGTTTCTATTCTTTTTATCAGGAAGTTTATTAAGAGCTAACCAGCCACAATCCAAACACCAAAACATTGTAATAAAATTAAAGACGCTTAGTTTAACATAAAGGCCTTTTTAAGGAGTAAATTTTAGTTTTGGGGTATTTTCCTGCACCGGTATCCTCAGCCAGTGGGATTTTTCACCCTCAGATGCTATTATTGAACAGGACTGCAATAAATGGATATGCAGAGGTCAGCTCACACAAACTCAATACAGGAGTTGATATGGGAAGGGAACTTCTTGTATAACATCCAAGACCCACAGCCCATCACTGTTACTAGCCCTAAAGACACGGACTCTCGTGCATCACCACCTTTGATGTCCTGTGTGTGTGTTGGGGGACTGAAGAGTAGCCGGACTATCTGTTCCACCCTGGGGACAGATGTCCCTCCCGGCCATACCTTGGATCCTCAAATAGCGCCAAGGTGGCTGCTCTTTCCCAAACCTTTCAAGGGTATTTGGAGTCAGCATGCCCCCTCCCTTCCCACTATATAGCAGAGCACTGCTGTTGTGAGCCACCTTCCAGCCTGGGCTCAGCATCACAGATACCCCATAATCCTTAACATGGCTGCTACAGAATAATTAAGGCAAGCGACCTGCAGCCCCTCTTCACCATCTAGTCTCAAGGGATTATGGATGTCTGTCCCTGAGCTCACTAGAGCACCACTCTTGTTCTTTCTTCACTTTTGTTTTCCTGTTTATGAGGAAAGATCACCCCCTTTTACAGTCAGAGAGGTAGTGGCCCAGACAGATGTTCCTCCATCTCCTTCACTACCATCCTTAGAAATGTAAAACAGGTTGGGGAGTGAAGATGTAGTAAACCAGCATCCCACAAAAGACCACGGCAGAATGCTCCTGGTTTCAGGACAGAGTGGGAAGAGTATAGGCCACACATAGCCGTGACCCAGAAGAGGCAGGGAGCTGCGCAAACAGCACCATCCAACTTCGCAAACAGTGGAGCTGATTTTACTAATAAAAGAGGATCTGAATCCAAACTAGTTTTAAGGGGAGCTGGATTCTAGGCAAAGCATTCACAGAGCCCTACTGCTGAACCTTGTATCCCAGTTTACAACCTGGTTTGTGGTGATCTATTAAGATCAAAGAGAGAAGGGCTTATGTGAGTAATGGCCTGCATTAGCAAATCATGTGAAAACTGACAATAGGAAAGCCATATGTGCATATACCTGTAGCTACATGTGTACAGTAATTATGGCATAGGTTAGTAGTAACATATGCCTCAGGTACTGTACTTGCTAAGGCACCAGGCTTACAGAATACCTCTGGTTAAGACTTCAAACTCCAGAGCGTCTTATTGCTCAGACAAAACTGGCAGCCTATTTTGTAAATGTACATAAGATTTTACTAAAAGAAAATGCTGTGTGGATATCTTTACAGAATGAACTTTAGTTTATGGCAGAGGCACCAGAAACCCAAATAGCATAAACTATTTTAATTGACATTTTTGCTATGTTGTTTGTTAAGTGAATTAATTCCAAGATAGACTTTTAAAGAATACATTGCATTTATACTAAAGCTTGCCAGTTTCCACTGGCATGCATGCTCTACCCCAACCTCTGCATTTGGTAGGCAGTCTAGGATAAGCTGGTGCCACTCGGAAGAAACAGGGGTTGCCTGATGGAAAAAAATCAATCTTCCCTTGCACAAGTAAACCTTACTCATGCAAGAAGTCCAGCTTCAAACATGTGATTAAGGATTGCAGGATGTGACCCAGCTATGGCAATTCATGTCAAAAAAGTCAACGGTATATTCTTTCAAATGTAAAGGGTTTTCAAAATGGAGCCACATGTGAAAGGCTTCACAAAAGTGCATTTTTCTGAAAAGGTTCATTACTATCTGAATGGCACTGACTTTTAAGCAGTTAAGTTCTTGTGGGAGCTGCTTCTTGAAAGATCTTTAATGTGACAGTCTGACCTGAGAGACCACCCTATAACCAGAACAGACACAGATAGTGAATTTAATTATGCTGCTTGATATATTATGCCCTCATCTATTATTGTCTATATTAAAGTAAAGTAATGCCAGAGATATTGCATAGGTATATGGGAAAGTCATGGTCCCTGGGCCTGAAGAGTTTACAGCCTGTAAAAGAGGAAGAGGTAGAAGAAATACCACATACGAGTTTCTGTTCCCCTTCTCCTTCCACTGTAGCAATTCCCCTCAAGTCTAGTGTCCTCAAGCTCTTATATCACAAAAAACGCAAACCTTTATTTCAGAATGTTTCTATGGTGGCATTGCAATTTCTAGAGGATGCAAATAGTAAGCCTTCCCTGATTAAGATTAGGCCAGTGTTGCTCATTAAAGTACTAGAGATTCTGGCAATAACACATGACAAAACCTGTGCTTAGGACCCACTGCACTACCTACTTCTGAAAGCCACCAGGGAAGAACTGGGTCCATTGCTAGTGGAAACTCTCAGAGCCTCAATTGGGGAGGGCATTATTACCAGCTTCTATAAAGGAAACCAGCATACCCATTTCCCAGAAAAACATCAACTGATGGTAAAAATCTGGCCAAATATCATCCAAGATTAGTCTTTCATTCCTGATTATTGACAAGTTTGTGATCAACCCTCAGGGCACTTAAATGTCTCAGTTATCCTTGTTTCTTGTAAATCTGAATATAGCCCAGTAAATGCACTAGTTAATCTGGTGGTCAGTTCTCCCTAGTGATGGATGTCCATGGCAATAAATTAGATCTGTCCACACCTTGTATGACGTGGTGATGTGTAAATAGGAGACAGCAAGAAGCAGGTGGAGGCTCAGGCAGGCACAGGCTGGAGGAGATAAGGTTGAAAGGGATCATACTTGTAGGAGGGACAAGGTCAAATGGAGAGCACACTCCCCTCTAGAGCTTACAACTGAACCTAGGTTTCTGAGTCTCAACATTCCTCTGTATCAGCAAACATCTGTGACATGCACTAGAAATGCATTTCCACATGGATGACCTCAGTTTACTACTGCTACCAGTTACCCTGTTACCTCAAGTTGCAGAGGTCCAAACCCTGATGATTACCAAACTGGGGGGAGGTCAATATGGTGGAATTTGTTGTTTCAGTGTTTTGTTTTGTTTTAAAACATAGGAAATTACATATGAAAATGCATTAAAAACATTAGAGGTGGCAAATCAAGCACTCAAAAGTTAGGAATGCCAAAATTAAATTTGCCTATGCTTGACTTTACATTAAAGGAACTTTAAATGTTGCAATTTTCTCATCTGTAATTTAGGCACTATATATTTTAACATATTTGTAAAGAGAAAGATCAAATGTAGGCACATGTGTATAATTAATACATTAGTGCATATTATATATACACGTGTACATTCATGCACATGCATAAATGTTAATTACAGTAGTCGCAAGGAGCAAGACCCTGAGACTAGAAAAAGAAGATTGTCTCCCTCGTGCTCCCTTGTATTTGTAAAACTCTAGGAATACAGATAGCTTCAGTAAAACCTCTCGACTTTCTTGAATTACACACTCTCTCTCTCTCTCTCTCTCTCTCTCTCTCACACACACACACACACACACACACACACTACAGAAACTCTATGCTTTTAAATGATGAATCGATAATGTACAGCATTTGACCAGCAAGCCAGTATTTTACCCACAAGGCCTGAAAAATAGCCGAGAGAGGCTTATAGTAACATGTTTTAGTTTTCATTTCAAACTTTGTTACCAATTCAGCTAATATCACATTGTGTGATCCCATGCTGGTACAAGAGCCAAAAGTTTCACTTGAAATCTTTTAAGTTATCAGATCTGGAAAGCTTTTCAAATCACTTTTGTTTGAGGAGGATTAAAAAACAAGACCAGGATAAGAGGCCAGGGGCTTGAAACATTGATCATTTCATCACACTCTTCCATTTGATGCTAGGTTAGCATCTTTACAGATTCAATAGAATTACCTCAATACCTTTTTATGAAGCAATTGAAAAAACAAAAAACTAGAAACAGCATATGGGCTTAACAATTAAAACCCAAAATCAAGAACATCCAACCATTCTGTAGTAGAAGGGAAAAATGGAAACATCCAGAGTAGAAGGGAGATTCCCAAAGGGACATTTGTTTCTAGCTCTGGAAGACTCCAAAATATTGACTTCTAACAATTACCTTAATGACATTTTTGTGGATGGAAAATTATTTTCAGTTTCTTTAAAATGGGGGGGGGGAAAAGGAGTTCCTTCTCTGAGGCTTGTATAGTTGTATTCATAGCGCTTATAGAACCTAGCTGTACAGCTGACGGAAACTAGGAATAGTTCCATTGAAAAACATCAAGCACTCCCTAAAACTTTTCTAGAACAGTTCTGCAGTTAAATGTGTGGCACATAGGGAATACATGATGGTGGGGTGTGATGTAAAGATTTTACTGGCATTCATTATGGATGGCCCACCATTTCTACCCCAAACTCATGCTGCTGATACCTCACTGATACATATTCTACCTGTACAAAATGCCCACAAAATGAGCAGTGGACCAGAAGGTTCCCAATATGTACCTGGTATAATTGCAGAAGTCAGGACTCATTAACCAGTTGTCATAATAATGTAACAAAAATCCTTTTATAAACCAATAGCCTAGATCCTGATCCCATTTAATTCAGTGGTACTTTCCCCATTGACTACAACAGGAGAAAAAGAAGATTGAATAAACAGAACAAAAACAAAAGTGCATAACCTGTAAACTAAATTTAAATCATGTAAATCCTGCATGCTCTCCCCTCCCCACAAAAAACAGGTAGAACAATAAAAGGAATCTATTAACTACCAGTAATTTAAAAAAAAAATACTATGAAGTCTTTTGTGAGCCACCAAATGTATAAAACACTGAATAAAGCTCCACACAAATCTCAGTTTTCAAATATCATCACTAACAAATCAAGCTTGGTTGGGTATGTAGCTTTATAGACCGTGGTTGGTTACTTGGGTGGCGTTATTTGGTGTACATTTTCAATACCATAATTTCCACTGCCTTAACCACACCTAAATTAAAACATATTTTATACATGTGGGTACAGTAGAAAAATATTTTGATTTTTTTCACTACCTGGTTAGGAAAAAGGTCTCTAAATGCACCTGTGACAATCTCTATTAATCAGACTGAATTATCCCCCATCCACTGATGTCTGCCATTCACAATATAGTGGTGGGCAGAAATCAGACACTAAATCCGATCTTTTCACACCTTCTTTGGTAGAGATCCCTGCTTTCCCATTACCTACCATACTTCCTGCGTGCAAAGCCTGTTTTCCCACTACACCTTAAGTATTGCTAACCTTCGGTTCTCTCCTCCCTGTCTTTAACTTTAAATCTTTAACTGTCTCCTCCATTCTCTCGACCACCAGCTCCAGAAGCACCTTCATTGCAATCTACTCTCAATTACAGCCCATCAGAAAAATAGAAAACATATTTTTTCAAAAATGTTCATCACTATTGTCAAAACGCAGTTCACTAGAAATGTTCCCACCTACTCCACTCTCAAATACTGCATCCTTCCATCTCTCACCTGCTTCTGGAGCACCCACATATGCTGCTACCTGCTCCCATTGTCTCTTTCCTTCACCCACCCCACTCCAGAGGCACAAACCACAACTTTGCCACCTATTTCCTTCTGTCACATTGTCCTGTCCCTCACCCAGCTCCAAAGACACTCCTTTCCCCCACTGTAACCTGATCTTTCTCAGAGCATGGCTTCCCTTCCACCACTGGTCTCCACAGGCTTCCCTAATATGATACCACCTGCTCCCTTGCACACAGATCCCTTCCCCCACTTGGTTCCAAAGACCTCCTCTACAACATCTCTTGCCTCACCCAATACCACCACTGCCACCTCTTTTCCCTTCTGACATAGCTTCCAGGCAGGTCATTTCCCTTCTGCTAATATTACACAAACAGCAGCATCTCAGCTCTGCCCCTGTGTGAAGTAAAAGTGACCCCTCAATGATTGAAAAGGCCTTGTCCGAACCTAAGCTGTTCGGGTGATGATGGTACTAATGCATGCACAAGAAATACTCGGCCAAAGAGCTGAAGAAACATGAAAGCTGCACTGAAAGATTAACAGCACTGCAGAGGAATCAGGAAAGAAAATAAATCTAAGGTTTAAAAATGTTTACATTTATATACAAATATTGCTGGTGGGTTGTTGGGCTTTCATTTTACTAGTCCCTAATTTTCAGCTGTTCTGCCACTATCCTGTCCTGCCAAAGAAGGGTCTGACTAAACAGAAGTTGTCCAGGCAGTAATATCTGTAGGTCAGAGCTCACCCTGAAATGCACTGCTAGGAATCAACAGCAGCAAAGCTTCAGATCCACTCCTGATCTGCCTGTGTAAATGCAAAAGTGAGTGACGCTAAACCCCAAAAGCTGAAATTCCCTCACACAGGATTGTGCTCTACCACTTTGCACTATTCCTGTTAGCAAACACAGAACTTTGAACAGGCCAGCATTGGATTAAGTTATATTGAGGAGCTCGCAAAGAGGTAGGGAAGAGACGCAGAGTAGGCTGGACTTTTGGGGAATCATGGGGCTTTTAAGATCCAGAACCACACAATATTCAGAGAGTGCAGCTCCCAATCAAAGTGATTCGAACTGATTGTACCTGGAATTTGGAAAGTTTGGGTCCAAAACGGGAGCACAAGCCCATTTCTACTCCTTTTTGAACTGGTTAGTTTAAATTTTGATGACATATTTAGCCAAGGTGCTTGCCTGATGTGAGAATAATCAATAAATCAGTGCAGCTGACATAGTTGTTAGAAGAACACCCACAATCTTGTCTGTGAGGAAGGAGGGGAGAAGACAGACCAAAACAACTTAAGGAAATAATTTTTGGATATCACCAGGAATTAGTTGCACACACACAAAGCTGCAGTACAGATAGATCCCTGACCAATGTTAACCTTTCTGATATACTCACAAGCACGTACAGAAGTTTAATTGAACTCTACCTCCTATGCATCATCTTGAGCTCTACTGTGATTAGTTTTTGCTTAGGACTGACTCAAGAAAGATCTTAATTGACAGTTCAATTTTTGATTGCTTAGCAAATAAAAACTAGCAAGATGACAAAATGTGCTGCATTTGAGGGGTGCTGGAAAGCTGAAATGCATGGAATTTATCAAAACCTCACGCTACTCTTATAGAAACTCTTGTTACTAAACAGGAAAAGTAAACTATGAAGATCGGTGCTTATAATTAAAGGGTGGGTCTGTAATATATGAACTTTCTTGTATTGCCATTTGAAACCATGTGAGTTATATCTTCCTGTTTTGACGACAGGCCTCCTGATGAAAGGTCTGAGTTCATTATAAATTATTCCATTACTCACCCCAGGTGTCCCTCCTGGAGCAGGAAGGAACTACAGCACAGAGTGCTGCATGTAAATCCTTTGATCACATCCACAATCCCACTTCCGAAACATAAATCCTCCTCTTTCACTGAACTGATGTGACTCATACCTGAAATGGAGAGAGAACAGGATGCAAGCTCTCAGTAACCTTATGTCAATGGAAAAGTTAAAAATAATAATTTAAGTAGTAATTAGTCAAGTTCACACTATTTTCTCAAGCAGACACTGAAGTTGAATGCATTGCTATAATTAAGTTTCAACAACCCTTGATAAACACACATTTATAGAAAAACAGCTATATTTATTTAAGACTAAGTTCAGCTAAAGTAGAATGTCCCATTAGATATTGCAGTCTGGACATTGCTTCAGTTAATGGACCAGTACAAAGTCTGTCAAGATCCTTTTCCTACAGCAACTTTCAAAAGCAGGAAAATAACCAAGAACATGTTCTTAGGACAGAGCCTTATAAAATATATGACCAACTTTGACACCGTAGAAGTAAGCCAAAATACGTCTATCCAACACAAGTACACCCTTACAATGGACGTTTTTCTTGGTTTCCGCATCGTCTTGTAGAGTCCTGGTTTTAATTATTTTTATATATTTTACTGCAGCAGCTCCATAAAAAAGTACAAATGTGCTGTAGACAGAGATGTGACCATCCTTTAATGGTTTTGGATGTGCCAAAAGACCGCTGGAATAACATGTCTCATAACCCTAGAGACATTTCTTCCACAATAGAAGGCATACTTTCACTATTCTTGAAGGAGAGAAACAGAGTTGCAAGCTAATTTGCATTGGCAATAGCAGAATTAACAGAATCTGGTGTGTAACAGCAAGACTTATAACTAAGTAAACATTAATAAAAATAGAATAAATTAAATGTAGAAAACACTAGCACAACAACGAGCTGACTCACAAAAGCATCCTGGTTGGTAAGTGGCCTATGTGTATTTTCCTGATCTGAGGGAACCTGGGAATTCCAACTTTCCAATGATGTACAACAGTTTCTAGCTCAAACCAATTCAGGAGATATTAGACCTGAAAAATCACCGAATTCTGAATACCGTCTTGCTTCCCCTATCTACGCTTAAATTCCAAGCACATTTTAGTGACTAGTATCTTGCAAACTGAGAGCAGAACCAATGTAATTTACTTATAGGACACTTTCCTGAACATTTTTGTAATTGTTGTTGAGTTTGCACCATTACCAACCACTACCCATCTCAATTGCCAGCTGACAATCAAATCTGGTAATTGATCACAACAGAGTAAAAACTATGCCATGTTTCCCCAGCAGAATGAATTTTTACATATGTTAATGTGTATCCATATGTACTGAACTGTCTTGGCAGTTTTTTTTTTTATATACACGTTTTTTAAAAACCTTAAATTTCTCATTCTTAAAGTCAAATTCTGCCCTTAGACAGAAACGCCAAATGTCTTTTAAAAAGTCCATTCTATGAATCGTTATAGAAATGCATTAAAATTAAACCGTGCCATTTTACTTCTCTGCATACTACAAAATCTACATGGAAATCTTCATCTTACCTAGTTTTTGACTGTGCACCACTGAAATGGATAACAGACATTTTTGTTATATAACAGGTAACACAATGTGACAAATATTTTTGAAAGATGTTTTTTATTTACACACACACACACACACACACTCTCTCTCTCTCTCTCTCTCTCGCTCTCCCCCCCCAAAAAAAGAACACATGCAGCATGAAGTGGAAGAAAATAAACTTAAGTAAACATTCTTCTCTGAGATCACCAGAGCATTAAGCACATTTATTTAGCTCTTTGAACAACATAGTCTAAAACCACAGACGCTAAAGCCTGTTAGATATGAAGTGTCCAAAGATTAAGCCTCAACAACAACACCCTTGAATTGCATTCCAGTCCTACTTAATGATAGTAAAGTCAAAGAGAAGGTATTTTTGCCAAAAATGTTGATGCCAAAAATGTCAGGAGAAAAAGGTTTTCTACTGTGTGAAATTTCATTAGTTCTCTCTGACAACAAGAAACAGATATCATTTTTATATATAATGATTAAAATGTCATGAATAGTTAAGGTCAAAAAGGTCTATTTAGCCTCCTGTATAGGACTGCCATAGTCTCTGCACAAAATTAAAAGGCTAAGAGTTAAGAAACTGATGAATTACAAGATCACATATTGAAAAAAAAAACTAAGTAAATAAGAGGGCCCACGTGAAAACAGACTATTATACAGGAGGTCTCAAATGATCTAGATACTACAGCTATCAGGGAAATATTAAAGGTTGCCAACTTAGACACAGTGGATCTGCATCCCTAAACTAAACACAACCACCAAAGTAGTACAGACATTTTTATCACTCTGATGTATAAGAAAGATCCCATCCTGCATAGATACAGTGCAGTAAGGGTTACATATGAGATCACTGTCATGACAGTCTGGCAGCTTGTGGTTTATGTAAATAGGGTGGTTTGGGAACATGCTATGAGTTTTTTAATATAATGATGTATACTGTGTAATGTTCTCCTGATATACTGAAATCAGTCAGAACAACTGTGTAGGACTCTGCACGCTCTGCCGTTGCATACTTCTGTTAGTTCAGTTTGCACCTGAAGCAGTTAGAGCACTTAACAGATAAAGATTTCCTCCGCCTATAAACTTATCTGATTTTATGTGACTGAACATAAAATGCTGTGTTTAATTATCTTGTTAAGGAATGCACTGCACATTAAACCAGCAGTGAATAAATAAAAAGATCATTACAGTTCCAGTTAGAAAGCCCCATTTTCAAATGCAAAGCAGCACATTTCTATTTCTAACAACTAAACCTGCAAGAAAAAGCCACACAGAAGTTTATGAAAGAGAATCACAAGGGATTGGACTTCTTTGGCAGTCACAACAAAGATTGCAGCTAGCTAGTATGTAGAAGCAATCATTATTAATCTTCTTAATCATAAAAGTATTTCTTGGATCCTTGAATTTAATTATCAGAGCTCTGCTTGTGGACCAAGGGCACACTCTGAAGTTCTGTAAGACTCAGATGGAAAGCATCACTATTCGAAGAGTTTACCACTTAAAGAGAGTTGTCTGAAAATCATCAGAAAGGTCCACTCCCCATACATTTTGAGCTGACTGCCAAGAAAATTTCAAAGCCCTGCTGCCACCTGTATCTGAGACAGATTCTTCAAATATGCAGAGAAACACACCTTAAAATGTGTCAGCAGCTGATGTGAACAAAAATAAGCCAGGAGTCTTTCAGCTGGTACTGGAAGATTCACTTGGGACATAATTCTTCATCTGCCATGCTGAGTGGAGTTAAAAATAAAAATCGAGAGGGACACCAGACTTGTGACTGGGCTAAGGGCCAAATCAGCTCCCACTGAAATGAACAGAAAATTAGACCTGAAGATTTGTTCATAAATTGTAATAGCAACATTTTCTAAGGGCATTAACCTGGCCTCAATTAGTGTGCATCTGAATGGGGAAAAAAAATCACCTGTGTACACAAATTTATTTATTTTTACATGCTTTTATTTGTGGGCTCAAATTTTGGAATTAATGCAAGTAAATTCTCCCATTCCAATGAAATATACTGTATAATTTAGAGGCCACGATTTGAAAATTTGGCCCTGAAAGTCTTCCTGGTCTTGGGATGTCTAATTTAAGATTGGTAGTCTGCTTTGCCCAAAGACTACTAACACTAAGATTGAAGATCATCATTGTAAAAGAGAAAAGTAAATGCCATTACTGATGAAGTCTCTGTTGAACAGAGTTGACATTTTATGCAAGATCCAAGACAGCGGCAATGTAAAAAAGTAGAGAGGTATTTAAACTTCTGTTCACGTCACTTTAATTTTTTTTCCTACCCAATGTGCTCTAGTTTCTTGTGGCAGCTGTTTTATTGAATAGTTAAATCAAGGTGTGCTCTTGACTGGGAAGGTGAATTTCCTTCTCTCCTGTAAGTAGACCATGTGTGTATTTAAAGAAATGCAGGAAAAATATCAGAAGAAAACAAGTCGGCCAGGCCCAAGCCTCTGTTTGAGAAGCTTGAGACATACCTATGTTCATCCATCATCAGTATGAACCAAAAGATAATATAGGAAGTACCATCTGCTTGGTTGTTGATCTTAGGACCATTTTAAAAACATGATCCAGTTTCCCCTAGCCCAGTCTTCAAATACTGACAATTTTTCATGCACCTTTTGCTGATTTAGCATTGCATGAGCATTGTTACAGGCACAGCGTCTCACCCTCAGATTATGTCTACATGGGAACTGGAGGTGTAATTTCCAGCTTGGACAAACATACCCATGCTAGCTTTCAATGAGCTAACATCCTAAAAACAGAAGTGTAGCCATATCAGTGCGAGGGGCATTACAGACTAGCAGTGGTTTTCAACTTATTTACCATTGTGGTAATGGAGCTCTCTGTGTGTTATGTAAGCCACGTCCACACAATATATATGCTACCTGTATGGCCCTGAGGATGTCACATGGGCTACAGCTGTACACTGATTGGTCCACAAGCCACCTGCTGGTGGAGAACCATTGGGTTAGCGTCTCTAAGCATAACCCTGTCTGACACCCAACGTACATTCTCAAGATGGCTCATTCATGCCACTGTGGTTCCACTGCTATTTTAGCATGGTAGCTCAATCAGAACTAGTGCAGATATGTCTAGCTGAGCTGGAAGTTAAGTCTCCAGCTCCAATGCAGATGTTTCCTATGATAGGAAGGAATGGTTAGGAATCTTGGGATCAAAACCAGAGTGAAATAGGAGAAAGAACAGGCAGGATCATAGTAATCAAAACTAAGAAGTTTACGGACTGGAGCTGGGAAGAGGAGGGAAGATGGAAACAGGAATGAGGAATAGAGAAAATAGGAAAGGTAAAAGAGGAAGATGAGGAGAGAACAGAGACAGATATCGAGGAGACCTGGGGGTGAACCAAAGGGCACATATCGACAGGGACATGCAAGAAGGTAAAGGTGGCTGGAAAAAGAGGCTAGCATCTGGGTAGGCGGCCAGTTGGTGAAAGAGAACCTTGGTACTGGACTAAAGAAGGGTGAGCCTGGCTTTATTTTTTTTAATATTATTTATATTAGATATGGTGGAGAGAAGAGTTATATCAGGATTAGAGCCAAAAGACAGGGAACCCCAGAATAAGGAATATGGATCTAGTCCCACTACAGTAATAGACTACCAGTATATCTTGGGGTAAATTAATTTTTTTGGCCTTTAGTCTGCTCATCTGTAAAATGGGTGTAAGTTTATTTAACCTACAGTTGTCGAAAGAGTCATTAATTAGCATTTACGAAGTGGTTGTAGATCATCAGCTGGAAGATGCTATAGAAGTTATTTTATAGAAGAATACTATTATTTGACAGGAGAGATATGGGCAGAGATAGCTTCTTTTTTGCCTGACAACCTACCAGAGGTGGAACAGCCAAACATTTGAATTCCATTTCTCTGTCCACTTGTCTTGCTTTACTATCAGTGGGTTGATATAGTTCTGGCATGTTCCATCCACCAACAGAAAATTAACAGCTCAGGGAAAGACTGTTAAAACTGCTAAGAAAATGTTTACCTTTCATTTTCTCAAGTATGTGCTTCTGGATTTTAACTTGAGCTACTCACATTCTGTACTGAACTTTCAAATCAGATAGCCTGATTTTATACAGGCTATGTATTTTTTTAAAGCAAGTAAAACCTACCCTGTTCTGTAATTCATTACAAGATTCAGAGTTGAATTGCTGTTTATGTGAAAACAAGAATGAAGTTTAATTAATCAGTTCCAACCTATGGCAAAGCCTCTTCTCATCTGATTGCTTTATTCCCAAATAATTAACTCGTGTACTCTTTCATTTCACATGCACACACATTTCCCCCTCCCCCCCTTGCAGTAAGAGAAGTGAGTTGGCTTTAAGATGTTCAGTGAAAACAACATCTAACATGTACACACCAGCATCTGGCCTGAGTTTGGTTGACCGCATAATTTGACACAGATTTCATATACTGAGCAGATGGAATTCCCCCGTTTGCCATTTTTTTCCTAAATCACATTGAGGATCCATTCACACCCTTACCAAGGCTGAACATATCCCACAGTGTTTAGTAATAAGGAGGCAGCCTGTAGCAGTATGATGCAGAACGACACCACAAGAGTAGAACTGCCTAAGCATGCTCTACCACTATAGAATTTGCCTTGATTGCCACATTCTAATGCTTGACATTATGCTGCCTCTGCCGGCTTGGCAGCTGGAGCCAATAGATGCTCTTTGGTGGTGGGTCAAGGGGCATGCTCTAGATCTTCACATGCCAAGACACATAAAATCAATTTTAATGCCCAGAAGAAGGAACTGCTGATGCAGAAGGTCACTAAATGCCAGTTGCTCTATAGCACTGAAGTCTTGAAGGGAAAACCAGAAAAATAGACATTAGCGAGAAGCACATTGTGGTCCTCTGACACCACCATGGGATACTGTAAAAAGGCAAAAGGAAGTCAAATGTCTAATGTATATTGCGATTCTCACAGAATCAAGCACAATTTTTTTTTTAATATTTTAATTACATGCAAGAGAGCAGTCCACCATATTGTGTGTGTTTGTTTTTTAAAAAGTGTTCCCCCCCCCAAGAACAAGAGATTACAAATATGGTACCTTAATAAAAGAAAAACAAAAAATGGGTCCCAATTTTTTGTAGCAAAAGAAAAAGACATATTGTGAACAAGCTGCTGACCTGATCCAACTTAAAAATCCTAGCTATACTGATTGATGGATGGCCTACACAAATGTGAAACCATGTACCACATTACTGGCACTATATCCCCAGGGGAGAGGGAGAAAAAGAAAGACGACGACACCTGTGACAAATGCTAGTCTCATCACTCCATTCACTTTTGAAAGGTGCACAGATATTATGGTAACAAGGACATTTTAAGAAGCAGAATAGAATAGAATCTTCAAACAAAAATGACATCCATCCCCTGTGTCTCCTTAACCACTAAAAAGTAGTTTCACCCGTTAGTGTATTTTGAAGGATATGGTGGGCTTAAAACTGTAAGATGCTACTTTAAATCTCAGGGATCTTCCTGGTCCTGCTTGAAGACTAGGAGTCTCTATAGGGAAGCACGTGAGCTTGGTCTAGCAGCAGTCAGTCTGTAAAGAGCCATCGTAGAGCAAGGTGGAGTGAGTTGTGCCTATCTTAGAAAGCAGCCTGTTCTCCCACTCTCTCTTTTTGGTTGTCATGTTCTCTCTGCATTTTAAGAAATAGAGTTGCAGAAAGAGTATGTTATGATTTTATCTAATTTCTCTGTTGACATGCCACAGAGGACCACTGTATTGTTAGCCACGTGCACTCTTCCTAAAATGTGAACAGAGGAGGAAGTGATTGAGAAGACTCAGGAGGAATTTAGCAAAGTGGGAGGCAAAAGCATTCACAGCTGAATTATGGCAAATCAAGGGCCTGTGCACACCTTGACATGGCCACAAATCATTTGTATTCAAATCAGCAGAGCCAGACAAAAATACACCTTAAGTTACTTAAGGAAGTATCTGAAACAATATCAGAACCATTTGCAATTATCTTTGAGAAATCAGAGGATGCATGAGATCCCAGAGGATTTGAGCAGGTCAAAAGAGTACCTCTTTTAATAAGGTACAAAAAGAGGTCTCAGTGAGCTGTAGACCAGTCAGTCTAACCTAGAAAGATACTGGAACAAATACTTAAATAATCAGTTTGCAGGCACCCAGAGGATAATTGGGGTTTTCATGAATAGCCAACATGCATGTCAGGAACAAGTCATGCCAAAGCAATCTAATTTTCTGTTTTGACAGGGTTACTGGCCCAGTGGATAGGAGGAAACAGTTTATGTGATTCATCTTGATTTTAAAAGCTTTTTGTGCAGTTGCATATGATATTCCCATAAACAAACTGAGATGTGGTCTAGATGAAATTACTCTAAAATGGGTGCATAAAAAACTTGTTGAAAAACCATAAACAAAAGTAATTATCAACGGTTCGTTTTCAAACTAGGAGGTATTTAATGGGATCCTGCAGTCTGATGCTATTCAATATTTTCATGAATGACTGGATAACAGGGAGGAGAGTGGGTTTACAAAAGTTGCAGATGACACCAAGCCAGAGGGGTTGCAAGCACTTTGGAGGACAGGATTAGAATTCAAAGTCACCTTGACAAATTGGAGTACTGGTCTGAAGCAAGCAAGATGATAGTCAATAAAGGCAAGCGCAAATGCTTCTCTTAGGAAGGGAAAATCAAAGGCACAAACACAAAATGGAATAACTCGCTGAGCAGAAGTACTGCTGAAAAGGATCACAAATTGAGTGAGTCAACAATGGGACGCAACCAAGAAAGAGGCTAATGTTCTGGTGCATATGAACAGACGTGTCCTATCTATAATATGTATAGTTATAGATAATGTAGGATTATGTGCACATTTTAAGGAAGAGGAGGACAAAATTCGAGAGAGAGTCCAGAGGAGAGCAACAAAAGTGATAGAAGGTTTAGAAAACCTGACCAATGAGGAAAGGTTAAAAATTGGGCATGTTTAAGTTTTGAGAAAAATAGACTGAGGGTTTGACAGCAAACCAGAAATAACTGCTCTTTGCTTGTGGTTTTTCAACAAGTTATGAACCCATTTTAGAGTAATTTAATCTAGGCCACATCGCTAGTTTGTTTATGGGAATGTCATATGCAACTGCATGAAACGAAAGGAAACCACCTTAACAACAAGGCAAATCTATGGCACCAGCTTTTCAGACTCCAGTAGTGGCTTCACACACAAACTGTTTTCTAAATAGCAGTAGCTTCCACCACGTGCAATTTTTTGCCTAAACCACCCATTTTGGTGGTGGGATGGGGAGAGGGAGCTGGTCTAAACATTGGTACATTTATACCAACATTCAAATGTCAAATATTTCTTTACAAAACTCTGTTGGCTTTAGGCATATATGGTCTTGAACAGGGGGGAAAAAAAAACCACACACACATTAGCAGGAGCATCTCAGAACTAAGCTAAACAATTGGCCAATTTAAGTATGACCATTTAGAGGAGGAGGGGGGGACGAACTTATTCACTTTGGCATATATTCAAATATCCTCTTTTCTAAATATAAT
Organism: Mesoclemmys tuberculata; assembly: GCA_007922155.1. Classification (NCBI taxonomy): domain Eukaryota; kingdom Metazoa; phylum Chordata; order Testudines; family Chelidae; genus Mesoclemmys; species Mesoclemmys tuberculata. The sequence goes on along the minus strand of ML675601.1, from coordinate 34,387,360 downwards.
TATGTTTGAATCATAAAAATAGCTCCATTTTAAGACGACACAGTCACTGTTGACAGAGAATGTCAATGAGAATCCATCACAGGTAACTTTTAAATCAAGAATAGGGTTTGTTTGTTGTTTAAGAGAAATGCATTAGGTCAAACAGGAATTATTTTGGGGCAGTTCTATGGCCTGTGTTATACAGGAGGTCAGACTCGATGATCATAATGGTCCCTTCTGGCCTTGGAATCTATGAATTTTCCAGTAGTACAACTATGTAATGTGCATTTAAAAACCATCTGCATGGCCTAATTTGATTTTCCCACACGGATGCATTTGTAAATATTACAGCTATATCTGAAACCAGATGAAAAGTTGGTCTGTAACCAACACCTTATAGCTTTAAACCCCTTCTCTTCTGCACTGTTGTTCTTCCCCTTTTTTCATTTCCTTCTTCTGTTATACATTACTTTGAGCTTCTTTCCACTGAGTAGACTAAAGAAGCCCACATTTTATCTGCTTCCCCAGTTTCCTGGTGATATCTATTTTAGAGAAAGCTTGTCAAGTGATTTGTGTACTTGCTTGGGACTTGGATGACCTGGGTTTAAGTCCCTGCTCTGCCGCAGACTTTGTGATCTTGGCCAAGTCACTTAACATCTCCATGCTTCTACTCCCTCTCTCTAAAATGGGAACAACAATGCAAGAGCACTGCGAGGATAAATATATTAAAAACATTATGAGGTACTCAGATACTATGGTAAAGGAACCCTATAAGTACTTGATGTAGTACTCAGTTATTTGGGGAGGGGTTAGGGTGGCGGCAAGTCCACTATTAGCTTCTCCTCAGGAAGTAACTTTTTAAAGATACCAAATAATTTCAACAAGCGTTTTAAGCTTTATGGTATTTTATGAAGCATACTAATATTTCTGAAGGAGGGTTCTTTGCAGTATTTTTATAAAGGAGCTTAGAAGTGTGAAAGTATATAGAATGACAAGCTATCCATTTTGAAACCATCTTTTTTATTTTTAACTAGTTAAACAATTAATCAACTTCTGTTTTTCTTCCAATGCTGTATATTTTCTTGGCAGAGACTAGACTGCAACGCCTATCAGAAAGCAGATAAAGGAAGAAGGAAGGATAAAACACAGCAGGGAAACAGTCCCCAAGGCTGATGATTTGAACACAATTTAGTTTACAGTTAACTCACAGCAGGACTTTTGTAATGTCCTTTATCACCTATGAAACTGTTTTCTCATTTCTCATCATCATTACACACAACAAGACAAGAAAATATGTATCTGTACAAAATGCAAAAGATGTTTGCATAGGAACACATGGCAAAAGAAATGACAACTTACATTTTAAAAGGAGCTTTTTGTTTACACTAACAAGAAAAATACAGTTACCATACCTGTTGTATGGTTTTTCAAAAACAAAAGCCTTTTCATCTTCTCTCATTCATGTCCACACTACCTAAAAATATAAATTCTCTCACTATGCTTTGTCCTCATTCTAACCAAAACACTCCAATTTTGGTGTTTATGCTTTATTTTCGTTTTTAATACTCATTACATTCTTCTTTTAAACAGGAAATAGTCTATCTTTAGAAGCCGCTGATGTAAGAAAGACTTTCACACAACGGCATACTGAGAGGGGCCAGCCCTTCACTTTACGCGTGGGGGCGGGGGTGCCACAGGAGGCTCTGAGAGGCTTAGGGCATGCTGCGTCCCCTGGAAAGGCCAGCCTGGAGCACACTTACCCACCACTCCGGCCCAGCACCAGTTCAGAGGGGGCGGCCTCAGCCCTCCCCCCCCAGCCTGAGACTGGGCAGGCCCTTCACAACGTGAAGGCACGCAAGAGCAGCCCTTCATGCTACTGCTCCTCCCGCCCCTCACGAAGGGCCGACCTGGTGCACCCCCTCCCTCGCCTGTCTTGCGAGGGGGGGATGTGAGGGGAGGCAAACATAGGCTTGACTCCCAGGCACCGGAGACCCTTGGTACACTACTGCTTTGAGAACCCCTGTACTCCCTAGAGCCAGCACCTTTGCTTTCCTAAAGATCACCACTGATACTTTTGACTGTGGGCCTTTTGCTATCCAAACTCAAGGCGCAATGCTTCTGAACTCTCTCAGAAACCAATGTCCAGAACTTCGACTGAAAGCAATAGGAGTCCCATATATATATGGCAGCTACAGAATCAGGTTCAAATTAGTCACTCTAATTCACACTTTTGCCCTTATATGGGTCTGTCTTTATCATATATATTTTTATTCTTATAGTCTGCCTTGTTCTGTCTTTCAAACACAAGACCATTTACAAAGAATTAGAGAAATCAATATGATCCACCTCCACTTCACCAAGCGGCCCAATATGAACAGTATAAGTTTAGCAACATACTGTATCTACCAGGAGCGCACTGTTAACATACCTTACCCATAAATATGCCCAACACATTTGAGGCCTAATTCAAAGCCCATTTAAGTCAATTGAGAATCTCATTTATTTCTATGGGAACGGGATCAGGCCTTTAATGCATCATTGCCTATTAGCAGCAGTCATTCAGATGTGTACCTCACACGATGATCTTCAAAGTCCATAATAGAAAATATGGGATCAGGATTCTTTTTCACAGATGAAAATACAACATTAATAAAGGCAACCTATTCATCAATCGATGAACTGCAAGTATTTCAGGGACTGTCACAAATCAACATATTTTTGTATTTGGATCTTGGATTCTGTTTGCAAATGTTAAGGGGAAACGTACAACTCATAGACTCATAGGTCAGAAGGGACCAATATGATCATCTAGTCTGACCTCCCGCACAAGGCAGGCCACAAAACCCTACCCATACACATTTATAACAACCCCGAACCCATGATTGAGTTATTGAAATCCTCAAAAATGAGATTTGAAGACCTCAAGCTGCAGGGAATCCACCAGCAAGCGACCCATGCCCCATGCTGCAGAGGAAGGCGAAAAACCTCCGTGGCCCCTGCCAATCCGCCCCGGAGGAAAATTCCTTCCCGACCCCAAATATGGCGATCAGCTAAACCCTGAGCATGTGGGCAAGACTCACCAGCCAGCACCCAAAAAAGATTTCTCTGCAGTAACTCAGTTCCCATCCCATCCAGCATTCCCACAGACCATTGAGCAGACTTATCTGCCGATAATCCAAAATCAATTGCTCAAATTAAACTATCCCATCATAACATCCCCTCCATATACTTATCAAGCTTAGTCTTAAAGCCAGATAAGTCATTTGCCCCCACTACTTCCCTCGGAAGGCTATTCCAGAACTTCACTCCCCTAATGGTTAGAAACCTTCGTCTAATTTCTAGTCTAAATTTCCTAATATCCAATTTGTACCCATTTGTCCTCGTGCCTATATTAGTACTAAACTTAAACAATTCCTCTCCCTCCCTAACGTTAATCCCCCTGATATATTTATATAGAGCAAGCATATCCCCCCGGAGCCTTCTTTTGGCCAGGCTAAACAAGCCAAGCTCTTTGAGTCTCCTTTCATAAGGCAGATTTTCCATTCCTCGAATCATCCTAGTAGCCCGTCTCTGAACCTGTTCCAGTTTGAATTCATCCTTCTTAAACATGGGACACCAGAACTGCACACAATATTCCAGGTGGGGTCTCACCAGCGCCGTATATAACGGCACTAACACCTCCTTCTCCTTGCTGGAAATACCTCGCCTGATGCATCCTAAAACCGCATTTGCTTTTTTAACAGCCATATCACATTGGCGGCTCATAGTCATCCTGCTATCAACCAATACCCCAAGGTCCTTCTCCTCCTCCGTCGTTTCCAACTGATGAATCCCCAACGTATATGTAAAATTCTTATTATTAATCCCTAAGTGCATGACCTTGCACTTTTCACTATTATATTTCATCCGATTACTATTGCTCCAGCGTACAAGGTGGTCCAGATCTTCCTGAATAGCATCCCGGTCCTTCTCCGTGTTAGCAATACCCCCCAGCTTCGTGTCATCCGCAAACTTTATTAACACATTCCCGCTCTTTGTGCCAAGATCAGTTATAAAAAGGTTAAATAAGGTCGGTCCAAGAACCGATCCTTGAGGGACTCCGCTAGTAACCTCCTTCCATCCTGACAGTTCACCCTTCAGCACGACCCGCTGTAGTCTCCCCTTTAACCAGTTCCTTATCCACCTTACAACTTTCACATCCATCCCCATCTTTTCCAATTTAACTAACAGTTCCCCATGCGGAACCGTGTCAAACGCAGATACATCTGCTGTATCTTTTGCTACTGAAATTGAGTTATCTGTGAAAGACCAGCATACAAAGAATTTAAACATTTTGCTATCCCCACTCATTTGGGGCTGTTACATGGTCTATCAGGCCTTCTCTGCCTCCTGCTGGAGACATCAGCATCCTCACGCCCTCCTCTCAAGGAAAACACACTGAGACCAGGCTACCAACAAGCCTTAGCCCTTCAGAAACCTAGAAGAGCCAGAAGGAGACACTGACAAATGAGGAGCCAGCAGGCCAGTTAAGGTTTGCTTGCATCTTCTCAGGGGTAATACTGGGTGAGACTGGGACAGCGGAGGAGCTAATTTAGTGCTAGCCCATAATTCCAGGGTCTGGTCAGCGCCTTGCCTGCAAATAAGGGCTTGCCTCAGTTTTGTTTGACAGACAAGTCCTGAGTTTGTATACCCTTAGTTAGACTGACACCGAGCATACAGCACAAAGAGCGCTGCTCCTAGTAGGCGGCCATAATTTACCGATTGAGACAGGGCGTGCCTGCAGCACCACACTTGGCCCTGCAGATGGCGCTATGGAGCAGCTGCACCTATGTCTAGGGCATATTTTTGATGACTGGAGGCCTGAAATAACTGAGCTGGGAGAAGCAGTTCTGCTGAATCAGAAAACAGGCAGAAAGGCTGACCTTCCAAATTGTTTAACCACCCACAAAAACTAAAATGCAGCCAAACCCCATGTAACAACTACCCCTAGGTACAGCTGAAACTTTTAAACAGTCAGGGTTTCAGGTAATCTAAATCGATATCTATAAAATTTTGGATTTGGGAGACAAATCAAAATGTCCAAACATGGAGGATAAATTGGTTGGCGTTTACTTTTACCTAAAGTGCAGATATGTTGGCAAAAGTTGACAACAAGAGTCCTGTAGCAGCTTGAAGACCAACAAATTTCTGCAGGCATAAATTTTCGTGGGCTGCAACCCACTTCGTCAGATGCATGAAGTGGAAATCACAAATAGGAGGTGAAATATCAATCTCACTCACACTCACACACACCCCAAGTGCTAACAAAGTCAATTCAGTTAGCGTAGATGAGGCCTAAATGAGTTAGTTATATTTCCTTCTGAATGTTTACCTTTATTTTCTTCTTCTTTCTACTAACTTTCTTCTCCTTAGAGATGTTCAATCACAATTTAAGACCCCTTATTCCCACACCATCTCTCCCGCTCTCTGAAATCATAGACAGGTGCTCCATTAGTGCTATTCTCAGCCTGAAGGAATGTTAATTGTTATAGAATATGCACTGTAAATATCAATGTAATAAAATAGAGTTGAATAGCAGAAGCTAAACCACAGCTCCAACAGATTAGGTTTGCATCCAAATGTAGAGAAAATCTGGAAACCAGAAGTTAAGCTGTTTAATTTAGGGCTAGGAAAAGAGGAAAAACAACCTATGTATGAAAGAAGAAATAGAACAGGATGGCAGAAAAAAGTACAGTGAGATGAAACAACTAGCTTAAAACCCAGAAACTGAAATCCTGGCACAGATTCAATTCCAAAAGACACAGAAATCACTGCCCTGCAAAAACACAGAGCCCCACCTCACATAGAAATACTTGGGAAAAACCTGTTGGCTTCTTGGTTTTCTAGATATTGTATAGTTTAAAAGGTTCCCTAGCTTTTAAAGATTAAAAGAACCTTCTACGAACAAAACATTGGATAAGGTGCAAGCAAGAAATAGAAAGTTGCTGGCATCCATTTTTCTAGCTTGCCAATTTTTCTACTAGTGCAAAACTCTCCGATCTACAGTAATTTTTCTTTGCATATTCCACACCCATTCCATGCTCCTGTCATCAGTCAACATTTTATGCCAGAAAACTGTAGAAAATGCAACCAAGTTCTCCATTGCAAATCAAAGAGAAGGTTGCCTTTGTTACTGAGCTTAAAATATTAGGGGAGGAACTTATAATTTTCTCTGTAAGTAGGGACATTCACATTCAAGAGAAAACAGAACTAGACCTTAAATTTAATTTTGGAGACATTTAACACTAAATGTAAAGCCTCACACTGAGTTGTCCATAGTTTGTTCATCCTTCAACTGCCTTGCCTGTATCACCACATACAAACCTGGCATAACATTCTTTTGAATGTTATCAAATGAAAGCTCGGAAGAAGGGTATCGTGGTGGAAAGAAGAGGAGTTTCCGCTGCGGCCAGAGGTGAGCCAAAGAACAATGCACCATTCAGACCAGTTTCTACCTAAAATCAAGTATGCTTTCAGTATGAGCTCTGGTAATTTCACTCAATGGACCATTATGAACTAAAGCTGAAAAAGTTAATCAGTAAGCATGAATGCTAATCTAGCTATACAGAAGTGTGGTTACTGCCTGAGTTGCTCCAGATAGTGCGTGTCCTCAGAAGTCTGCTGTGATCTCAGTGAGCAGACAGACAAGACAGCAGTGCCAAGAGCATTGGTGGAGTCAGCAAACACGAGTGCAGAGCAAAGACTCACCAAGGATTCCACAAGCAAAAAAACGACTACAAAAGTGGTTTGTCTGGTGGGAGACCCAATAGTTAGAGGACAGCCTTTTTTAAAACTCAGTGGAAAAACACCCCTATATATACTAGGCACCAGCATAATTACAGAAGCCACTGTGCCAGCCTGCAAAGCTGTGCTGATGTGGCCTTTTGACCGGGTTTTATTTATGGATTCGGTCTTCATCTTCTCCCCTCTGCTTTCCACCACAAAATCAATTAATAAATACAAGCTTTGTGTTGTCACAGTGGTTGTGGGGTACCACTTTCTCTTCTGAGGTCTGAACATCTAAATTCTCCAGTTCAGTTTATCATTCAAGAACTCCCTTTGATTAAGAGAACTCTCACTGTTCTGACAACTTTAAAGGTTGGAGGAAAAAAAAAAAAAACTTCCGTTCAGACTTCCTTGTTTTCTAAAGTGAAAGTCTGTCACATTTGCCTAGGCTGTGTTCAGTAGAACCAGAACAAACATATTTATCATGAAAAACATTTTTCCATCATCTATGTATAACACTGCCTCCTATATGGTACCAAGAAAAAAAAAAGTAAAACATTAATACACATGGACTGTGATGTTCAGTAATCAGTCAGACACAAAGTGCTTGACAAAAACCTGCTTCATGCAGAGTCTCAGTTCCAACTGCCTGTCACGTTACATAACATGAGCCTTTTAAAGATACGGTTCCCCATATTGATGGATGGATGTTTTCCTTAATTTAATCACTATTGTCTCTATTGAAACTGATTAGTTGCTAATCATTTGGTCTAAATCATTTATAAGAAGCCATAAACTTGGATACTGGTATAAGACCTACAAGGGAGAGCTACCTATATCATTAAATCACAGCTGACTGCTAAACTCTATGCACATCATATCTGTATGTATCCCAGAAACCCCCCAGAGCCTTTACTCCAATTTGTGATTTCCTTCTAATGAACTTGAAAGGTTTGGAATCTATTTCTTTTCAGATACATCACTTTGGAACATTCAAATGATGTTGTGTTGCTCTCATTGTAATCTGTATAAATTTGGAGGAAAGAACATGCCACAGTCCAATGTAACAATCCAGACCCTCCCCTTCCATTGGGAAATGTCTACTCCAATGGTGACAAGGTCTCTGGATTCCCAATAGGTCTTGTTAGTCACCTGTGGATCCACCAGCGATAACTGGCTATCGTTTTATTGAAAGACGATCATCCTCTAACCCAAGGGATTGCTGATAAATCTGTATAAAATATAGTTATCACCTAACAAAAATGGTCATCTAGTGTCATTTTTCAAAGTGGCCTCAACCTACTGGCACAATTTTTTGTATGTCCATTTTTCACACTCAATTTGTTTGCAATTACACAAACTGTATTTCCATGTGTAAATTACCTAGGTAGATATTAGATACCTGTTTTGTATATACACAGAACTAGAAGAATTATTTTAGAGACAGCTTTTGAAAATCTGGCCATGAAACTAAGACAGACCCAAATTTTGAAACCAAAGTGTTAAAAGCAAAATTCTTACTGGAAAAAAAAAGCTTTCTGGTTCTCAGTTTCCCACATAGTATTTATTATTCACCAAATAGCCTGCAAGAAATTTAACAAATTGAAAAGTAGTAATTTACACAGTCACTCGTAACATGAACAAGGGTAATTCTGTGGTCAAACAGGTATACGAAAATACTAGTTGCCACATCCAATACAAAAACGTGTTTATTAGGGCACTGCAAGGATGTACACACCACATCATTCAGTCTACACACTTCAACTCTTCTGAAGCAAGACTCCTGTTAGAATACAGTAAATGGCAATGTATATGAATTTTGATAATCCCTCTATAGCAGAAATTTCAGTTCAGCTGCAAGTAGGTTCCCCATCCCCACCAAGCAACATAAATCCAGACTGTATGACAAGCACAGCAGATTTTTACATCTCAAAGTACATCTACGCTTCAAGCTGGGGGTGATTCCCCACTTGAGGAGACATACCTACGCTAGAAACCATACAGCAAGTCCACTAAAAATCTAATGTATTTGTGACAGCATGAGCTACAGGAGAGTTTAGCCACGCCCAGTACATACCCAGTGTGTCTGATGGGCATGCACTCAGGATGGCTAACGCCTACCACTGCTCTCTCTGGGGCAGCTACCTTGGATTTTTAGAGTGTTAGCTCAATGAGAGTTATTGGGGGGGTGTCCTTTAGTTGGGAATCACACCCCTAGCTCAAAGGGTACACATAACCTCAGTCAAGCCTCATTTAAGAGAAGCTTCCCACATAGATTCTGAATCCTGGACTTTGTCCCATAGGGAAGAAAACAGCAGAAAACAGAATTGCAGATGCCGCCATAATTTAAGAAGTCTTTATAACAACGATGTCTGAACACTGATTAGCAAGCAAGAGTGCAAAAGCAGTAGTTAAAAGAATAAAGCACTTTTGTAGCCTTCTTGTAATAATTTAACGTGCCCCTAATGCAGGCACACTGACAGGACCAGTGATTTAAAAGGTCTTGGTCAGATAAGAGGATAGATATGTATCCACCTCTCCTCCACACACACGCCTTCCCTGGGACCCCGACAGCTTGTACTCTGTTCCTCCCTGGAGTCGAGGTGGTATCTGCTATCCAGCTTCCTGGGTTCATCAGTAGCCTCTCAGGGGAGTCCAAGGGAGCCGGGAAGCTGAGTAGCAGATACTGCCTCCTCAGCCACCTGGGAATCTGCACGTCACATAATAAATGAGTAAAAACTTCTAGTGGAAGCCCACTCGGACCCCAGCCATCCCTTTCTAGGGCCCAGAGGTGCTGTTGGCAGGCCTGCCATAGTGTGATACACAGGACTGAAATGACTGTCCAACTGCTAAGGCACAACTTCCCTATTCCTTCCTAAAATAGGCCTCGCTCCCCTGATTTCCTTAAACTGCTTAATAGGGAACTGATGTATCAGGGACACATTTTATTTCTGTATTCCTTTTGGATACAAAACCACCTCCCCGCTAACAGCACACTCCATCTTCCTAGTTAGGAAGGTGTGAAATAAGTTGGCATTCATTGACCTCTTACTCTATTTAGGAGCAATATGTTTCCCTTCAGTTCTCTTTCCCCAAACACTAAAGAAAAGATATTTCTGCCATAAACATCCTGGAGCTCTATTTACACAAGATTTTTATCTCAGACACTGATTTTCTGGGGAACACAGTGCTTATTTACAAGAGACTCCTACCTGCCCAAATCCAAGCCCATGTTGAGACATCAGCGCCACTCACAGTGCACACCTCTCTGCACTGGCAAGTCAGTGAATCGTTTAAAGCAGTGGTTCTTATCCTATTTATCATGGTGAGCCACTATGCAGCTCTGTTATATGGACCACATCCACATAATATGTATATATTACCCATATGGCCCTGAGGATGTCACGTGTGCTAATGGGGCCACAAGTGGCCTGCGAGCTGCAGGTGGAGAACCAATGGTTTAAAGCAACACGCTATTTTGCATGCATCAGCGAGGTCACACCAACAACATTATACAACTACATTTCAAGAGTGTATTTTGCCTTTATACTGGCTAATCCATCTACATAAATCAAGTGGTTTTTTCCAAGCCACTTTTTATTATTCCTGAAATATTTTATTCATGTTGTAAAGACAGAGAATCAGCCTGTACAGTACTTTCATCATATCACTGGCACATAATCAGTTCTACCTGATACCAGTACAGCAGTCATAACCTTTCCCTTTGGAAAGGACGTTGGTTCAGATTGTTATATAGCCCTTTCTGAAGCTGCCCAGGCTAGTCTTAAAGGAGGGAAGAAATGCAGCTCCTCTTTTAGGTTCTCTCATCAAACAGGAGAAAGCAGACGCGTAGAAGTAGCATAGGACTGTCGGCCCACATTTGAAAAAAAATAAACAGCAATTTTAGTGTTCTTCTCAGATCACACTGTTTCTTAGACCTGAAGGATTGAAATCCATCCAATTCCTACAGTCTTCACTAAATCCTTAAGCAAAATCCCCAAAGACTTTAATAGAACTTTTGTCTGGAGTAAGAAGTGCCAGATTTGGCCCAGTTATTATGAGGTTTGTGGTAGGATAGAATAGGATGATTTTAAAATAGACTTGTATTTGGTTTAGAAAAAAAACCTTATTCCTATTTCACAGCACATAGCAATACACAGTAGTTAGAACAAAAGGAAAGGGAGAGCAACAGGGAGGTGAAGTTAAGCTAAAGATATTTAGAAGCCTCCCAGCTTGTGTTGGGAAGGACTGGGTGGGTACACTTAAGAAGCTGGAAGTGGAAGGTTCTCACTCACTTTGAAGGACTTGTGAATATTTTGAGGGCTAGGCTTGTAAGCTTTTCTGCCAACTTTTCTAAGTTTGAGGAGAATGTAGTTAACCTCAGCCTAACCCAATTTTAAGCAAACCTTCCCCCTGACCACCCCTCCTTCCAGTAATGAGCTCTTATCTAAAAATGAATTATGAAACCACTTCAGTCAGCTCATTTAATGATTTTTTTATATCTATAAACTGCTCCATATCACTGGAATGTGTCTCAGTATCCCACTATACACCTGGATTTTTAAAAAACAAATATATGGCAACGTAAACAGTGCTGAGGGTTGATTTCCATCAAGCCTTAACTAATGCATCATGGGATTTCTGCACACTCAATAAAATATTCTGGATTGCATCATCATCTGCTTCCGCTTTTCATATCAAAAAAGTTTCTGGGGGAGTTTTCAAACACTGATGGGCCTCCCACATGGCCAAACTGAGCGATTAGGCATTTAATTCAGAAACTTAGGATTTCTTTTTTCTCCTCAGGTTGTTGCCCTTCCCCCTAAATGCGAACACACACTCACTGCAGTGCTTGGGTGGTCTTCATGCCAGACATTAGCCTTCATCTCTCATCATCTGTCTCAGCTGACCCAAGATAAAAATCTAGATAAAGGCTTCTCTTATTTTACCCATAACTTGCTGAATCTTCACCAGATATGGGCTCAACCATAAAGCACCTGTAGTATATGAAGTAAAGGAAATTAATCCTTAGCATAGAAACAACAGCACAGACTGAGTGCAAAATCAAATCCAACAAGGACACTAGAGAAATGGGGTCCACAATTATTGAGGCACCAGAAAACCCCAGCTCTCAAAGTGGGAAACAGTGGGGGCTTAGTTGATCTATTCATTTTTATCATATTTTGCTAATTTGTTACCATAGGACATCTAGCAATATTTTTCTTTATTAATGTCTCATCAACTCCAAATTACTAACTATGAACATTAAACAATCAGCTACTTTTGTATTCAGAAACTAAGTATTCTTGCTTTGGCTTGCAGCAAGAAAGAAAAAACCCACAGACACTGAAATGCAATCTCAAGGAAGAGTCTTAAATACACAAGGCATTTGCAAATCAGTAACTCCTTCTACTTCGTGACCTCGGGTGATGACGATGTAAGGACATGACAAAACATCCTCTCTCATGATAAAATGCTGGTGAATCATTAAAATCATTACTTAAAGCTGATCAAACGAATTTTAATGAAACAGTATACTCTCTCTTCCCTTATGTGCTATTAGCATCCACTCATATTGCTAGAACTACCTTCATGACAAATTGGGACATCTCTCCTTTGGGTATAATTGCGTGGACTGCATTTGAATAGCTGCTGCTGGGTGATAAAAACATGAAGTAAAAACCATTGGCTTTCATTTTGATATTTAATACCACTTCCACATATAAAGCCATAGTCTACATGATTGTGTTAAGAGATCACATTCTAATTCTCAAGGCCTTGCTCAGTGAAACAAGTAATAGATTACTATATATAAAGATTATACTATATTAAATATTAACTTTTTTTTTTTTTACACTGAAAAGAGCCATTCTGGGCACTGAAATGGCTGTGACACCATCATTTGAAATGACAAGGAGACATTTTTAAATCCAACCCCTGAATTTACAGGACTTGAATCCACCAGTTCTAATTAGATCTTCTTAAGGGCCTGTTGTCATACAGGGAGTTACAAACATACACAGAGTGCATTTTCCCCCCCAAATTTCCAATTTCGAAACAAAGTCCAGTCTTTGAAATACATTTCATTATCCACTTTGAGGACCCAAGCAAGGGATTGTAGTTTAGGATGCTTGCTTATCTCGAAGGAGCTTTAAGAGCTCTGAGATGTGTAGCAGTGACAGATGTGGGATTTTTTAAAACCACTTTTGAACACGCAGTAGAGATAGCGATCACTGATGGCCCTAAATCCCAGTGTAGACTCAATGCTTATGGGAGGGGAGATTGACAGTGGTCCTGGATAAGAATGAGGACAGGAAGAACCTTTATTTAGCAGTGGGAAGCTTCCACTACTAAAAACACTACATTATGCAAAACAGAGCTGGTCAGATATCTTGCAGCAGAAGGGTTTTCTGTCCGAAAATGCTGATTTGACTCAAGTCAAAAGTGTTTTGTGAGACCATATTGTCAACTTTTTTTTAAAAAAACAAAAATCAAAATGCTTCATTTACGCTGTCAAAATGTTTCAACTGTGTACTGTAAGTTACATGTAAGTCAAAATGAAGTTTTTCAACCTTATCAAAATGAAATGGTTTTGAAAAGGTCATCTCAATATTTCCAAAATAAATTTTCAGAAATTTTGTTTTGCCGGAAATTGACTTTTCATTCCAGTTTGGGGCAAAAGGAAATTTCAAAATGTAGTAATTTCCCATGGAATGAAATTCCAACTTTCCATTAGCTCAATGCCATAGCTTGAAAAATACACTCTAGTGGCAATCAGTAAATTCTCTGGCTAAGTTTTTTGGGAATGCAAGGGGCTAACCTCAAGATAACAAATGCCCAATAGTTATTTCACTGTAAAATCATAAGTAGAGACCAGGCATTTGTAGTATTTACTATGAGGTAGCTAGACGAGATCAATACTATAGCCCCTGCCTGTTAACCTCGCCTAGTTTACCACATAATACAACTGAAGTCCCTTGTTTCCACTGTGTTTTTAAAGCAGGATAGCAAATTATCCCATAGAAAAAAAACACATGGGGCAGGGAGTATATGTCAGTGAAGACCTACCCCCTCTGGCAACCAGGGACCTATGCTCCTGCAGCAGTAGGCACAAAGTGCAGTTTCCATGATTCTTGTTCCTTTCAATGCTGCCCCATGCATTATAAGCAGGAATTAAACTGATCAGATTGGTGTACATTTCATTCTGAAGTATGGCATAAAATTAGTGTTCTGATGCTCTGCAAATGACAGAAAAAAATCTTCTATTTCCCCTTCATCACCCAGATCACAAGTCCCTGCTGCTAAAAAAGAGCTGGTTAAAAATTTGCACAAACCTTTCATCCACATTTATTCTGAATTTCTAAATTTTTCATCTAAAAAAGGGACTCTGAAAATTCTCATTTAAAAAATGAATTTTTTTTAACAACTCTGCACACCAGATTCTGAACAGTGGAGAATGATGTACAAGAACCTAGTTATTTTTGCTGCTACTTCTCAGAATGAAATGGTTAGCATTAGAATTAAATAAATAAAATAATAATAAATAAAAGTTTTACAACTCATGCATAGTCCCAATGCCTTTGACTGCTGTATCTCACCCTCAGTTTTGTTTTGAAAAGTTGACAGGAATGATACTGTACAACACAACCATCTTTTACACAGTACGTTGCAAGCAAAATACATTTTAACATGCTTATTGACAAGGCTAAATACTGATGGAGGGAATGAAGAATTAAGAGGTATAGAAAAGTGAGGGACTATATGGGTTCAGAGGAGACCAGGAAATAGATGAAGCAACAGAAAATGTAGAAGCAGAGGTTCTAGCCGCAACCATAAACCTGGCCACATGATGTATTTGACATATGAAATATTTTTTATTATAGTTTATTTTTTTAATAGATGGTTCTTAATCTCATTGTATTCCCTATTTTTAACCTAAGAGTCTGTATTTGATCCAAACATTCATTTTAGCTTTTATGGGGAAAAGAGTTTATATTATTTGATTTATTAAAAACATTCACTTTTCTATTTAGTATAATATTCTATTTATTGCGGCAGTGTGGGTAGGGCTATAAATGGGGGAGGCAAACATCAGATCACATTCTGTGAAGATCCTACTATATATCACTAACATTAAGGAAAATGGCACAACTGGTACTGAACAAATGAGCAAAGAGAAATTCAGCTAAGGCAGAAATTTACAGAGCAGCTGATTTGGGGTATAAGACTCCTAAGATTTCATTGAGCTAAGTGAATTTTACTCTTGTGCAGAGGACTACAAATGACCTATGCACTGTTTAAAGTCCCATGTAAGCCTTATTTTGAGCTCTAAAAGGATACAAAAGCCTTGTGGCATATAGGGGTGAATTTAATCCCAAATGTAGTTGCTCTATACTTAAGTGTAGCAGGCGTTTGACCAACTGCATGTAAGAGGGAGGAGGATTGCTGGCTCCTTCTCCCTCTTAGTGCAGAATGTAGCAGAAGCCCACTCTTTCTTCTGCATATGAAAGATGCGTGCAGACTGAGCTAAACACAAACATCTTCACCATTAAGGAAAAAAGGTAGAATCCCTGCCCACCTTTTAGAGCGAGAGTGGTTCTAATTCCCAACAAGGCCCCAGAGAAAGGTGAAATCTTCTTTTAAGAAGGGGTTTATATTTTCAGTCTCTGTAGATGCTATTTTGTTTCTCTCATGATTGTACGATTCAAATATGTCATAATAAATTATGCATTTGGAGGCTTCTCATTTTCTATCGGTGTGCCTTTTTATTCCCATTTGAGTCATTTGTGCTTTTATGTTCTCTAGCAAAAATGCAGAGGTATCCAGAACCAGGATTTTTCAATGATTCTGGACCACTCTAAGAAAGAAGAATTTTAAACTGACCAGAAAACTTCAATGACGTGAACTTATTTTGATTAATCTTTGCTACTTTTTAAATAAGTAATTAGGCTGAATGTAGAGCTGGATCCAAAGTCCATTGAAATAAATGAAAAAAAGTTTTCTGATTTCAAGGGGCTTTGAATCAAGTCCATAATGAACACGGATTCTCATTTCCTTCCTCCTCAGAGACACCTCAAAGCACTCTGAGAAGGGTAGTTTGCCTTCTCTTGTAACCTTCTTCCCTTGTAAACTAATTCAACAATAAAGAAACACGACCAAAACCCATGAACACACAAGTGGATTTTTCAGGATGTGTGCACCATGGGACTCTCTTGTACCTGAACTTTGTCTTTTGAGTATTTGTCAGATTTTTAATTACTGTACTAAAAAGCTCCCTCCCATCAATCATCTTACAATCACCATTCTTCTCCACAAAAGCCAACCTGGATGCCCTTTGGACCTCGAAAACACTACACTATAAACATAGGGAGGGATTGCTGGTGAGTAAAATGATGCAGGGATTACTAAGTGCCGTTTATATCTACAGTGTATTTACAGCTTTATAAAAAACCAGAAAGTTGTGCACCTACCTCATTGTTCCAATACTTAAACCTTTTCTCTTCTCCTCCACCAAAAAACCCAAACTATTTCATATTACCTTGTGCCAGCTGGATGCTTCCCAACTAACTTCCCCCCTACTCCTCCCCATCCCAGACACTTATGTAGAAAAGAAGCCGTTAGTGATTTTCCTTTGGTGACTAGATCAATACCCACCTGCTGTACCTGCCTCAGTTCCATTCTCCCTGCAGTGTGATGCTGTGTGTATGAAAAAAGCATCAGTATAGAATAGGCCTAGCCACCTCTGCATCATCACACCAGAGACTTGTCCACCCATGACAGCATCAGACCAAGAATTAAAAGGCAAGTAGAAAGATTGATGTAAATCTCGGGACAATTCTCATTAATCATCATTGGCCCTACTCCTGGTAGCGTTTAAGGAGGAGGGGAAAGTTGTTTAAAAAGCTTAAAGTTGTCTTTTTGGTTGTTGAAACAGCTATCTAATTTTAATAATTGCAGATTTTTTTTTAAAAAAAGTGGTAATAAAATTAAATTCTGCTGCAATACATGATTTACCAGGACAAAAAGATCAGTGGAATTGCTTTGACTGTATTTCATAATATCTAAAGCCCACGATTTACTTGAACCCTGACCATGACCTTGCTGAAAGGAATTTATTGTAGCTAACACTCCCTTTGTTATCCCTCTCTTTTAATGACTTCACAAAATACTAGCTTCAAACGCCGAAGTCGAAGAAATAGAGGAAAGCTCTGTTTCACACCAATGTGAAGAATTTTACAGTTTGACAAAAGGTTGCAGTTCAACCCAAAGCGCAGTCATTAGGGACTCACTCCTCCATGCATCACGAAACAAGTGAAATTTGTTTCTCTGACTCAGTAAACATGTGAACACAGCATAATCCCTGACCAGAAATTTGGAGGTAAGCACAGGACACTCTTTTCTTCACTCAGCCCATGCAGTGTATAGGAAGAGTGCTACCTACACACAAGATGGAGCTATATCGTTCATTGATAATCTATGAGCAAGAGAACATTTTTAGTATATAAACATGTCCTACTGCTAGAACTAATGTTATGATGAAAACAGGTGTTTATTATAACAGCAGGGAGTGACTAATCATAATATTCCTTACTTACTTACTTTCAGGCATAACAAATTAAAGAACAAGGGTTCATGCTCTACTATTAAAACAAACTCCAGTTCCATTTTAAATACGCAAGCAAAACGAAATCTTGATTCCCCTACAGAAGTTATTTACTGAATATATGCCATTGTTCTCCCACATACAGTTTAGTGAACCTGGTTACTCAAGACCTTTACTTTAAAGAACAACAAAAAGAATCCTGTTTATGTCTCAGCAGAGTGTGTGTTTTTTTGGGGGGAGGGGGTGGGAAGGGGGAAGAAAAATGACAAACCAAACTGAAATATCAGGAATAGCCTTGTAGGTTGCTATTTGGTTTTTTAAGAGCACTCTCTCAAAATAAGGTTTGAGGTAAGAAAAAAAAAAACAGGATCCCCTGAGAAAAGCATGATGGCCTCTGAAATCTATTTTCATCTTCCTTAAGAAATTTAAAAACAAGAACCATCATCACTCAATGAAGTTTGATTTAAAAAAAATGCTTTAGCACCACCACCACTAAAACATGAGTTAACAAATCACCAATGAAAAACTTATCAGAGGAGGAAATTTTACAACCATTGCACCACAAGCTGTCTACTTTCTAAGCCCGATTCTGCAACCCTTATATATGTTGAATAATACATGAGATTACTTGCAAATGATATTCAGAATGAGTGAAGGCTGAAGGCGGTTTGTAGCGTTCCTGAAATATTCTCAGAAATGGTGGGGCCTGTGTAATTTGGAAAAATTAGATCAAATGGTGCTGAAATGTTATTGCACATATACTGAATTTGGCTGAAAGAGGCATCTGTTTGTGTGGGAGTTATGATTCCTCCTAATCCCCCTGCCATTGTTTAACAGCATGCTAGAAACAATAGCTCCACAAAACCTGAAAAGTTATTCGTGCAAACGAAATGTCAAATGAGAGTTGGCATGATTAAAATAACACTGAAAGAAAATATCCCTATCACAGATGAATGGCCAGATTTGTGTGGATGAAAGTCTTTCATTAAGACCCCGGTTGGAACCGTAAGCTACATGGACTGAAAACATTTCTTGTTTAGTTCTTTTACTTTTTTTAAACATCCAGAACATAGGCTGAAATTATTATTTTAAATATGTACAGACACCTAGGCAAGTTTCTTTTCCAAGCTGAAAGCCAAGGAAACAAGCCAAGGAAAATGGAAATTCCTAGAGATTCTATGCTTATTGGGTAGTAGTTAAATATTTAGATGTTGCTTTTCCTTCCATCTTAGCCATGACTACTTTTTTCCATAGTTTCACTGGATTTTCCCCCCTCCCTCTGACAGGGTGATTTATGAAAAACAACAGCTAGCCCAGCAGTAGAAGCAGCAACAGCGTGAGCTCCAGGTGTAAGAGAATTAATTATGTTGGGGGTTTTTCCTGTGATATTCTATCATATCCCAAAATATTATGGTTGAGGACTCAAAAAATCTATTATAGGCCAGCATATTTATTCCTTCATCTTGGAAGAGAAACATCTCATGTAACAGAAGACAAAAAGGTTCAAAGCATGGCCTCCTCTATCGGCTAAAAACACAGCAAGCAATGATTTGAAATGGACAAGGTTGTTTCCTGTTTTGTATTTTTTTTTTTTTAAAGACAAACCAAGGACTAGCAATATGAGCAACTTTGGTTCTCAAAGAATCCCTGGAAAACGTAAGTGACTTATCACAGGCTTCCAGAACCATACCATGCCAACTCACTTGAAACCCAATTTAGATTATTATTGTTTTTTTCTTCCAAGAAGCTGTAATGTTTAAGTACAAATGAATTTTAGATAACATACTGGTCCTGCTCTGTACCATTGGTATTTTGATTTTAATTATACAACTGTAGCACTCCACAATGCATCCTGACTGTGACTAAGCAGCTCTTGAATTTAGGATGTTATTTCATAGCAAGGCCTTGGAAAGACTTCTTGTGTTGCAGCTGAAGGCTAATACATAACTGAAGGCTAATACTGCTGGAACATGTTTATTTTTCTACATAACTGTAATTACAGCAAGTTTCTCCAAAACAGGTATTATGGAATGGCTTGCCCACAATTTAGAAATGTAATCAGCAAGTGGGCTCTCTACCGGAAACATGAAAATACTTTAAATAAGATTCACTGCCAAAAATTGACTGCAGCTTGGTATTTTCATCTCACCACTGAGAGTGTGAGTACAGCAGAGTGGGGAAGAAATGAATAAAGTGAAACTTGAATAAATGCTGGGATGCCTGAGAATAACTTGGCACTGCAGTAAATTGATGAGAGGGGAATTGCAAAAAACAGGAGTCTCCTGAAGTATCTGAATTGTTAGCTAAATCTGTGCTCAAAGCAGAAAGAAATGTGGAGAATCTCTTGTAAAGTTGCAGCATGAATCTGAATGAGAGAACAAAGCACAAAGGGCCTGGGATATAATGAAGTGAGCATTCAAGGCAAGGCAAGTCCAATTAGACTCTTAATGTTTTCTTTCCTTCCTGCTTTTTCTTTATATATAGTTTCCTTTATTCCATTTTGTTTTGTTTTTTTTAACCTCTCCACCATTATTACTGGAATTTGCCAGCAAGAAGATTTTTTGGTTTTTCTTTTTCTTTTTTTAAATCCAGTACTGCTGGAGGAAAAAAAATCCCAAAACCCTATTCCCTACAAATTATTTTCAACATTAGGCCAATAATAAAATGGCTTAGGACATAAGGACCATTCCTGGTTTAAAGCCATTGATTAATTTTAATAAAATTAATAAATGGGACAGGATTGACTGGCAGAGCAGAAGGCCATTTCCGAGCGTTCGTCATGGAATGAGTTTACATAAAAATTCAGAGAAGCTGTACAACTACATTCTTGTCACAGGGATAAGTGATTCAAAGAAGTTGGCAGTACATAGTTTAAAAAAATCCTCAGTTTAATCCAGCTTCATTTTGGAAAGTTCTTGGTTATTTGGTCTGCAGCCTTCTCTTGAAGAGTGATCAAGATGGAGAGAAGCTGCTGGCTACAGCTGGGAAAGAATGAACATAAACAGAATATTTTTCTCCTATTTTATTCTTAACGCTTTCAAATTCAGAGGAATTTGGACTCAGTTATATCACTGTGTTGAATCCAAATGTGAATGCTTTAAAGCAGGAAAAGAAAACTTAAGATAGCTAATTTGATATCCTATAAATATTCTGCAAACAGAGCTTGATACTGAAGGGAACTTCCCCCTCAAGATAGTAGCTGGAACAGTAACAAAGCAGTTTCCAGTAGCATATTTACAGCTATTAATCAATGTATGTACTTCATGATAATTATGTAAATTTAATTGAGAATTATTGTACATCATTTGCATTAATGCAAAAGGCATATCCTTGCCTTTTCCTTCTATGTATCCCTCTATTTAGATCTCCTAGGTATTTGTATCCCCCAATTACTAAAATATGTGACCACCTCACAACACTCATGTTGGGGAAGTGTTATTAATGCCATTTGACAGATGGCGAACTGAAGCACAGAGAGAGATTAAAAGACTTTCCCAGGGTCACACAGGAGACTGAACGAACAGGGAATTGAACCTTGGTCTTCCAAATCTCAGGTTAGTGTCATAATCATTGGATCACCCTCTCTCCCCCTCTCAGCTCTTTTTTTTTTTTTTAAACTTAAGACAGTCACAACTGTAATTGTGAGACAGCAAAGTCCAATATTGGAACAAGTCCAATGAGTGATTAGCTTTTCCAGCCTAAACTTGGTCACGAGAAGCCAAAACTTGTTAGGCATTAAGTGCCACTGAAGACAAACAAGACAGAAGGTGCCTAGAAACTCACAAGGCCAGGCCCCTTCTCTTGCGCTATGGTAGGGCACTGATACAGGAACATACATGTGAATGTGAGAGCAGCTGCTCTGCAGCCATCTTATCTTTAATGCTTTCATTCACAAAGAATATCAGACTCTCATATTAGGCAGCAGAATGAATACTTTCCTTGCTGCTAGGCTAATTAGAATTTCTCGATTACATTTTACATGACTCCCAAGATTGCTGCCCAAAGCCTGTTGAAGTGGAAAATGCTGATTTATTTTCCTTTTAAAGCAAAAACAAAAGAAATCATGATTGCCTTTATTTATACTCCTCTGATAGTCTTCATATGGTGAGAGAAAAAAATTGGCAAGCACTCTCCCCAACCCCACACAGTAGTTCACAAATTTACAGTCATTGTGCCCTGTTTCAGTTTATTTTTTACCTTTACTGTAAGGAAGAACCTAGCTATCATCTGAAAAGGTGGAGTAATTTTTGAGGGGGTTTTTTGTTTGTTCATTCATTCTTTTTTCAAATCCTAACTGCTATAAAGAAAATGGTCTGAATTCTTCTCAGACTTGGATGTGCAGGCAGCATCTGGCCTGCTATATAGATGGAGACTGCTGAAAATCTGGACTTGCATTTCTTCATTGTAGAGGGAAAACAACAGTCGCAGGCTCAAAAAAGAAAGATGGGGCGGGGGGGGGTGAGGGAAGGAAGGAATCCAACTATATTTAAGCACTGCACTCCTAAGCATTACTTCAATGAAAGACAAATTGGGATATAATTTGTATTCTTCGTTCTTAAGTGACTGCTCACGTTATGCCATAACATGGCTTTTTACCAAAGTGTTATATCACATGTATAGGACTGCTCATGCTCAGAATACAGTTGTGGAATTCCATGCTTCCAGCCTCAAAGCCCACAAGTAGTTCTTATTAGCAATGACTGAGGGTAGAAACTTTGTCCCCCAGACCTAATGCAGCTTTCTTGATTAATAATATTAAGCTGTAACTGAAGGGGTTTCCATTGCTCGGATTCACTCATCACAGCTCAGTAGTTTCCCATGACAATCCTTCGTAACTTCTCTGTCTTAATCCATTCCTTCCAAAACATACTATCCTTACAAGGATTTTCCCCCACTTTAAGGGGAAAAAGGAGACATGGCATCTGAAAAATCTAGATTCCCTGGCAAAATAATTCCAAGAAGGGCAACATTTCTATTGAGAGAACAATGAACAAAAATAAATTGACATCTCAGATTGTGAAAATTATGTTTTTAGTGAAGGAACTGGAACACTTGTATTTGGACTGGAATGAGATGAAGTGTGCTCTGTTTGGAGCAGAGAATCAGCTAGTGGCAACATCCTGCTTGTTCTTTTCTATAAGCAGGCTTAAAATCAGAGCATAGAGGAAGGAAACAAGTAAAAGAACTGGCTTCAAATTTAGACCACCAACATAAATGAAAGAAAATTTGCCTACCTGTCTATGATTTCCTTTCAACCAACTATGTTTATATTTTTCATGTAAAAGTAACTTAAGTGCTTGGTTTCAAAGTGATATTTACTTCTGTTTCCAGAGCTGCTGTGGTACTCTACTGAAGCTTTATGAAAGAATATAAAGAAAAAGGAGGAGTGGGAAAGAAGAACATGGAAGCTCCAGATGGGAAACATTGAATCTTGCTCCTCCCACTCAGGCCATCTGCAAAAGCTTAGGTCTGTCCGATTTTGCAGCCAACATGACCTTGAGGCCCTGTATAGTTACTCAAAACTGCACCTGCATGGGATTAAGTATCCTGTTAGTGAGTGATAGCCTCTCTCGCACAGTCTCAAACAGCTTTCACAAGAGCAAGGAGGAGAAGGAGGAGGAGGAGGAGGGGGAGGAAAGGCAGCAGAGAGGGCACAGCAGAGCAATGCCTTCCCTCATGGACAGAATAAGCAATAATATTGATTTAGGTAGCTAACCTTGTCCAAGTCACCACCTGCAGAAAGCTGTGTCTGAAATTCTTATGCATGTTTAGATCAGTTCTGGTTTCAGCTCACACATAATTGCAGCCTGTCAGAGGCATGGATATAACCTGAAACAAAGTATCTCCTATGAGCCCATTACCATTTTATAATGCTGAATGTGAAGCTTGTTTGTTTGTTTGACCCAGGAAATTGCTGATTCTATGGACTACTGGTTATTTGAAATTGAGAGCTGCCTGGGTAGATAAGACCTAAATATAGACAAAATGTTTCTAAAAAACGCTGGCCCACCTGCTTTCTTGGAATTTTTCTAATCCCAATAAGAAGTTGATAAAACGATAGCAAATCAAAATATTCCTACATCACAAAGCTGATCAGAACAATGACTTTGCATCCTCTTGGAGAATAGGCCCCCTCCCCCACCCGAAAGTGCAAAAGGGACTCCTGCGTGAGTCCCCGTTTAATATCTTAACTGTCTGTAGTGATAGATTATAATTTGTTTTTAACAGAAAAGAGATCCAGCCACCTTCTTCTAATGTTTTGCTCATATTGCTCAAGTCAATTTTTATCTACTTAAAATATAATCTCCCTGCATATAAAATGTTTCTAATTTTCAGTGATAAAACATTCTTGCTAGATAAGAGTGAAAGGATTACAAAACTCATGCTCTGCCCTGAGTTTGAGAATAAGAGGGGTGGAACCAGACCATTTCTACAAAACTGCACTTTTTCAATTAACCTTCCCCACCAAGCCTGAGAGACAGACTCAGAACTCCCACCTATTGCATTAGCATTTAATGCAGGGAGAGGTCAAGTGTGGTTTTGTTTGTTTGTTTTTTTTTGCACACGACACAGCAGGTTATTGCCAGGCACAAGTGATGGCCTAAATGATTTCCACCACCTGAGAAGTGCAATAATCCCTTAGATATGGTGTTATTATGAAATGGAATTTATACATACAAATAAGGAAAACAGATCTGCTCATTTACTGGGCAGAGTGACATATGTATGACATCATCAGCAACCAATCAGAAAGCTCCATGTGTGTCTGGTGTTATTACACCATTTTATATTTATAGGTAAACACAACAAGGTTGTTAACCGTAAATTTGGTGTTTCCTCTCTACCTACTTCTTTTAAAAACGGATTGCTTCCATTCGGCTTTAGGCCTGACAAAAACATACAGCCTTTCATCTCAGCATGTCCTCTGACAAATCCTGAAACAATAAGTGGAAAGCGGGGGAGAATGGCTGGAACTACGTGTCACTGTTTCCTGCAAACCTGTAGGCAGCACAGAGCTTCAGATCAGCTCTTCCTTGACCATGGAATAGGGAAACAAGGGAAAGAGAAGTACGTCAGGTCAACACCAGGTCAGGGCTTTTGTTATGATTGAACAAATGAACAACTGTTATTTCCATCTTGATATTTTAAACTGTCTTTGTAAATTAAGCACTTTGCTGCTTCCTTTAGGACGATCGCCGCTGATTTTTTGGTGAAAGCCTTTTTAAACTAAGACCTATCACCAATCACAGACACCCAGGCTTTTGCAGCTGGCCTGAGAGAAGCAGGGAGCAAAGGTCAAGGAACTTACACATCTGTAATTGTCATTCTTCTCCATCTGTCCTTATACTCACTGAGGTTGTGGCCTTAGCATTCTGCTGCAGTGGCAAAAAAAAAATCATTGCAGCAGGGACATTAGAGATTCTTACAACATAAGTTACTATTAGTAGCAGAAGATTTTCAAAGGAAAATTCGGGACAGGGCAAAAAGAAAAGTTCACACTATCATAATACTTTTCCACAAGCATTCTGCTGCCCCATAAACTTATTCTCAAGGGTATTTAAAAGCCTAAAAACACGTTCTTTTTCAGCCTTTAACCATTATAGTAATAGTAGGATTGCTGGATGCTACATCACAAAATAGAACTAACAATATGCTGTAGAGAACTTGGCCGGCAGCAAAGATGACAGAGTTCAACATACTGGCTTTAAGCCATATTGACTGCTCTCAAACTACTTTCTGGTCTCATGCTTAGATTTAGAAAATTTTACAGGAGCAGGGTGAAGATACCCAACCTGATCACAACAAACTGAGAGCTTTCCTGCAAAGCTTGTTGTGAGATATTCCTGTTCTTTTGCTTATGGGAGATCCACGTATAAACATTCTGATCATGGTATGCACCCCTTATAATTAATGTGTCTCAAAGAGTGCAGAGGACAATATAAATATAAAGCTAATAAAGCAGACTTAAAAAAAGATGAACTGTGTAATGTGAACATAGGTTTTATTGGCCAAGACTGAATCCCAATGTCATTTAGTCAGAAACAGCTCATTTCACTTACAATGAATTGCTCGGAGCTAAAGCAAAGTGACCTCTATTGTGCTGTTTACCACATTTTAAAACATATATCTTCTCCCATGCCTTTACAGCATGTCCTAGATAGCAAGGTTGCCTAGAACCATCATCAAAAGGAAGTGTCATTTTATACATATACAGTTTACTATCAAGAAAGGAACCTGTTAATTTTCTTTCTTCCTTCAAGATCTTCTATATCAGTCCAGATACTTCTGTAATGAGATATAACCCAAGACTTACTCTGGAATAAAGGAAATTCTAACTTCCTCAGAGCTCTCTGTACACTTTTGCATTCACTCCTCTTGAACAGGTGGGGGGAAAGAGGGAAGAGAGAATGAAGAGAAACATCTTTCTTGAAGACTTGCAAGTCTATTGCCCGGGCATCTCCACACATCTTTATGAAGTATTATGGAACACATATGCATATCTTTCCACATGCAGTCTTAGAAATATGGAAAGCCTCACGTGCTAGCCCCACGCATAGTGTTGTAAACTACTTTTAGAAGATTCCCAGAGTCTGGACTGGTATAGAAGACTGAATAGGGAATTTTTTTTCCCCCACAGAAGATTAACCATCTTTCTCCAGGATTTTCATACCAGTCCTTTGTACTTTCCTCAGAAGTTAAGTATCTAGCATCTCATAGACTCATAGACTCATAGGTCAGAAGGGACCAATATGATCATCTAGTCTGACCTCCTGCACAAGGCAGGCCACAAAACCCTACCCATACACATTTATAACAACCCCGAACCCATGACTGAGTTATTGAAATCCTCAAAAGTGAGATTTGAAGACCTCAAGCTGCAGGGAATCCACCAGCAAGCGACCCATGCCCCATGCTGCAGAGGAAGGCGAAAAACCTCCAGGGCCTCTGCCAATCCGCCCCGGAGGAAAATTCCTTCCCGACCCCAAATATGGCGATCAGCTAAACCCCGAGCATGCGGGCAAGACTCACCAGCCAGCACCCAAAAAAGAATTCTCTGCAGTAACTCAGTTCCCATCCCATCCAACATTCCCACAGACCATTGAGCAGACTTATCTGCCGATAATCCAAAATCAATTGCTCAAATTAAACTATCCCATCATAACATCCCCTCCATATACTTATCAAGCTTAGTCTTAAAGCCAGATAAGTCATTTGCCCCCACTACTTCCCTCGGAAGGCTATTCCAGAACTTCACTCCCCTAATGGTTAGAAACCTTCGTCTAATTTCTAGTCTAAATTTCCTAATATCCAATTTGTACCCATTCGTCCTCGTGCCTATAATAGTACTAAACTTAAATAATTCCTCTCCCTCCCTAACGTTAATCCCCCTGATATATTTATATATAGCAAGCATATCCCCCCGGAGCCTTCTTTTGGCCAGGCTAAACAAGCCAAGCTCTTTGAGTCTCCTTTCATAAGGCAGATTTTCCATTCCTCGAATCATCCTAGTAGCCCGTCTCTGAACCTGTTCCAGTTTGAATTCATCCTTCTAACAAATAAAACCCATGCTTTCTGGAGTATTCTAATAGTTCATTGAAATATCATGCAAATTTATTTGTTTTTCGGGGCTCTATTTTTCATGAATTAAAATGAAGGCTAATAGATGGTTACATTTTTGCTGAAGGCATGCATCCCTGCATAGGCCAGTAAAAGCCTCTGCACCTGATGGTTGGGAAGAGCTATATAGCTGAAGAGTCCAGACTGGTTTAGAAGGTTGGAAAGAGAACATCTTCCTGAGTTTTTTTATTTTTGCCAGAATCAAGTGACTACACTGGGTGTTGTCATTGTGAACATCTAAAAATTCTAAACCAAGACAAATTAAGGAAAGGAATCAAAAACAGATATGGAAACAGAAGCAGCACAAGGAAGGTTCAGTACACCGCGAGTCCAAATGGAGACCCATAATCAGACTCCAGATCTCCTCCCAAAGTTGTTCTTTAACCTCTAAAGTTATGCCTCCTCACCAGTTCTTGCAGTTGTTACAAATCACCAGTTCAAAGATATCCAGTAGATATTGTTATCACTCCAGCTGTCTCAATTTTTAATTACAATGGTCATTTCTGGACATAACGCTCGAACCAGACTTCTTACTAAAAGCAATAATTTTCATTTGTGACAACCAAGTGCAAGACTATAAACCATGTAACAAAGCTTCTTTAATACTGCCCACGTTTAAGTCACTAGGATTCTCCCGCACCAACTCAGACAGAAACATATACCCCTTTAAAATGGAGAGAGATTGGGAACCCCTTCATCATTCCAAATCCTTAGGCATCAGGGCGGCCAAGCTCACACCTGAGTAACAAAGACAGAGGTTGTGCAAGTTCTTCCCCTTAATATCTTTCTCCCAACTGCACTTTCTTCCATTCTGAAAACTTGCAGCTCTTCTCAATCTGGCCTTTTGGAAGAGTGCATAATGTGCATTTACAGTGAAATTAGCCAGGACAATAGACTGTCCAGACCAGAACTAGAAAAAATAGCTAGAGTAACAGGGTCAATACCTAAAATGGCCATTAAACCATTACAGTCTACCAGAATCCACATGGGGAACAAATATTTACTGATGGTCTCTTCAATATAGAAGAGAAAGATGTAACACAATCCAATAGCTGGAAGTTGAAGCTAGACAAATTCAGAATGGAAATAAGGCATACAATTTTAACTGTCACTAATTAACTAGTGGAACAACTTACTAAGAATCATGGTAAATGTATCATTCCTGACAATTTTTATATCAAGACAGGATGCTTTTCTATAATATCTGCTCTGGGAATTATTTCATAGACTCATAGACTCATAGGTCAGAAGGGACCAATATGATCATCTAGTCTGACCTCCCGCACAAGGCAGGCCACAAAACCCTACCCATACACATTTATAACAACCCCGTACCCATGACTGAGTTATTGAAATCCTCAAAAGTGAGATTTGAAGACCTCAAGCTGCAGGGAATCCACCAGCAAGCGACTCATGCCCCATGCTGCAGAGGAAGGCGAAAAACCTCCGTGGCCCCTGCCAATCCGCCCCGGAGGAAAATTCCTTCCCGACCCCAAATATGGCGATCAGCTAAACCCTGAGCATGTGGGCAAGACTCACCAGCCAGCACCCAAAAAAGATTTCTCTGCAGTAACTCAGTTCCCATCCCATCCAGCATTCCCACAGACCATTGAGCAGACTTATCTGCCGATAATCCAAAATCAATTGCTCAAATTAAACTATCCCATCATAACATCCCCTCCATATACTTATCAAGCTTAGTCTTAAAGCCAGATAAGTCATTTGCCCCCACTACTTCCCTCGGAAGGCTATTCCAGAACTTCACTCCCCTAATGGTTAGAAACCTTCGTCTAATTTCTAGTCTAAATTTCCTAATATCCAATTTGTACCCATTCGTCCTCGTGCCTATATTAGTACTAAACTTAAACAATTCCTCTCCCTCCCTAACGTTAATCCCCCTGATATATTTATATAGAGCAAGCATATCCCCCCGGAGCCTTCTTTTGGCTTTCTTCTCCTTTCATAAGGCAGATTTTCCATTCCTCGCATCATCCTAGTAGCCCGTCTCTGAACCTGTTCCAGTTTGAATTCATCCTTCTTAAACATGGGACACCAGAACTGCACACAATATTCCAGGTGGGGTCTCACCAGCGCCGTATATAACGGCACTAACACCTCCTTCTCCTTGCTGGAAATACCTCGCCTGATGCATCCTAAAACCGCATTTGCTTTTTTAACAGCCATATCACATTGGCGGCTCATAGTCATCCTGTTATCAACCAATACCCCAAGGTCCTTCTCCTCCTCCGTCGTTTCCAACTGATGCATCCCCAACGTATATGTAAAATTCTTATTATTAATCCCTAAGTGCATGACCTTGCACTTTTCACTATTATATTTCATCCGATTACTATTGCTCCAGTGTACAAGGTAGTCCAGATCTTCCTGAATAGCATCCCGGTCCTTCTCCGTGTTAGCAATACCCCCCAGCTTCGTATCATCCGCAAATTTTATTAACACATTCTCGCTCTTTGTGTCAAGATCAGTTATAAAAAGGTTAAATAAGGTCGGTCCAAGAACCGATCCTTGTGGGACTCCGCTAGTAACCTCCTTCCAGCCTGACAGTTCACCCTTCAGCACGACACGCTGTAGTCTCCCTTTTAACCAGTTCCTTATCCACCTTACAACTTTCACATTCATCCCCATCTTTTCCAATTTAACTAACAGTTCCCCATGCGGAACCGTGTCAAACGCCTTACTGAAGTCGAGGTAAATTAGATCTACCGCATTGCCCTTGTCTAAGTAATCCGTCACCTTCTCAAAGAAGGAGATCAGGTTGGTTTGGCACGATCTACCTTTAGTAAATCCATGTTGCAATTTGTCCCAATTACCATTGACCTCCATGTCCTTAACTACTTTCTCCCTTAAAATTTTTTCCAAGACCTTACACACGACAGACGTCAAGCTAACAGGCTTTGCGGAAGTTCTATGGCCTGTGCTATACAGGAGATTAGACTAGATGATCACAGCAGCCCCTTCTTGCCTTGGAATTTATGAATTTACAAGCATGCTAGGTAGAACCACCTCCTGCAAAATGAGCAATATCTTCTTAAATTCTTACCCATAAAGCCCTCAAAAGCCAGAGAAACTCCACAAAATGTAGGGATGATGCGGTTTATGCATCAAACTTCTTGGCAAAGACTTCCATTTTCCAAACTTCCCACTCCAGTCCACTTCCCAAACTCTCCAGAATCAGGGGTTTTACTGGTTTAGTACACTCACAGAGAAACCCTCCCATCCATTAGAGGTAAAGGCTTTTGTGAAGTTTCATTATATGACCCAAAACATTTTTTGGACATCATCCACAGTTCTGGTCTGTAATGGCTAAATATGTACGGTAATATTTAAGCCCCTCTAGATGCCATTGGATTCCTATTCTAACTATAAGGGTAATTAAGTTCCGGAATACATTTCTCAAGGGAGGTTGTTGAATCCCTGTCATTGGAGGTCTTTAAGAACAGGTTGGACAAATGTAGGTCAGGGATAGTCTAAGTTTACTTGGTCCTGCCTCAGTGCAGGATGACCTCAAGGTTCCTTCAAGCCCTACATTTCTATCATTCTCATGGGCCTCTTCCTGTATAGGGGAATGGGCAAAGAAAATTTATAAGGTCTGTAGTTTGGTTTAAAAAACACATGATGTTACAGCATTTGCCTAGTAGTTCTGATAAAATTTAGGTTTGTTGGCTTGCATTTCTCTCTTCATTACCATAAAATGTAGACTTATTAGAATTTATCCTTTTTAGCTTGGTTGCATTATTTGGCATGAAATTAGCTGTAATTGGTAGTAAACTTAATGACACAGGCATTCCATTGTAATTTATGGGCAGTGAATGTGAGGGTTTTTTCCTCTCCACCAAAACCCAAACAGAACATTCAATGTTTGGTGGCACAGAGGTTCACAGCAGGTGTTTTCAGTTGAAAATTGGAAGACCTGAGATGCACTTACAATATACCAAATATAAATACTACAGACTAATGACTTAGACAGAAACTTGGTCGCTTCCTAAGCATCAAGCAAGAAAGCACTAAACAGCTGTACTTCAACTGCACAATAAGAACATAATTAATTGACTAAGGCCCCTCGTACCCTTTGCCGTTTCCTGAACCTCAAAAAAGGCAGGAAGTCTGAGCCATAATGTGGGCGGCTTCTTTGACACAGGACCAAGAAGAGTCGTGTATAATTTCTTATTTTAATACATTCCACTCTACTAGAGCAAGATTTCAATTTTGCTGTTTATAATAATCTAAACCAGCTCATGTAAACATTTATGCCGAATGGTCTGCATCTGAAATAATTTAATTCAGGTTACATTTTAAAAAAAAATAGGATCTCCATTCAGCAAGAGCTCGCTCTCTCAGATACACCCACATACACAGACACCATCCATGCCAGAAAAGATTAGGTTTATAACTTCACTAGCAATTTGTGTGTCAGAGGAGGAAGGGCCTACTCATACTAGAGTACAAGTTCTGCCTTATACCTTAACACCTGCTATTGCTATAAAACAAAAGCCATTAGTGAACAGGAAAGAGACTTAATTCCCATTGTTACAAAATTGGCTTAAAGTCCTTTTAAAAGCACCAATTAATCTTCTCTTCCTTCCACCCAATGATTTTCTAATCCTAACTGTGCTATTTGAGAGTACATCTTGTGATATCAAAATTCAGTCGTAAAGAAAGGAAATGTATCCAGTGGTTTACTCATAATTACTCCCAAATGGCAACTACCACACATGGGTGATGAACTCTCACTTAAATGTGCCAAAAAATCAGAAAATATCCACTACACTACAGGTTCAATAATACACCTTGTGACAGCATGTACCAGCCCCTCCCGCCAGAAGAGGGGTCCTTAGATTTCTTAAGGACCAGGAAGGTCCCTCCCCATCACACACACCTTGGCAAAAGGTGGGGCTTAAAAGCCCAGCAGAGGTCTCAGAGGAGAGTGGGACAGTAAGAGGAAGACCCGCTCCCAAAGCTTGCCAGAAGGGATGCAGCCCAGAGAGTGATAGCCACCCAGAGGGGTTTCAGGACTACTTCCTTCCTCAGCCTGGGTGGGTTGTTGGACCCCACCGCACCTCGGAAGTGCATTATAGGCGACCCAAGGCCAAGCACAACTCTTCGGCGCCTGCACAGGACAGGAGTTGTGCCGACACTCTCCAACCACCCCCTCTGGGGTGGATTTTAATAGTTCCATGTCCCATACCCAATGGCCAGAAATATTCAGTATAGAGTAGAAACACTTTTTTAAAGTTTTTTCACCTGCAAATATCTGCAATTTAAATCTGACACACACTACCTTTAAGAGTATACATTCAGAAAATGACAGGCAGAACATTTTGGTTATTTTATTTTAATGGTTTTAAAGCCTATTCTTGCTTTGAAAACACCCAACATCTTTTAAATGGTCACACTTGGTGGTGTGAATGTCTTAAGACATGCAAGTTTGTTTGCTTGTGTTCACTATTCCATTATGGAAAAGCAGCGTGTTAAATATCCTAATGAAATCAGATGTTAAGAGATTGAGAACATCTGATCAAGTAAGTGCTCTTACTTAATAAAGTAACTCATGTTCACTGTTCTGTTCCAGAATACCTGAAGTTAGCCATGCAAAATTTTAAAAGTAAATTAAGTAGTTTTAGTATTGTTGTAACACAAAAGTATTTCTAATCTCCAGCCTAATGGCTTTTACTATATTCCTTTATCTTAAAAATAATTTTATACAAAAAATAAAAATTTGTTTGTGCGCCAAGTTTCAGTCAGCAGTGAATTTTAATAGAGTTATAAATCCTCAAAACCAGAGGACTATAGTGGAAATAACTATAGCTAGTAGCACATGACACTGCTCTAATATATTGATTCTCCTGTGTACAATTACTCCTCAAAGCCTAGAATTTTGTGCATTTAGAAGTAGCATTAATTATAAAGGGGTTCCAGAGGGGTAGCCGTGTTAGTCTGTTTTTAGCAAAACAACGAGAGTCCTTCATGACGAAGTGGGTTTCTGCCCATGAAAGCTTATGCCCAAATAAATGTTAGTTTTTAAGGTGCCACAGGACTCATTGTTTTATTAAAAAGGGGGTTACTTACAATTGTATTCACTGGAGTTAGAAGTCAAAATACAAAGTTTATATTCTTAACCGTTCCCTCCCTTATCAAGAATGTGAAGGTCCTGAACAGTTAAAAGCCCTCTGTACTTTCTAATTAGAGCACCTATTTTGGAAAAAGGTAGAGAGGAAGGTATTTAATTCAGGCATCCTGGCTGGAGGGAGAGGAAGAAAAATAAAACTTAAAGAGAACAGAAGAAGGGAGAAAGAAACCAAAAGAAAAAGGGATCACAAGTGGCCAAAATGGAATATAATATAATACAATACAGAACAGGAAGCGGATTATGAAAATCTATGGTTAATGAAGGTAACAGGAAAGCTTCAGCATGAGAAAATAAAGAGGGAAGAAAAAAGCAGAACAGAAAGGATGGAGAGAGAAAAATAGGAGAGAATGGAGGAAACTTTTTTTAAAATGAACTCAGACAAGATCTAGTCCTTTAGACTTTGTGCAGGCAAAACATTAATTGGTGCAGAATGAGAGCCACAATATTGAAGGTTAGTGATTTTTTTTTTAATCCTTTCTACATTCCCATCATACTGAAGTTCTTTGGCAAAACGTCCCACATCTCTGTTAATGTGGGACAGGAGACGAGAGCAAAATTTTGATGCTGAAGAGACTTGAGTCAAATTGCTGCTTACTGTTGGGAAGGTCCCTAGGTTAATGAGACAGGCAGTTTTCAGAATTGCATATTGCAGTGGCAGGTAATATTTTCCATGTATTTCATATCCTGCTGTCTGAAAAACCACCAGCACCAACTGTGACCATCTAAATGAGGCTGCGTTTTCAAAGCAGACTTTGCTAGAAAGCCTGAAGTGCTCTGCCTGTGTCATTTTCCGCATGTATGCTGTAAAAACACACAGTGTATGAGATTTAAATTGTACTTGCAAGTAAGCATACACTCTAAAACACTTCCACTTGTTGCCCAAAAGTCTCTCTTGCAAACGTACAGTATATGGACAACAGCAGTCATCATTATGCTAGAAAGAAAGTTAACTGGAGTTGAGGGCATTCAAACTTAAACCTCACATTGGAGATTTGACTGCAAAGGCCAGTACTTAGCAAATTCCATCTCCAGCATTGCAAGCCTCTGGGACCCTCAAGAGAGAAAGCTGGATGTCAAGCTCCTGTATGAAGCCCCAACATTCCTGGCTATTTTTATCCATCTGCAGGACCTGTAGAAGCTCCATGCTCGAAGGCTTAAGCTTTCCCCCACCCCCTTCCATAAATTAATGAGCAATTTTCGAAAAGAGTACATTCTCTTTACGCCTATGTTATTCAGGAGGTTTATAGCTGTAATGTGCAGGCCAAACAATCATAAGGCAGCAATAACTCAACAGCTCTAATGCTCAGCTTTAAATGCCAGAATCCTATACTGTGCCCCTCACCCCCATGTAATCCCTGTTTATCCCACCCTACCCACCGTTACTCTTGGTTTGTATTTAAGCATTACAAAGTAATGGTCCATACATTGTATAAAAAGTTTCAGCAACATATTCAGTGTTTCTGAATTGCTGCACTTATTTTTCTTAAAGAAAAAAATTAGTGTCAATTTTGACTGCCCTAGGGCATAAATACTAGATGATAGGGAAGTGATCCTATTTAATTGCTGGGAAGAAAAAACAAACAGCATGCAGATTACTGAACTATGCTGGCATGCTACTGTAACATTTGGCACAACGTCATTAGAAGGACTATGTCATCCTGATGGATTAATGAGCTTCCACAAAAGAAATGAACAAATATATAATAAGCAAACTGAACTGACATTGCCACTACAAGTCAAGGCTGCATGCCGTACCTATACTTTTCAGTGCCAGCAGGACCAAACATATGAGAAATTCTGAGTGGGATAACATGAGAATATGGTTATAAAAGTGGAGAGGACAATTTTATAAATTTAACATTGACTCACACTTTGAAGACTGGTCAGATAGGTTAAGGAAATTTTGCTTACAAAATGCAAATATATGAACATAAAACAAAACTAGGTAATAAATCTCGCACAGGAAGTATAAATCCATGCTGATTTAGTCCAGAGACTCTGCCTTATGGAATTATGCCTTTGCTCTCTCATCTTTACATAAAACTAAATAGATATGCTTCATTTGTTGGATGTTAGTGAACATTTTCTACTATTTTGCTTATGTAGGTCACTGAACAATATTTGTTTATTGGTGAATATGAAATCCTTTAACTATAATAAAAACTCTTTGGTTTTGTTGACCTATTTATGTATTTGTTCTCAAAAAAAGAGCAAGGAACCTCAAAGTTTAGAAATTTATTTTAGATGAGCACCCAAAAGTTTATACAACTGTCCAAACTTATTTGTCTGAAAACTTGGGCTGGAAATCTCGAAAGAACAGACAGATCAAAAAACTTTTAGTACTTCTCCTTCCAGCAAGAACTAGAAAATGCAAAAGAATGCACAGGAGGAGAAGTGAAAAAAAGCTTTTTAAAAATTTCAAGAAAAGTCTGTTTAGGTTCAAATCCAGGAATGTGAAAAAAGTCTGGCTCACATCTTGAGTCAAAGCAATTCTTTCGTCTCGAGTATCAGTTTCCATTTAAGATTTGCAAAAGGACAGAGAATGGGGTGTAGAGATGATGTGTAGGAAATCCATTCTCAAGCATTCAAAAAAAAACCCAACCAGCACATAAACAAATACTACCTCTTGAATGCCAGCATTTCCATGACTCAACATATGCAGGACAGTCAGATGTTAATTTTTCTTAAATCCTACAAGCTAACAGGACAATTAATGAACTCCAAAGGCACTGCATCCTCACAAAGTGATATTGAGTCACATTTCAACAACACGACTCAATGAAGTAAACCTGGGGTGCCCCTGGTACATGGCCCCCCAGACCATTTCATAAAGGCCCGCAGCCTTCAACACAATATACTAACGGCTGATTCATTAGTGTTTAATCATCATGTTTACAACATTTTCGTTTACACAAGTGTGTAAACAGACAATACTCTACACAGACATCTTATTTAAATACATACTAAAGATACAAATAATTTAAATCAAGACAGGTGACTTAAAATCTAAATATATAGAATTTTTGGCCCACACAAGTCTGTGCTTAGGTGTACGTGACCCTCCTATGTAATAAGGTTGGGCACCACTGAAGTAAACTAATGATGCACAGAAGAAAACATTGTGATGTCAAGAACCAGGCTAACCGTGCTGTTACAGTTATTCTGTCCAAGACAAACACAGAGGTGGCAATTAAAGCCAGGCCAAAACTGGAATGCTGAATCTGAATTCTAGACCACCCTCCATCAACGTAACATCTGAGTAGTACTGGGCAAAACTGGCCAATCAAAATGGAAGCTTTTATTTCAGAAGTTCCCTCAGAATGGACATTTTTAAAAAATTGTTTCCAAAATATTGACACGCTTCAGTTTGATTTTCCAAATGAAAGCGCAGCTGGCTGCCAGGAGTGTGGCGCCCAGAAGCCTTAAAAGCCCAGCTTCAGCTGCAGAACCTGAAACCTAGAGCCTAAGAACGCCTGCTAAAGTTCCATCTAAACCTCACCTATGTTTCCCACAAGTTTGTCAAACAAGTATTTTCCACAAAACATTTAGGTTTTGATGTATCGGTGTTTTCAAGAGGAAAGAACAGTTTAATTAGAAAAATTCCCAGCCAAGTCTACAACCTGAGTGTCTTCAAGGTAGTTCAGATCCAGAACTTCCCTATCCTTATGGCTATGCTTTCCCCCCCCCCCCCCCCCAATAGATAACCCTCCAGCAACCCTGATAGCAGAGGCCAGCCTTGCTGTGTTTTGTGATTGGTAATATCAGGTCAGAGGAAATGGGACAGGAGCAGCAAAGTGTGATATTAAGCAGTAACACGAGATGAAGCGTAACTGCTGCAGTGAATTAGAGGAGTAGCCTTTCACCACAACAGACCTGCACATTAAAATCTCAGCACCAACGTCAGTTAAATATATCAAACAAAATGTTGAAACATCAAAGTAAAACAAGGGCACACCATAACACTGCTAAAGAGATCCCCGAGTAGAAACCTTTTTGTATTACTATCATTGGACATTGGTGATTTATTATGTGATGCAGTTAGAATATTTTTTATTTCAAATCGCTGTTTACATTCCATATATCAGATGATCATTAATATCAACATGCCATCTTCAGCAGGCAGTTGTAGAAACTTGAGGTAGAGTACCACAAGACCCCACACATATAAAATATTAAAACCAATAAGTGTTCTTCTAGTTATCTGCAACTTTGAAACTATTCTAATTTTTCCCACCAAACATTTGTAATAGTTTAATAAAAATATTATTTACAAATATTGACAGTTTTACTGGATTACAGAATCAATCCAAAAAGACAGTAAAAAAAAAATCTGCTTTTTTTCCTAAGAAACCCTATTTAGTATCCCTATACAAAAGTTTAACAACACAGGATGCAAAGCAAGATAAATCAAGCTGAAACCTTAACAAAATACAAAAACGACCTCCCATAGAATATTCCAATGTCACAGCAGGGAACAGCGATAGCATCTTCAAATCAGTTTTCCCTGTAGGCCATAATGAAATCAAGGCAGCTTCTCAAAGAAGTCATGATGTCCATTGACAGTTTCTAATGCCTTGCTTACAAATGTTTACTTGGAACAAGATTTGTGCCAAATCACAATTTGAGACCAGAAATTTGAAGTCAGTGATCTGGTTTGCCAGGCTTTGCACCTCATGTCAGATTCCAGCCTCAGCTTTTTGACTGTGCCGGTTCCATCAGGAAATCATAAACCTCAGTCATTTGGTATATCAGGGCGGTTGTAGACCATCACTCCATGGTGGACATCTGGCAGGACCACCACCCAGATGATGAATCCACCTTCACTTATGTCTGGGTGGAGGATGCTCAGTCATGCCACTCCCAGTTGGACCAAATATATTTGCCTCACCTCCATCTCTCGCAGTACCTCAGTACACTTTCATAATTACAATATTGCAGTTGGACTCTCATTTCACTTCACTTTGTTCTTACATCTCATTGACTGGCAATACCCCAGCCCCTTATATGGTTGCATGGGCATGGCTGACAATACTTAGGAAGTTCAAGGAAAATGTAGTTTCCAGAAATTCTGGAAAGTTCCACAAGATTCTTCTACAAAGGTCCAGAATTTCAGGAGGTTAGTGAAAAATGAATCTACATATGGAACACCTGAAACGTTTTACTTCAAACATTCTATTTTCCCTTTTATTGCTAACAAAAACAGCACTGCACGCCTGGTGTCCCAGGCAGTCGCCTGGGTGACCTGCCCCTAAATCTGGCACTGGTCATGAGCTCTCATGAGTCCCACATTGACTCATGCAGTAACCTTTACAGCCCTGTGACCTTAAAATAATTTAGTACCAGTACAAATATGGGTTGAAGGGGATCTGGGTATCCGAAAAAGAAAAGGCCAGGGACAGCCTGCGGTGACTGTTGATTTCACCCCTTTCACTGCTGCAGGGACAAGTTGGTTTTACAAGTTCTTTGATTTTAAAAATCAAACATTTAATAGGAGTTGCAGACACTTGGATAAATTATTCTAAATTTCTCTCTCCATCATCAGTGACACCTGGGGGAAAAAATTGGAGAATGGCAAAGTGGAACAAACCTCCAATGCTCCCAATCGTTACATGTTACTAAAACAAAGTGTGTGTTAATTTTCACTACATTCACAGCCAAACAACAAAAATCTATGTTCAGTATCTGATCTGGTCAACTTCCATTTTTAAAGCCACATTAAGAAAGAAGTGTCTTATAAAACTAGGCTGACTGATTTAATGGTATTTCGTGTATTGGTTAGAAGAACAATTACCATATGATAAAAGAGAAGTTTTAAGTCATCCTACTTAAGCTCCATGTATTTAGATAACGGTGGGTAATATCTCTGTAATGTTCTGCAATCCTTGATCTGCTGTTGCTTCAAGAGTCAGTCACATTATGTATGGGCTACTGTCCTTGCCAAAAACCTAACTACAGTCTTGTTGCCTTTGCTTCAAGTTCCATAAGGGAAAATTTTACAATCGCCTTTGCTCAAGCAGGAGGTTTGCTGAACTTAAGAAAAAATTGAAGGATACAGGGATCTCATTAGCTAGCCTAATCCTTGCTTGGCTAAGAGTGGCTATTAATGTTAGTGCATATTGTATAGGTATATCAAGATAGAGGACGACAATATGTTTGACATCAAAGCAGAGTGAAGTACAGCAAACATGTCATTGTTGCCAACTCATGATTTTAAATTGAGTCTCATACTATGGGATGTTTTTCTTAAAGTCCCAGCTCTAGGAGTAATGTAATATGATTGCATGAGCATCTCAGCTTTTATTAAAAATTAAGTTTTAGTTCTGATGGCTGTGGAGAAAACCTGGAAATTTTAAGTCCTGTAAGTTCAAA
Source organism: Mesoclemmys tuberculata (assembly GCA_007922155.1). Classification (NCBI taxonomy): domain Eukaryota; kingdom Metazoa; phylum Chordata; order Testudines; family Chelidae; genus Mesoclemmys; species Mesoclemmys tuberculata. The sequence goes on along the minus strand of ML675601.1, from coordinate 34,347,878 downwards.
CATAAGGCAAATAAAGAGACTCCACATTTTTTAAGATCTCATGCTTTTTAAGCCAATCGTGATTTTTGGGGGCCTCTCTTAGGATGTTTGAATATCTGAGGTTGGCAATACTCAAAGTAGTATGTGCCCAGCTCTGATGTGACACAAAGATCTCTGAGAGTAGATCACTAGTGTCACAAAGTAACTGGTAGTTTTGCTTACGATGCATGAAATAAAGTTCACTCTTTCATTGCTGTCCTGGCTCTGCATTCATAGAACTGAAGCTCGGTAGTAAAACAAAGAGCCCTTTAGTGTCTTCAAAGTCATCTGTATTTGCAACTAATTAAATAACAGCAAAATCTCAAGAGCTTAACCCTGTATCTACTGAAATCAAGTCAAAGCTCTCATTTTAACAGTGCAGGATCAGACCTCAAAGCCCTAAGGAGTTTAATTCAACAGCTGGGACATAATAGAAATCATCCCTAGAGGCTGACGCTTAGTTTCCATGGCTGCTACATTCCCTCTTCACCCCCACTTATTTGGGACAAGTGGAATGGCTGATGCAGCCACTTCTCTCCACAAATCCCCACTCTAGGCTGGAGTATAGCCAGCAGAATCCAATCCCTGCAGAGTGGAATGAGGGTGAGGGGCAGCATAATTTATCCCAAAGCCCCTCTTATATGCAGACGTCAGAGCTCAGAGCCCAGATTCCATAACCAGAACACGGCCTCTGTATCAAGGAAGACTAGGCACTGACAGCCCTCCAGATGTTGGGTTGGGCACTCTTCCATGAATTAATGTTTGCAATGCTACACCAGTCACAGCATGGGGAGGAAACCAGACCACACCAATACATGGTCAAGCCACAGAGATGCCTGTTGAGCCTGATCCACATGGAAAAGGAGGTAGATCTCTGGATGGACTCCTGAATTTACTTAGTGAATTAGACTCTTTCCCACCAATGCTTCCACTCTGTAAGGATGTGGTTTCTGGCTCCCTGGTGGCACTGATCATCCATGCATGGTAAGATACCAGCAGCTCTCTTTGCTATTGGAGCTGATGCACGCATGGACAAGGGGGGTTGAGAAATTAGCCATGGTGTCACACCCCGGTCCACAGGAATGGGATTCTCCTCCAAATACAAACCGACCTTCAAGTTGGCACCGCACATTGTTTCCTGTCTGAGAATGGGGCATAAGTCAACTGGAAATGTAAATAGGTTGGTTTAATCTGTCACAGTTCTCCAGGCGGACTTGACGGTAATGGCATCTCAAAGGACTGGCGGAGGAGCTATGTGCACTAGCACATGTGGACTGCAGGTTGGTATATAGTTCACGCCCCACTAACATTACGAGTGGCAAAATTCAGCTCTGTATCGGCAAGCTATGTGATGGCTTAACCCCCCATAGACCAGTATTTAGCTGGAGCAAATCACCATAGCAAGTACAGATGTTCCCAGATTTCATATTAAGGCAATACAGGAAGAAATCTTCATTTTCTGGTGTTCCAGGTGAGGCCAGAATGTCAGATTATAGTCAAGTTTTAACCCAAGTATGCGACAACTGGATGGAATGGGTGTAGCCATCCTTGGACATGGAACGAGCTGGGTTGATTGGCAAGACAGTTGTTTAGACGGAAAGTAGACGTGATTGTCTTGGGATACTACATTAATTCTTATTCATTACTGGAACTGGCTGTCAAAATAGCCATATTTTGTCTAAGATTCCTTTAAATCCTGTGGAAGTCGGTTTCAGTGTCAGCCTTACAGAGATCAGCATACACATACTTCCCAGCCTGCATTTCAGAAACATCATATGGACAGTGAACAGAAGGGGAACAACATCGACCATTGTGGAAGGCCATTATGGAGATGGTTAATTTTCTCCCCATCTTGCAAGATGAAGCTTTGGTTGCTAATCATTTCTGAAGAACGTAAGAATAACCATAAAGGATCAGACCAGTAGTCCATCTAGCCCAGTATCCTGTGTTCCCAGGAGCCAGTGCCAGATGCATCAGAGGGAATGAATGGAACAGGGAAATCATCAAGTGATCCATCCCTTACTCCCAGTTTCTGGCAGTCAGAGGTTTAGAGATACCCAGAGCATGGGACTGAAACCCTGACCATCCTGGCTAATGGCCATTGATAGTCCCATCGTCCATGAACTTATTTAACTTTTTTTAACCCAGTTCCACAGGTTGATTGTGCATTGTGTAAAGAAATTCTCATGTTTCTTTTAAACCTGCCGCGTATTAATGTCATTGATGACCCTGCTTTGTGTGTTACATGAAGGAGTAAACACTTCCTTATTCACTTTCTCCACACAACTCATGATTTTAGAGACCTCAATTATATTCCCCTTTTAGCAATCTCTTTTCTAAACTGAACAGTCCCAAGTCTTTTTTAGTCTCTTTTCATATGGTTAGGGTATGGAACAGCTTCCCTATTTGTTGCCTTCTCTGTACTTTTTCCAATTCTTTAATATGGGTGACGAGAACTGTACACAATATTCAAGGTGTAGGCATACCATGGATTTATAAAGAGGCATTTGATATTTGTCATCTTATCCATCCCTTCCCTAATGGTTCATATGATTCTGTTTGCTTTTTTTGACTGACACTGCACACTGAGCAGGTATTTTCAGAGAACTAGCCACAGTGATTGCAAGATCTCTTTTTTGAATGATAACATCTAATTTAGACCCCATTGTTTGGTGAGATTCCTTCGGAATCTGCTGTGGACTTTATCTAGAGTAATTTTGTACTGTCTGTAAACTTTGCCACCTCATTGTTTCCCCTTTTTTCCAGATCTTTTATGAATATGTTGAACAGCACTGGGGAATCCACTTGGATGAACTGCACCACCGGCCTACGAGGAATAACTTGCAGCAGCTTGGCAGTCAGCCTGACATACCACACAGTGTTGTGGGCTGCCATCAGTCAATAAGAACTGCATCAACTTTCTTTCCTGACTCAAATGCATCTTCTATGTCTTGCAGGAAATAGCTGATTTTGCACAAATTGCCTCCTGATTCCAGCCTGAACACAAGGCAGCTGTGGTTCAACTATGTCATTAATCCGCATCAGGTTTAGTCTTTCAAGTTCATAGGTAACAGATCTGAGAAATCATTTGGTAGCTGTTGCATCTCCCAGTGGTTTCCTCTCTTGGGACAGCTACCACCTTTACTCTGAACCAAACTTTTGGGATGCTGCAGTTCTGGGTAGGACAATTCAGAAATCAAAGAAGCCAGCTTTCAGTGATTGGTCCAAAGTGAGAGAAACTTATTGTGGATATTATCTAGACCAGGAGCTGCAGTTAAGTTCTTGATCAGTGAAAGGAGCCATCATGTCTACATTCGGATCCTGCCATCCACCCTTTTAACTGACCATATTCTCTTGCCCAGACTAGACCCTCTGCTCAATCTTTTCATAGTGTGCAAGACTTTGTGACAGGAATGCATGAAATTCAGTATGGGAACACTCTTTCTACCACTCTTGTCTGGTTTAATCCAGAAGATGGAAAAAAATCCACTTTTATGAAAAACCTCCTGTTCATTCTTGGCAGAGTTAAACTCCTGATATTGTCAGTCTGACATTTATCAGTGTGCAGATGAAAACAGATAATTAAATGGAAAATATTTAGTTGGGTTCATAATATGGGTAACCTTTTCTACATGAATAAATGAAAAATAAGACCAAGCCTAACAATCCTTGTCCAGTCGGATGCTACACTTGTGCCTAGATCAGTACCCTCTTACTACTTTTGTGGCTGCTCCCTCTGCCAGTTTTCGTTTTCAATCAGTGTGCCAGTTCTCAGATACAAGTCAATTTGAATACAATTTCAACAGACAAAATATCAAATGCTTTACATTACCATTGACTGCATTCCATTCAATTAGCCTGTATTTCCATCAAAATGGCAAACCAGTTTGTCATGATGGGGTTCTTATACAGCTACCCTGTTAATTGTTCATGATTCTGATTTTATCTAGATTAAGAGAGGATGTTTGTTTTTAATATTCAGGATTAAATTGAGACTCAATGAACAGTAATTGTCAGATTTTTTTAAATCAAGAGATTTGCTTCCCCCTCACACCTCAAGTACTGCCTAATATTCCACAACTTTTCAGATATAGTAGTCAGTGGTACGGTAAATTCATTAGCTACATTTTCTATAAATTCTGGGATCCATATAATTTGAACCTGCTGGTTTATAGTGTCTAATTTTTTTTTAAATGTACTTTAGCATGCTTCTTATGAACAGCTATATTTATCAGACAGCCAATCCTCTACTGCACCTAGCACTTTAATTTGGTAGAATTTTATACCCACTCTGCATTAACTTTGCACAGGTATAATTTATTGCATAAGACGGAGAATCAGACCTAATGTTTGTACTGTTCACAAAGTCTCTTTTCTTTATTTTGCTTGTTGAAGACTACTTTCAAAAGCATCTGAATAGTTCAAGTGCTTTCCTCTCTCCATATGCATTACTGGCCCTATTTAGCATTTCTAGTAATACACTGCTTCAATATTAGCATGTGTTTCAGAAAAAAGTATTGAAAGATTCGTCTGGAAAAATATTAAGCCTTGATTGCCGGTTTACGTATCTAAACTCAGTGAGTTATTGTATACAGTGTTAAATCAGACTTGTGTACAACCACTAACACTTATATGTATATATAAGTATAGTGTGTATATTTAAAACATATAATTCTGGACAGCATGGCTGCAAAAATCAAAGAGGAAGTTTCCAATTATCCCACCCTAACTACATTGTTCCTACTGGAAGGATATTGCAAATTAGTAGATTAACCATAAATTAAATGTATATATAAAAATAAAGGAGTATCTTGCATTTTACATCCTAAATTCAGACAAATGTAATTAGGGCCCTTAAAAGTAATTTTGGCTAGTGCTGAATATACCAATAGTTATAGCAGCCACTTATCTCAGGCACTTCTGCCAAGTTTGACTCATTCTACTTGTCTGTGTTTTAATCATCATCATATACTTTTATGTTCAAGTTGAAAGTATCCATTATACACTTGAACAACCAATACTCTATGGAGAGATTTTTAAGGCCAGTATAGTTTCAAATTATCCAGGTGTTACTAGTGAAGTGCCAGAGGCATGCCACTTCTTCTGAAGTGCATTATTTTATTCACTGTCAATACACGCACTGTGTCTGATCTCAATTACAGCACTGCAAATCGCTATCAACGTCTGTGACCTTACACTCGCAGGATATTCAGGCCAGTCTTATACACATACTCCAATACGTAATCTTCAGTAGGCACAGCAGTAGTGTTAATACCACATTTACTAAATTTTGTCCTTGTTTTTTTCCCCCGAGTTAGCTTGATTGTTCTGCGATTTTTTCTGTGTGCACGTGCACACATGCCAAACAAACATTCGAAGACTGACTAAAAGTTATAATCAAGCCCAGAGACAACTCACATCAATGGCCCTTAATACTAATAGACAGAGGCATTTCTTTCTAATTTATGAGTTAGTTCAAAGCACTGAAAAATTATTCCTGGATGTAAGGGTTCAGATTAGACTATAAGGTTTGGAGATAATTTGTTCTAGTGCCTGCTTAACTTTCAGTCTACTCATAAAATTAAATAGTGTTTTTTAAACTGCAAAAATGTAAGCTGCTTTGAACTGGTTCATACAGTGCTTGGTTTCAGCAGCTGAGTGGCCTCCAAGAACAGCAGGAAGCAAACTATTTATGGAGCTGGAATTTTAGATAATTGTGTTTGGAGCAATCTTTTTTTTTTTATTTGGCTATATACACCATACCACATGACAGCACCTTATAAACGCTTCTATCAAATACATACGCGCACATGTCCATGGTTAAACTGAATCAGTGTTCAGATTCCCCTTTAATTAATCAAACAAACAATGTCTAGACCAACTGCTTCAGCCAGTCCAATTATAACTCTCTTGTAAAGAAAAAGTGAACAGCTGCAGGGAAAGGAAGGCAATCACAGCTGCCTTGAAACTTATTAAACTAAATTATACTGGAGTATCCACAGAAGAAAAATGAAATTCTCAACAATAAATTCTCAAGTATTGAAAGTTTGAGATACTTTAGCAGCAGGTAAACTTGTCTAATCTGTTCTCTTTAATCTTCACCAAAATATTGCATGACTATGGGCCAGAGTTTACATGAGCACTTACTGAGCAGCAAGCTGGCACATAAATCTACAGCGGTCCAGCATGCCATATGCTACCTGTCTGTGTGGACCCTGCTGATACACACTGAAAGTTCCACAGTGTGCTTTGACGTACTGCTGTTTGAAGTCGCAATAAATCAGTGTGCAGCAACAGGGTCCACGCTGTAGAGTTACACACCAACTTGCAGCGGAATAAGTACTCATACGCAGACATGCCATCAGCGGCAAAAATTCAGATCTGGAGCAACTACAATGAAACCAAGGGAACTGCTCCCAATTCAAATACAGTAGATGCTCATTAGTAACAATGCATCAGTGCCTTTTTGCTATGTTGCTCCTAAGCAGCTGTTGCTGTTACAGGGATTGCTGTCTGACCAAAGGCATATGAAGAGTTAAAAGTGTTTCGGAGGGAGTGGGGCAGCCATGTTGGGGAAGAGTAGGGGAGGTTGGGAGGGGAACCCCAAGTTTGGGGTGGAATAAGACAGGGGGAACCTGGATGTGGCAGGGAAGCCAGTCAGCAAAACAGCTGAGGGAGCCCAACTGTCAGGGACTGGCTGAGATGGCCCCTGCTGACAGCTTCATACTCCACCCTGGTGAGGGATGGCTGGCTGGGGGAGCCTCCTAGCATAGATACTGGGGGGAAGAGAGAAGGGGACAGGTAAGTGCCCTGGGGATGGAAGTCACCCAACCCTCCACTGCAAAACAGCACAGCCTCACCCTGCCACCAGCAACTGAGATAGAGGGGACAGCTCTGTGCACAAGGGGGTCCCCGATACTCCCCACTGCAAACAGCAGAACCCCCTCCCCTGTCACCTTTAAGATGGATGCTGAAAGGAGGGAAAACCCTCACTGTGCCTCTGTTGCATTCCAACCCCTCCGCCTCCCCCCCCCCTCCGAAAAACTGTCAGACCCTCCCCACCCCAAATACCCACCTACCCATGCTCTCCACGCAGGCTGTCAGGCAGGGCAAGTACAGGGCTGTGCGCCCTGGACCTGCACTTTAGGGCCAGGTTCAGGAGCAGAGTAGAAAGATGCAGTTTGGAAGAAAGGGGGGAAAGCCCCTACATGTTCCCGCCTTCCCCTCCATCCACCCCCCCCTTGAATGTGACATCACAACATTACAAAATGTTGCTCTTCTGCGGCAGTTGTGTTGCTGTTACCTAGTGGACAATTCACAATAGGGAACGTGTTCCCAGGGGAAATACTGCTCATAAGCAGCTGTTTCTCTTATAAAGGTGTTGCTCCAAACAAGCATCTACCGGAGGTGTAAAGAGACCTCAGTCCTACAGATTTTACCAACCACTCCCAGAGAAGTATTAGTGGGTGAAAATAAGATCAGGAAAAAAAGGATAATTCGTTCTCTTTGTGCACTTTCTACCTTTATTTACATTTATTTACACTTCAAACACTCAAATGGGATTCAAAAGAGACAAACCCTGAGTGAGGTTACAGATTACTTCAGAACAGAGAATATTCTTAAAGATCTCTTTTAGAGTAGCCTAGGTCCTTGCAACATGGTTCAACACACTGCCTTGGCACCTCCTGCTGGCTATCTGGGAAATCAGTTCTCAGCCAGGCAGACGCCCCTCTCTGCAGTGTCCTGCCCTCTGTCCAGTCTTTGCTGGACCCCCCTTCTCATGACTCAGCCCTCTGGCCAACTCACAATCCATGTCCCGTCCCCCCCCAGGGGATTTTGCAGTCCATTCTAGTCACTTCCCACTGTGGCCACTGCAGTGCTGCTGCCACTCTAATGGCGACTGGGGGATGGGGAACCCAGGCCCACCCACTAATCCAGGCCCACCCACTAATCCAGGTCCTGGCCCAGAGACCCTGGGAGTGTGGCAGCCTTCCGCTGCCTCTCCATCTCAACTCCTCCCTGGGCCACTTCCCTGCAGCCCCAGTACTTTCTCCACCCATGCTTCAGGGCATTCAGCTCTGCTGAGCCCCAGCCGCCAGGCACTGCTCTGTTCACTGTGCCAACAGTCCCCCTTCTTCAAGCTCCTGGGAGTCACTGCTTCCTCTGCACTTCAGCTCCCTTTTATACCAGCCTCTTGGCCCTGATTGGCTGCCACACAGCCCCTTCGCTACCTTTAGCGCAGCTTCTCTAAGGGCCTGCTTAACCCTTTCCAGGCTAATGAGGGGCAGGTACCCCATCACAGTCCCAAAAACAAAACAAGTATGCACGTGTAATTCACATGCAGAATATATATTAGATGTTTGCTTATGAGTTAGATCTACGAAAGACAAGCATTTGTTCATGTTACTGAATTTCATTTAAAAATCAGCAAGGTATTACAACCACACAAGCATAACCAGATGTGCATCAACAAATAGCCTGAAATTCGAAGAATTACTACTAGACATTGTCCCTATACAAGACAAAACCAGTTACATTAATTCACTGGCCCATAGGAAGGGTTATTAATGTTTGTCACCTGGATGCAGACATCTTTGGATCTACTTTTATTTTTATTTTTTTTAAATCATAAAATTTGATGAATCTTAACCCAAACCTCATTAGCAAGGAACCCTAGGCCAGCTGCATGAAGAGACATCTGGCATGCCCATCTCCTCCCATGATCCACAATCCCAAATTATCAATCTTTGAGTCCATTACACAAAAACAGATGTCCCATCTTATTTCTCTTTCTACCCAGACCCATTGATACCACCCCATTTACTACAACTTGACCTTTTCAGAAAGGTGCAGTGTCTACATCAAATCACACCCTACAAGACAGCTCCCTTCCCCTCTAGATGCATCAGGTATTTTTAATGTATTATGAGATAGTAAGCATGTGACTTTGCTTATGACGAGGGTTCTTTGTATTTAAATCACATTCAGGTTTCTTCGGGATCTAGAAAAAATCACCTATCTGGCGAGAGACCGCAATCTTAGAAATGGGGAACACAACAGTACTCTCACTGCAAGAAGTGCAGCTATAAACAATCAAAAAACCCACCACAAAACAAAAAGTAAGTGCCTCACAATCTTTAACACTGCCAAAAGAATGAACGAACAAACCAGTTCATTACTGAAAGCCTGAAAAATCTGTTGAGCCCTGTACGGATAAAAAAGGTGGATCCACATCCATGAGAGTCAGCTGTTTGGAGGCCAGCCCCCACCACAGCCATTTGGCAGCCAGCCAGCCCCTCTAGGTAGCTGCTGAACAGCTGATCGTGGGGCCCCACAGCACAGCTGATTGGTGGCCCATGTGCAATGGGGAGCAAACAACTGATGGGCAGCCTGTCTCTGGGCCATGCCAAATAGCTGATCAGTGGCCAGCCCCCGTCCCCAGATCTCAAAGGCAGGAAAGCAGCCGCCAAAGCTATCAGCTGCTTCCCTGCCTTTGGGAGCCACATCTAATCCGCCATCCACAAAAATGGTCTGCGGATATAAAGCAGGTATTTGTGGATTTGCAGGGCTCTAGAAATCTGCACTAATTCTGTGATGCATATTCCTACTTGCATTGTATTCACTGACTGGAAAAAACACCTACTGTTTACTGTCAGTGTTTCTTTTACCACCAACTTACCAATGCACGCCCTTGACTACAGTACAAAAAAAAGCATTTACCAGCACTCCGCAGGTGAAAGACTGTTTTGCGCTATTAATTGTACATCTTAGAAACTCAGCATTTCTTTAATACTGAAAAGCTATTCAAACATTCCTGTAGCTGTAGACTACATGGATTTGCTTCAGTGGGAAGGGGAGCAACAATGCTGATATTTCAAGAAACCTAATCTCTTAATGATTGGGATCAGAGAAAGGAGTATGGACATGAAAGAGCTTGAAACAGGCCTAATCTCAGGCATATCTGAACCTACAAATAGAGTGGATAGTCAGCATTGCCACCAACATAGATCGCAGTCAGTTGAAACAGTTTATCCAAGGGTGGTCCATCCAGAGAGATTGAATTCCACATCCTATCCCACACGGAAATTTCTTACTCACTGATATCTTCTCATGACACATCGGTTTGCTCCGCACTGAATGCGGTGGAAATGTTGGACTGCCATTACGCTGGACCACCACTCTGAGGGGAGTAGGCATCCCTTTCTACAGACAATGGCAGTCCTAACGCCAGACACAAAACACATTCATACTTGATTTTGCTTTATTATGGCCAGGCTTATATTTGTTTTCCAGACTATAGATTTTCCTGGAACTGCCTTGTAGCTAGCTCACCTATGCATTAGATTCCAGTCCATAAAGAACTGTCTCTTTCTATTCATTTTAAAAGACTGGATATTTTTCACGGAAAAGCTAAATGTTTTCCAATTCAGGTTACTCCCCATGTCAATGAAGCACAACACTAATCAGTATTGGGACACACTCTAGGGCCTCTGCATTCCCTATCAGCCACATCAAGGCAGTCATATGTAACAGTATTCCCCTCCTTTTCTAATAATTTCTACATTTGCAAAAAAGTATATAGTAATTCATAAAAGAGATAGGATTTGAAACTTTATTAGCAAAAGGGATCTAAATCATAATTACCCTTTAATGTTTAATTTTGGATTGTGGTAGGTAGACATTCGATAAACCAGAAAGATCTGACAGCACCTGTAATTAAAGTCCAGAAATATCACACCAACACCTGCAATGCTGGTTTCCTCTGTGTTGATTCCAACAATAAAAGAAAGGACCACCCTTACTGACATAGCAATATAAACATAATACTAACTCGTTACAGAACCCTCATCTATGCTGAAAAGGCTTGGTAATCAACCCAATTAACGTTTCATTTGTAGGTCACTGTTCTCTTACTAATGCTCATCTGTAAGATGTGACATTTTGGGGGATTAAAAGCTGATGTGTTTTTGTTGCAGAGAAAATAGGACAATGACAACTATACTTAGAGAGGGAAAAGGTCATTTGGCTAAACCATGGGTTCACAATTATGTGGACACAAAATATGGCATTATAATTCTTTCCTGACCAGAACAGCTTTCAGCCATGAATTTACTCAGAGTTGCTTGGATTTTATTTCTGTTGCTTTTATTAACAAATAATATACCAGCAAGATGAGAGTGATGGACCCAAAAAATGGGTGGGAGAGAAAGTTTGAACAGATTTTGTAATGTCTATCTACACATTTCTAATGTAGTCATAGAACCTAAGGTCTGAGACTTCAATAATAAAAACTAGGAGTCTACTAGGAACAGAGTTGAACAGAGCCATCTCAATTTAAAACTTGACCTACAAAGCTAAAGGGTGTCTCTTTAGTTCTGAAATATACCCAGACAGAAAGACCTTTGTTTATTGAATTGCCCTAGCATAAAGGTCCATTCTGAATGGCAGAATACTTGCGCTTATAGTTAAGTTTTAGATGACCACAAAAAGAAAAAAAGCACAAATGTGATACTGTGGGGACTCTTCTGAATGCTATTAAAGATACATACAGAGTTCATGATCTTAATCAGACTACAAACTCCCGTTTGAATATGAGGGCTAGTTGTCTTCTCTGTTGTCTCAACCTCCATGTTGGACTGATGTTTCAAGGAGAAGTCAGGAGGGCTGACAACAGAGTCATTAGTCCTCTTTTACAAATACAAGACACCACATAGAACACACTCAGCTCTCACTTAGGAAAACTGGTTTGGTCAGAGATGAGGTCACCTGCCACTGAAGTTACCTGGTAGGGGTCTGTTCTCTTTAGGAGGTTTAACAGAGAGTGTACCTGACAAAGGAGACTGGAAGGTTATAAAAGCAGCAGCTACTCTGTTGAGGAATCTTCAGCCACTGTCACCAGTTTACAGAGAGGGTAGCTGTGGCAGGACTCTGATGAGGTGGAGGGAATCCTCCTGACCTGAACTCAGATTGTCCACAAGGACCACCAAGGGAAGGGGAAGCTAGAGTGAGGGGCATGGCCTTCAGAATGGTGGTTGGTTTCTACCTGAGCCGCACTCTCTATGCTTTATCTGTTGGTTAAAGAACAATAGTGATTTAGAACCCTTTGCCAACTCCACCTGTCTCATGCTGTTGAACGGTTAACTTGCAGACCCAGAACACTCATGTGGCTGGAGTTCTGAAAAAGGGTGCATTTAAACTATTGGGGGTGGGGAGGAGGAGAGGAAGTCTGAGGGGTCAGCACTGGTCTCAGGCGCTGGGCAGTTGGACATGTTCACGCTCCAGTGGCTTAAACCACGTAGGAGCCATTAGCTGGTCCCCTCACAGCAGTTTGGCGAGCGGCCAAGAGAGGTTGCTTGACTAAATCTGTGATAATTAATGTAAAAACACTACATATGTGCTACAGTAATTATGCGTATCTGCAAAAACAAAACTAAGGTGATAAAATTTACTCTGAGTGCCTGTTGCCAAGGTACCTTAATAAATGGGGGATCGTTTTACAGCTTGCAACATGACTAGGTTTAAACTTGAATATTGTTTCAGCACACAAGCGTCTGCATGTGTACACGCATCAGGGAGCAAAAAAAAAAATTAAAAAAAAAAAACCAGACCACTTAGGTGCCTAACAAACATAGGAGCTTACCTTTGAAAATCTTGGCCTTCGTTTTCTTGCAAGAATTGCCTACTCAAATATGGAAAGGCAGAGATATTATTCTGAATCCAAAGCACTCACTGCAGTGACACTACAAACTCAAGGTAGATACCACAGAAAAGGAGAATCTGGCTTCTTTAAAGAGATTGTCAATTTTGATTTAAAAGAAGCTACCAATATTTTGATTCTCATGGTATTCACAATGGCAAGTATTGCAACGGGAACCAATTTAAAAGCGGATAGCATGCATCATTTGTACATATTAAGACAAGCAAGTCTTGCTGCAAGAGTAGAAATAAAAATGCTGGTAGGAGTCTGAGGTATATTTAGCCCTTGCCAGTTAATTTTGTGTGGGCCATATGCCAGTTGTCAAGGCCACTCACAGGATGCAGATTCTAGAATTTTCTCTGAGAAGGAAAGTCAGCTAAGAAATCAGGTTTGCTTGCAGTGGATCTGAAGTAGATCATCCAATGAGTGCACAAAGATGCCCAACTTAGTTTAAAGGCTCAGTTGTCCCTCCAATGGAGGGCGGGGGGACAGGACGACAGGCAAATCATGCTGCAAGGTTGATTGCAGAGGCTTCAAAGGAGCAATCTGTTCAATTCTCAAGATAGAGTATACAGAAACTTAGCTTATGGTTTTAGTTAGAGACATGTTTATTGGTTACAGTTCAACAATTTTAGTTTGTCATTCCTGAATATGTTTCAATAATTTCTCATCATGCCTACAAACAGTTCAGTTTCTTAACTGCTTTCTCCAAGCTACCATATACAAAAGGAGAGGGAACACAGTAGAACATGATTGTGTCTTGAAGGCAGATTACTCAGTATTAGTAGAGGGATCTATATAAGGGTAACATGGTCTACACTAAATCTGGAAACATTCAGAAAAATAATTTGATAACATTTAATTTTGTTGTCCTATATTTTAAAAATTGCATCAAACTATTGTTTAGCAAATGGAATGCTTAGAGATCAGAAGTTTCGTACACTCAAATCAGCAAGACTACTAATGGTAGAGTGCTGTAATTGAAGAGCATTATCTTAGAACCACTTGGACCAAAAGTTCTATTTTATAATATACCTGTGACTTCTGATCCAAAATGAGTTTTGCATACCCTTCAATAGATTATATTCAGTGAATTATATGCTACTACACTGAATGCATACCCTTCAATGGATTATATTCTACTACATTGGGCCCCAACCCATTTTTCTGGATTTACAGTCCCATTTTCCTACTTTCAAAATGAGTGTCCCTAGCCTGATGCTGTATGAAAAAAATTCAGACAGGAAAATTACTAGGGCCCCAAGCCTACAAACATGCACATGCTTAACTTTAAGCATAAGAGTAGCGCCATTAGTTTCTGTAACTTTGTTTCATAGTTTTGGCTTCAGTGGGACCACTCAAGTGCTTAAACTTCAGCATGTGTACGTGTTTATAGGATCAGAGCTGAGCACTCTTATGTATAATCAAGTTATCAACTATACAGAACTAATAGTGGTGAAAAAATTTCCGAGATCTCTTTCAATTATAACATCCTAAGTTTTTCTTGTAAAATAGTAGTAGATAAATTTGAGAAATGTGATTTTCAAACCGACTGTGTCCCTTTAACAATGATACCTTTTCTCCTGCTGTTTCAGTTAAGGTGCATTAGACATGCATGGATAAATTTGCCAGGTGGGAGGGGAAGTGGTTTAAATAGCAAGTCCCCGCCACCAATCCTCCCTGCAAGTACAAACCTGAAAAATCACCTGCCATCATTGTTCTGTGTATTAAGCACTGGTGGTGTGAAGTCTTCTGGCCCAGACACAAACTGAAAGACCCTTCTGCCTGCACTCCTAGGATGGGTTGATGAAGCTCAGGGCTCTTTGTGGATACTTAAGAGTTCAGCTAGCTCTTCTGCATCACCCACTGAAAGAGGCCAGGCTCCAAGAGTCTTTGTACATAATACTGGCTTTCAGGTCAAAATGTCCCTTTCTTCAGGTACTTTGATATAAGCTGCAAATAACTGAAGAATTTCAGAACCAACTGTTCCAGGCTTCAACACATGCCTGTCTGTGCTTCAGACAGCTAACAAAAGTATCTGTCAAAGCAGACAGAAAGCTTTGTCAGCGGTGAAGGTGGTTCTGAGTTACATGCCCCCTGGACCAGCCCAAGACAATCAGTTTAGTCAGAAAAACTGTGCCAGTAGCTATGATTCAACATTAAAGATACTAACGCTTCTTAGGGACCACCTTTTGGGTAAGAAAATCTGCAGCAGTTCATAAAATATAATATGGCAAAATAAATTCACTTCTCTCTTCAGACAATTAAAACATTGTAAGGCAAATTAAAAATGCTTAGGGCTTGCTGCAAGTCTTATTACTACAAATGTGATCCCCAGGACACACTATTAACTTTAATGGCAACTCAGTTTCTGGGACGAGTCATCCTCAAGGTAATTCAAAAGTCATC
This sequence comes from Mesoclemmys tuberculata, assembly GCA_007922155.1. NCBI lineage: Eukaryota > Metazoa > Chordata > Testudines > Chelidae > Mesoclemmys > Mesoclemmys tuberculata. The sequence continues at coordinate 34,332,754 of ML675601.1, read as the reverse complement.
CCGTAGAAAGGAAAGCAAAAGAGAAAGGAAGAGGATCAAACAAAAAGAAATTGGTGGTGGGAGGGAGAGTAAACAATGACAGGATATGACAAGGAGATGTGCAAGAAGGGGAGATACAAGGAAAAATGAAAATAAGGCTAAATGGAAATTAAAAATAAAGAATGCTGTGCCATTTGCGTAGAGGCAAGTATTCTGCACAGATATGCAAGCTTAGGTTCAATTCTCAGCCTGTGTCTTATTCTCCCATGCTATTTTAGGGTCTAGGAGTGCTGATTACAATGTCCTCAGGCCTTGGAGGAAGATGGAGTGTTTCAAACTGATCAAAAGACAGATTATGACTGGCTGTAAAGGAAGTCCCTTCACTCCTCCTGAAGCTGGAAGGATAGGGCTTTACAGTGGAGGGTTACAGTTGAGGAAAATCACTTAAAATGTTTTAAGAAAAAAACCACACACGTGATGAAGATCAAAGAGGAAAGTTAAAGTTACAATTGTGCAGTAAAGCATTCAAAAGCTAGCAAGTACCAAAATTAAGGTAATCTTAATTCTTGTGTGTATACAGATTACAACAACATTCTTTGTTTTCATGAACACACACAGTTTATCAATAAGGCTCCCTCACTCAGCATACAGGCTAGACAGATACTGACAATGAGGGAAAGGCACAACCCTTATTTTTAAGTCCCAGAAAAGAGAAGCTACCCATAATACAATGTTGCTATTTGTTAAACAAAAAGAAAATACGGTTTCATCTATGCAAATTAGATTAGGCTAAATAATTTAAATAAGTTATATCTGTAAAATGTTATATTAATTTATTTCTAGCCCTACCACTCAATGAATTTGACTTCATACATGACATTCCACTGGTATACAAAGGGCCTGGCTCTGCTCTGAACTGTAACAGTGTTAATTATGAATAAAGCTGGCAAACCATACCAAAAATTTCAATTTCAATGCCTTTAAAAAAAAACAAATAATTTAACCAGATCTAATTCTAGGTCCTAGTTCGATGACAATGGTAAAGAAGTCTACACTACAAACAACACTAAACTAGCGGAGCAGTTCCAGTACAGAATTAAAAAGTTCAAAGTTTGCTACCATGGAAGAGCCCATCTCATTCACTGCACACCATCCAACAAAGGTACTGAATGATTCATGAACCATGGAAAAATAATAGTATGCGATAGGATAATTGCACTATATCAGAATACATATGCACAAGGGGGCAGAATTAAGGTTGAGATTTATTAAGACAACAGCACTACAATGTTCTGGCCCAAATTTTCATTAAGATACCAAAAGGCACTTCTGCAAAATTTCACCTTTATTCCCTCAGCCAATTTAGCACCTGGGTAGTTCATATGACAGAAGATTTATTTATTTAAATTAGAGAAGTATATTCTTTCCTCTTGTTCTCTTACTCAAAAGAGTGCCTAAATCATATTCACGCAGCTCTTTTTGGAAAGTCACTCTCAGGAGATGCCAGGCCTGGAAAACTTCAAATCATAAGATAACTTTCTGAATTAAGCAAATGGAAAAAAATGGAACACTTAAGAAACCTTAACTATAGCTATTGTTATACATTCTAGCTATAATTTAGTTTATTTCATCATAATGAAAAATGCATCACCTCATGAAACATGAATTGTGAAATAAAAATCACTCTTCACTTACAGGAGTAGAAAGCAAAAAGTGGGAGTCTCACCTGCTGTAAAAAAGGCACAGCTCCTTTGGTTTCAATGGAGCGACACTGATTGACACAGGCTGGAGATCTGAACTTGAGAAGAAAGGTTGTTTGGCAGTCGAGGAGCATACAGAGAAGGAAAACTGGTTCCATTTCTCTGAACTCATAGCCCTCAGATAGGCACTGTGGCCAACTCTACATGATGTCTACCCCCCTTCATTAAAAAATCCTTTTGTGATTCCCAGCTGCTAATCAATTATAATGGTTTGCTCTGAGGCTCACAGATTACCAGGCACCAACTATAGGATCATACTGAGGAAAGAGGTGATCTTTATATGAGCTGCAGTTTAAGCAATGGGAAAAGTTTGGGCCAGTTCTTCTATACTCTGAATTTGTTCATCTTTCCATAGAAGAAATTTCTAATTATAAACAACCTTAGCATCCACCTGTAGAAGTGTGTTTTTATTGTGATGCTCAACTATCTTCAGAACAGTATGATCTATAGAAAGGAATCATGTAACTGTTAGGGACTTACTTTTCCTTAGCAGCCCTTCTTTCCTTTACGTTTCTGTGAAAGTACACTTGAAAACTAGTTTCCAAAGTGAATTTAGCCCCTTGTATCCACTAGCAAGTATTTGCAAAAAGGACAAGCTCCCAAAACATACCACATTTCTAACTCAAAGTTCCTGATTTACACAGAGCTTTAGCTCGTCAGTGTCTTCTCCATTTAGCTCCTTCCTACACAGTTTTATACTGTGAGCATTTCAGTCAGAAGCTTCTCCAGTTCAAACAACTATGAAAGCTTTCCAATGGATTATTCTGTTCAACAGGTTATAATAATAAAGGAAGCTTTCAAGAGTACTTCTTCCAAATTCTATTTATGTCCCTGGCCAGTTTGGAATATTGGCTCACTATTTATCTTTGTTTGATTCCTCTAGGTTCTCAAAGTTTCTTGCCTTGAACCTTTTCTTGAAAGGCAAAAAAACAATGTTCTTCATGCTGCTAATTTTGTTTAGTATAAAAAAAATTACTTTTCATTTACTCCAACTTAAGATTCACAGTTGAATATAAAATTCTCAGAGTTTCAAGCAGTATTAAAATGTTAAAATCCTACCAAAGTTTACAGCTTAATTATATCCTGCCACAGAAAGGATTTTTTTTTTAATTTTTTGAAGTCTCTGGAAAGAACCCACCCAGGTTCTTACATTCATATACACACACATCCATGCTTAGTGGATAAGCCTTATTTCACCATAGCCTAACCAAACTGGCCAGCTCACTTTCCATACTCCCAAACATTCTCTACATATACCATCTCTTATAAGAACGGCCACAGTGGGTCAGACCATCTTGCCTAGTATCCTGTCTTCCAACTGTAGGCATTGCCAATTGCTTCAGAGGGAATGAATAGAATAGGTAATCAAGTGGATCTATCCCCTCAGCCATTCCCAGCCTCTGGCAATCCCTGCCTATCCTGGCTAATAAGTTCATGGAGAATAGGTCCATCAATGGCTATCTAGTTTTTTTTTTAAACCCGTTCTAGTCTTGGCCTTCTTAACATCCTCTAGCAAAGAGTTTCACAGGTTGACTGTACGTTGTATGAAGGAATGTTTTAAACCTGCTTCCTATTAATTTCATGTGGTGACCCCTAGTTTAGATGTTGAGAAGTAAACGAACACTTCCTTATTTACTTTCTCCCCACAAGCCATGATTTTACTTCTATCCCATACCCCTAAGTCATCCCTTTTCAAAGCTGAACTATCCCAATGTTTTCTCTCCTCATATGGAAGTTTTTCCATAACCCTAATAATTTTTGTTGCCTTTTTCTATGCCTTTTCCAATTCGAATGTATCTTTGAGATGTGACAACCAGATCTGCATGCAGCATTCAAGATGTGGTATTACAATGGATTTATAAAGAAGCGATATAATATTTTGTCTTATTATCTAGCCCTTTCCTAAGGATTTCCAACATTCTATTAGCTTTTTTGACTGCCACTGCACATCGAGTGGATGTTTCCAGAAAACTATCCACAATGACTTCAAGATCTTTGAGTGGTAACAGTTAATTTAGATCCCTTCATTTTGTATGTACAGTTGGGATGAGGTTTTCCAATGTGCATTACTTTGCATTTATCAACATTGAATTTCATCTGACATTTTGTTGCCCAGTCACCCAGCTCTGTGAAATCTTTTACAACTCTTCGCAGTCTGCTTTGGACTTAACGCTCTTGCATAGTTTTGGATCATCAGCAAACGTTAACGCCTCACTGTTGACCCTGTTTTTCCCAGATCGTTTGTGAATATGTTGAACAGTAGCGGCCCTAGTACAGACCTCTGGGTGACACTATTTACCTACCTCCAGTCTGAAAACTGACCGTTTATTTCTACCCCTGGTTTCCTATTTTTTTAAACCAGTTACTGATCCATTCCTGCACAGTAGAACTTTTCTTCCTCTGAGGACTATGACTCACTCAAAAAACCCAAACCAACCACACATGCCCAGTCCTAATAGGGTCAAGGAGTTTTTACTCAGGCTTAATCCTCTTGCTTTCTGCTAAATATCTAATCCCATTCCTCCATTCTAGTGCAGACAGATTTTAAACAGCAATGTCCTCTTTTCCAAAGACAGTTTGTCCCTCTGCCTTCTACCCAGGCTCTGCAGATTTGAGGAGCAAGTGATCCAAAACTTCTAATTGGGATGGCTGGCCCGGCAATGTACTATGAGCACCCATATGAGCCATCAGGACAGTCAAACTTCTAATATTTTTAAATAGGAAGGGCTTAAGTGGAATGCCACATCCCTCCTGATGATGATTCACTTCACCACTTTAGCAAGGCCCAGTGCTTTGAACAACTGAATAAGAATAAGAATTGCCTTAATGTTTTCTGCTCAGCTAGCAGACGGGGACAAGGGCAAACAAGGACAGATGTATAGCATTTTGTTTTGAGCACAATTGTAGCTTGGTTCTGAGTTCAGGATCAGATTATAGGTCCAACGCTCCCATTTCAGGCTAAATGGAGAAACAGGCCACAACTTTTATCCAGCTATTGAACGCCATTGTCCGGATGTTCCCTGTCAACCAGGTAGGAACACCACAACACTGAATTACTGTCCTCTGCCACCAGCTAGTTCTCCTTTTTGGAGAACTTTGGCTCCCTACATCTGTATTCTTCTAGTTACAGTATCTTCCCAAATAGTTAACACCTAATTTCTCAGAGTCAAATCTTGCCATGTTAAAGAGGCTCATCCACAAGAGTGGCAGCCATTTTCATCTTGGTAATGTCTGCCACAAGAGTTAGGATTAGTATTAATTTATCCTTAATGAATAAGACAGTCTACTCTTCTGATGCTTTTTGTCTAATAGATGAGAGTGAATGCTGCATTCCCATTTCCTACTGTACCTTCAACACATCACATGTGTAGTCATATCACTCGGACTGGATTTGTAAGAAGTAGGTTTTTATTAAATTCCACCTACCCAAAATTTGTGAGCCTCCATGTAATGCACAAGAAAAAAATAGGGCATTAGTACTACATGTAGATATGAGCTTTTACCAGTAATGAGGTCTATGCTACAATGTGTTTGCTGGGAGTTGAGGGCTCTTCACATCTTTCAGGATTCCTCTGCACCTTTGCATATGCGGGTATTCCCCTAATATCTTCATTGGGGACGAGTTCTAGAAGTCCATCAGCCAGGGTAGAATATTAAAATGGCTGCATTGCAGCCCAAAAGTACCATGCGCTCAGGATAATAGCTCCTTTCTGGAGCTCAAGCAGAATAGGAAGGGACATGCAACCCAAAAACTACTCCTCTAATATGAAAAATAAGAAAGGAATGATCTGGAAAGGAGGAGCACATGACATAGGCCAATGATGGTGAGAGACCCTCCACTTCATTCCTCCAGATTAGACTGGCTCATCCTCACTGTTCTGCATCCTAGCCACCCATGAGGCAAGGAAGCCCATGACCTCCACTTCACTTCTAGAAAGTTTTGTTTTGTTAAACCTGTTTGGTAGGCCAAGCCCAATGCCCATCCAACACCCCACTCTTATCTGAGCTGGAAGAAACTGCTGCAGGCGGTGTAACCTCTGGGAGTTATGAAGAGCATTTGTTTGAATGCTTAGTGTGCTTGCCCTAGGGCAAGTCTACAACTCCCTGCAACCACTGAGCTGGGCTTTAAAACATTTGTTTTGGAACACGAATGACAAGCAAGTCTTTCTGCTGAGTAGGTCAGCCTTCTAGGGTGCCAGTGTCTGTGGCCCTCTGGGGCTTGTGCTGGATCATGCTTCTAAGCAATAAGACCCAACAGGCAGTGCAGGATTTGGCAATTATATCCCTGAAAGATATATATAGGCATAAGGCCAAAGGCTGAGTTACTTTAACCACCCAATCAGCACCAAAATCACATTGAACTTCAAAGCCTAGAGTTTCTTATGGCTAATCGGAAATACAGTTCACCAATAAATAGAGGGAGATTGTCCCCTCTATACACTGAATAGACACAATTGCACAGGTATGCTAATGACAGCCAGTTACAAAGCTCCATTTGTGTCTAGCATTCTAGCCAAACCTGTATTACTGATAATCATATGATTTAACGTAAGAGAAATTGTGAATTTGACAGAATTGGGGTTTAGCCCCTCTGCACAAATAAAGTAAATTTATGCCTCTTTATTCCGTAAGAAATAGGGCCTTCACCACTACCTTCTCTCTTTCAGTCTCGGCTTCTTCCCATATCATTTTGAAAGCTTTCTATTCTGCTTCTGCTGTGAATTTCCAGCTTGTCATTGGTCTATCTTGACACCTCTTAGTCTGGAGATTCCAGTCCAACACCCGTCTTGTTAGGTAGTTTGGTTCTTTCCTCCATGTGTCCCCTAAGCCATCTCTATTTTTGTTCCACAATTTCCTATCATATCTATTTCATCCTCCTCCAGAGCAATTCATTTGAATTTTTCTGGCTAGCTAATGTTTGGAATTTGTCTAAGGCATCTGTTTATAAAAAACTTTAGATAGTAAGGTCTTAAGTGTTCAAATTCAGCACCATATAGTAAGAGACTTTACAATGGTACTAAATATTTGAAGTTGAGTTCAGAGGGCAAGGTTTCTGTTTCTCCAGATCAGCTTTAGGATTGCAAAGGCACATCTTGCTTTTCTTATTCTGCATAAAGACGCATCACTAGAATAAACCTGATTTATATTCCCCAATCACTGGTATGTAGGAATACACTTAAAGACTGTTTCTACATAAGGTTCGTTTAAAAGGAGTAAGTTTCTTGTATGTGAGCATTAGACACACTTAAGAGGTCTCAGCTGACAGTGAGTTATCAACACCTTCAGAAATCCACACCCAGCAACAGTGTTTACCCTCTAGCGATCTAAGCCAAGACTGCTACTATCGGAATATAACCAGAAAAAAATGGAAGGCCAAAAAAAAACCCAATGAACCACCACATTAAGAGGCATATAACTAGTTTCCTACCTGAAAAATACTCCTCAGTCCTTGCTGACCTTTGATAATACTTAAGCAACCATGCAAAAGGAAGAGATATGGCCAATTCCTGTACATTTAAGTGAGAAAAATAGGCATGTCATACTATGCAAAAACCACAAGATTAAGTCAACAGGACAGCCAACAAACTGTCAAAACTGGTTTGTATATTTTATTGAAATTATTGTTTTGAGATGGTTCTGTGTTGTATAGCTAATTATTTTTATTCTTTAAGTGATTTATTCCACAATTTCAGACAGAATTGTGGTGTATTAATGAGATGAGGTGGTCTTCATTTTGGACAGAAAGCTCAGACCAAAAGAAATTAAAAAGAAATGATAAAGTAAAGCAGAATCCAGCAATGCATTCACCAGAGACATTTGTTATGAAATGGAATCAAAATAAAAGCCATCTCACTTTAAAGATTTGGCCCCTATGTTGTGTCAAGAGGGGCTTGGTTCTTGTTCATTTACACTAAAAGCAGCTTTACAGTTCTCAGAGGAAGAGACTAAATTGTTTGCAAATGGATGGTTATATTTTACAAAAAGAGAATGGCTAAATGTGAAACATATGGTTTTCCTCAAAGCTTTGTTCTATTTTTAATTCCAGTTGGAAAGCTCTATCTTCCTGAACAGCCTTCATATAAAAATATTTTCAAATTTTGGACACAACATTCTGCAGATTTGCGTTCTAACTATCTGATCATCACAGAAATAAGACGAAAGTTTCGGCAACTCAGATAAGCAACACCACAGCGAAGACGTTTTCTAATCAAATATTAAACTGGTAAAACTATTCAGTATTAATGTTATATACCATCTTCTTGATTACTAGAGAGTAATCATGCAGTAAAATAAAATTAAACTTCATAGATTTTATGCAATGCAATCCTCTTCCATATTTGTTAGCCTCTCCTTAAACTTTATGGGCAAATCCAATGCTTTCCAGGGCACCGAGAAGATAATACTGCATAATATGCGTAGGAGGCTGATTTTATGAACACCACTGCACATTTTATTTTAAATAAAACCCACATCACATGTTTTCCCTCCTTATGTATACCACAGAATTATCTTGGACTAAGGTGAGAAAAACAATTTCTCAGGAGGTCCTATCCAATTTCTTATCAATCTATAACACAGAGGAGTGTTCTCTGCTGTCATGGTGACACGGTTACTTCTCATAGATACCTCAGCTGTCAGCCTAACCCTAAATAGAGTTCGCAAAGCATCATTCCCTGTACAATCTAAGGGATATGGCTGTATTGCTCTCAATTATGTTTCCGTGTTAGCAAGAAATGAAGCATATAAAATCCACACAAATACCTGGCTCTTTTATAAAGCTTACAATAGCATCTCTGATGCCAGCACACTTATGAATATTTTCATTTAAGGTTGAGGTTTTAACTCTGACGAAAGGAAGAAAATTTAGCGTTTTAACTATTCTTAACTGGCATCCTTGTATATAGTTATTTTACATGAGTATCTTCACAATTTCTACAGAACCTTCCCACAAAATGTATAGTGTCAGCCTTAACGTACAGGTCTATTGTGAAAAGTGCCTTAAAGTGACTGGTGTTGCATGTTTGTGTACAATTGATTCACATCAAATTTATTCCATTCACAAATTAAAAATGTGTTTTCTACTCATTAGCTGTCATATCTAACCTAGGTTCTGAAAGTTAAGACCTTCTCACATTACCATCACAGTTAAAGATTCTGCAGGCTAATTTATGCCTTCCCCTACATCTGTTCAAACCTGTTTGTCTTCAGTGAATTAGCCGAGATGTAACAGCATAATTTGACTACAATGAGTTACACAGGTGTAACTTAAGAGTCTTCAGGAACTTTAACACCAATATGTGAAGTGGAAAGAATCCAACATGACTTTTGGAGCCCAGGCAAATTTGCAGAGCTGGGGCAGGGGGAAGGAGAGAGGGAAAACAGATTTTAATTGGTAAAATGTGAATTTGAGATGACATCTGTGAGGCACAAATATAGTGCTCCAGTTTTAGAGTCCCCTCTCTCAGACTCAACTTGTACTTTAAGGCCTTGTTTACACTAGAAGACAACAAGGCCTGTCACTTAACATTATGTCAGCTGGATGTGGTTTAAATGTGAATTTCCTAAAGGTCACAGAGCCAAAATGAAGCTGATTTAACCCCAGTAGTGCTGTATTGATGTTTCCACTAACCGGACTGGGGAGGCATTCAACATAGAAAACCAAAACCTTTATTTACAATGATTTTTCTCCCTTCTTAAATCTTCCCAGCATTTGTTTTTTCTCAAAAAGACAGCCCAAAACGCATTATGTTGTGTCATTCTAGATACTAGAATTCTCAAATTACAGAAGTAGTTTAACAGATGTGGCTTTTTAAAAGTTACAATACTAATGATGTATATGATGATTTTGCTCCTTGGAATTGTTTAGGGAGTTTTCAATTTAAAAAATTAATTCTTGCATGGTAACCTTGGCAAATTTAATGTACCACATTAAAACAAAATCAGGAGTAAGCTGTTGCTGCATGTTCAGTAACTGTTCAAGTGAAATTTGGTTATACTAAAACAAACCAAAAAATAAGCAAAAAGAATTTGACTTTCATTATTCATTAACTGCTGATAACTTTTCAATATTGATATTAAAGTTATAGGAATTGAAATCTATAAAGATAGTAAACTAAATTTCTTCAGACTTCCCACCTCAGTAACTTAAAAATAGACTTCTTCGAGAGAGGGGGATCATGCCCTGCCAAAAAAAGAAAAAAAAAATCACCCATAGGTGGAGAAAAATGGCAAAAATGTTGTGTCAGATCAAGGCAACTGCACCTGTATTGCACCTCCATGGTCCATTATAGCAGACACTAGGCTCCCAGCTCCTCATCCATCACCTCTTGGGCACAGTCCCATCTCTCTCTCTCTCTCCATTCTAACTGGGGGATCTTTGAGACTGCACAGTTCCTTGCTTCACTGTGAAATCTCCAGCAAGACAGACTGCCTGAAAAGTCCTTCCGAACCCACAATTGGGAATTCCCCATGGCTGCAAGTTCTTAACTGCCTCAGAACCAGAACCAGAATAACCATGAATAGCTCAGGGTTTCCTTTATATACCTTGGTCCTTTCATCTTGGCCTCATGCAACAAATGATCAGCAGACAATGACTCACTTCTGAGGGCAAAGCTTCAAAAAGCTGGGTTTTCATATTACCACAGATAAGGAATTTGTATTTGCCTTCACTTAAATATCTCAGGAAAGCTACTTAATGCTTCTTGTTCCAAGAGTCCATTCTTGTCTAGCACACTGAACTGCCAGGTATCATATCTGTGACATCCTGCCCTCCCCAACCCTCTCCCTCCCCCCTAGAGGTTACATAAAATCCCAGTCCACAACAATACATAAGACACTCACTTAGCACACTGGGCCCCAAAAATACTTTAACTTAATTCAATAAGTTATTGCACAGATATTGCTGAATACTGCCACATCTGTCACAGCAAGATCAAGGAACCAGTGAAAACCCAGAGCCTTCCTGAACCACAGGCTGCTATCCTGAGCACACCACCACAAAAGGGAGGAATTGGTTGTGAATCTGAAGGTGGAAGGCAATCTCAGTGGAAGTGATCATGGAATTATAGATTTAATGATTCTAAGAAAGGTAGTATTAAACAGCCACAGAATGAGGACAATGGATTTCAAAAAAGCAGACTAGCAATGTTAGAACTGGTAGGTAGGTCCCACAGAAAGAAAATCAAAGGGATAAAAGGAGGAGTTCAGGAAAGCTGGCAGTTCCTCAAGGAAACATTATTAAAGGCACTACTGCAAACTATATTGATGCAAATGAAAGATAGGAAAAATAGTAAGAGGCCCATAGGACTATCAGGGGCTCTTTAATGACCTGAAAATCAAAAAGGAATCCTACAAAAAATGGAAATGTGGAAAAATTGCTAAAGTGGAGTACAAAAGTATAGCACAAGCATGTAGGACAAAAATCAGAAAAACTAAAGCACAAAATGTGTTAAACCTAGTAAGGGACATAAAAGGCAACATGAAGAGAATCTTTAAATACATTAAGAGCAAGAGATGTATTCCAGTCAGCAAGCCCTGATTAAATACACTGTAGAGTATTTAAGGAACTAGCTGAAGCAATTTCATGAGCATTAGCCATTATCTCTGAGAACTCATGGAGGACAAGGTCTCAGATGATTGGAGAAGAGCAAATATAGTACCTTTCTTTAAAAAAGAGGAATAAGGAAGACCTGGGAAATTATAGACAAGGCAGCCTAATTCCAATATCTAGCAAGATACTAAAACAAATTACTAACTAATGAATCTGTGAGCACCTAAGAGGTAATAGGATTATAAGGAATAGTTCACATGGATTTGTGAAGAGCAGATCATACCAAACTTAACTAAATTGCTGCCTTTGACAAGGTTACTGGCCTACTGGATAGAGGATCAGTAGACATAATATATCTTGATTTTAAAAATGCATTTGACAGTCCCACATGATATTCTCTTAATCAAACTAGGGAAATGTGGTCTAGGTAAAATTACTATAATGTGGAAGTACAACTTTTTGAAAGACTGTATTCAAACTGTAGTTATCAATGATTTGCTGTCAGATTTGGAGGGTGTATCTAGTGTAGGGGTCAGTCCTGAGTCTGGCACTATTCAATATTTTCATTTATGACTTGGATAATATAGTGGGGAATATGCTTATAGAATTCACAGACAAGCTGGGAGGGTTGCAAGCACTTTGGAGGACAGGACTAGAATTCAAAGTGACCTTGACAAACTGGAGATGGTCTGAAATCAGCAAGATGAAATTCAATAAAGAAAAATGCAAAGTACTTCACTTAGGCAGGAAAAAAGTCAAATGCACAAATACGAAAAGGGGAGTAACTGTCTACGTGGAAGTGCTGCTGATCTGGTGGTTATAGTGGATCACAAATATGAATCAATGTAATGCAGCTGTGAAAAGGCTAATATTCTGAGATGTATTAATAAGAGGACTCTGACACAGGAGCCAATTGTCTCACTCTACTGGGCATGGGTGAGGGCCCCATCTGGAGTACTGTGTGCAGTTTGGGGCACCACAATTTAGGAAAGATGTAGACAAATTGGAAAGAGTCCAGAGAAGAGCAACAAAAATTATAGGTTTGGAAAACCTGACCAATAAGGAAAGGTTGAAAAACTGGGCACGTTAAGTGTTGAAGGAAAAAAAAAAAACTGAAGGGACCTGATAACTAGAGCTCTGCAAATCTGTGGATATCAGCTGCACACACATGGATCATTTGTGGATCACATGCAGATAAAAAAAATGTTATATCTGTGCAGAGCTCTACTGATAAATCTTCAAGTGTGTTAAGGGCTGTTATAGAGGATTGTGATTATTTGCTCTCCATGTCCACTGAAGAAGGTAGGACAAGTAGTAATGAGCTTAATCTACAGCAAAGAAGATTTAGGCTAGAAAGTTTTTCCTAACATCGAATTATAAGGGTAGTTAAATTCTGGAATAGGCTTCCAAAGGTGGTTGTGGAATCTCCATCACTGAAGGTTTTTAAGAACAGGTTGGGCCACTCCTAGGTCACCCACTCATGTCAAATGTTCTTAAGTCTATAGCCTAGTCTGGCTAAACTAAAAATCTTACAGACCTCAGCTGGTAGGACTTCCATTCCAGCCATGCTTTAATTATATACCCAATACATACTCATCACTCCTAAGTACCTGTGAATTAATCATATAACTTAAATCTATTTAGCATACATTGGCATATGAATTGACCATAACCCCAAACATCACAATGATAGATGAATAAGGAATAGACGACACCATGTATGTTCAAAGTGCCCAAATTACTGTAGGACAGAAAGCTGAACTATTAGAATTTGCTGTCTCTTGACTGCTTGATTACTCATACCAAACAATGTAATTTACCTTAGTTTTTGCATTTAAATTCCTAGTTTTTCTAAGAAGGGAAGAAGCATTACTCTATGCAGTGCCCTCTGACTTTACCTAAACTCTACCTTAATCAAGGAGTCCTATATCTGGAAGGATTTAAGTGAGAACTTAGCTCAGTAGTTATTAACTGAGCACAGGCCAAGGCTGAAAGTTCACTGCAAGATCACTGATTGCACATTTGTCAGCGCTGTTCAGAGTATCTCAATCCCAGAAAGGAAAATCCTGAAGGACTAGATTCTCAATTAGCTTCAAGGCCTATTTACACAACTTAAGTGGCACAGAGGAGTTCTAACCCAGCTACAAATGGCCAGCAGAAAATGTTCCTGTTGAATAGAACTCCCTATTGGCATTTCCTCTGCTCCCCACTCTGGTCAAAGGGAATGCACTAGAGAAGGGACACAGTGTTTTGGAGTGGGGTTTTTTTTAGGCGCTTCAGAGGAGAGCTCTGCCAAGACAATCCTCATCTTTTGCAGCATCCATTCAGGGTGTTATGCTATTTGCACAATTTACAAGCTCTGACAGAGCTGATGGAAGAGAAGATCTGATGTTTGGAGATTCAATTAGAAACTATGGTTGCGTTTCAAAGGGGATTCAAGCAGCTGATAGAGGGAAGGCAAGAGGATACTGAAGGGAAAACTAAAGACTCCCAGATGTAAGCTGGACTGGAAGAACTGTTGAGGGTAGACTGCTTGGTGAAGAAAGTGGCCAGTGGAGGCATGTGACTATGACAGCTAGACAGAGAAGACAACCAACTAGTGAAGGAGAAATAAAACTCAGGAACAGATTGGGGCACAGGAGCCAGTAACAGAAGGCAGGAGGGCACAAAAAGAGAGAAGAGCAAACTAGTCCTATAAGAAGAGAAGAGTCAATGGAGATAGCCAGAATTTGGAGTCCCAGGAGGACAAAGGATGACCCTCAAAGATTGCAAGGGAGAATAAAAGACAAGAGGACTTGCAGCAACACCAGGAAGAGGCAAATCTAGGTGACTGCTGACTGCCTACTAAGAAAAACAGAGCTGATCCAGAGAACAGAAGGGTTCACTGTCTGCTGGGAGTTAAAACACAGGATGTGGGACCTGAGGTCGAAGATGATCCTAATGGGAGCAGGACAGAATCCACTGTTTTTCCTTCACATGGGAACAAATGATATTGCTAGATTCTGGCTGGAATATATCAAGGGAGACTATGCTGGGGAAGACACTTAAAGAAATGGACATTCGTGTGATCTTCAGTAGCATTCTGTCACTAGAGGAGGAGAATGAAAGTGAGACAAGATCATCAACAGATGGCTCGGGCCGTGGTGCTGTAAGGAGGACTTTGTGACTCCCAGTGGTCAAACATCCCATTCCTGGACAGAGGATTGTTCTCATGGGATGGATGCCACCTGAGTAGAGGGAGAAATAGACGTCTGGGATGGAGGTTGGCACCACTCATGAAAAGAGCTTTAAACTAGGAATTTGGAGAAGACAGTTGGAAGATGCTCATGTAATCTGCACTCCTGATTCTAATATTGACCTGGGGGAGGGGGAGGTGGAATCAAGATAAAGAACACAGCAAGGGAGAAAGGAACAGCAGTGGGTAGGAGACTGGACATCAAGAGAAAAGATAGTGCCAGTATCAATGATGCTAACGGGCAGGTAGGCAACATTGCCAGTAGAATGACTGTCCCTAATCAGATGAGAATCTAGGCAAAGCCAAGCAGAAACAACTAAGATGTCTGTGCCTCAATGGGTTACAAAAGGGAGGAACTAGAACTACTGGTGCAAGAAGGGAAACCAGATATTATCCTACTAACAAACAGTGAAATAGTAGTCATGACTGGAGTATTGGTATTGGGGGGTATGTGCTGTTCAGGAAAGAAAAAGAAAAAAGGTAAAAAGTGGTGGAGTAGCATTGTATGTTAATGATGAAGTACCTTAGAGAAATTAGAAGTGATAGAATGGATAAAACAGTCTGCTTGGCTAAAAAAAATCACTTGGGAAAGAAAACTATCAGAGGCTTCCCTGGGACAGTACTTAAAGTATGCTACAGACCCACAGGATCCAATGTAACTATGGATAGGGACCTGATTTTTTTTAATGAAAAAATTGTACTGGGAATTGTGTGATTATAGGGTAACTTTAATATCCTCCAATCTCTGTCTCAGGAAAGAATTACTAATAAGGGTAGGGTCCAGATTTTCCTGGATGAGATACCTGACTGATTTCTTCACCAAAATAATCACCAAACCAACAAGAGGAGATGCACTTTTTCAATTTAGGATTGATGAGTAGTGAGGACCTCATAAAATAACTGGTTGTAGAGGACAACCTTGGTTCAAGTGATTGATCATGAGTTAATCCAGTTTAAGCTAAATGAAAGGATAAACAAAAATAGGTCTACAACTAAGGTCTTTATTTCAAAAAGGCAAGCTTTAAAAATTTAAGGGAATTAGTTAGGGAAGTGGACTGGACTAAAGAACTCAAGAATCTGAATGTGGAGAAAGTTTGGAATTACTTTAGGTCAAAGTTGCAGGCTCTGAAGCCTGCAACCAAAGCAATGGGAAAAATTAGTAGGAAAGGGCTGTAGACCAAGCTGGATGAGCAAGCATTTCAAACAGGTGATTAAGTAGAAAGCCATAAGGAATGGAAGATGGGATGGATCAGCAAGGAAAACTACCTCATGGATGTCAGAAAGTGTAGGGGAAAAGTGAGAACTGCCAAAAGCCAAGCAGAGTCAAACCTTGCAAAAGAAAGTAAAATCAACTGTAAAAAGTTCTAGAGTGCTATGAATTTAATAAAAAAAAACCATACCCCAAGGGAATAAATGGCACTACAAAGAATGGAGGACAGGGTGAAGATTACAGATAATTTAAATCTGGCCCAACACCTAAATAAATACTTCGCTTTAGTTTTTAATAAGGATATTGAGGAGCTTTGTGGTAGTGGCAAGTTGGTTAAGTGAAATGAGGATATGGAAGTAGAAATTACCTCATCCAAGGTGGAAGTCAAACTCAAAGCTTAAAGGGATCAAATTGGGAAGTCCCACATAATCTCCATCCAAGAATATTAAAGGAACTAGCACATAAAATCACACACCCAATACAGATTCATTAAACCAGGAGGTTGTACCCTATGACTGCAGAATTGCTAATAAAGTACCTATGTTTAAGGAAGGGGAGAAATTGACCTGGGAAACTACAAGCCTGTTACTTTGGCCTGAATTGTATGAAAGGTCTTGGAACAAATTTTGTAAGAAAATAGTTAAGGTCAAAGAGGTAAATAGTAATTGGGATAAAATACAACACTGTTTTACAAAAAGGAAATGTCTTACTGAAATCTAGGTAGATGTACTGCATCTGATACAGTTCCACATGGGGAATTAGTTAAATTGGAAAAGATGGGGATTAATAAGAGAATTGAAAGACGGATAAGGAACTGGTTAAAGGGAGACTACAACAGGTCATACCGAAAAGTGAACTGTCAGGCTGGAAGGAGGTTCCTAGAGGAATTCCTCAGGGGAGCATGCACTGGGGGCACCTGGGCCTCTGGCCACTGATCGCTGACGCCCAAGTAGTCACAAACGTCCAATAAAGTCACAGAATCCATGACTAAATTATATCCTTATTTACGAGAGAAGACATAAGGAGCTTTTCTTATTTAGAATAAGCTAATGAAGGGTATGGGGAGATATGACTGTTCTCTATAAATAGATCAGAAGGGTACATACCAGGGAGGGAGAGGAATTAAAAGTAAGCACCAATGTTGATACAACAGATACAAAATGGACATCAAGTTTTGATTTGAAATTAAACTAAGGTTTCTCACCACCAGAGTGCAGTTCTGGAACAGCCTTCTGAGGGGAGCAGTGAGGGCAAAAAACCTAACTGGCTTCAAGACTGAGCTTGATAAGTTTACGGAGGGATGATATGATGAGATTGCTTACAATGGCATGTGGTCCACCAGTGACTGCTAGTATCCCCAGTGACAGGGATTCGTTTGAGGAGCACAAGATGGCATCAAGCAGTAAAAAAAGTCAGTCTTACCCAGCTGCTGTGAATTGCCTCTGTTCAGTTTGACTATTCCAAAACTGAATTTTCAAAAATAGAGTCTCTATGAAATTTAAAACCGTAAGATGATGCTTTTTCTGATACTTGTGCTTGTAATAATAAAATGAAGAGCATGGCATGCAAATTAATTTTTTTAACCCTCTTATGCCTAGATTTAAAGCTATATTACATGACCCACTAATTTAACACAGTAGGAGTTCCAGACTCAGGTTCAAAGAATTAATTTTACAAAATGAAGCCAACGACTAAAGTTATTTTTCCCTGCATGCTTCAAGAGTTACCTCAACTGTGAGGTGAACAGGCAACCTCTTAGAAAGAGCAGGCAAAAAAAAAAAAAAGAGACACAGTAATCGAACTTTAGTTCATTCCTGGACCCCTGCTAAGCAAACATTGCAAACATAGCCAAGATCTAGCTGCTGGGCTCAGTTTATGAAGTAACAAAGGATCGTCTTGAAAGCATCTAATATATTTCTCTTGGGACCTTATTTGCATGAGGTTCTCCTGGAGGTAAACAGTCATAGCAAGAGCCACAAAAGCACCCAAATACCACCATTTACATGTAGAATGGCATGAAAACAAAACATAACCAAGCCTTCAAGAAAAGAAAAGAAAATGGCAGAACCTTGTGTGAATAAAGTTTCCATGGTATATAAAACTCATTTAAAATTATACTTTTGTTAAGTGTGTGTCAAGCCCACAAAACAAAGAATTCAGACTTCAAGTTGAAAAGCTGGATTTAAAGCGCTGGTGAAATTCATCCCTGATGTAATGCTATTAAAGACAGGAGTTAAACTAGGAATTAATTTGGGATTGTGTTTAATTTAATCCATTTCTCTCCTGCCTTGTACCTTGGGTGGTCACTTACATTTGCAAAGTTAGTGTTAAGTTGCTAGCAGTAAACCACTATTCAATCAGAATTCCTCATTCATTTAAATCTGATAGCATTTTAGCACTTTTCACGTGTATAAACAAACTACACAAGGTACAAGACAGCGGAGAATCAAGCCTATTGGGTCTGATTCACCAGTGTCATACTTCAGTTTTATACAAATTTTAAGAAGGTACATTGGCATAAATCTGAAACAAAGTAGTGGTGAAACACACTACATATGAAAGGTCACTCAATAGCTTGAACTATGAGAAGAACTTACAAGAGGGCAAGTTAATGCATGAGTCACTTACGATACTCAGTTTAAATTGTGGATCTTCTAGTTTTTATGGATTTTAGTGAAAAGACTTGGAAAATGTTTTTGCATTTGTATGGATTAATTTCCATAAGTATTTTTCATTAATATTAAAGAAAATTCTATCAGTAACATAACTTGCCTCTTATACTCCTCAGATAAGTATTTACTTGAAGAATCTGATATATTTTGGCAAAGAACATGTTGAGACTTCCAAAACTTGCATTATTAAGCTGATCACATATGTATGTATTCAATAAAGTGTGTATTTGATCCAATCAATCTGATTAGTAATATAAAAATGCATACCCACAGAAGTGTACACCAACTTCTTAGATTACATTGAAATGTGTAGTTGCATTTCTCGCAACATTGAGCATCACTGCCACTTTAAGACCTCAATGTCTTTTCAATTCATTGTTTCTCTAACTTAACTATCAAAAGGCCATAGATCCTGATTAAATGCAAAAATTCAAGGGAGTGTTTTCAAGAGGGGATTTGAGCACAGAGAGCACATGAAGTCATGAAAATTCGAGTTCCTAGCCTTCTAACAACTTTAAAAATGCTGAAACCTCCTTAAATTTAAGAAAAGGAAGGAGATTCACTATTAAACAGAACTGCAAGTTGCACATTACAGCTAAATTAGAAGCCCCTTGGGGGGAAAAGGGTTTTCTAATGGAAGCTGACAAACCCTTAGCCATAATAGCATGAACAGGGCAATGCTAAAATTGTTGAATCAACAGCAACAGTCTCAAACTAGAGGGATTTTGGGTAATCCATAATCTTTAATGTCAAAACGATGCCAGAAATTTCAATTAAATTAATCCCATTTAGGTTTAATATTGTTACCTTTCTGAAGTGAAAAATCAATGTAATTAAATTATAACGATAAGCATTCTCCCTCTGTCATTTCAGTACTCATTTATTGGACCCTTTTTGCTCAGCCAGAATATGGAGGTCATTTCACTGGGATGTTACTTCTATTGCCAGCTCACTCTCCCTACATACCTAAGACAGTCACCTTGCCCTAAATGAGGATACTCATTTTGCATAGTTGCTGTCAGCAGAGGGTTCCCAAAGACAGACTCAACTTTGAGAGAGTTTAGGTCAGTATCACAGCTGAATGTGACTGGAGAGGCATAGTGGATAGAGCACTGGACTGGCATTCAGTTCCATTCCTGACAGCCAATAGCCTGCTGGATATCTCAAGCAAGCACCTCTCTGCACTTCAGTTTCCCCATCTGTAAAATAGGAATAATGATGCCAAACACCTTTGTATAGTGCTTGGAGAGCTACGGATGAAAAAACTGGTATTAAGATGGTTAATATTACTCCATCAGAAAAAGGAACTCGTATGCAAAGTGGGGCAAATCCTGTTTCTTCTCTGTGGATTCCCCTAGTGCTATTCTGCAGTATGAGTAAGGGTAGGTTTTCACAGAGAAGGCCAAACAAAAGTTACATACCTCCTTTGTAGCAGTTAACAGGATGTGCAGGGACAGGGCAGGCTTCTGCAGCTATACAGATACTTCATCCTCTTCTAAGAGGTTTGTAGGGACTATTTTATAAATCTCTTAAAATCTGAGAGAAGGGTAGTATGGTACACATTAGATGGAATTTTTACATGCAACTCCATCACCATCACACACAAAAGAGTACAAATGGTGCAGTATCTGCTTCCTTTTTTTTTTTTAAATAAAGCAAAATAAATTTGTTTTCCCAACAAAATTAATTCCCTGAGTGAACAAATACTCAAAACAGAACTAAGAATAAGCCAGCACAAGCACTTGGTCTTTAGTGGCTATTCTAAAAACAAAACTAGTAGAAGTGTTTCTTTTCTTCATAGTAATTTTCTACAGATGGGCACGTTGACCATTTTCTAACATGCAGTTTTAGAAGAGGAAAAATAGACTTCATTAGGAGCTGACTGCTAGTTCACCCTTTGGAACTTTGAAACAAAGCACTTCATAATCACAGATGATTTTATCTGCACAAATAGAACAGAAAAAATATTTTGTGCAGAATAGATCCAGTGTGAAAATTATTGTTGTCTCTGGAGCTAAGGCTACAGCCATCTCTGGCTTGGCAAAAGAGGGCCTGAAACTTGAGCAGGTCCCTCACCAAATTCTTCAGGTCCCTGACACTCAGCCCTAAGTTTCCCACTCAGGAATTGCCACAATTGTCACCTCCACTTCTCCCCCTCGCTGTCATGGAGACATCACTTCCAGTAACTGTCCAGTAGAGCATCAGTCTGAGTTACTGGGCATTTTTCATTATCCTGTCCATATTATGTAACAGGCAATTTTTCAGAATCCACCCAGACTTGCTGTTACTGTCTTTGGCCTTCTGGTAAACCCTCTCATTCCTCCCCGCCCCTTGGTGTACACCTCTCTGCAAGATGTCAGGAAATGCTGTCCTATGCTGTCTGGTTTTTCCGATGGCAGATTCAGCTTTGAAGGCCATCAGCATCCAGATGCTGACTGTGTTCATATTTATGGACTTTATATGGAAAAAAATCAGGAATGGAAATAAGCATTCCATGGCCAAAAGAAGCTGATCACAATTAAGTGCTGGGCTATTTGTATAGGTAGGTCGGCTTTTGCCAGGATGAGTTTACAACACTTGAGTTTAGATAGGCTGGTTCACTAGGAGTTTGCATTTAGGAGGACCATTTGCCCTGCATGTGTTAATAGAACAGTGACTTTCATCCACACTTGCAGCAACAAAATTGAGACTGTCTCAACCAAAGCTATGTTGTGATTAATCCTGAAACAAACCCACCCAGGATCACAGACACAAATTGAAGTTGTGTATGGCCAGGAGGCATGTTAGTCATGGTGGGAGGGAACAACCAAGGTGACAAATCTATCTAGAATAGATGGCCAATGTAAAAAGTTTATGTATTTCCTTTATTATCCTTTCTTCTATTTATAGTCTAAAAGCCTTTTACATATTTTACCTTGTAATATTCTTTAAAAGGAATACTGGGAACCAAAATTTGACCTTCAGCTCCCATACCATGAACTACAATTCCTGATGTGCCTGAATTCCACAAAAAGCCAGTTGCTTAACTCCTGTGTTGTCATTCAGGTGGTATATTCTCATTGAGGATGATCTTCACATTTTTACTCTCTCATATTTAAAAGTTGTCCTCCACCTTGATACAGATGCAAATGGAAGAGAACAGATAGTATTTCTTTCCCTATTTGCAAGTTTCCAAAAAGGGAACATGATGGCACACTAACTTTTTTTTAAACGGATGCCAGTCCTTTTAACCTATCACTCACAAAAATAAGATTTCAAGTATCAGTACAGAATATGGAAAGTGGTATCTCAATGGTCTATAAAAATGGATTTTTCCAATGTTCGCATTAAGATTAGATGCTCTTTAAGTGCATTTAATAAAAAATAAGTGATTTGAATTGCAAGAGCAAAAGAACACAAGTATGTTAGACAGCAAATAATGAATTGTAAGTATTTTGATTCCGAAACTATGATAAACTTGAATTTGGGCATAGAATGACATTAAAAAAAGATCAACTATTGTCTAAAACGTAGTTATTTTGTGGGATGATAAAAATAAGTTGTTAAAAATCATTTCACAATTTAAAAGGCCTATCTGAGATGTTCATCAGAATCATGTATTTCAGGATATATTTATTTCAGGAATGTTTTTCTAAAATTTTTTAAATAAAACAATATATTGTATGACCATAAGCCAATATGGAGCTTTTATTCTCATTACCTTAAGGGCCCTTTACACTGCCAGTGCAGCACAAAGTGGCTTTCATGCAAATAAGACTCAAGCCTTAAGTTCTTTATAGCCATATTGCGGGGCTCTGCTGTTTTTGTTTTAATAAAAGTAATAGGATATTATTCACCTTAAACATCATGTATTTTCTAGTGACTAACAGATTTCTGCTAGTATAGTGGGTATCAGCTATTTGTAAAGCTCTTATTTATGAATGTGTTACACCGAAGATGTTCATTTAATAAACTGTCAGACTGACCCAAGTCTGAAAGACTTGCAGAAATTAAAGGCATTCAATTTCCTACACTGATTTGATCCTGTTTTATCCATAGTGGAAATCAAGTCAAGTTTTATTTCTGCCGTGACATCCTCAGAGCAGAAGTTTTGCAACAAAGCAATTGCTACTGTGAGGTATTTACCCCTGCCTTTAGCAGAAAGCTTACATATTTTATTTAAAATCAAATCTGTTTTCAAATTGAGTATTCCATAAAGCAAAAACCATTCACCACAAGATATTTAACAATCAGACACAAACCTTCCCAAATGCAACTGTAGTTGACCTCTGTCTAATCTTTCATATTATTTCTTTGATAAAAGAATCAGGCTATGTTTAGTAAGTTGTTTTTTTTTTTTCCAGCAAAAATTCTGTATAAGACTTTAGACAAGTAATAGTCAGTACTGCATTGTGCTGAGCCTTGGCAAGCTGATAGGAGGACATGTAAAAAAATCTCCCATTACATTTAGGAGAAGCCCAGAGCCTCTTGAAATTGAAGAATGGGTAACTATTGCCCCAAAACTGTACTTTTCTTATATAATCAGAGTACTCAAAACACAAATCAACCAACTTACCCTGATTACTCCTTGCATAAAATTTAAGGAAATTAAGTAGCAAAGTGACAGCAAAAACTGTCAAAGTCTAATACATTTAAAATTTGCTTTCTGGAATTGTCAGCTTCTAAAAACGGTTTAAAACTCTTTGTGCATTTAATTGAATTTTAATTTCCATCGAAACAAAACCACAAGTGAAAAAATTAATCAATCTAGTAAAGCAGAAATGCATCAATCATAACGTAAACACATAAACCTGAATAAATGTAAGTTGATCTCTGTACACATTTACATAGCTTATGTAGCCTCCTGGTTACCATAAAGCAGCCTCAAATTTAGTATAATGGCTATCTTTAATTGAAAATCAACATTTTAATGGTTACCAACCAATGAGAATGACTCTCTCTTTAGGAAAGCATCTTGCATTTGTACTTTTTAGTTAAGATTAAAACTGATTATTTATATCTAGGTGCTGTCTTGCTAAATTAAAATCATGCTTAAAATCACTGATTTAAGATCGCTTTGATTTAAAAATCAATCCTGCTTATGGAATCAACATTTGATTCCCAGCTCTGATCTGGGCAAGTTACTTAAATGTCACACTCTGCCTCAGTTCCCCATCTGTAAACAAGTAAATACTTTCATTCATTAATACATGTAATTGGCCAGGCATGTAAATATCAGCTATGTAAGCAGACAGATGATAGGCACTTTTGAAAATCCTACCCAACTCCTACTAAAAGTCATTCTTTCAATGGACTTGTAAGTCACTTGGATATACTGTGTGGGATTGGTCTAAATTATTTCAAGATATTCCTCTTACCTACAGCGAATGCAATGGAATCCATGTAGTACGTGATATCTTGTGGTAGGTCATGAGGTAACAGATGTTAACTCAACCACAGTAACTGATCTGCTCTATAAATAAAAAGGCTGCATCACTAGCTGTCGTGAGGGAGCCTTTAAAAAAAACAAGATGCTGATTAGAATGCATGTGCAAAATACAAAAGAAAGGTTTTGCATTGATACCTAAAGGCCAGATTTTTTCAAAGGACTAAATAATTTGACGACTTAATACACATACAGGCACAACTTAATATATAACAATACTAAGCGTAATCAAACCTTCTTTACAGGGCAAATGGCTTCATTTTTTCTATCTATCCCCACATATAAATATGCAGAAATATTTAAGTGTCAATAGTCAAAAGTGGTACCTACAACATGCCATACTGGGTCAGAGTAATGGTCCATCTAGCTCAGTTCACCGTCTTCAAACAGCAGCCAGCCCCAAAGCTAATGGGGGAACGTACAGAACAGGGCCATTTTGGAAAAACCCACCCTGGTCTTGCCCTCCCGGGTCTTGGTAACCTGAGGTTTAGGATCACCAAGTGTGCGGTAAACATCCCTGAGCAATCTTGGATTATACCCATTGATCTTCCAATGGATTACCTAATTTTTTAACCCAGTTATACTTTTGGCAATCATAACATTCCATGTCAATGAGAGCAATGGTGTGTTGTGTGAAAGTACTTCCTCTTGTTACACCTGTTGGAATTCTGTAACAGTAGTATGGCTCCAAATGCAACAGTTGCAGAAATCTAACGGTACTATCTTGTTTGTATTACACCTGCTGCCTATTAGTTTCATTAGGTGACCCCTAATGTATTGTATTGTGAGAAGGTGTAGACAAATGTTTACCCTATCCATGATTTTATAAAACTTATCATAGCCCCTCAAGAGTCTCTTTTCTAAACTGAACAGCTCTAATTGTTTTAGTCTTGTTTTGCATGGAAGCCAATCCATACACTTGACCATCTTTGTTGCCCTTCTCTGAATCTGTTCCAGTTCTACTATATCTTTGTTGAGATGGGGCTACCAGAACTAGACAATATTTAAGGTGTAACCCATGAATGTATACAGTGACATTTTCTATTCCTTTCTGAATAGTTTCTATATGAACAGCCTGTATTTCTACAGTTGTCTGTAGAAGTGCAATATGAAATAAAAATGAATATTACATTTCTTAAAGTTATCTTAATTTTATATAATAAAGTGACTAATAGGTAATATTCACCAAAATGACAAGAAAGTCAGAGACTAGAAACTAGAGACAGACTAGACTTAGAGAGTCAGACAGACCATCTTGGGCAAAGCTGCATGAGTGAGTTATCCTGAGACCTGGAAGGAGCTGATGAGGTAATTCCTTCAATGTACAAAAAGAGTACAGCTTTAAACACTCACCCACACTTTTGCCCCAAGCTTCAGCAGGAGGGTTTTACTAGTCGGAATCTGCAGAACATATGGACTGGAATGTGTCCCAGTGCCAGGCCCCTCAAATATGTGCATTAAATCACTCAGCTTTCATACACTATTTACAGTTTGACTTATGAATGCATCATTGTATTTTACATTTCCAAAGTGAATGTGTACAAAAACCCTGGAAGCTTTATTGAGGGCAACTGATGCAAACATCAAAGACACCTAGAGCAAAGAAAAATCCGTGACCATATTAGCTTGCAGTTAAAACACAAGAAGGATAGCAGCTGTAAATTCCACTTTATATAAAACAGCTTCAGAAAATTCTTTCCCTCCCACCCCCATTGTATTTCCTGACTGCATCATCATGTAAGGAAGTCTAAGAGCCTTTGAAGCCTCCACCCAAAACAAACAGCCTTTGTAACTTGAAGTCTTCTGCTTTCTGACCACCCACCGAGAATCTAACAGGATCTCCCTTCTTTTAAAGGCCACCCCAGGATGCTACTAGGGAAAAGGAAAAAACGACAGTCCAAACATAACCATTACATAATATTTGTTTAGTGAAATATACCGTTGCCTTAATCTAAACAGTATGTTGAGATTTTCATTGTCTAGTAATGTTCACTGATTGAATAGGATAACAAGATTTATTGCAAGGGCCAAGTACCAGACCCTTTTTCAGAGGACAGAAATTTTGTTAGCAACATACTTTTCAGAGTAACAGGCATTACACCTTGTTTTTGATGCCATTTCCTAAAACTATTTCCTAGAAAGACAATGACTACTGGCTGCTGTAGCAGCTTTCTAGTCAGCAGCTTCCAGGAATTACATAATGAAAGTTAAAGACTTTCGCATCCTGAATTAAACACTCCTCTGAGCAGGCAGCTCCATATTCGTTATCCATATGAATACATTTTAAAAAACCAAAAAACCAAATAGGGCTATTCAGAAAATATTTTTAAAATCAGTATTCAAAATGGATACAGGTTTGAAAATTTTTGCAAACAAAGCTGAAGTGTAATCATGCCTTTAAATATTTAAATCTTCATGCGTTTTAGCTTTATTTCTGAAAAAGGGTACAAATGCATTTTTGTGAACACAAAACATGGTTGCATATGACATTTGTTATCATCTGCATTTTTTCCTCCAATCATCTCATTTTGTGGCTGCACATCATATTACATCAGGTGAGTGCTACCATTTTTTCTCCTTCTGTTGCTGTTCTTATCACATTGAGAATTACTCTCACTAAAGCCAACATTAGGCACAGTTTCCTACCCTCCACCTCCTTTCACTCGGAATTATTCCTAAAGGAAATTTATTTATCCAAGATATTTTAACCATGGAGAAAACTACCAGTCTTAAAGATAAGCATCCGAGAAACAGAGTTTCTCTTTTTATAATAACCAGAAAGACAAAATGCACAGTAGTGAGAAAACTATGTCTGAGAATGTCCAGTTTCCACAACTGAACCTCAGGTTTGCTTGCATATGCAAAGTCAAACCCTAGGCTCTAGAAGCTCTACCCTTCGCCCCCAGCCCTTCAGCTCCCCAACTTGAGCAGCTAAGCCTTGTCTACGTTAGCACTTATGCTGGCAAAACTTGTGTCACTCGAGGGTGTGAAAAAACACCGCCCTGAGTGACATGAGTTTTGCTGGCATAAGTGCTAGTGTAGACAAAGTCTTAGTGAAAAGAGACAGTCATACCCAATGTATATTTCTCTAAATAATAAGGCAACTGAATATTACCCCTTTCCTTATGTCTTATGTTACTGAAAATATTTTAGTGTTGCTTTTAAATTGAATTTTGTTCCCTCATTGTCGCATTCAGTTGCTAGCTCCTGTCTACCCAGGTGGAAAAATTCTATTACAATCACCACTAAAGGGAGCAAGAGGGGGAACTCCAGTAAGGTTTTGACAACTCAGAAGGATTTCTGTATTTATAAATTAAAGCAATATAAAATAATCACTCTCTGAGAAATATTTTCCCTTTTGTCAGGACATACACTTTGAATTAATTTACTCCAGGGGAAAAAAATGAAACTCCCATTTACAGAGGCACTCTGGCAATGGCAGACCACAATATTTTCTGTTGTACAGAAGATCAGAGAGACTTTCAGAATAAAGCATTTTCTCAACAAAAGGAATTGGTGTTGGCACAACCTATTGAAAAGAACCACGGTCTTAATGTATTCCTGTCAGTAAAATCCAGTTGTGTGTGCTCTACAGAAGGCACATCAGCATCTTAGATAAGAACCCAGCTTATGCACCCTCCCAGCTGCTTGTTAAGCAAAATGAGACTGAAAATGCTTAGATCGAACCTGGAGGCTGAAACCATCTGTTATCCTAGAAAAGACATTTGTTTCATAAAACATCCTTGTAGATCAGAGTAAAAACAAGCATTTTCAGTTTGAAAGCAAGTCTTCACTCTTCCCAGGTAAGAGAAGTGAGTTAACCTTTCACACTGCAGGCAATTTGGGTGACAGTGATCATGCAGTGATAGATTTCATGATTCATAGGAAAAGGAAGGAGTGAGAGCAGCAGAATAAGGATGATGGACTTCAAAAAAGCAGGCTTTAACAAACTCAGAGCTGGAAGATAAGGTCCCACGGGAAGAAAACCTAGGGGAAAAAGGAGTTCAGGAGAGATGGCAGTTCTCTCAAGGAGACAATATTAAAAGGCACAACTGCAAACTATTCTGCTACAAAAAGCAAAGAGGGGGGCCAATATGGCTCTCTCAGGAGTGCTTTAATGGCATGAAAATCAAAAGGGAATGCTACAAAAGGTAGAAACATGGTCAAGTTGACAAGGGGTGCAAAAGAGCAAAAGCATGTAGGGACAAAACCAGAAAGGCTAAGGCGCAAAATGAGTTACAACTAGCAAGAGACAAAAGACAATAAGAAAGCGTATGTCCTCTACTTAGCTCTTATTCCCTGCTAACTACTGATGACATCAAGAAAGCTGAGGTGCTTAATGCCTATTTTGCTTGTCTTCACTAAAAAGGAAAACAAGATACTCAACACAATTAATATTATCCACCACGGGGAAGGAACACAGCACAAAATAAGAGAACAAGTTAAAATATTTAGACAAGTTAGATTCAAGTCAGCAAAGCCTGATGAAGTTCAGGCTAGGGTACTTAAGGAACTAGTTGAAGCAACATTTGAGCTGTTAACAATTATCTCTGAGAATTCCTGGAGAACAGGAGACTGGAGAAGGGCAAGCATAGAACCTCTCTCTAAGAAGATAAACAAGGAGGACCTGGGGAATTATAGACCAGTCAACCTAACTTTGATACCTAGAAAGACACTGGAGCAATTTATTAAACAATCAATTTGTAAATATCTGGAAGATAACAGGGTTATAAGAAATAGTCAGCATGGATCCGTCAAGAACAAATCATGATAAACCAACTGATAGAAGGAAATGGTTCACTGATCTAATCAATAAAGGGAAAGCAGTAGACATGCTAAAATTTGATTTTAGAGCTTTTGACAGTTCTGCAGTACATTCTCGTAAGCAAACTAGGGAAATACGGTCTAGATGAAGTTACTATAAGCTGGGCATACAACTGGTTGAAAGACTGTACTCAATGTGTAGTTATCAATGATTTGTCGTCGAACTGGGAGAGTGTATCTAGTAGGGTGAAGCAGTCCTGAGTCTGCTACTATTAAATGTTTTCATTAATGACTGGGATAATGGAGTGGAGAATATGCTTATAAAGTTCACAGATGACACCAAGTTAGGAGGGATTGCAAGCACTTTGGAAGACAGGATTAGAATTCAATTCTTCAATTTGTCAAGGTCATTTTGGTCTGCACTGAACAAGATGAAAATTAATAGACAAGTTCACTTAGGCAGGAAAAATTAAATGCACACTACAAGAAGGGGAATAACTGGGTAGGTGGTAGTAAGGCTGAAGAGGATTTGGAAGCTACAGTGGACCACAAATGAAATAGGAATCCATGTGCTGCAGCTGCAAAAAGGCTAATATGATTCTAGGGTCTTTTAACATGAATGTTGTAAGACGGACACTGGAGGTAATTGTCCTGCTCTGCTCAGCATTGGTGAGGCCCCAGCTGGAGAATGGTGTCCAATTCTGGGCACCACAGTTTAGGAAAGTTGTGGACAAATTGGAAAGAGTTAGAGGAGAGTACCAAAAACGATAAAATGTTCATAAAATCTGGCCTGTGAGGAAAGGTTAAAAAATTGGCCATGCTTGGTCTTGAGAAAAGACTGAGGGGGGGGTGATGTGATAACGGTCTTCCAATATGTTAAAGGACTATTAAAAAGGATAGGAGAATAATTGCTCACCATGTCCACTGAAGAAGGTAGGACAATTAGGAGTGGGCTTCATCTGCAGCAATGGAGATTTAGGGTAGACATTGGGGAAAATTTTCTAATTATAATGGTAGTTAAGCTCTGGAAAATGGGTTTTTAAGAGAGGACATGAGAGTCCCCATCACTGAAACTTTTAAAAACAAGCTGGACAAACACCCCTCATGGACGGTCTAGGTTTACTTGGTCCTGCTGCAATGCAGGTGGCTGGACCTGACTTTGAGGTCTCTTCCAGCCTTACATTTCTAGGATTCTGTTCCAGGAAAAATATCCTCCAGCTTTAAAGACTGACAATGTAATATAAAGCATTCAGAAACCACCAACAAAATGAATATGGATGAAATGCACACAGCTCTTTAGGAGTACTGGATCTTTGGGATTTCTAAACAAATCTGCATTAACAAAGACGTTGATTGGACCACTGTGTTTTCAAGACTACTTTGTTTCATCACCTTGTGAGATTTAAAGAAAAAAAGTGATTCTTTCAATCTTGGATCCACAAATAAGTAGTCCATCCACCCATTTTCCCCTCTCCTCACAGTGATTTTTAAAAAGACAAACCAGACTATCCCAGACATCTGCTATACCCTTGGAAAAAGTACCACAAATATTTCTAAAACAAATCAGAGGTACTACTGTTGGGAAAGGCCTAAAGATGTCACTAATCAAGATACACAAGACCCGCTGTAAGAATGATTACATGTACGAGTGAATACATGTATAAGTGAAAATATTTTAGTATTTCTAACTAGGAATTTTATTCATGGCCAATTTGTAATACAAATTGTAATACAAATTAAAAGCCATGTCATTTGCCTTATCTGGGTCAGAGGTTCTTAAATGTTTCATAATGAGGGCCTCATCTTTAATTGAATGTCTTGCGGACCACCGTTCCACCCTGTCACAATTGCTGGGATCACTCCCCATTCCCACCCCCTGTTCACAAACACAATAGCTCTCTGACAAATACAGCATTGACTTTCTTGGAAAAGTAACATTAGGAACGTAATGGTGTTCTAAGTTTTTAATGCAATTTACTGACTGAAAACAAGAATGATAGTCATCACCCTGTGGCCAGCCAGCTCATCACAGACGACAAGTGATCCATGGATCACACTTTGGGAATGTCTGACCCAGATTACATTACACATAGCTGCTCGTAACTCAAAGTTACAAGCACGATTGAATGATGCCGTGCAGCATTAAGCAAAAATATCGTAATTAAAGCTACGTTTGAGCTTGAGTTAAACACTGGCATTTAATAAATCTTGCATGATAGGATCCTGAAGAAAAAAAAGCACACTAAATATTTATTTTAATTTAAATGCTGTGTGACTCAAAATGCTCTTAAAATTTCTAGTTCTAATTCCAATCTCACAGTTGGGTCAAGGTTCAGTGATCTTCTCCTTTCTCTCAGACTGAATTGCATACAAATGCAATGAGTTTAGCAGACTGATTCTGCAACAGAGCCAGATCATAACTGGGGATGCAGCCAGCATCTTCTTTTCCCTCCCACATTTAGTCACTTAGTCCGTGAGAACAGTGTGGGCTTGCCTGACTTTACATTACTCCACTCACAATTCACCATGAAATTATTGTTAAAGAGATGCTCAGCATCAGATTTCTCAACAGAAAAGGGTTTCTTTTTCTCAAGTGGGTACCCCCTCCCCTTCTTTCCTCTTACTAGCAGAGTTATAGATTGTAAGTATGTAGCCCTTTAGGTTAATTATGAGATGAGAGCACTGATTCCCCCTGGACTCAGTCAATTTTAAAACTATGAGAAGTTGGATTTCTTTCAGTTACTGAAAAAATGAAACGTGAGGAGGGAAGGGGAAGTTTCACACACATCTCTGGGGAAAAAGGAAAGTATGGAGACATTTATGATGCATATTTGAGTCAAGTTTTCAGAGTGCCTTCAAGCTACCCAGATCTGTGCTTCCAAATTTGTGTACATTAGTTATTGCTCTTTCAGAAATTTGATTCTGGGCACTTGTGACTACCACAATTTGCATATACAAATCCACTTTCTTGGCAAGCAAAAGACTACTCCTATAAATACATGAGAAATCTGAACACAATTATAGATGCTGCTTTTGAAAACTTGGCCTTATAAGTGTAAGTTTCCCCCATATATTTTATGATTAGCAACCTTGTATGGGAGACCAAAAGCTGAATTCTGTATCAGACATATGCCTGATTTCCATTGGTTTCAGTGGGCCATAAAAATATACAGAATAGAAAATCCCAATTACTCATCAGAAAAAGCCAATGTTTGAAAAAAAAAAAAAAACACTTTATAGATAGAAGGGATCTAATGATGATTAATAAAGCTAGATCTGCTCAGACAAAAAGATGGACCCTACAGAGAAGATATTCACAAAGTGCAGAGAGAGTGGAACAAATCCTCCTCTTCTCCCCTTCTGCACCAAATGCAAGTAGTCAGGCAGACTTGAGGACAGAATCATCTTTCCCGTCCCTACTTTCTAACCCCATCTCACTCCCCCCCCCCACACTTAAGATAACAGAAAGACAATGGAGTTGCTCCATAGCCACAGATCAGCATAAAATCCCCACTCCTTGTTTTCTCCCACATTATTGGGGTGGGGGTAGAGGGAATGGACAGTATACTCTGGTTTCTGATCCATTCATCATTTCCACTGAGCTACACACTGTTGCGCCCAGAGTTCCGGAACCACCATGTAGGCTCTTTAAATTCTGTCCACTTCCACCAAGCAAAATCATACCAGTCCTGTTGCAACCTATGGTGCCAGCAGATGCAGAGAAGGAGTCAGGACTTGCCCCTATATAAATCTATTTCTAGGCAATGCATTTGTCTAGATTTTCATTTTCTTCTTGCTGCAGTGCGCGTCTTTGCATTTTGATGTACATGAAGGTGCGTGTTGGGGGAGACTCACACCAGAAATTAAGCAGCTAAATATAAATTAGAAAATAAAAGCCCTGCATTTGGGTCATCTTCTTAAAATGAAGAGTTAGATACATTCCTGTAAAGCTTTTTGCTTTTCCTATACTTTTCCATGCCAGTTGGCTCAGATATCTACTGTATTGCCTCCTACTGCTACCACCATATTATGGTTCAGTGTTTTTCACTTATACCCAAAGTAAAAACCTGCTAAGTTATCACACATGTTTATGTGGGCCCATTTAATAAAACTAATTTAGATGTATGACTGATATATAGTAATTAGTGCCAACACATTTGCTTTAGTGCTTATATTTTAGAGAAACTCTTACCTTCTCCTACTGGCAAGTACCAAGTCACAAAAAAAAGGATGGTGATGTCATATTGGATAAGACTTCATTATGTTGTGCTAAATATTGTCAGTCCAAACAGACACAGTATAACATGATACAGCATATAAAGCCAAACTTATTTTGGAAATGGGGGAAATTTGTCACAGAATATTTAGAATGAAGTACTCTACTACTTGTCTGACAGACTTCAAGAGCCCATATATTGGTTATTGTAACATTTGGAATGCATTTCTGATCAAGTTATATGCACCACTTTCACAATGGATTCTGCCTACTCTCCTGAACACCACAATTCACTACATCTTTGCCCCATATTTCCAGGCAAGCATGGAACCTAAAAAAGTAACACTTAGGATTTGGGTTTTTTTGGAAAGATTTCCAAAATACTATAAAACAAGAGAAACAAATATGTGCTAGCAGTCTCCTTGGCTCAATTGTGTCTTTTACTGATTTATTGTATTTGATTATTGCAACAACATCCCAAGGTATTAGACCATATTTCACTTCTTCTATTGTTTGTGGTGCACCACAAACAAAAGTGATGGTTTTGGGTTTGGTTTGAATAAAACAAGTTTTAGTTTGGCAGCATATTAATTTCATTTCCCCACATACCTTAAGAAAAGCCAGTTTTATACACATTTTATTTAGTACTTTTTACTAAAGATGGTAGCATAGTGAATTGCCTGCTTCATGTTTTAAAAAAAGGTTTAGTCTCAATGCAAGGAGGAGATGGGAGATTGGGCAATTAAAATTACTCAAACCTTCTGTTGAACCGGTATCCAAGAAGATCATCAATCACTGACCTCATCTTTATTCAAGGCTATTTGATGCACCATGTGTCATCTAAATTTGAACTGTTGGAAGTTAGCATAAGATATCCTGTCCAAAACTGGGTCTCTCAAGAAGATAATACATTTAGGTGTCCTTATTTGATCAATTTGACAGCCCTGAAATAAATTGCCCATCCATAATGCAGAGCTACTTGAAGCTTTCCTAAGCATCTGGAAGCTATAGATTGGTCTCAGCTAGGCCCACCTAACATATGTAATACCCTGGCTCCCAGTGTGAAGACTACAAGACCGTTGCAAGTCCCTGTCTCATCTCTCTGGTTAATGAATTTTGTAATGCCTTAAGAAGTGGCCAGATCATAGGGCTCAACGAGTAGTGATCAATGGCTCCATGTCTAGCTGGCAGCCAGTCAGAAGCGGAGTGCCCCAAAGGTTGGTCCTGGGGCCAGTTTCGTTCAACATCTTCATTAATGATCTGGAGGATGGGGTAGATTGTACCCTCGGCAAGTTTGCTGATGACACTAAACTGGGGGGAGTGGTAGATACCTTGGAAGGTAGGGATAGGATACAGAAGGACCTAAACAAATTGGAGGATTGGGCCAAAACAAATCTGATGAGGTTCAACAAGGACAAGGGCAGCGTCCTCCACTTAGGACGGAAGAATCCCATGCACAGCTACAGAGTGGGGACCGATGAGCTAGGCAGCAGTTCTGCAGAAAAGGCCCTGGGGGTTACTGTGGATAAAAAGCTGGATACGAGTCAGCAGTGTGCCCTGGTTACCAAGAAGGCTAATGGCATATTGGGCTGCATTAGTAAGAGCATTGTCAGCAGATCATGGAAGTGATTATTCCCCTCTGTTCGGCACTGGTGAGGCCACATGTGGAGTATTGTATCCAGTTTTGGGCCCCCCACTACGAAAAGGATGTGGGCAAGCTGGAGAGTGTGCAGAGGAGGGCAACAAAAATGATTAGGGGATGGAGCACAAGACTTATGAGGAGAGGCTGAGGGAACTAGGCCTGTTTAGTCTGCAAAAAAGAATGAGGGGGAATTTGATAGTACCCTTTAACTACCTGAAAGGGGATTCCAGGGAGGATGGAGCTAGGCTGTTCTCAGTGGTGGCAAATGACAGAACAAGAAGCAACAATCTCAAGTTGCAGTGGGGGAGGTCTAGGTTGGATATTAGGAAAAGGTTCTCACTAGAAGGGTGGTAAAGCACTGGAATGGGTTACCTAGGGTGGTGGTGGAATCTCCATCTTTAGAGGTTTTTAAGCTGCAGCTTGACAAAGCCCTGGCTGGGATGATTTAGCTGAGGTTACTCCTGCTTTGAACAGGGGGTTGGACTAGATGACCTCCTGAGGTCCCTTCCAACTCTCATATTCTATGATTCTATGAAATTAACAGTACACAAAACTGGGATTAATTAGGGTCACACATTAAGGGTTAGTGGGTTCTACAGCCCTGCAGTCAAATTATACCTCATTTTAGGAATTCCAATTGGGATTTGATATACTTACATTTTCTATAATACATTTGATAATCCGTTAATCAAAAACACTTGAGACTATTAGTTTACACTGCTATATTATTTCAATGTATAAAAATGTGCCTGCTGAGACCTCAAGGCACACCAATAAAACCTACAAAAAACATCTGCACATCAGTTGAATCAACATAACTGGCATGCCCAGCCAGGCAAAAACCACAAACTCCCCCCTCTCCTTCACAGGATATGGGCTTTGCAACATGCCATGGAAGTCCACTGCTGTAGGCTGTCTCCAGTAGATAGGAAGAAGAATCCCAGAGTAGGAGTTTCTGCACTGAGAATGTTCTTTTCACCACTATGTCCCAAATGAATGGCTAGAGTACCCCCCCCAAAAAAGGTGGTCACAATTACAAAGAACCCAAGCTTCTAAAGATTTTTAAAATACCTTTAATTGCATGCAGAAAGAAACTGGGAGTCTGGAAGAAAACCTATAATATACTCAATGTGAGAAACACAGGTAGACAGAAAATTCTGCACTAGCTGAATTTTGAGGGATCTTCACAGGTAGTCCCAATTATAGTGCGCTGAAATACAGAGTGACAAAAGCATGGAGGCCTATACATAAGCAAAAAGGTTGCAACTTCCTTGCCAAGCAAAATTTGAAAAAAAGCATTCTTAGAAAGATGCAGCCAGCTGACTGCCCCAACCCCAGTCTACTCTAGGCAGCAAGAAAGTGGAACAGCTGCATCATTAGCATAGTTATGTTGAGGTAATTCAAGATGCAGAGCTAGTGCCCCTACCAGCTTTGCTTACAGGTTGACCTGCTCTGGTTGTCGACCGAACGAACGCTGCTCAGAAGTTAAAAAAGTGTTTTTGATCCATGAAGTCCTAAATGACTTGGGACCTTGTTACTTAGGTGAGCACCTATCACCACCCTGTTATACCAGTTACAATCAGCAGAAGTGATCAAGCTGGAACAGTAGCTAGGTGATGTGTGGAAGAGGTGCTGGTAGGACCTTTTCCATATGATCAGTTTTCCTGCCTCAGTCCATTAGAGCCTGGATGTGTTAACCTTCATGCACATCTTGTTTTTTTTAATCTTTATTCCCAGGTTTTTTAAAGGAGCTTTGATTAAAGGCTAATGGGATTATTTTATTATTCTTTTCTTCTGCGATTGTTATTTGGAAATTCTGGATGCACCATCTGTTTGATGGTAGCTTGGAATTCTTAATTTTGTTTACTGTATTGCACAGCACATAGAACAAGTGATAGGTACTTTATAGATCCAAAAGACAAAGTTAAATTAAAATAAATGAAACAACAAGAAGGACAATAGAGCTCTGCAACACAACGCAAAAGCATAATTCTCTCCTCTTGATCATACTCACAACCCAGCCTCTCTGCCCTGGTCCACACTTGTTAGCCATTGCTAAAAGGAATTATTACAAAGGAGATTTATACACTGGCTCCTTACCATACCCAGGCCTAAAAAAAAAAAAATCAGAGTGAGAGGGTTAAAGAAATCTAAGGACTCCAGATTTGTGTTCAAAATACTGAAGTACAACTAAAGTAAAACAGATGACAGTACACTGCCAGATCCAAGTATTTCTAATCTATTGCAACAACTTTAAAAACATACTTGCCATCTTTTTAAAGCCGTTCTCAGCCCCTAAATGAGAAGAGCACAGCAATCTCATGGAACGAGACAATAAATACATTTAGTGGGCACAGATTTTCCATAAATCCCATGGATTTGGAAGCACACTACCTGTCCTCTCCAAACAGCAAAGTGAAATTTACAAAAAAAAATCTTAATCCTTGGAGTGCTGACACAGCTCTTCAGAGCTCCAAATTTTCATACATTTCACTTGACTGCCAGCATGCTGAACTCAGCAGAGACACACAGCAGGGGAGGGCAACACAAGAACAAGGCGGGGGGGAGGGGGAAGGTGGTGGTGTAATGCCTGCATAAGAGCTGCAGTGAAGGTAAATGTAGGAGGACAAGACAGATGAGTACAGAGGGGAGAAGAAGTAGTTTGGGAGGTAAGTAGAAAAAACAAAACACAAAACACACCAATTTAGAGCATCTGTTTATTTACCTGAGAGTCCAGCAGATTCCTGCTTCTCCCCCCCCACACACACCCTTTCCTACACTGTCTGAGTTGCCATTTTTAACTATCTCCCTCTCTTCTTTGCTTTCTCTGCATATTTAGGGGGATAACTAGAGCCCAAACTCTGTTGGTTCACAAGGTTTCAAGTGAACGTTTTACTTTAGTTAGACTCACTTGGATTTGCAGCCCTTCCCCTTGTGCTTTGGTTCATTTTTTCCAAAAGAACCCCAAACAAAAACATGAAAGCAAAACACAAATCAGATTCTCTCATATGTATAAACGTTGTCAAAATCAACTGTGGGCCATGCAAAAAGTTCACAAAAAAGCTACACCGAACATTGAGTAACTGGGACTGAATAAGGATATAATGGAACCTGAAACCAGGTGAGTTTTGACTGCTTTTTTTGTCCTGTTGGAATATTTTGCAATAACTAATACTGACAGTATAACAGTGACCGAGTAATTATCTGCAGACCTGGGCTTGATTTAAGTCAATCATCTTAGCAGCTTTACACCCTATTATCAACCAACGAAGGCATCCACTGCCCATATATTGTTTGACAGTATTTTTATCAAGTGTATCGAACAAGTCAAATAGTAAGATTATAAACACATATTGCATAATTCCTCTGTAGCAATCAAAGAATGAAGGACTACAAACAGCCTAAAATTCATGCTCAAAAGACTGCACGTTAATTACAATATGCTGATTTAGCTACAGTTTTTTCAGGGCACTAATTTAGAACAAGTGTTGATAAGCCATGTTATATTGGTGAGAGATTTGAAGAAATTCCAAGGTCTAGCATGTTACTGTTAATGCCACCATATAAATCCATGGTACACCCAAACCTTGAATAATGCATGCAGCTCAGGTCTCCCCCACCTCAAAGAGATATTAGAATTGGAAAAAATACAGAGAAGAGCAACAAAAATTACGGGTATGGAACAGCTTTCATATGAGAAATTAAAAAGACTTCTTTTCTAAGATGAAAAGTTAATGACTAACTGGAGCTATGACAGAGGTCTGGAAAAAGTGAATAGGGAAGTGTTATGCATCTCTTCACATCATATATCACCCCATGAGATTAAAAGGCAGTAGGTTTAAAACCAACAGAAGGAAGTATTTCACACAATGCAAAGTCAACCTGTGGAACGTTTGGCCTTCACAACATCCCCTAGCAACAAGTATAACGAGATCAAAAAAGAATTGGACCTATCCTCCAGGAATTTATTTATCAGTGGCTCTTACTCAGGGATGCCACCCACATGGTTTGGGTGTTCCTAAACCTCTGATTGCCAGAAGATAGGATTGGATGATGTGGAGGGATCATGCAATAAGTTTTCCTGTTCTGTTCATTCCCTCTGAAGTAACTGGCACCAGCGACTATTGGAAAACAGGGTTCTGGATTAGACGGACCATTGGTCTGACCCAGGACAGTCATTCTTCTGTTCCTTTTTGTGATAAAGCTATTTGAATGTATTCTCTTGCATGTTTGATGTAATTTACTTTTCAAGTAGTTAGATATTGGGAGATAAATCTATAGGAGCATTAGATGCCTTGTTCAGGGTTTGGTTTGGTTTTTTTTCAACTGCCTTCCAAAATTTCTCATGGAGAGGGCAGGACCATTGTCATGTCTGTCAGATGATACATGGTGTCTGGGGCAGAGAGGCAATAGCTCATTGAGGGAGTCTATTTTTGCTTAAATATAGTAAACGTGCTAGCAATATAAAATATAGCTCAGATACAGAAATCACTTTTCAAAAATACTCGACATCGGAGTAGTTCAGGTCCATATCAGTCTTCTATTCTACATTTACATAAGTCTATAGACAATGTTCTGGCATAGTGACCATTTATATAATGGACAGCCAGTTAAGGAGAACAAAGAATTCCTAAATCTTACACATATGAAGGTCACTATGCCAGTAGGATCATCAGCAGCAATACATACACACGTAGAAAAGTAGTGCTCCGAGTCCCACAATTCAACAATTCTGTAGATCAGCTAAGAGAGACAGAACTCTATTGCCGAAAGTGTCACATGGCCCTTGATGTAAGAGTGAACTGAAAAATGCAGGCAGAACAAACAGATTTGCTAAACAATGTAAAACACTTTCTCCTTTCTACAAGGATTCTCAATGCAATCACATTCACATCTCTCACATTAGAGATTAGGAGAAGCCAATGTGCCAGTTTCAACTGCAATCAGTGTTTAGTCATCGTTTCAGCAAAACTAGTCAGGATAATATCCAGCCATCTCTGCTTGTCTCCTCTCTTATCCTTGTGGGTCGTCCTCCCACTGTGGCTCTCCAGCTCTTCTGTGGGGCTTCCTTCCCACTTTATCTTAAACTAAAGCCTGGTTTATACGTAACCAATGTCACCATGCTGGCAAATCTTGTGTGAGAGAAAAGAGTTATAACCCACCCAACTGGGTGGCAAAAGCCCTAGCACAAACACTGTTACACAGATAGAAGTCCCTCTCTGGTATGGATTAAGCCATTTGGGGAACTGAAACAATACCAGCAGAAGGGTTTTGGGGTTCTTTTTGACAGTATAATCTGTCTACACTAGGAAGGAGTTCCAGTATATCACTGTCAAAAAGACAAATCTCAGAGGGACAGACTGAACATACAGCCAGACTGTCTAAAGGTCCTAGCTAGAGCTCAATCTTGGATGGTGCTAAATCTGCGAGGAGTCTGTCCATTGCGGGCAATCTTATGACAAAGCTTTCTGACACCATGTGATCATTGGTCAGCTAGCAGCACTCCTTGGCAGACGCTTCATAATTAGTTTGTCCATCCTAATATGGCTGTAGTGAGAAAGATGCCAAAACTGAACTAGTGCTAATGGGCTCAGCTACAAAAAAATCCTCACTGCTGATCTCATTCTGCTATTGAATATGAAGCAATGGATGATTACGAGACTCAAACATCAATCTGCTGCTCTCCAACTTTCTTCACTGCAGTACAAGAAAGCTGGTATAACCATACTTCTATAAATCTAACCTTAATTTCATGGCACTCCTCAAAAGCTTTTGCAGGGCCTGGAACATGAGAGCTGCTGCTACGATACAGACAGCGTGTACACTTCCGACGTGCTTTGTGGGAAAGGCCAGGATATTCAGTGCACCTTTAGACCTTGTTCCACTATCAACCAGCTATTTATCTTGAGACAGTTTGATATTTAATAAGCAAAGAGTAACACTTTAATAGACTTTTCAAACTGTTGATTCCTTGCACCAGGCAATCCTGTGGGGACCAATGAGGTGACTGTCCTTGGGAAGATTTGTTATGGATAAAAAAAGGAAAGCAGTGTTTGAGTGGA
Organism: Mesoclemmys tuberculata; assembly: GCA_007922155.1. NCBI lineage: Eukaryota > Metazoa > Chordata > Testudines > Chelidae > Mesoclemmys > Mesoclemmys tuberculata. The sequence goes on along the minus strand of ML675601.1, from coordinate 34,292,239 downwards.
TGGTAGATAAACAGCAGAGTTTCCTATTTCCACAGGACTTAGGCAAGGCAACATCCAGTCACCATCACTGTTCAATATCAGCATTGACTGGTTGGTAGATAAGCTTGAGGGCCAGATATTGGTGGCATCAAGCTGAACACCAATTTTGCTTTAAGACCTCAAATACACCACTCAGATTGCTTTGTTGACTCAGTCTGGTGAGCTGCTGGCCAGTCTGGTGAAGCAAGTGGCAGCATGCCAGGTCCAGTTATGAATCCAGATAACTTTTGCCATCAAGCAGCTACCAACTCTAGATTAGTCATCTCAGTATTAACCTGTCCAGATGGGTTACTAAGCAAGTGGCAACTGTCAAATACCAGTATACCTGTATCTGCAAGTCCTGGTGCAGACAAGGCCTAGTACAGTGGGCCCCAAACATTTTAGGTGTCACCCCCATTTACCCATCATCTATGCCCCCGCACCAGGCTCCCTCCATCCCCATAGGGACTGGCCCTGCTATGCCCCCCCCTCAACATTCCTCCACACTCACCCCTATGGGATAGGTCCCACAGTTTGGGGACCTCAGGCCTAGTACATGGCATACCAAGTAAAGAGTCCAACTTCAGCTGGCAGGAGGCAGGAAGGGAGTTTTAGGGGAAAGGCAGTGAGTGGCGATAGTTCCTACCCTAGCCTTAGGGCTTTCATTTGTGACTATGACATGCTCAGCTATCACACGCTTCCTCCTTTCCCTTTCCCACACCCACGTAACTGTCTTCCATACACTTGCCACTCCAACAGCATACCCAAAAAAAACCCTGACACCCACCAGTGACATATCTATGTTGTCTGACCAATGCTTTCTCTATGGTGAGACTGCTTTTTGGTTCCCTCCATCTAATAAATCTCCCAACACTGCATATGCCCTAAACATGGTATGTTCATCTCACAGGAGTCAACTGTTCTCAATACAGTAATAAGCATATGCTTATGAGGGTCATTATGTTCAACCTGGTTATAAAGCTTAAAGTAAATATGTATCTTAAGAAAATAATTTCTTTGAAAGACTTAGTGAAGACATTTGGTAACAGAGTGCAACTTGTAGAAAATTTATATGAATTGTTTGTCATAGCCATGGAGGCAGGAGTTAAGAGTTTAAGTAGCAGCTGATTTACATCTCATTCTGTGGATTAGTCTCAAGAAATGTCACTGAACTTTAGACAGGCATCTGACATATCTTTGCAAGTTTCTAAACAATTTATAGCTAAAGTTTTCAAACTTGGGTGCTTCAAATTCAGAAGCAAAGTAGCCTGATTTTCAGACATAATAAAATCTGCAGCTGAAATCAAAGTCAATTGAGAGGTATTTCTCCCTCCCACCTTTGAAACTCATGTGGAGTGCTTAAATATGGATTTTGGTGCTTAAAATTAGGAATCCACATTTGAGAATTTTGGAAAGTTCACATTCTTATGTTTGATGCCAACAACTTATTCATTGCAGTATATTTATTGCTCTCTTTTTTCTTGCAAATAAGTTTTATTTCTTAATGTATTTTTCTATTTTAAACTCACATGAGAAAGAAATACTTGAGGAAAATGAACTAAGCACAATTTAAAATTCTCTAATTTTAAATAGATCCTAGTTGCATTTGTTGTGCATACAAAATAATTTAGTGCACTGGGGGGGAAGGGAGGAAAAGAAAAACCAAAACAGGAAAAAGTCAATCTCTGCCTGGTAAGGTCTAGGGCAGGGGTGTCAAACTCACTTCCTATGGCGGGCCACATTTAAATTAATTCAGTTCAAGGGGGCCACGCATACCATAAACACCTCATACTCTATTCTACTTCACAAACTCTACTCTCTGCCGAGAAATGTCCCCGCAGGGTGAAATTCAGCGGCAGAGTAGGAGAGTGGGACTCACAGCAGGGACTCACCGGTGCTCGCAGACTCTACTCTCCGCCGTGAAGTCTCCCTGCAGGGTGAAATTTGGCAGCAGCGTAGGAGACTCCGACGGCCTTTTCCTTTTTGAGATGAGATCTCGCGGTAGCATGCGCTAACGCGAAATCTCGCACACTTTTCCTGAGCTCAGCTCAGAAAAAACTGCCGGCCCGGATAACACAAGGCGGCGGGCCGGATTCGCAGGCCGGATAACACAAGGCGGCGGGCCAGATTCGGCCCGCGGGCCTTGTGTTTGACACCTGTGGTCTAGGGGATAAATTCTGCTTTGGGGATCTCATCAACATTTCTGTTGTAATAAGTTTTTTCGGTAGTGCCAGTATAGCCTACATTCTATTTTGGGCACCTCCCCTTTGCAATTACCTATACCATTTTAAAGAAAAATATGGACTTTTTTGGTCGTTCCATGCAGATTTTAGGAGCATTGCCCATACACAGGCTGACACCCAGGGTGACAAAATTAGCAAATTATATAAATGAGATTTTGAAGTTGTGATGAAGTTGCAGGACATGTGTCAATGAGCTTAAAAGGAAGAAAACATTAAAAGAATTTTTCAAAGTGTTAGGTGGAACCTTTAGAAATAAACTTTCACTCCACTGGGTTGAGAATTCTTCAAAGTAAAGCATATTTCAAGCCTAATTAGCAGTAATGCTGTTGACAGTTTTTTTTTCCCCCTGCTAGCCCACATTTGCAATAAGAAAAGAAAGTTGAAGGTGGGGATAAATTAGTAAGAGTTGCTGTAGACCAATGCTCTGGATTTAGCAAACAAAAATCACCACACAAATGACTAATTAAAATTGCCACCATGGTGCCAGGATTAAAGTGAATTGGCTAAATCCCTATGTATTTGGGAAAGTTGTACAGCCTGTCTCTAGAAACTATGATCAGTACCTCTAAAAAGAAAAGGAAAAGATAACTATCATTTGGACTTTTAACCAAATTTGACAAATCCACCCTTTACCTCAGACAGTTTCTGGCTAGGACAGTTTGCAAGGAGGTATATGGCACACCGCACCCAAACATTAAGATGTTCTCACACAGACTCAAATCTTGAATTACCCTTCTAATTGAAATGAGCCAAAAGGTAAAATGAGAATTACAAGATGAAGCGCTCTTTGCACTAACATCTGTTCTCACAGTTACTGTGTTGACTTCACAGGGGTTTCTGCTAGATAGTAGAATTTAGCCTTGAATGTTATTTGCATAACATTATACAAAACTGCCAGTAAATTAAGAATCCTTCTCTCATGATTTCATTATGACAACTCATAACCCAGCAAAGAAGTGGTTTCCTAAAACATACTTACTGAAGTCCAGTCAATATTTTGAGGACTTAAATATCACTATGTAACAACAATGAATGTTTGTGTCTGACAGGATGACATGAAAATGCAATTTGAAGATCCTATTAACTTTTATTTAATCTTATCCTTTTATATATAGTGTCAAAGCTAAGCTAAAAGTTATACGATGCTGAAATATGTTGAGCAATGACTTTTACTAGTGCCTTTCTTCAGATAGTGACACAGCCCCAGAAGGAAGAAATTGGCTAGAGTTACTTTTTCCTGCTTCAGGCATTCTTAGAAATGTGAAAGTTGTGGTTGCCATGTACCTTCTTCCTAGTACAAAATTTCAAACCAGGAAATATCATTTACAAGTTCTAAGTAAACTGAAAGTTAAGGCACCAGCCACGTATAATGAAAAACTTCAGTCGTGCCAAGTAAAGCAGAGTTTAAAAAACAAAAGGCCACCCCCACCTTCAAAAGTTTTCCACAGCTATTTTAGAAGAAACACTTAGCATTGTATTAGCCCATTCAATGCTGCTGAACAAGCAGATACTTCTTAACATTCACTGACAATAGCGGAACATCATTCAATTCAGAACCACAGCATGTGGAGAAAGGGACCAGCAGCAAAGCAGTTAAAAGTAAAGCTCCTCTTAATTATAATTTTAAATGAATTTTAGAATACAGACAGTGTGCCTGCACAGCAATACCATAATCCTGAGGTTTAAGAAACCTCTAATTCCTCATTGACATGGCAGCTCCTTCAAAGCTCTTGAAATCCATAGTCAAAAAAAAAAAAAAAAGCTTTATTACAAGTCTAAATGTGGATGTAAGTAACAGTTGTAACCTAAAAAAATTCCTAAATATTTATTTATGACAAAAGAAAGTAGCTTTTAGGGAGTCCATTGACAAAATGGAGCATTTTACATTTTAGAGCTTTGATCAGATTAACCCCAACACCCTCCCAGCAGTACTCCTGGCACACATGCAAAATAAGATGAAGCCCTGATAAAGGCAGCGTTCTTTCACCTCGTATATAGTGCTTCTCAAAGAATCTCAAGCCATTTTACAAAGCATACACAAGAATTAATTTCATTCATCATTAAAATGCAGGAAATTTTGCCATGGATCACAGTAGCAATTTAACAAGGTATCACAGAACATCTTAGGACAGAAAAGAGAATATCGTATCCAGTTGAAAACAGCAAAGGCGTTTTAGGTAGTCAGAACATCGTAAACCTGGCCAGGACACTGGGGCCCACACACTCATTGCTGCAGATGAGATCCCATGGAACTATCATTAATCTTCAAGGATCTCAGTTTTGTACCTCCTAGTAAATGCAACTGAAGTGGTATAGTACTTACCCCACCCAGCTAGGACTTTCAGTCAATGCTTACTGAGAAGGCATGAACTGCCAACATCACTTCTGAGACTCTTCCCAGGGTTGTGAGGAACCTCGCTACCATCTGCCATTAACATAAGGAAGCCTTGTCTGAGGATCAGCTTCCCGACTACTGGTCATGGACAACGTAAGTACTCCTCTCTAGGCCACCCTCACTCTCTACAGGTTCACAATAGGCATGCTCCAACCCTCAAGCCTTATGAGCATCTCCGTGGAGTGTTCAGTCCTGTTTACTGACAGTTGCAGTATTTATAGATCCGCTGTCCCTGAAGAAGCAGTACAACCCTGCTTACATAGCACTGAGGTAGTTTTAGAATGAAAACGAAGGAATCTTTATTTAACCAAGTGGAAAGATTCAAGTGATAGCAAGTAACAGTATTGGAAACAAACAGAGTCAGTCAGTCAGTCTCTCTCCCAGAACTAGACTTACTTAACTAGATCTCACAGCAATGCTCACACAGTTATACGAGTATAAGCATGGCTATAACAATTGTCCATCTACCCAGTACCCTGCATCTGACACAGGCAACTGCCATAGACTTCTGGCAGTTGGAGATTTAGGGAGATCCAGGCCATGGAGTTGCATCCCTGACCATCTTGGCTAGTAGCCAATGGACCTGTTCTCCAGGTTCAGCCATCAAATCCTTCCAGTATTTTATGTCCAGACTTATCTGTGATCTTGTTCATGGGACAAGTTATGCTGTCTTGCCTCAACAGTGAAAGATCCCAGGTCTCTGTTGGAACCACCATATGTAATCAGAAAAATCTATTGACCTTATTAACAGTATGCTCAATTGCTGGTTGTTTTTTCCTGTATGCGCCTTTCTTGTAGATTTTAGTCTCCTCATCAGCATCACAGTATGCAAAGAGGCCTATATTGGAATCAGACAATACACTAGGATCAGACAGGGAGATAAGCAGCCCTTCCCTCATGCCTGAAAGTAGTTTGAGACATAGCACTTCCTGAAGTTCTGCCTTACCTCCAAGACCCTACAAACACATTATAATAAAGACAACTTCAATATTACCCTTACATAAATTCTGCAATAATGATGATGTCCAGTGGGCTACTGGCTCTTGGTAGAGATCTCACATGCCACCCTTTAGCAAGCCAACATGCACATTTCTGATCCAGGGATCCTGGTAATATTCTGTGAACCCCCTGGGCCCTCTGCCAGTTTGTACTAAGTAGTCCCTGGGTCACAACTTCCCACAGCAAACTATTCCAGACAAAGAAAGACCTACGCAATTTATGTAATTTGGCATCGCTACTATTTATGAAGGTTAAACTCATTGAGCATAGCAAGCCACACTAGCAGCATCACCTCCAATGGCCAGCTTGAATGCGAGACTAATTCCACATACAGGTCAGGGGCTTTTCAGTTTCACAGTGATCTCCCACCAACACTCTTAGCCAAAAGGGGCATGTACAAGATAAAAATATATAGAAACTCAACAATTGTTTTTACCTTTTTATTATTAACTAGTAGCAGCCAACATTCATTATTTATATCATGCCACTGTCTACAACAGTTCTCATTGTGTTGCGTACTGTACAACATAGTAAGAGACAGTCCCTGCCTCAGACAGTTTATAATCTAAATAGACAAGTCACACAAAATATGGGGGAGACAGAAAGCATTATCCCCATTCTACGGATGAGAAATAGAGGCACAGGGTGTTATATTTCTCAGTGTACAAAGAGAAAAGTTAGATAAGAACAAAATATTCTTGCTGGAAGGTTGTAATGCAACACTACTTTATTTCTTAAAATTCAAAATGAACACACACAAGAATCCCTAAAGAGATACACAAACTAGGCTTCTCCCTAAAATAGAGAGGCACAACTCACTCCATCTTAATCTAAACTGGCTGCCTGCAAACTGACATGCTGTTAGACCCAGATCACACGCTTCCCGACAGCCCCTGAGTGTGCAAATAGGACTAGAGGACTCCCTCACTCCTTTAATCACTTCCAATTCCGACACAGTCCTCAATACACCCCACAGAGAGACTAAGTGATTTGCCAAAGGTCACACAGGATGTCTGAGGTAGACTCAGGAAAATCCAAGCTCCAGACTCTGAATCCTGTGCCTTAACCAAGGACCATTCTTCCTCCCCCCAGACATAACCGTCTTATAATTTATGACCACCCAAGCTTCTGCTTTGGGGGAGATGCAAACAATTTACAATCCCTCCTTATCAAAGAATTACACTTACCTTGCCCACTCCTCCAATTACACCTACTAACTGTTCAACTCTGGAAGAATGTTTAAGTCTGATATTCTTCCTGAAGGGGCTATATTAGCTTTTGTTTAAAAATACAAACCACGTAGTAACTTCTACCATGGTTTTTCAGAAGTGGAGTCAGACTCACATCTCTCAAGTAACTTACTGCTTACTTTAAAATGTAAACACATTAACCCTCCTAGCAACATAAAAAGTACAAAACGGATCAACAATTGCACTGTACTAAAAAGAATCTAAAAGCACAGGTCAGCAGGCCAAGGCCACAAAACAGAGGAAAGATTAAAGAAGAAAAATATTCTTTGCAGACAGATGCCCATACATCCTCTTTCTAGAAAAGAAATACTAATGGATACCAGTACATTACAATCAAGCTGTAATAGTTCTTCTAATATCAGAGGACCAAGGGGGAATGAAAAGATAATGCAGAGTTCATTGATGATGCTCAGATAATTAATAACTGGAAGCACTAGCAAAGTGTATATAAACTCTTGCAGTATATGAATCAGAGCATCTATACTGATATTAGCATCCCCATACTATACCAACATTGGAATTGGCACGATACCAACCAGTCTTAGTTGCTGGCATCCATAGTATGAGTGTTATTCTTCCATGTAAGATAAATAAGGAAAAACAACATGTTTTTTATTTTAAAACTTTTTCCCTCTCCTTTATTTCTGTGACATCCTATACAAGTTACACTAGCAAAGAGCATATACAGGAACCCATCCACTAACAAATAAATAAAAACAACACTCAACATTCATTGTTCAGTTCCTGACATTTAAAATACATCCAGTGTTTTGTATCTAAGGCCATTAAGGCAGTCAAACAACTTTATGCTGCCCTGTAGTGATACTATAGAGGCAGTTGGGGAGGGGAATGAAGACAATTTAAATAAAAAAGTTTACTCTACTCTGGGATCACAGACACTACAATGCTTGAATCACAATTGTGTGGTTTGTATGGCATGGCATAACTACAGGCAGTTAAGGTTGTTTGTGTGCCCTAACTGCATTTTTAACTTAAAAAGAAATCCAAATATGTTAAAGTATAAACTTAACTTTGAATGTCCTGGATTTGTAATGCTTGGTTTTGGGATAATTACAACACATCTGTGATTTTTTGTTTTACCTTCAACCTACTGATACACTGGGGATAAGGCTGAGATAGTGTGGCTTTTTATTTTGAAATATAATACACACTTGGAGGTATGGCTGGTATTAATATCTTGAAGAAGACTGAAATTGCTATGGCTAGTTGAGTGGAGTAATGGGCCTGTCTTTTCTAGGCTTTCCACTCTACATGGCAGAAGAAACTAGAATACTTGAAACACTTTATTTGGTATCTTTGTGCATGCTGTATGGATATTTGTTTCCCTTCCTCCCCCCATTGTTAGACTCAGAAATACCTTGCATCACTGAATTTTCTATTACAAAGCAAATACTGGTTTTGCTACCTAAACTGTCAGATATTCACCATACAGAAAGAAAAAAATTCTTCTTTCTGGATTTAAATAATGTCACATTGCATACCTATAGCATCTGCACTACCAATAGCAGGTTGTTTTATACATCAAGTAAAGCACATTAAGCAGCTTAAAAACTTAAAAGGTCTCAAGCGTATAGGATACTGTCTTATTGGCTTGTCTCCACAATTCAGATTAAAAACATCATGAAAACTCAGCAGTGAGCCAGTTTCAGGAGCGAGACTAAATTTGACCAACAGGGCCATATACATGTCCTTTTATTTTAAAAAAATGCTTGCGCTGAAAACCAAGCCAGGGCCTTTAGCAACTCCTTTTTGAAAACACTGTTTTGCACATCCAGCTGTGGGGGACACTTCCAAATCCACACCACCACCACATAAGGCATCTGGTAAGTAATTGACACATTCTTGCTAAATGAAGCTTCAGTTCTTGCAAGCCCTGCCAACAATAATGGTCCTCCTGCCTGTGAAGTTTCCTACCAGAACCATAGCCATTTAAGCTCCTAGGAATCATTTTCATTTTAAAAAGAATAAATATCACACAACACTATACAACAGTCCCAAAAACAGGCACGACCAGAGTAGAAAGCATATGCAACCAGGGTTTGAAAAATTTATCAGACACCTGCTAGCCAGAGGCTGATCAGAAAGAAGTGGGGGAAGAGTGTCTGCAAACACAGACTTTGGGGAGAAAACCAAGCTCTCCACCATACAACCACCATTTTGGAGGGCAGGCACCGAGGGGGAGGACCTTCTCCTATTCCATACTCCCTTCATATTTTTGAATCACATCTCTACTGCCACATCTCTAAGCTTTATCTCCCCTTCTCAGCAAACACAATCAAACCATCACAAAGACATCGATAGGACTGCAAGAGCTCTGCACATATATGGAGGGATGGTGGCACAAGACTGAGGCAACACTGACAGGAAAGGACTTGGAGGGGCTAGTCCAGTGACTGACCACCTCCCTCCATCTAAGCCACCTGCACTTCATTCCACAAGTTAATACGAAACTTTGGAATCCTATTGGACTCATTACTAATCCTCAACACCCGGACAGCAACACTGCTGAGAAATTTCTTCCAAGGCAGTTTCCCGAAAAGCTGGATGGGCTCTGACAATGGCAATAGATGCCATGTGGACTACTGCAACTCACTGTATCTGGAGCTGAATGTGGAGGTAACAGAAGATACTTTTTAATAGTAAGAACCATCAAGAACACATCACCTGGGTGCTCCATACACTCTACTGGTTCCCAAGTTCATTCAAGGCCTGGGTCTTAATCTCTAGGGCTCTTAAATGAATTTGGTTGTAAATACATCAAAGATACCTGTACATGGTTCATTCACTACTGGGCACCTTTTTGTGGCCCTGTCTGGGTATTAGCCCTCTCCGTGCTCCACTTCATGACTCAGCATTCCAGCCAGGTCATTATACAGTCTTCCCATTCTGGGGTATCAAATTCCCACTGGATCAGCTGTCCTCATGCCACGCCAAACAGTCTTCCAGTCCAGGGCCAAATCCTGTGCCACTTTCCCAGCAACTGGTGGGAGCACCTCACCCCACACACTACTCTGGGTTCCAATTCAGGGACCCTATATCTAACAACTGTAGTCTGTTCGCTTACAGACCCCGTCACTAGTTCCCTGAACTCCTTCCTTTCCCTATCTTCTGTCCCCCTCCACCTCAGGTTTACTAGCCTAAACTCCCCATTCCCAGGCAGTAACTGGGAAGTAACCCCCGCCCCCCAATTCCTTGCCAAACAAACCACACCCCTTAAGAACAACTGCAAACTGCTTCCCCTGCAGACCCATCTGTTCTCAGCTTTATCCCTTTATACAGGCCCAACCTGCTCCGTGCCAGCTGAATTCCACCTTTCATTAGGCTTTATTGAGCCCTGGCTCTCTTCCAGGTGCAACATATAAGGTTAATTGACCTAATTCAATTTGCTCTTCCGTGGGTAGGGGTGGACACCCTACTACAATACCTTTCCAGTCATAACTCACAAAGAGAGTTGTGTTTCTCTAGCACAGTGGTTCTCAACCTTTCTAATGCCGTGACCCCGCAATACAGTTCCTCATATTGCGGTGACCCCAAACCAAAAAATAATTTTGGTGGCTACTTCAAAACTGTAATTTTGCTACAGTTATGATTCGGAATGTAAATACCTGATATGCATTATGTATTCTCATTGTATAATGATTACACACAAAGCACCTTACACTTACACAGTATTGTGCGTATGGTGTGTGTACTGTTTTTACGTTATTAACCTTTTTTACACCAGCAGGCTGTCTCGCAGGCTCTCTTGGCTCTCCGCCTCTTGGCTTCTGTCCTCCGGCGCTTGCTGCGTCCGCCCACTGATGACGTCAGCAAGCGCCGGACACACGTAATGCGCTGCTATGGACTGTGGAGCGTTCCCCCCGCTTCCCCCGCCCCTTAGGCCCCGGACGGATGATGCAATCACGTCTGCGCATGCGCGCAGGCATTCAGTTTGGAACGCGCATCCATAACGGTGTGCGTTCCAGCTGAATAGCGCTGCCACAGATGGTAGCGCGACTTCTCAGCGGCTAACGCCATCGGAAATATGTATTTTCCGATGGCTTTAGGCGACCCCTGTGTTTTGGTCGTTCGACCCCCGCCGGGGTCGCGACCCACAGGTTGAGAACCGCGGCTCTAGCAGAATACAGCTTCCATCACTCAGGATGACAATAACCAACACAACTAACACTGCCCTCCCCACAATAGCTGAAGGAAAAGAATAACTGCAACAAGAGAGTGTAAGAGAAAAGAAGAAACAGTAATCAAACCTGCCAAACCTAGGACTGGTGAAGTGCAGGGCTCCCCATGGACAGCTTTATGCACAGCTAATTTATTATATTTAAAGTTCAGATTCTAGGATCCCATCACTATACCAGTACAACACATAGACGCAATTCCCCTAAATACACACTTCCCTTAGTCTACCCTGGCAACACTGCACACTTTCAGAACTAAGGGAAGAAGCTGATCCCAGACATTTAGCACCTGTACTTTGGAGTCTTCCCCGAAGTCCTGTGAGCAAAAAAATTTCTAGCTTGTGCATATTTTATATGAAAATGCTGGTGTCTATGGACAGGCTACGAATTCCATGCTTACTTTGCCAGAGTAGCTATAGAAGAGCAATGGGGAAAACTTGCACAGTGCCTGATTGGTCTTTCCTTTTGTCATGTTCTGTCAGACTTTAGTTTAATAACAATCAATAAAATGATTTATAGCAAGAAGGTACTGTTATCAAAATTAAATCCACAAGTTTGATTTTTTTGCTATTAAGAAATTAATTGCTCTCAGATCACAGAATATGAACTTTAAGCCCTCAAAGTAATTTTTTCATTCTATTTCAACACTCTACCATGAAAGGCACACAAGGGTGACAGAAGAGATATGTTTGCAGATTCTAGAGATAATTTATCTTTAACTAGCATATTAAAACACAAAATTTCAGGATAGTTATTTTATTTCTGCCTTTTTCTTTCCCCATATGCATTCATCACAGAACAGCCTTCACTATTCACATGCAGAATTTGTAATAAATACGGTATATACCATTATTTCCATCCATGATCTGAATTGTCTAAATTGTCATTATAGCCTCAGATAAAATTCATCTTGACACTTTCCTCTACTATCTGAATGAAAGGAGCCATAATAAAGTATTTTGCCATGCTATTAGCAGTACATGCGTTGATGATGTTCTACACGGGCCATTCCCCAGGGAGACTACAAAACCATAAAAGTTTATGTTTACCAATTCTGGAAGACCTGTGTGAATAAAGCAGAGGGGCTTGGGAGCTCTTAAAACCTTTAAGAAACTGCTGCCTGTTTAAATAGGTTTGCAGAGCGTAAACGATGAATATCCATTGTGAGATCAGATAGCACAATGCTCTATAGCAGTGTTCTCAAACTGTGGGTCGGGACCCCAAAGTGGGTCACAACCCTGTTTTAATGGGGTCACAAGGAATGGTATTAGACTTGTTGGGGCCCAGTGCTGAAGCCAAAGCCTAAGCCTGAGGGCTTCAGCTCTGGGCCGCAAGGCTCAGGTTAAACCCCCACCCCGCCCAGGCCTGAAGCCCTCAGGCTTCGGCTTTGCTCCCATCCACCCACCCACAGTGGCAGGTCCCCTTTTGGTCCCCCTTCCCAGGGCTATGTAGTGATTTTTGTTGTCAGAAGGGGGTCCTGGTGCAATGAAGTTTGAGAACCGCTGCTCTATAAAGTCACTTACCAAAACTCTGAACCTTACAGTCTCTACTATCGACACAGAAATCCTGTTAACCATTTACTTTGTGGTCTGCAAATATAATAGTGCATTACTATGAAAAGGTTATGATTTCTCATATGAAGAATTCAGTTTCTTTACAAAGCAGACTAGCAAGACTTTCAATCAACACCAGCTAAAGAAGTTGGGGGAAAAACACTACTCTTTGCAATTTTAGGTGTGAAGAAAAAACTTGGGAAGTAATAGTTGCATGTTTGGTCAATATGTATCAATGGTCTGTAAAAGAAGGCTATCCATGTTTCATCATTAGCTAATGAAAATACACCCTACATTGTTTCTATTCAACACTGCACGTGTCAAAGCTATGGTCTTTATAGTCATTCACAAACGGAACAAGATTGGCACAATGTATTAATCCACTACAGTTCGTGTTTAGCTTTCTGTCAGAAAGGCATTTCACGTTTCCCACAATGAGCAGCCCAATTAAAGTTCAGGAAGTGATGAGAGTTCCATTAAGAAACTGCTTCCACCAAGGCTGCCTCTAAAGATGGCAGTGTCTGAGAGGAAAGCTTATTTACCTCCAAGCCTTGAAGTGTTAGGAAGGCTGACAGTCCTTTGCCAGGCTAGGAAAGAATATTTAGTTAGCCAGCTATTGTTCTGTTTTATGAAAACAAAATATAAACCAAATTTATATTCTGAGTTTTTGAGGGACACATATACTCATGAAATCAGAGTGCAAATCAGCAGATGAATACCACACCTTAGCATTTCTCTCTCTCTTCCAACATTAGTCAGAAGCATAGGATACAGTCTGAAGCTAAAGTAAATTAATACATGCACAAAAATTATAACAGGATTACATCATGAAGTAAACAATCACAATGAGGCTTTTCTGCTTCAAGTCTGCAATTGTCTCTTAATCTCTTTCACTATTATCTGTTAAAATTAGAGGCTTTCAAAAGCAGCCTTACAAACAAAAGTTCAAATTTGAATTAGAATATGTTTAAATTCAAAGGCAGAGCCAGAATAAACAAGAGGCTCAGAATAAAGGTTCAGTCACCATAAAGATGTACACTAAATAGCACCTCATGCCCCAAATACTGAACTCTAGACACTGTTCAATAGTGCTTGAGACAGCATACCCTTAAGTGCCAATATTTTTCCTAGGAGACATTTTAACTACTCCAGAGTCCCATAAACCAGATATATTTGGAGCAGTTAAGGGGAAATCTCTAGACTCTGAACTCAAATGTCTGTAAAGAATGATTATGTACCCTACGGTAACTATGGTGCTTCAAGATGTTGTAGTCAGTGTGGATCCCACACATATGTGCCTCACACACAAGACCAGAAATGTTTTGAGTAGCAATGTCCATTGGAGCTATGCATGCACCCTGTGCTTCCTCATGCTCCTGTATGAGTGCATACGGGGAGGGGTTTGATGGGAGGGGTTTGGAAGCAGCCACAACACGTTCTCAATCCGCTCGCAAGGCAAAACTTGCATTAGCTGAGGGCTCCAAAAGCAGGGATGGAGGCCAGGTCCCGGGATTCACACTGGTACAACATCTCGAAAAACCACAGTTACTGTGGGGCAAATAACAGCTTTCCTCTTTAAGTTATGCGTCAATATGGGTCCCACTGTGGGAGCTGGCAAGCAGTATCATTCCTGAATGGTGAAAGTCAAGAGTTTCAGCTCTCCCCATGAAATAGTGATTGCAATGCTTAGTATCGGATATAGCTGCCATGTCAAGGGCACAATATTTAGCAAAAGTCATTGGATTAATCCACTTTTCAGCCTTGCAGATCTCAGACGTTGGCAAACTTCTGAAGCAGGCAAAAGATTCTGACTGTGCCTTGATGGAGTGCACCTTGCTGTTCAAAGGCAAAGGCTACAATAGATCCAACAGCCAAAACCACCTCTGCCAATAAGGGCCTATCAGGATGACTGTACCTTCCTCCCATCTGATCTTGGATATTATCCGTGGGATCAGGCTAATGAATGGAAAGATATATAAACGGCCTTGAGACCACCCACACGAAAATGAGCCTGGCCTCAGGCCATGTCTGCATCACAATTTCAAACATTTGTTTTTTGTGATGAAGAAGTCTATCACAGGAGTTTCCCATTGACTAATAATATCTTCTCTACTATGCACTTCAGTGGCAACCACTTGTTTTTACTGCATGACTGCTCAAGAAATATGCAAGGTCACTGCTGACCTGAGAGATAGAGAACTACCAGGTTTATCCTGTTTTGATAGCACTTTGTCCAGACCTGATGGTTTCCTGGCAGAGAGAGGATGATTGACTGCCTCCTTGTTTATGTTGTGCATCATGGACATATTATCCAGCAGGAGAATTCTGCAGAATAGGCAAGAATGCTACACACGCCAGCCTAATGGCCCTTAGTTCCAGGACATTCTATGTCGCTTCCATCCTAAGACCATGTTCCTTGAGTCTTCAGATGATTCAGATGGGCACCTCAGCCTGTGCCTGAATCATCTGTGATAAGTGGGGAATACACTGACCTCAGTCACATTTGTAAGGGCCATAGGTAACGTCCGGCAAGCAGCATCATGTACGTCCCAGCCAACAATACGATCATGTACGTACAGGCCAACAATAAGAGTCCCAGGCACAGTCATAACATTGTGGAACGATCTGAAGTCGTTTGTCAACAACTGAAGAGACTGGAACCTGTCCTCAGAGCTAGGTTCTTGGGCATCGGAAATCTATCTTAGCTCCTATGAACTCTATCATGTGTCATGGTGTGAGGAATGATTTTCATAGTTCTCAAGAAGTCCTAGCTGAGAGAACAGAGAAAGAATGTAGTATAAAGCTGTCACAGTTCCCTGCTGGGATCTGCCTCTGATCAGCCAGTCATCCAGATCTGAGGGACATTGATTTCCTGCTTCCTGAAACACACTATGTTAATGTTTCCATCCCATGGCCCACAGGCAGTGATGATATCCAACCGGTTCTTAAAATAGAAAAAATGCAGCGAACCGGTTCTTAGCGCCGGGAGATTCAATGAAAAGGTGGAGCAGTGAACTGGTTGTTAGCGGCGGGAGAGTCAATTTCCCGGCGGCGAGTGTCTCCCGCTATTCTCCCTGCCGCCGAAATTGACCACGGAGGGTCAATTTCACTGCGGTGAGTGTCTCCCGCTACTCTCCCTGCCGCCGAAATTGACCACGGAGGGTCAATTTCACTGCGGTGAGTGTCTCCCGCTTCTCCCTGCCACGGAAATTGACCACGGAGGGTCAATTTCACTGCAGCCAGAGTGTTTCCCAATTCTCCCTGCCGCCGAAATTGACCAGGGAGAGTCAATTTCACAGCGGAGGGTACTCTGTAGTTCTGGGTGTGTGTGGGGTGCTGTGTGCATGATGTTTAAGAACCTATTCAGAATAGGTTCTTAAATATCACCTGCCTTCATAGAACTGGTTATTGGAAATTTGGGATATCATCACTGCCCACAGGGTCTGTCAAAGTGGCCCGCTGCTTCCCTCCTGTTGGCTACAGAAGGGAGCCGCTGCCTAAAGACCCAGGTGGAGCGCGTTGCCACAGGGCTACAAGACCAGTGCTGGCTCTTTGCTGCAGCCAAGGGGATGGAAGAACAGCTCTCCCCTCTCCCTGGCTGTAGCAGGGAGCATGGCAAAGCACTCTGACTGGGTCCCTAGGTGCCGGGGTCCCTGCTGGAGTTAGAGGGAGGCGAACACTGATCTCCTGTCCCACTGGCTGCAGAAGGGAGCCACAGCCTAGGCAGGTGGCGCACACAAGGCTACAAGATGCATGCGGTTTCCCTGCTGCAGTCAGGGGGATGGGAGAACCTCCTCAATTAATATCTTCCTTGTGGCTGCAGTGGAGGGGAGGGGAATGCTGGAGGAGACTGGTGGCCTTTCAGAGTCGTAAAAACTATATTTGTGGCCCTCGAGGCAAAAAAAGGTTGGGAACCATTGAACTATGTGCTATCACACCTGCCACAGGTTTAGTCAATGCTCTCAATGCTGTGGAGAATTGAAAGGCAGAACCTGTATTGGTGATGGTTGGGCCCCACTGTGAATTTATATACTTCCTGTGCACCAGATGGATGGCTATGTGAAAATATGCATCCTGCAAACCAAGAGCCACAAATCAGTCATGAGGTTGCAGAGATAAAAAGATGGAGGCAAGCGTTTACCATCCTGAATCTGAGACAATGTATGTATTTGTCAAATCTCCTTGGATCTAGTATAGAATAAAGACCCTCCCTTCTTCTTTGGAATGAGGAAATACCAGGAGAAGAAATCTCTTCCCCATGAACTCTGATGGAACCTCCTCTATGGCTTCTACATAAAACAACAAGGTCTGTTCTTTTTGTAATAGACCCATCTGAGAAAGACCCCTGAAGACAGATAGGGAAGGGGAATGAGTAGAAAGAATGGAATTTGATGGGGTAGTCATGAGAGATGATCTCCAACATCCATCTGTCCAATGTCATGTCAGACCACACCCGGTAGAAGAGGCATGGTGGCCTCTTGGGAAGAGCCTCCCAAGAATCCTGTCAAATCTGTTGATATGTCTTTGGAGTGGGGTGTTTTTTCAAGGAGAAGGAGGGCTGTCATCCTCTGTTGTATCTTGATCACATTTTGATAAGTTAACAAGGTTGCCTGATTGTCCATTATCTTGACTGGGGCTGAGGATGGTACAGCTTGCAATACTGTGGTGGAGTGTAAACCCTGGAGAGCGGAGAGCAGCCTTTGGGTTCATTAATGAATGCAGGGCACTGTCTCTCCTCTCCCGGAAGAGCTCTGAACCCTCGAAGAGCAAATCCTCGATCATGGCCCTTAGGATGCCTGACACGTTGTCTCTGCAGAGGCTGTAGACTTGGCCTTTGTGTCAGAGGCATCCATTGCTGCCTGCAGGGTCATCTTGGTCAATAGAAACCTTCCTTAAGATCAGCCAAATACAGTCAGACCCTGTACCCCTCTTCTCCATCTGAAGCTAGCTTTTGTGCATCTAAATAGAAAATTAAAGACATTTTAATTTGTATTACCATTTACCAGAATGTTCTCGTATCTTATTTATCAGCTATTGGTGCCTTAAATCTAAAATAAATTTTTGCTCAGCTTTCCATAAAAATAACAATATTGTTTCAATAATATTAAATTAATTGAGAAGTGGGAAATCTCAACACATGTGGCATAACTGCATATAGAATGGTGTTACTGTACTTCTTTGACTGCAAACCAAACAGAGCTATATTCATTTTAAAGCCCTTTAAAAGTAGGAAAATGCTGTAGGAAATGACATGTTATAATAATAAAGTTTGCAAGTTCCTTCTTTAGAACAGCATCCAAAAAATCAACATGGCATTTGTGACGCTAAGATTGCTATTGCACCAGTGTTTCCATAATGAATCACTGCCTTCAGGAATTTATAGCATCATGAAAACAATTCATTCCAGGCTGAAATTTGGCCCAAGTTCCCAAGACAGGATGTTTTTTCTAATATCTGAAAGAATTCACTGTAGCTTTCTTTGGTGAGACTTGACTAAACAGTGTCTTTCCCTAGTTTTAGGCCAAGTTTTTGCTTACTACAAAAAAAAATGTTTTAATTATTTTTTAAAGAAAACATGAATGTTTGTATGCAGTTAGTCCTAGTGGCTTTTGACATGTTGTAAAAAATATATTTAAAATGAATGAGATGTTTATAAAGAGGACACCATCAACGCGGGGGAGGGAGGATCACACTAGTTACTTGTAAGCATCCAGGATTACTACATCTGAAACAAATTAGAGAAATAATTGTTTTTGCTATCTTCTTCAATTTTACTTTGTGCATGTTGCAACACTGTCTACATAGTCAATTTCCCTGCTCTGTGGATGGTCAGTTGCACTTCCCTTCTTAGGCACAAGCATAAAATCACCCATGGATTGTTCTAAGTAAAGCTTAGGGGCAAGATGGTAACAAAAAACAGTAGAGTCACAGTTAGTGTTAGTGAGAGTTTTATTTGAATTTCTAATATAAGCCCCAACTTAGATCAACCTCTCATGGTAGTAAGTGCGGTAAGTACATACAATTAAATAATAGACAATCCCAAAGAGCATACAGCCTAAATCTGAGACCAGGAGAGTGTGGCTCCTTTTCCTGGGACCAGTGTTGGGAGACAAGGGAAATTGAAGGGACCTACGACTTCACTTCCCAGACCCCTACATTGAGCTATGTGCAATGTGTGCCCGGGAAGAGGCACTTTCTAGACCCCAACGAAGACGGGGAGCAAGTTGAGAAGTTTGGAAGCTTTACCTTGGGCTGCTGCTTCTGCTACAGATGCTGGCAAGTGCTCACCAAAAGAGTAAGAAAGCCATTACAAAAACATTTTAAAGCAATGATACGCTAAATTCAGGACATGCTTTTTAAAAGGGTGCTTACTTGAACAACAATGGACAAAACAGTAGCAGCAAAACTTGCAAAGACACAGCACCAACTTTCAAAACTCCAGAAAAGCGGATGTGTTCAAACCTACTCTCAGGTTTTTCTTAACTCTCAAATTCTACTAACATATTCCACCTGGAGTGCTGATAGGCACTTGGCCCTGGTCTACACTTCCCGGGCGATTCAGTAGCAGTCAACAGGAGTTAGACAAGCTATGCAGAGTAGCTGGCATAACTCCTATGCAGAGTACCTTGTGTAACTCCCATCGACTGCTGTGCTTCCCTTCTGCATTGACTTCTGGATCAACTGAGAGGGTCTTCACTGACCGCTCAGTCGATCCAGATAGGTCGATCTGATGGTGGTGACTTTGTCGCCGTCAGTGTAGACATACCCTTGGACACACATTTACACAGCTAAATAGAGCTGATCCAATTTTCAATGGTAAAGGACATTAGTGAACAGCTGAAGACAAAAAGAATGAAGAACCTCTTTCTGTTAGCATAGAAGAAGCAAGCTCCTTCCCTCAGCATCTCTAGCACATACATACACATACAGGTATAATAAAGTGGAGAAGTTATGAATGGTGTTTTCCTCACAAAATACAGAAAATATAAATTTTATATTGACAGTTGTGTACATTAATATGCAGAATGTTCATGGCCCTAATTTTCTTGTTTAATGGATCAATCCTATTTAATTCTTTATGTAGATCTTACAGAGCTTGCCCCTCAGGTTCAATACAAGCCTTCCACTGATATCATTTTCGACTGGTAAAATTATGGATTTTGTTCCGAATAAACTGTTTAATTATTAAGAACCAAAAGTATCCTTGGCATTAGTGTATACAAAACACCTGAGTTCTGCCCCTTTACATTCACTTCATACTTCAAAGGTCATATTACATCAAATGTAAACTGATACAGTGATATCTTCCTGAGATTGCAATCAGCCTGAAACAACAGTCTTAGATCTCAATTGCTTCATTCATCTCAATCACAAATTGCCTTCCTAGGCTTTTCAACTAGCAAAAGCCCTACCTGCTTTCACCTGAGCTGCCAAAACCACCATCTTAAGCCTAACAGCTTCTATAATATAGTAATCTATAATATGTGCTGTCAAGATGAAAGACTGCTACACACTGTAAACACGGGACCAGCATAAAAAAAGTTCAATGTTCATTTCAAAATAAATGCCACAGGGATCGCTGCACTAATTGTACTATTCATGATAATACCTCCATTTAAAAATAAATGAATTAGAACGATCACAAAAATGCCAAGTTTACATTGGTTGGCTTTGCTGAGGAAGCACATCTAAAAGATAGGTGTTAGAATGGGAAATTCATGCAGAATTTGTAAGTACTCCAGATTGCTCAGGTATTTGCACTGGAACGCAATCCAAAACACAAAATGAAATGGGTCAGAAATAATCAGACTAAAATGCTGCCATACCTAAAAGAATGTCGAGCATGTCTGGTACTGTTGCCATCCAGGTGACCATGTTCTGATCAAAACCTTGTTTTTAACTGCAAGGTCTGCCAAGAAATGGGACCACCATGGAGACAGGGTGTGCTCAGGTTCTAGGGGAGGAAGAGTCAACAACTTAGATCACTCTTGAAGTATCCCCTCTGGACCACCATCCAGCCCTGCTCAGTGTGAGAAGAGATCCCCATTATACTAAGTGGTCGTGACGTATGTTATATAAAGTTATATAGGATCCCATCAAACTCTCTCCAGGGATTAAATTTCCCCCTCTATCCATGATTTAGATATGTTTATTGGTCCTGGAAGCATTTGTATCAGAAAGCTGAAGTGTTTCTAGCTGAAAGATTTAGCAACTGAAATTCATGTTTCATCTTGTTTTTTCATTTCTGCACTCCTCCCCTCCACCCCACTGCAATCCTTTTAGTATGTAATCTCTCACAAAACTACTAGAGACAGAACAATGTTTTAAAACATCTGAAAGCTTCTATTTCAGACTCTCAAACAAGAAACGTTCTGGTTTCTAGCTCTGGTTTTTTTGAGATACAGCTGGCTAAAATAGTGTTACAAATTAATTGGTGGATGGCAGGTAATCATAACGACATGAGTTTAAGATCCAATATTTTGCAACTAGTCACCACTGAAAACAAATGATGTGCTTCACTTAACTGTATTTCTACCCATTTTACCTTCCAAAATAAATATTAATTTGGTGTCTTGTTTACACATTGTTTGCATTTCACAAATAAGGATCAGATTTAAGACCACAATAATCAAAACCATCTAATTAAACTTCATGTCTCACATTTTTTATTTTTTATCATTTAACCATTGCCATTGCATCATTCTATTGATGTAGCATCCCATTAGGTAGGCTTTTGACTTTTCTTGATCTGGGTGTAACACATATATAGCTCCATGTATTTACTAAAGCTGATAGTCACAGTTAAAACTGTTTGTTTCTCATGGAAATAACTGGGGGAAAATAATAATTGCCTTGCCATGGCAAAAGAGTAATAATTTTAGATAAGAATAAAAAGAAACTGCTCACAGTTTTTCAATTGTATATTTTTAGTCAGAGTATTTAAAACATTTAAACATACAAATAGAATACACAATGAATATTGATAAAAGTGTTATAAAAATATATACTAAATCTTGGTAATGCATGTTATACATTCTTAGATTACATAGTTTTATTGCTCTCATTTCCTCTAAACACATTTAAGAAAAGGAACTCTGTCCATACTGCACTATTTATTATGCTCCAGCAACATGCGGACAAACAAAAACAAACAAAAAACATTGTTTTCTCATTTAATCGGGACAGCTTTTAACATGGAGCAGCCATTTGCAGAACACTTTATAAATTCCTTCTGAAGGGACTATAAAAAGGTTAATAACTTTAGCACATAATATCTTGGTAATGCTTCCAAATGCAAATTTTGTAATTTCATGTCGTACTTTCCAATATGCATCAATCACATACTGTGGTTCTTAGTGTAAATATGTGTAAAAGAGATCCTGGCAAATGCTGATTGTCCACCACACTCTTGCGGATTGTTGTGAAATCCAAAATGTTCCTCCGTTTATGGGGGACAGAAGGAACAGCCTTTCACATGTTCTCTGGAGAAATCCTGTAGTGCAAAGCTGATATGGTCCTGGTTATGCAAACACTTACACTCATGCTTAACTTTGACTGTGAATAGTCGTATTAACTTCAGTTAATTGGAAAGACTATCAAATGCAACAAAGATGAAGTGCATGGTATTTTACATTTTTTTAAATTTTAAATCAAGAAGAGAAAACAAATTAAGAAATACCAGTGATACCACCACACTCCCAACAAGCACCCACCCACCAGCCTGCCAAGCCAAGTAGAGAGTAAATGTTGCTACTGTTCTGCCAGTTCCTGTGACTTCCAGAATGGAGTCGCTGCCAAAGTACCCAGGCAGAGCACGTTGCCGGTGCAGGCTCCTTGCTGCGACCAAAGGGGTGGGAGATCAGCGCTCCCCTCCCGTTGGCTGTAGCAGAGAGCATGGCAAAGAGCTCCGCCTGGGTCCCTAGGCTCCCTAGGATCTCCCGTCCCCCTGGTTGCAGAAGGGAGCCATTGCCTATGGACCAAGGTGGAACACACTGTTTCCCTGCTGCAGCTAGGGGGACAGGAGATCCTTCTCGCTGAACTCCTTCCCTCTGGTTGCAGTGGGCAGAGGGAAGGAGGCTGCTGGCAGAGACTGGTGGCCCTTCAGGGTTGTAAAAATTATACTTGTGGCCCTCGAGCCAAAAAGGTTGGGAACCACTGTGCTAGGTCCTTTCCAAAGAGAAAAGTAGGAGGACAAGCCAGAAAACAAGGATTTTGTTTCACCAACAAAAATTAGGTTTCGTTACACACTGGGATGAAATGGAGATGTTCCAAAATTTCAAAGACACAACGAAGGTGAATGACCAAACCACTGAGCTAATGATTGTTCTTGGGAAGAGGGGGGTCTGGGAGAGGAGACAGGGTCCAGTCTGTCTCTCTAAATGCCACCCGAGACCTGAAAAGCCTTTCTGCAGTAACACTGGACAGCCTGAGAAATGCAAATGCTGTAGCATGTTACTTTCAAAGTAGCGCTGGACTGCACAAGAAACACCAGTACACATACAATAGACTGTTTCTGTGGCAAAGCTAGCAAATAGCTGTGCAAGTGCCAGCAATGCTCTGCACAGGCCTTGATCCTGCAAACACTTAAACAGGTATTTACCTTTACTACCTTGAACAGTCCACTGAAGTTGATAGGACTACTCACAGTCAAAGTTAAGCATGCATGTAAGTGTTTCCACAATCAGGGCCAGGTCAGTTTTGCACTACAGGATCTCTCCTGAGAACATATGAAAGGCTGTTGCCTTATGCCCCCCATAAAATGAGGAAAATATTGGATTTCATGACAATCCACAAGAGCATGATGAACAATCAGCATTTGCCAGGATCACAAGGTGTGATTGATGCATATTAGAATGGTCAGAATGCAATACATAGAAAGACACATTTTTATAACCATAAAAGTGCTCTATTTTTGTGCATATATATTATTTAAATGATTTACATAGGCTTTATTTTAAATTTACCTCTCATATACTGCATAAGGAAGCCTATTCAGAATAATAGACACTAATGCACATATAAAAAGCTCTTCACTTCTTAGCTGATATGGGGCAACGCAAGGATTTTGTTCCAGAATTTAAATGTTTGCTGATCCTGAAGTTTTGTTATTTATTTTGTGAATTAATATTGTTTTAGAAAAAGACAAGAGAAACTGCCAGCCAGTTAGTATAGCTCTTAATGACAGTCTCACAAACAGCACCATGTGGATGAAAGGTGGCTGACTGATATAAATTGTGCTTTTATGAAGAAAAATCTCTGGCCTTTGGCCAAAAGCATCATCCTTACCATAATTGCTTGGAGGGGAGGTATATTTAATCTTATTTTTCTCAATTTTGCAAGTGCACAGTTTCATGCATCCATCAGTTGTGTATTCTTTGTTGATCATCTTTTTTAAATTTTACTTCTGTCTGTTCTGGTAAATAAGGTCACTGTGAAATGGCCTGATCTTTCCTCTTCTCTCCGCTGTCAATATGATCCAGCCTGGTTCAACAAACTGATAGCTGGAGTCCTGCAAATCTACAGATATCCATTTTATATCTGCGGATATCCACATCTGACCATGTTTTCAGATCATGGATGGATCTGGATCCAAATTTTATATCTAAAGCCCCAAAAATCTGCAGATATCTGCTTTATATCTGCGTAGGGTTACCAGATAGCAAGTATAAAAAATCAGAACGGGGTCGGAGATAATAGACGCCTATATGAGACAAAGCCCCAAATATCGGGACTGTCCCTATAAAACCAGGACATCTGGTCACCCTATATCTGCTGACCATGTTGTGGATTGTGGATGGATTTTGTATCCATGCAGAACTCTACCGATAGTGTGGATTTTAGAGCAGCATTAGAAAAAGCAAATTGCATTACATTCACTCAGAGAATGCTAACTGATCACAATTCACTGCATTAAAAGTGGTCTCAGAATTTTCTGCTCTTAGGCTGTGACAGTGTCTGTAACAATTAATCATTTCTGATTCGCTTATAGCAAAATTTACTATAGCAATAATGTTCAAAGTACAGTATTCTATGACGAAATCCTGGGAAAAGCAAGGCAGAAGAATCAAATTAAATTGCAAATACACATATCCCCCAAGTCCCTTGCCCCAATTACACACAGAAGTTTAAAAGTTGTTTTGTTTTTGTTTTTTTAACTCTATACAATATCCCTGATAAACTGTATTGAGCAGGAAGTACAGTGTGGTCATCTCTCTTTCCAGTAGTATAAAATATCATTTCAATAAGCACTTGTCATTTTATTTTGCATGAAGAACATTAGATCTGTAAATACAAAACCAAACTGAAGAACAGAAATAAGTAGGGAACCACAGAGGGAGTGGTTATATAAGGGTATATCCTTATTTTTAAAAATGCATTTGACATACACAGAAGAGTGTCACACCTTTTTTGAAAGGCACTAAGTTGTGATAATATTAAATGAGTAAGTGACCATTACCAACTAGAAAGAAGAGATTCTAGGAGGAAAAAGGATGAAAATACACTAAATTTAGACCTAAAAACTCTTGAACCACCAAAGGGATGGAAATATTAAAATGGGTCACTGTGACTTAACAGTCAAACATAAGCAGCACATCTAAACTTCACTCTCAATTATCTATTTTTTAAAAAGCAACATTGGTGAATTTAATCACTATATTACATAATGTTACTGACTGTCCTCACTATTTTCTTAAACTGTAACACAGGTGAGTAGAAAGCATTGTTATTTGTTTGCTGTTATAATGTGCTAATATGAGAAACAAATAATGGATTTGCATTAAAAACACCTATTAGTTTTGTTATTGTATTGCTTCCTAGAAATAGTTACAAGCCACAGTCAAAATGAAGCAAGTTTGTGTCTGCAGGTACTGTATTAATAAAACTATTTACATGTATTAATACATATTTATTTATTAAAACAGTGAATATACTGCAAACATCTAAAAAATCCTCTCTCCAAGTCATTATCACCTTTCTGTGCCCTTCTTCTAAAGAGAGCTATAAAGCCAGACTAAGCCTTTGATCAATGACATGTGTAAAGAGGTGCCACAATTCCTTCCATGATTCCCACCTTGCTCCAGGGAGTAAATAATCAGCAACAGCTCTTCAACAGGCACACATTACTTCACCACCACGTCACTTCTTTTGACTGATGGGGAGGCCAAACTGTTGCTCAGGAGCCACATGTGGCTCTTTTATAGTTAAAGTGCGGCTCTTGGAGCCCCCAATGCGCACAATTCTTTACCTACTAGATTGGAGTGGGAGTTCAGGGCTTCTGCCATACAGTGGGGTGGTGGGGGCTACAGGTTTCTGCCCAGCAGTGAGGAGGGTCTCAGTGCTTTAGCCCCAGGGGGCACACCTGTCGGGGCTCGGGACTTCAGCCCTACAATGGGGTGATGGGGCTGGGGGCTTCTGCCCCGTGGGAGGCATCTTCCGGGCTTCCACCTTGTGGCAAGGTGGTGGAGAGGCTAGGGGCTTCTGCCCCATAGGGTGTGCTTGCCATGCCTCAAGCCCCACCACCACCCCACAGGGTTTAAGCCCGGAGGTATGGCAGGTGTGCCCCGACTCTAGAACTTTGGAAAACTGTTGTCTGTGGCTCCAAGGGTCAGTAAGTTTGGCCACCCCTGGACTGATACATTAACCAGTCAAGGCTTCATCTGCTCCCCAACTCTCGCAGCTCACCCATTCAGCAAGGAAGGGGAATAGTGTGGACGCAGCCCCAGTTCTCTCTATCTCTATCAAGGCCCAAGGTCCATAGAGGCTATGCACAGATCCCCACCTGTTTTCATTCCCCATTACATGCCTCCCCACCCACGTGAGACCTAACGAGAATCTGGCCCACAGACACACACTGTTCTGTAATAGTTTACATACACAATATTGACTGAAAACATCTGCAAACCAGGGCATCATTTTTAACTTTAAGATTGTAAAAAATGAATGTTAAGTATAAATGGTTACAACTATAGACCAGACAACCACTAAACAGAAATTACCCTTTTCTACTTATTTCACCATTCAAGATTTTTGTCAAATACCACTCTGATATTTTGTCCCAGTTTCTTTAACTGATAAATTGCCTTGCCTTTCAATATTTTCAAATGTAAATAACCTACTGCATCATGTATTGATTTTATTTCAGATGCAGTTTTTCAGTGCTTTCAAGAATAGCAAAGCCTGTATTGTGTGCCATTCTCTCAAAGATCAGTTACTACTAAAAAACAATCAAAAAAATCTTGATGGATTTTCTGAGTCTGAGGGATGTGGGAAAAATAAACTAATGTAAAGAATTGATAAGATCTGCACTTGAAATAGTTTTATGTGGGGAAAAAAATCATCTAACATTCTGATTTAGCACATAACCAGAGAAGAATTTATTGCAATAAACTAAAAAAACTTGGGAATTGTAGCTGGAAGAGTAGCACCACGAGTAATGTCACAAGCAAGGATCCACTTTCAAATTCTTGTTTTATTTTGCTGTAGTTTTTTTAAACCGATGTGATGTTTCTAAAACATCTCATGGTATATTGAGATTGCAATGAAAATCTGAAATTTAAGCAGGTCATAAGCACCTATGCTATCATCTAATATTTTCCTTGTTTTTCCACCATGTATTGTGTCTTGTCATACTTAGATTGTAAGCTCTTTGGGGCAGGGACTGTCTTTTTCTGTTCTGTGTTTGTACAGCACCTAGCACAGTGGGGTCCTGGTCCATGACTGGGGCTCCGCGGTACTATGATAATACAAATAATAAATAAACGATGAGTACGGGTCTTCCTCATTATGGGCAAAAGTGAAGTTTCTCTGCTAAAAAGCAATGAACATTCGTGAACATGCTATTCAAATGCACAGTGCAAAGAGTAAATCAAAAGTAGGCCAAAGAGTATACAGTAGGAAGAGAATGTGTAGCAATAAACCATTAGTAGAATAACCAGTGGAGCCAGTATAAACACTGCCTTGCTGCTGCAGCAAACTGATTAGCTATATAGCTAATTCAAATAAACTGAACAGAAAGGACAAAGGAAAAATTTAGACAAGAGATGATTTATTATGCACTATAGAAGAACCACCGGTT
This sequence comes from Mesoclemmys tuberculata, assembly GCA_007922155.1. Classification (NCBI taxonomy): domain Eukaryota; kingdom Metazoa; phylum Chordata; order Testudines; family Chelidae; genus Mesoclemmys; species Mesoclemmys tuberculata. The sequence goes on along the minus strand of ML675601.1, from coordinate 34,264,509 downwards.
TAACTGTCTGCATTTCAATACATCCTAGAACAAAATCAATATTTATCATAAGACACTGTTTTAAAAGTAACAGCAAGTTGAGCTATTACAAGCCAAATGAAAGCACCTTTTTAGGAAGTAATATTAAGGAAGAAATAGTTTTCTGAAAATTACAGTACAAGATACGAGTTTTGTGTTAAAATATTTATATGAGAACATCCTTTAAATGAAGTGAGAATAGCATATTTGTCCCCTCTGCTGAGTAGTAAGAATAATAAATGATGAGTGGTGAAATCATGAGCTGTGAGGGAGGTCTAGCCCCTTATACGGGGCAATTAATGTGTCAGCCTCACAACAGCTCAGAGGGTGCCATTTTTATGCATGTATAATATTAAAATATTTCTTCCAAATTACATGTGACACTTCTTTAATGGATTGATTTGTACTTCAGCCAACCAGCAACACAGAATTAGAGAAAACAAATACGAGAAAGATCTTTTAAAGTTCTTTAGTGCTATATTTTTACAAGCAGATGTCTATTTATCCCATTAACAATAATGCTTATTACACATGGAAGAAATACTATTTTTTTCACAGATTTTGTAATTCATTCACACGATTAAAAATGGTACAAAAATGCGCTATGGTTAGACTGACATTCAGAAAACATGAGAAAATGACTGTGAATAGGAAATATTTGCTGCCTAAACATACTATGGCGCAGAAGACTAACATTAGTTACTAAGACTTTCACTCCTGCAAGGAACTCTGGTCCTCCATGCAGATTGGTGCCTAAATGTGTACACCTATTGCTTTTGCAACTTTACCCCACCACCTTAATGTTAAAGTTTCTACGGTGTGATTTTCTTTGGCCTGGAAGTTCCTTGTCTGCTTTGTTATAAGTAACATCTAACTTTTACTATGACTGAAAAAGGAAAATAGATATTTTTCCTCCATTTTTTTCAAATTAGTGTTCTTTATGCACGTTGCATATGGTCCTGCAAATATTTATGCACCAGTAACACTCCTCATATGAAATATCTAAACAAAATCAATACAATGATATACACCCACCTCTACCTTCCCCTGGCTGTGCGACACTCCAGTGTGGGTACTCTCACAATGCAATGAATATTTTCTTTGGCAAGGGGTTGTCGGAGTAAGAGTCCATGGGAACAAATGTTCACCCCACCATGGCAACAGTGTTGGGGGAGTGAATAGAAAATGCAGGCAAGAAAGAAAAAAAAAATAAAAACGAGACTGTCCACCCACGTCCTTTCCCCGCTACCTACCAAAAGGAAATGAACCTGACCCCAAACCCCATCTTTCCCACAGTGCCACTGACATGATTATTGCTACCTTAAAGTGGCAGTAAACTTCATACAGGCACTGTGCAATGAGAAAAAGGAAGTTAAGAGCCTGTCAAAGCTGCTCATAGTTGGGGAGAAAGGCCTTTGCATTAATATATATTTAGTCTATGCCCCCAAAGTATTTCCAGACCCCTCCCATACCAGAATGGTCACCCTTTGCATTGTCTTGACTAATCCAGACTTGGATTGCACAGAAGTAAAGGGCTGATGTGTCCTTTGTTTGTGGGTAACCTTGAGTCAAGGTTAAAACTTTTAGCACAAATGAAAAACAAACAGAAATCTAACTTTTTTAATTAAAGGGAAATGGTCAAAATATTTTTCAGAATGTTTAAAATAATCTCTCACAATTTGTAACATTCAGAAATTGGAAAATTGAACCTCTTCCATTGCCAAAAATCTTTTTTCTTTTTGTTGAAATCATTCTAAAAATGCACTACATAGCAGACAGGTACTAGCCAGTGCATGCAGTCCTCCGGAAGACCTCGACATTGGTCAGAGAATGAGGCTGAGCACACCACAGCTTTGTTTAACATCGGCAGAGGGTGCAATCAAGCCTATATTATTTCAGCCACTTTCAGACTTCTCTGTCACAAGTACTTTTCCAAAACACACAAAGGTTTTTAGGACTAAGGTCAGAAGGGAACAATATGACCATCTAGTCTGACCTCCTGCACAATGCAGGCCACAGAACCTCACCCACCCTTTCCTAAAATAAACCCCTAACCTATGACTGAGTTATTAGTCCTCAAATCATGGTTTAAAGACTTTAAGGTACAGAGAATCCACCAGCAAGTGACCCATGCCCCATGTTACAGAGGAAGGCGAAAAACCTCCAGGGCCTATGCCAATCTGCCCTGAGGAAAAACTCCTTCCCAACCCCAAATATGGCGATAAGTTAACCCTGACTGAGTATGTGGGCAAGACTCACCAGCCAGACACCCAAGAAAGAATTTTCTGTAACAACTCAGAACCCACCTCATCTAACATCACTTCATTGGCATTGGTCATTGGCATATCCATCACCAGTAGTCAAAGATCAGTCAATTGCCAAACAATGCTGTCCCATCATACCATCCCCTCCATAAATTTATCACACTCAGTGTTGAAGCCAGCTAGGTTTTTTTGCCCCCACTGCTCCCCTTGGAAGGCTATTCCAGAACTTCACTCCTCTGATGGTTAGAAACCTGCATCTAATTTCAAGACCTAGGTCAGGGGTTCTCAAACTGGGGTTCATGAAGTTATTATGGGGTGGGGTCACTAGCTATCAGCCCCCACGCATGCCAGTAAGGATTATTTGGCATGGGGGGGGTGAGGGGGAGGAGATCATCACTTTTGTGTGGGGGCCTCACAGCCTGCAATATTTTCAAAGGTGGTCCCAGCAAAAAAAGTTTGAGAACCCCTGACCTAGGTAGTTCAAACCAAAGTATTCTGGAACTCCATCGGAGAGGAAGACAACTGCCTTCTCTTTCAACTACTGCAATGGCCACCATTCACCCACTGGGCCACCTTTTCTCAATGGCTTAAGCACAGCAAGGGCAGAACACTATAAGAGTTGCATGATACCTCTCCTTACCGTACCCCAGCAGGGGCAATCCTCTCCCTCTTTCTAAAGGGCAGTTCTTTCCACAGAGGTCCAGGGCTGCTCCTCTCCATCTCTCTTCTTTACTACCTCCCACCTAATACAGGTATAGTGCAGGAAACCCACTGACCTAACCCGTGCAGAAGAAAATACAGAGCATTACACAGACAGAGAAGAGTCAAGAAAAATGGAGATGGCAGAAAATCCTCATTTTTGTGGCTATCATAACATAGTGATTTGTTGCATCTTGAATAAAAAAGAAAGAATTATCCAGTTAACAGTGTGTTCTTTACTTGCCTTATACACAGGGCCCTGAGCAGACTATACAAAGTTAATGAGAAACCAAAACAAAAGGGTGGCCACTCCACCATACAGTGAATATTTTTATGAATAGAAGGAGCAGCTGAATAAAGTGCTGTCCAAGCTGCATAAAACTGAGATGGGACAAGGCTAGGTGGTCCTAGGTTCGAATTTGCATCAGATAGCAATCTGAAATATTTCCCACTTGGCAATTTTCTCCTTCTCACCTGAGATTCCCAGACTGCAATAATATCCTTTTCAGAAAGGAATTCTCACCCTGTTTCTTGGGCTATAACTATAACAATTCAAACCTCAACATTACCATAGCAAAATAAAGCAAAAGAGGAGTTCAAAGCTTCTCAGACATTTAAATGCAACTGTTTATGTTGTCTTTCTGACATACAGATACTGAAAAGATGTGTTGGACTTGATTTGTAGAAGTGCTGAACACCTGCAAATCCAGCCGAAGCCAGTGACGAATGCAGCTGCTCTGAATCCTGTAAAAGCTGGCATTTGGTGCTCTTCTGCTGGAAGAACTTTCATGAAATGCATTTTTGCTGAAGCTCCAGAAACTGAGATATAAAGGGGCCAATTTTTAGTATTTATAATTTTACAATGAATGTTTTGCTCACACTGTACAGCTTATCGGCCTTTTCTATGATAGTAAGCACTATTTTTTTTTAAATGTACACTGGATTCAGTTATATACAGTCATTTCACTGGAATAGTAACAGTTATGCAAGACATGTTTATGAGACAACACATGACTATCTAGGGACTCCTCATTACATGAATCAATGACAGAATAGACTAATGGCTAGTGGAAAGGCATATTTAAAGATTCTTTCATATGCATATTACTGTCCTAACAATGCAGCCATTGTGGTCTGTTTTGTCAAAGGCCTAGTTGGGCAATCTTTTGTTCACCGATTCTTCATTCAGTACTCAAATTGTTGAAACAATACAGCATAATGGCTCCTTCAGAGACCTAATCCATCATGCTAAGGCATATACTTAGGGTTCAGTGAGGGCAACTATGCTAAGCTGAAGTCACCTTTGTACATCGGCACCCAAGAGAGAAGTACGCCATTAAACATGGAGCACAGTCTGCAACTGCACAACACAAGGAAGCCCATGGAGCTATAAACTACACAGCTGCAGCATTCATTACGGAGCGGCGAGAGCCCACTCACGCGCTCCACCATATTTGTAGGATAACACAATATGCAAGTCATATCACACAGCTTAGGTAGCACAGTGATGACGTGTGTACAATGGCATCAGCAACAAAATGGCAGCCTTATCTCCATATCTAATCCACTGCAAAAAGCATTGTTTATTAAAAAGGACACAGCTGACCCAAGGTCTAGTAAATTTAAAAAAATTAAAGGTAGTTTCACTCTCCCTGAAAGACCCACATAAAGAAGATATAAGTGTCTGTGTGAAGGAAAAGAGTAAAACTAAAATACACAAATGCACAAAATAAACAAACTGAAAACAATTAGAGAAAAATATTTTTTCTTCTAATGTGGCTTTGAGAAAGCAGTTTTATCACTTGAAAACAACTGTTGGTAAAATAATTCAGACAGAATTGTACTTTTTAAATTGATTGCAACTCCTTAAAAAAAAACACCAAAAATAAACCCCACAAATTTCACCGCATCATGCTACAATAGGAATTTATTCAAACTAACAACACACTCTATTTTTAAATCCCAAAACAAATGTTGACAATGATCAAATATTTTCCATACAAATGCACAGATCTGCTGGGTGGGGGGAGGAGAGAAAGAGGGGGGAACTAATAGCTTTGAAGCATTGCACTTGTGCCTCTGGAAAAGACACCTTACCAAAAATGGATCACCAAAACTGAGGGCTTGTCTACACATTTAGTAATCTCTAATTAACTCCATGTATGGACAAGAATCAATAAATGGTGGAGTTTGCACTGAGAAATGAATTAATTGTGGCCTAATTTACTAATTTAGCATTTTTATGTAGTAGTTCTGACTCCCAAACTACCAGACTATTGCACAATATACTCAACACCCTCCCTGCACTGAATTGTAAACACAGAATATGTAAGACACAAGCTGGATTGGTAGGAAGGAGAGAGAGAAAAAGGAAATTTTTCAGTGCTTCCCTGAATAAACCTTGCAAACTTTTAAAGTTTTCTCACCATCAAAAAGGGGTGTTTTGGATTTTTTTTGACTAAACAGGGTTTATAAAAAGCACTTACCTCCAATTTTTGCTAATCCAATTTCCATTTCCTTGGAAACAAAACCCAATAAGGCCGGGGCATCTTTCAGCAGGTAATAGTTGTTAGGAATCTTGTCAGTTTCAACTAAGGCTACAAGTTACCCTACAAATTTAGACTTTTTAGAGTCCTAACGAAACACCTTGAAATCTGTGGTGATTTAACTTTTAAGAAGTTAAAATAAAGCTTTAAAAAAACATTTTAAAAGTTCTAAATTTTCTAACATTTTTCTTTGCTTTAAAATAAGCTGTGTTATGGTGAACACTTGCATTTCTCTGATGCATTACATGTTTGTCTCTCATGTTTGTAAAACTCAAATAAAAAAGGAATACTACACAAATGTATGCTACAAGTGCTTTAGACATAGGGTTTTTGTTTTGTGTTTGTTTGCTTGTTTTTGTTTTTTGAAAGAAGGGATATTTTCATGATGCAAATATGAAAAATACAAATTCCAGCCCTAAACCAGTGACCAGGTCAATATACAGTTTTATTTATATGCTTCATCTCTCATGGATTATGCAGCATCTTAAACTCTGGTATTGCTTTCTATTTATGTTTGTGTGTGAGTAGCCTATAAATGCACACACACAAAAATCAATCATTCCATACTGAGGCTGTACAGTTAAAATTACAAGTCAAGAATTCCAAAACTTTGCCTTCCTGAAAACCATGTCTGCTTTTATATACATTTAATAAATCCATATTTTATTATACATACTGTAATAAAAATAGAAAATAACCTATGTGGTAATGAAGTCACATAATTATGCTGTGACAATCTTAACTTGGTGCGCTACCTGTGACACTGTGATTTTAACTATGCATTTAATGTTGTATCAACAGCCTTCTGCATTTAGATTTCCTAGGGTTGTGGGGGTTTTTTGTTTTTTTTTTTAAGAGAGGGGAGAAATTAAATTAAGTTTATAAACTCCTTAAACCTGAGCTATTGGACTGACGGAGCTGAAAGCACTCATAAGCTCCTTAAACTGGAGTCATTGGACTGGTGGAGGTTACACAGCACTCATCTTGTCTTCAGATGGAAATTTCTTCATACTATGTTAATAAAAATGGGACAACCCTGAAAGTGCTGAGAATGCAGCACTCAGGACAGTAAAAGAATTATTTCCCAATGAAAAAGCTAAGGCCCAGATTCACCAAAGCACTGAAACACATGATGAACTGTAACTTCGATGAGATTTAAGCATGTGTTTCTATGTTTTGCTGAATCAAGGCCATGCAAATTACTGGGCTGCAGAATTGAAGTTCATTGCTTCACTTGTAACCTTGATACTCAAAAACACAACAAAAGAATGCTGCAAGAGCATCCACAGAACTATTTTATTGAACAATCTTGGGGCACAACAGTTTGCTATTGTCTTTGAAAATGCACAGTTATTTTCTAAAGTATACATCAGGCTGCACAGCAGAAAATTCATTCCACCACATTTGGATCAGACGCAAGAAATAATGTACAATAATTTGGCAGGATTGACCTTTTGATAAGACATAAATTTGTCTAGATTTAAGGCACCTGAAAAAGGTGCAGACGTCCATTTGTGTTAAACAAATGCTGCATCAGCAGTTTGATGGCAGCAAATATACTGACACTGATAAAAACTACTACTCTATTGGACTTCAACTTCAGTGTAATAAAACATAGCTTTGGCATTTCAGCTGGCAAGACATGATTCATGACCAACTATCATTCTTATTTAGGCCTAGAAATGTCAAGCTCTGTAATTAACAGTAGTTACTTGCAGGTCCATGCATTCAGGGTCTAATGACAAATGTGAATTCTGCTGCACCCAGTTATTAAAGTTATTTGCAAACATATGCTCTTAAAATACCTTTACAGATGCACAATTTAACACTAAGACAGAGTGCATCAAATGCCACTGATTTTAGAACAGTGTGATTAGAGTTTGTAATGTAAATCAAGATAACTGAGAAATTAACATTTTACTTTATCCTTTATTTATTTACATTCCAAATTTATCTGTTTTGCGATTAACTGCAGCAGCAGTAAAAATTAAAGTACTCTGTCCAGGACTTTACCAACAATTTGTATTCTTCCTCAGGAAAAACAACAACAACAACAACAACAAACAAAAACAAAACCTATTTTTGAATTTTTTTATATCCTGTATGTTTACAGCGCTTTCTTTATTTTAACTAATTAGGTACTTATTTTTGGTAAGCCACATATGTTTACAATAGATACGCCTACAGAATTTCTATTGAAGACCACACAAAAACACATTCTTCTGCAGGACCACACATGTAATATAGTGCCAAAAAATTTCACTGTAAACAGGATCATTTAACCATCTAAAGGCTACACTGACACCCTGGCAGGAGCCCAAAGACCATATCTAGTAAGTATAAATGCATTCATTGTCATTTTTAATACAGAGGAAGTGCCCCCATAAAGAAATCATCCCAGGTCATCCCAGGTTGCAACTTCATACTGGAGATGAGGGCATCCCTAGATTTCTTTATAGAACCTCATGCATTTTTTTAGGCCCATGTGCCGCATTTTGGCTATCCCTGTCATAGATGTTAGGGAGAAGACCATCAGGGGTAGTCCTCTTACTCGATACTTATAGTCAGTCTGCTAAACATGAATACTTTTAGTAAAATTAAAATCTAAAAATTTCATACTGAATCACAGCAGAGCCAACAACATACTGTGAAGGCCATAACTCTAAAATTATTATAAACCAGCTTGTGTTTTGATTTGCGAGCACTTTTCTCTCTATGCTACTTGTCTTCTCCATTCTAGTGAGCACGGAGGGCATCAGAATACACTGCAGACTATTTGTATAACCTCAGTGATCACCGGAACATCAGCAGTATAATTGTTTAATTGCTTGGGCAACGCACGTGTTAATGTCCCAACCATGATTCTAGTACCCAGCTCTGTATTTGAGGCCCCAATGCAACAAAGCATCAGTTTAGATGATCATGATAGTCCCTTCTGACCTTAAAGTCTATGAGTCTATGTGCTTAATTGTGCATTGTCCTGAATACCAATGGATTTAAGCACGTGTTTAAGTGCTTTGCTCAACGGGGATCTCTGTGGTCATCCTATCATTTCCTATTAGCTGCATTGGCAGTGCTATGGTAATACAAATAATAAATAACAATAGTGATGATGATGATCAATAATGTGCAGCAAGGCGTTCGGCTCATTACATTTAAAGTTTTTTCGTTTACTTTATTTTGGGGAGTAGTTTATTATTTTACTGATCGGTTTAAGATTTTATGCTTTTATTTTATTTTATTTTTTTACATAGAAATAAGGTGGAATAGTAATAAGAAAATACTATTTAAGGTGAATTCCTTAAAAAAATATTGAAACAAAGTCTACCACTAGGAATCAATTATAATCGCTCCCAACTGAAAAGCTAATTCCCTTCCTCCAGAGCTAAAGTGCAGGTACAGGAAGAGCAACACTGTACCAGAACGAAGTGAATGCTCATGCTTATGAGGAAACCCAGGACATTGGGTTCATCATTTTCATGTTGCCCAGCAGAATATTTTCTCTGCCTACTTCAAAAATAAATAAATAAATAGATTATGCCCCCGTCATGCAAGTTCCTACACAGTCTTTAAATTACAGTTTATTAGCAGTGCCACTAAAGCCAATGGGATTGCTTAAAATTAAGCATGTACGTAAGTGTTTTCAGAATCAGGTTCTTAAGATATACATTGGTTTTTTAAATGTACTCCCAGCAAATGGTGTCCAATGGAAAGCCTTGAAACAGAAGTTCTTGATCTAGAAAAGAGATGCAAGAGTGGCCAAGGCAATGAAGGAGTACTGATTTGCCATTGGCACACCAATCTTATGTGTTATTGTGTTTTTAAATATCTAATTATAAAAATAAATAGTTAGCTCTGAGAAAAACAAATGGTTTTTGATACACTATGTAAAAGGAGCCCTTCCTTTGTAAGTATGCTTTTTATTTTTTTACCTTTAGGGAAATTTTAAAAGATATAAATTCCTGTTTCACAGTAGCTGTCTCGCTTCATTTTACTATGAATCCAAATTCTGTGATGTGATTAATGCATTAAGTTATCAAGGAGGAACAGAGGGAATGAAGTTTGCTCATTAATTATACATGAGCAGCCACCTAAAGCCCAGGATTTGGTCACCAATCGCCTTATCCTGTTTCTCTGATTTGAGACATTATTGCTTCTTCTAATCTACTACTTCCAATGAGCCAATTCTTTGATAGAGACATGGTTCGAGCAGAGCAGCAATTGAAACAAACTGCCATGCCATAGCTTTACAGTAATATCTCATTTGCATAGGCGATAGAATAGGGGTGTGGGAGGTACTGCCGCACCACCTGGCTTGAAGTGGTTTCCATTATATACAGAGTTTACACTTCGGTTCAAGGGCTTTCAGCACCCACACTACAAAAATTGTTCCAGGAGCCCTGCTCATTCGTCTATAGTAGTGGAGGGAACACAAGTGCAGGGACTTCAGAGGATTTCCATTCCAAACTCTATACTGCTCATGATACCGAACTCAGAAAAGTAACTGCTACTATCTCTCTTCGTACAGAGAAAAGAACAGTCTCCTACACCTATATATCCTCCTCATGTTTCATAATACAGTCCCATTATGTCGTGAAAGCCCCCCAAATAGAATTTCTTATAACGGCACTTAGGACAGGACAGGAAGAGCACCCAAAATTTCATGAGAATAGTACTAAATGACAGATTAGATAGCATGGGAAAAACACAAGGACCAACACTAGCCACACTCCTAACAGGAAGTTGTGAAAAAATAAAGCCTGGTAGATTGTTAGCAGGGTAACAGCCATCTCAAGGGATCAGTGTTTCTTTAGAAAAATGATTTTACACATGTACAATATACCACAACCATACAACTCTTCACTCTTGTGGCCTGGGAGCTGTAAGCGCCGGGCTACAACACAGCCAGCTAATACAGATTAGAAAATGTTAGCCTGTGTCTTAAGAAGCAATAAGAGGGCTTTACAATCATATTAAACTAACATGACTGAACCAGATCATTTTTTTCCTGTCAAGACTGAGCATTAGGTGTTACAGGTAACAGCAAATCCTGTGACCGAGAAGGTGGGGAGAAGGAAGCAGGAATAGGAGATGGTAGCCATTTTTAAAGAAGGCAGACTTTGGCATTTTGTGAAAAGGAATATTATTCTTCAGCTGCTACTGAAGAAAAATGTTTCCAGTTATGAATGTAAAAAAATGGTCAAAAAATTTACCATTCAGCCTAAAAATATGTTCAAATTGTCCTATGTCTTCATTATTCCATTTCAGAGATCATTCAGAGCTAGAAAACAAAGGTCTAATACTTAATGCTAAGTTTCATAAATGACCTTTTTTTAAAAATTTTTTTTTACTCCAGTGAATTAAGATTTGTAAATTTTCCAAAAATTCATTCCTTGCCCATAGTGCTATTTCTTCACATATAACGAAGAAAATGAATCTCTGCTTTGAAGTGGGAAACTTAACTCAACCATAGTTAATTATGGAGCTGCGATAGACAATAGATAACTTTATGGTGGTACGTCTTTCTTTCTGCCACCTCAGAGCTATTCCAATAACTAAGGGTTCAACCTAGACCCAAACAACACTATAGCACTGAAAACTGAGTCCCGACATCCAACACTAAACTTCTGTCTAAATATGGCTGTTTACAAAGCATAATTTGCTCACTTCAAGCAAAACAAGCTAAATGTAAAATGTAAATAGTTTACGGTATCACAGACATTACTAGGTTAAATAACTAAATAATGCAGTATATGAATCCAAAAATCCATGGCTAATGTTGCAAGTAACAATACCTACTAAGATACCACAGTGATACATTCAGTATACAACTTGAATAGAATACCAGTCAGAAACCATGCCACCATTATCAGAGCCACAGAGAAATTTCTGGCTTGAGCTTTTTCAGAAGTACATCAACTGGATTATATTTCTATAAAACTATTTCCTACCCTGCACTTTCAGCCTAACTGGGTAGAGAATTAAAGTCATAACTCCTATAATAAAAATTTTTAAATAAAATTTTCAGTTGACATCCTCATAGGACTTGGATTAGAAAATGTTTTTCTCCCAACTGATTTCTCTCTTAATAAGCACAACCTTTTAGCATATGGTCACTATATCCTTGGCCACAGAACATCCATGATTTTCAACAAAAAGGGACTCATTCTTCTCACTTAACAAGTAATAAGTTTTCAATGAAGGCTGGCATTTTTGCGGATTCCCACTCCAACATTCTCACATTCTTGGACTGGATCTAGTTCTTCAGCTGATCCTACCTACCAATGCTAAGAATCTTCCAGTAAGCTTAGATGTGATTGCTCCTGCATATATTGCTCAAGAATTTCCTTTCAGTTTCAGCACCACTTCAATGGTCCAGCATGCAGAGGCTTAGATACAGCTATGAAGAGCTGTCAGCTTCTCAGAAACTCCCCCTTTTACAGGATCACTTCTACAATGGAAAGAGTAGCTTGCAGCAATTCAATCCATTACTCTCTCCAATTAAAATTTTGAACACAAACATTTCCTTGACAAAGGCCTGCAACATGCGGTTATTAGTCTTGGAGTATGCAAGTTATGCTGGGATCTGGACATTAGAGCTGAGAAGTGGCATGGAGTTGTGATCTATTCTTCCATTTCAACATTGTCAAAGAAAACCAGTAAAACAAATACAGCTAAACAATTCTTTTAAAATCTGTCCAACACAAAATGGGCAGGTTTTTCCAACTTTCTAAACCCTTGATTAAAACTATGGAAAGAGCTGTCTGGAGACATGTTTTACTGCATTAGCTACCAGGTTCTATCCTTTACCCTTTTTTTCCTTTCCAATTTACTAGAACATACTGTTGAATATAATTTTTAAAAAGTATGAACAAAATACCTGTTTGGATGGTACCAGATATATTTTATTATGGTACCCAATATTTTTATTATGAACAAGCCTAACTTTGCTGTTCACCATAAATAAACAATGCATATTATTACAAACAAAAAAACAAAAAAACAGGCATCTGCATACTGAAGTGTTGACATCACATTGCATACCACACTGCAGATAAATTTTTAACAATTATTAAGCAAACAAGCATTGTTTTTAAGAAGTCATGGATAGTGAGTTAGAAAATATATTTTGTTAATTTATTTTGACAAATTTAAGTTTAGTTATATGTATACATGATTAGTCAATGCACTGTAGTATATTAGCTAAAATACATTAAAATTTGAATTTTCATTACTCTCCTGTTAATAATCTTTGCAGAGAAATGTGGAGAGACCACCAATCTTTTGTTTTGTGCAACTGCAGATTAACAAAGCGAGAAGCTTCTATCACAATGCAACAATAAATTTCAACACTAATTTCTCAAAGGATGAAAATCAAAATAGGAAATTTATTATACAATAAAATACATATTTTTAAAGTGCCATATAAACATAGCTGAGTTGATTTCAATGTAATCCATAATACACACGGCTTATATAGCTAAAGTTTAAACCAGTCATCATATTATTTGCAGAACTCAAGTATATGCTATATTACTGGAAAATACCTCATGTTTGGTGATATGAATGCTGCTCATATGGTGAGCTGCTGGATTTGACACAGAGCATTATTGAAATCAACAGCAGCAACCTCCTGCATTGCTTTCTCATAAATCAACAGTAAAACAGACGCAGTTACCAGATCCCATATTTACACACATGCCCACTCAAGCTGTCTATTGCGCACTTATCTCTAAGAAGAAAAGTACTGTAATCCTTCAGTTCCCCCAAGCCTGCTTTATTATTTAATAAGAAGTGAAAGCAAGACAATTAAAATATGGTCAATGTAGAGTTACTCTGTTCAAAAAATTATTTTAATATACTTTTCCTGAATGTACTGGGGAAAATATCCCATCTTAGCAAATATATTAATATATGCTGTATACACTGGGGTTTGCAAAAGTGTTTCTGGATTTACTAGCTTCTCAAATAAATGCTTTTAAATGACTAGAGATAAACAGGCACCAAAAATTTAGGCTCAATAAAATTATCAATATGTGAATTATCACCCTGTGTACACCAAATATGCATCTTTTTCTGCCCTTTTTTTTCTGTTTATCTGTCCCATTTGGAATGTTAAACCACTGAGCTATGTTAATGAAAGTAATTAATTATACAAAGGGAAAGAGAAAGGTTTACAGTAATATAACCAAGTTTAAATACTTCTTTCTTTAAGCTAAAATATTAAAAATATAAGTGAATATCTTTTGGGAATTTCAGAATCCTAAAACCATTCCTTTGTATGTTGTCACAATTATATGAAAACAATTTAGAGCATGTTGATCTTAATAAAATTTTTATGTTATTTAATCTGAATTTTGGATAAAATTTTAAAGTCGCTGGAAAAACAACATCAATTCAAGAGGAAAAACAAATTCAGAAAGATACGGCTCATTCGTTCTGTGTTTTATCCATTTTTTTATAACTAACTGTAATAGCAAGCAAATGAATAGAGAAAGAGATAAGTAGTAAACATAGAACTCAGGTAAATAAAAGGTATCCTAATTGAAAGCTCTACAGCCCTTCTATTGACAGAAAAGACCATTCAAACCTATGGGAGTTCCATTTCTGCAGCCGCTACATTAGAGAGAGAGAGAGAGAGAGAATGACTAGCGTCTCATTAAATGGAGGAAATGGTCAGTATTGGTAAGCCTTAAAATAAACTTCCCCTGACAGTTGTTAGATACTTGTGCTGTTATAGTGAAGATTACAGCTGTGTTTTTTGAAAGTGATGATAGCTGCCTCACTACTGAAAATATTTAACTAAATCCCTAGTTATTTTGAGACACATTGTAAAGATACCCAATGGCCTAAACTTTCTAGTTCCTTAATTCTAAAACAAGAGAAGCAATCACTGACTTCCCAGCTTTCCATTATCATGTGAACAGATGTACAGAATAGTTTGGTGGATCCTGAATGTTTGTATGTGCCCTTCAAGGAAGCAAGGTTCTAGTACCTCTCAAAGCAGTACTTCTCAGGACTCTGGTTGCCTTGCTGGGGTTGATATTTTTACAAGGTTCTCACTTCTCATTTTTTGAAATCTTGGGGTTAGGACGGAGAATTGGAGCTTAATGGATTCCCCAGCTGCCTTTGAAGTCCAGGTCGCAGCAATGACAAAGCATGCTTTTTCCCTCCTTCCACTCTTGACAAGAAGGTTGAGATCTTTCCTTCTTTTGGAGGCTGACCTCATTACATTTATCCATGCCTTTGGTCATCTTGAGGTTTGGTTAGTGTAATGTGCTCTAGCTGTAACTGCACCTGAAGATCATTCACAAACATCAGTTGATGCAGAATGTGGCAGCCTGTCTATTTAGCTACTGTTTTTTGCAAAAAATTGGTGACCTGAGAAACCACCTCTCTCCTTGTATGATACAGATATTCGAAATCAACTTAGGATTTTGAACTAATTCATTGATTTAAATGTAAGAGAGCCTTCAGCAGAATATTTCCAATGAAGGGCTCTTGACTCTTGAACTGGTTTCCCCACTTATATTCAAAGCCAGAGTCTGCTGACCTTCAATCTAGGAACCTGGGTAATAAATAAGAGGAATTACTCCTTTATTAGCATGCATTAGGTCTAGCTGGTATTACTGAAACCTGGTGAGATGATTCTGGAATATTAAAATCTGCGATTATAATGACCTATTTAGGAAAAATGATCTTGAATGCTTATGAATCAATATCCTAACAGATAAATCATAAAATGGGGTACTGGTTGGTGTCAGCTACAGATTTACATCTTTACACTACATTTACACTATACTACCTTTTTACAACATGTAGGGAAAAAAGTTGTGTGATCAGAAGGGATGACAATTTGAGTGACATATGCTGGAAGTCGCATGCTGCCAGAAATAAAACATTCTTGGAATTTCTAAACCTAACAGATGACAATTTTCTAACTCAAAAATGTTGCAATTAACAAGGGGGAATTCTATATTAGACCTTGTCTAACAGACAAAAAGGATCTGATCACAGAAGTAAAAAGTAATGGTAGCTTAGATACAGGTGCTAATAACTTGATCATATTTCTAATGTGCAAGCAAAATAAATATATATATATATACACTTGGTATTTTAATAGGACCAATTTCACAAAGCTGAAAACAATTATGAGCCAAATCAGCTGTGATGTGAAAAATGTGAATGATAACTGGGAATCATTTAAAAATACCTTTCTAGATGCTCAAGAAGCCATAAAACCATAACCAAAGAAAAAGGCCAAACTGGTTAAATTTAAACTGAAGAAGAAGGCCAAACTGGCTAAACTGGTCTGATTTAGAGGGGAAGTAAATGCCTCTTTAAAAAATTTAAAAATAAAAATAATCTATAACAAATGGAAGAAAAGGGAATTTGATAGTAATGAATATAAGTATACTAATGTTAGACATTTTTAAATCACCAAGTCCAAATAAGTTGTATCCAAGAGTTTTACAAGAGCTGGCCAAGGAGTTCATTAAGTAAGATTTTTCAGCAAAAGCACTAGGGAAGTTCCAGAAGACTGGAAGAAAGCTAATGTGCCAATTTTTAAAATGGGGACATGGGATGATCTGGATAATCAGCCTGTCAGCCTGCCATTGATCCCAGGCAAGTAAAAGAGTGGCTAATATATGACTTGATTAATGAAGAACTAAAGAAGGGTACTGTAACTATCAAGGATGTTGACAAATTGGAGTCAATTCAGAGAAAATCCACAAGAATGATTAAAGGATTTGAAAATATGCCTTACAGTGATAAGACTCAAGGAGATCAATCCATGTAGCTAAACAAAGAGAAGGTTAAAGTGTGACCTGATTACAGTCTATAAGTACCTATATGGGGAACAAATACTTAGTAATGAGCTCTTCAATCTAACAGAGAAAGGTATAATACAACCCACTGGCTGGAAGCTGAAGCTAGACAAATTCAGACTGAAATAAAGCATAAATTTTTAACAGTAAGAGAAATGAACCATTGGAACAATTTACCAAGGGTAATGATGGATTCTCCATCACTGACAATTTTTAAATCAAGACTGGATGTTTTTCTAAAAGATACGTTCTAGGAATTATTTTGAAGAAGTTCTATGGCCTGTGATATACATGAAGTCAGAGTAGGTGATCATAATGATCTGTCTGGCCGTCAAAGCTTTCAAGAAGGGAGTGAGTTGAGATGTTATAGAAGTGTGAGAATGGGGGTAGTACTAATGTGGTTGGGCAAGTGAGTCTACATTATGAATGTAACTCAGTGAAAGTTTTTGTAATTGTTCTTATGTTGCTCAGGCTCCTAAAGTCTACCACCAGCACATTTTGTAAATAAGTGTTGTTTTGTCAAGCAAAACTACTGCAACACATCCTCAATTCACTTCAGAATTATACTACTTTTAAACGTCACAGGAGAAAATAGGTGCATTTGATCCAGATGTCTCACATGTTTAATGAGCTATTTGTTACCATTCGGGTATTGGCAGTACCAAAAAGGTCAGTGGATAATTAAGATGTCAAACTACTGACTGTTACTTTGCTTGTCCTGATACATGTAGTTTTCATGGGATATTGTTAATATTCAAGAATAGCATTAGAACTGGTAAGAAAAAAAAAAGCAGTATCACAACAAATTCATGTCTCTATTAGTTCTACTAAAATGTTACATCCTCTAATGCACTACAGTAGTATTTTAAACAAGAATTCCAGACTGGCAATTGCCATTCATAGTTATGACCAAGACTTGCTTTCTAATATAGCCATGATCTTAATGTTTCTCCAAAGGCAGAGACGGATGCACTTGTTTAGCTACTTTAATTTTGAGTGTACATATTTGCAGGTGTTTGGCAGCCTGTTAAATTTAACCTCAATTCCAAATTACCTGGCTTTTTCATGCTGTGGGTATGGGGTTTTGTTGTTGCTTTTTTATTTGTTAAGGTAACCCAAATGTTCTAATAAGGTTTTAAAACTTAAGGCAGTTATATGTATTTTCAGCTTTGATTTCAATTTTAACCAATATTCCTGCCCTGTTTTTCATTTAGTACAGAATACTCTCTTGAAAGCTTTACCTTGCTTGCCAACTAACTCTTTCAGTGTTTTCTTTTGCATTAACATAATAGCTACAAAAATCATGATTCTATACTCACTTCCCAGTTTGAATTTGTGTTTTAATAGAGGTAATATTTCTTCATTGCAAGTCAGTGCAAAATTTGTTACCTACTCATTGACTCATCTATGACATCTTTTATGAGTGGTGTATTAAGTTAATTAATCAATTAAGTTAAGATGGCAGAAGAATCAGACATAATTTAGGGACAGTTTCACTTAAATATAGCTGTGCAAGTTCTCCTAAAGAGAGATACATTATTCGGAGACCTGAATCATTAAAGAAAACATCACTCTCAGTAAACATTGTAATTTGCCTGACATTTTTGTACTGTTTCCTTGCTAAGTGAATTTCATTGTCTTACCTTCCCGTCTTACTTTCAGGGTCTTCCCCCCTAACACAGGGGAAAATTTTCTTGGTAGGCAAAACTTTCATTGATTTTAGTTTCACAAAATGGTGGAGCTGGAATCAGGAAGTTTTCCCTGTGTCAGGACTGGGCCTTTAATGATCATTTTAACAGCAGCCATTATCCATATGAAAAAATGTAAAGAAAAATGAAATAATCAGCTGTTAAAGGAGGTAGGTGGATAAGCCTGCCAGGTCTATAATTATTGATAAACTGAAAGTGGGGAGCTGGACAGCAGTGAGGAAGTTCAGACACCCACTACTCACACCAATGTTCTCAATGAGCAGTCTTTTTAAGCTCAAAAAGGAAGGGCATTAAGTCAAACTTCAGTGAAAAATACATATCACAAATACTTTAAGTGCATAATAGATATGCTAACTGTAAGTAAGACTGTCCAAGCTTTATTTAGGGACAGAGGACCTAATTCACTCCAGAGATGCACAAAATGCCCAAATAGCTCTTGAAAGCTAACTACTTCCAAGCATGTTTCCTGACAAGTCTACTGTCTCTTCAATTCACCCCAGGGGTTCAGAGTTGCCCCCGTAACCATTATGCAGAAAAGAATGCTCTTGCCTGTGTAAACAGCTGGGGGATAAAATAGATATTTATTAATTTTTTAAGATCTACAAAAATTAAGATTTTTTATTTTGATTGGATTGTTTTATTTCAGTTAAATACAGGTTTTTTTTAAATAAACTCACTGAAAATTAAATTTGAAACTAACAGCCTATGTTAAGATAATCATCTCTTAAAAACATTTAAATTAAATTTCAAAATATTAAGTAGTACTTGTTTGCTGCCAAGTTTTAAAGAAAGTCAGACCACTGAAGTCTCTGGTTAAGCATCTGAAACTAGAGTTGCTGAAGTAATAAACCTCTTTTTGACATCAGTGGTCTTATTCTAGTGGAGAGAGACTATTTACTTCAGTATACTCGTTTAGTTTCATTCAATGACAAGTTCATTCAAATTAAGAAACCAATTGGGAGTTGAAAAAGCAGGAAAGGTTTTTTTTTTCCCTTTTCCAATCAATGAATAAAAACTAGGTGTGAGGATGAGATCTACTAGTTTTAAAATTCTTGAAGCACATAGTGACCAGAAACTATCAGTATTTAATGCAGTGAATACACATAATACTTCCTTCATTCAATAAATCACTTAGTTCTAAACGCAAAACATAATTTGATCACCTTTTTTTCTTACATATCCAGCACTTTAAAGGTAGGTTTATTTAATACAAGAAAATTAAATACTGTTTTTGTGCATTTAAATTGAATTTTCATCCAAAGAGAGCTAGTAAATAAGAAATGCATCATTCGTCAATTTCTAACAATAAATATGTAAAATTAAAGATCTGATTGTAAATAAAAACTATATAATTGCTTAAATAAATATATAAAAATATTCTGTACTCTCCTGGCTAGCCAAAAAAGAAGGACCAAATTAGTGCAAACACTCTATTTAGTTGCAAGTCAACAAGTTTTAATGGTTACCAACCAAGGAAAATCAACCTTCCTTAAAGGAAATAACTAAAAACCAAAACATAATTAAAATTTACTGTTTAAATCAGGATTTCCTATTTGCTGATTTAAATCTTGACCAAAATTGGTAATTTGAATCACTTTGATTCAAATCAATCCACCCAGCTAAACAGTCTGGGTAGGGGGTGGGCATGTCCAAGCAACAAACACTCCATTCGGTTTTGCCAGACTCAGGTGTTCAAATTTCTTAAGTTGGATTCCCTCAAGAGATCAAAAAAATCATGAGTTTAGCCCCACAAATCATGAGATTTTAAAATTATCATCAAACCATGTTTTTTAGTCTGTCTCTTGGGTTTTTTTTTAAATTCCCCTCTACTCTTCCAGCTATGTGTGTGAGATCATTTCAGGGTGAAAAGTCAGCCTTTCATTCACTCAAAAATGCAAGCTTTTCATTGGCTGCTCAGATGGAGACTCCACTTACCCTCGCCTAGCCCCTAAGATAGGCAACATTTCCTATTACTGCCATACATTTCCTACTACTGGCTTGACTGCCCTCCTACCTCATCTCACTGCCTCCTGGGGTTCTCACCTTCCCCAGACACAGCAGTACCACCTCCCCAACTTGTTGCCCCCCTTCCCAGGCTCCTTCTTATCTACCACTACCCCCGAGATGGAGTTGCCATTCTACCTCTTCCTTCTCCCAGCCCCATTGCTGGTCTTCTGCACCCCTCTCAGCCTTTTTACTGCCCCCACATTCTCCTGAAACCACTGTATCTACCTCCTGCTCCCACCCATTCTCCCCACCCACCTTCCACAGTGTCTCTGTTGCTCCTCACTGTCTCTATGTCCTATCTAGCCCTTGAGCTCTACAGTGTCAGACATTTTGCCTGTGAGCCTGGTTTCAATCTCACTGGAGCACAGAGGGAGCTGGCAGCCCACTTTATTAAGAACAGCTTCACTTCCACATGCAGATGGACTGTGGGGAAAGGGTAGTTGTCATGCTGGCGTCAGCCCCATCTACAATAATAGGAGACGATGATCATTTTAAAGAAGGGAAAATTTGTGAACTGGTACCTGTCATGTTGCATGAGACAAGATAAAAAGAAAACACCCCTCCAAAATCACTGCACTCAAAATAAAACCACAGAAGTTGACAATATTGCCTATTCAACACGCTATTGTGATGATGTACTCAGTAATGGTTCTTTGATCTGAAGGAACAGGGGCTGCTCTGTAACTCCCCATTGAAGTCAGGCAACATTCCAGTGGCAAATCAACCAACCAGTCTTACTTAAAAAGTGGTCACACAGCACTACACTTGATAGGGAGCTGTAGGGGTGGTAGGCACACACAAAATGGGGCTGAGCAATGCACCAGGCACCCCCAACCCTCAGGGTAGGGTTGCCAACCTTCCAGATTGTCCTGGAGTCTCCAGGAATTAAAGATTAATCTTTAATTAAAGATTTTGTCATGTGAGGAAAGCTCCAGAAATACATCCATCCAAAATTGGCAACCCTAGGGAGCCCCCGAAACCCCAGTCTCGGGAGGATTGGTTCTAAGCTTCTGTTGCTTCCTAGGGACATAGGAGGAGGATTTTATCTGGGGCTCCCAGATCTCCCTAGCCCCTGGTGGGGATAGTGCTCTTCAGCCTGACTGCCTCTCTGGATCAGAGCTCAGATCTGGGGGCAGTGCAGCAAGCAGGAAGTGGGTATGGAGCTGGTCTGGGTACAAAGGCAATGTGAGAGAGGTCAGGGCTAGATAGAGGGGAGTGACGGGGGAGATCTCTGGGCCCCCTCCTTATCAAAATTCTATTTGTGCCCTTGCATGGGGTCCAGTACTCATTGAGAACCTCCACAGGCAATTATTTTTTTTTATCTGGCTATAATTACCAGATGCAAAACTCAATTATTTTCATAGGACTTATCTGAAGCAGAGCTATGACGTGCATTTTTTTGGGGGGGAGGGTGTTGTTGTTTGGGGTGGGGGTGAAGAATTAGTCATGTACCTGTGAACTGAGATAAGATGTTTAAACAATTGATTATGGTGGTATTCTTTCCATATGTTCCTGATCACTACTAATTTAATTAGTAACCCTTTCTGTTATATTTTTGATGAACATTTGCAAGATAGGAATCTTTTCAAAGAAGAAATACTTAGGAGGTATTTGTGGATTTTCTTGAGTAGTTGACGGGGTCAAAACAGAACACTGTATTTAAGGTCTCTGTGGCAAAACAGAAGAAATTTATTAAGCACGGATGATGCACGAGATGCTATATAAAACACATTGGGAGAACCAGTCTTTGCTCCATGAGATTTATAATTTAAGGTAATCATTTTCAGTGTTTGGTACAGGGTAGCTAAAAATCAGTGATTTTCTTTTTTAAAATCACATTTTTAACTAAACTGGATTTTTTAAAATTAAACACAGGTTTATTTTTAAAAGTAAACCTATTTAAATTTAAATTTGAAATGCCAACAACCTATGTTAAAACCTAAGCTTACTATAATCTGTTCAAATCATTTAAATTAAATAAAAATACATTAAACAGTTCATGTTTGCTGTCAAGTTTTAAAGTCAAAGAACTAGTGGCAATCACTGGCTAAGCATGTATAAGCACGGCTTGTTGAAGTGCTAAACCAGCTTTTGACAGCAGTAGACTTTTCTGCAGTGCAGAGAAAATATTTGTTCATTTCAGTTTATTCAAAGCACTATATCATAGCTCATTCAAAGTTAAGAAACCAGCTGGGATTTGGTAAAGCAGGAAAGCTTGTTTTCTTCTTCCAATACGTAAATAAAAATGAAATCTAATAGCTCTAAAATCTTGAAGTACATGGTGACCAGAAAAAATAATTTCAATTCATTAACTACTGACAATACTTTCCTTTGTTTAACAATTAATTAGTTTTGTGACAAAGTGGGAATTTTCTGGTGTACTTTTAAAAGTTCTGTGTCTGTCTCAGTTTCCCCTATTTCTCTGGATTGCTATCCAAGCAGGAAAAAAGGATTATGTTTCCTCTCCTGGCAGATTAAGAGACATAGGTGCGTCACCTCCCTTCCTGGAATAAAGAGAGTCATGAAGGAACTACTGTCTGAAACCGACCCAGATCAACAAGATGGGATTCTAGACCAGGGGGACTCAGCATGGCCCTGCCTGAAAGGACATTGGTATTCAACAGATACTGAGGCCCGGTCTACACTTACCTTCCGGATTCGGTGGCAAACGACAGGAGATACGCAAGTGACATAAATCACTTGCGTAGCTCCTGTCAATTTGCTGCGTCTGCTCCGCGCGCCATCCACACTGCACTGTGCCGAAGGGAACAGCATTCCCTTCAACGCAGCACTATGCCACTTACCGGGGTGGTTTTCCTACGTCGATTGCTGGATCGACTGAGCAGGTCTACACAGACCACTCAGTTGATTCAGAAACATCAAACTGACAGTGGCGAATTTGCCGCCATCAGTGTAGACCCAGCCTAAGTGTGAGCTCTGGAAGAAGCTGGTTCTCACCTGGGAACTGACTAAGGAAGAAAATCAGAGAAGGAAGAATGAGGGGGTCTGTCACACAAAAAGGGTTCCTCCGAAAGACTGTTTAAAAGCTGGGGTATAGCACAGATTCTGTGGATCTGTAACAAGTTTTCAACGTACAAACATCTTTCAATAAACTTACTTTTTTCCATCTATGTCCAGCACACTTCAGGTAGTTTTATGTAACCAATAAAAATGCTGTTTTTGTTGTATTTAATTGAATTCAAATTTCTATCAAAACACAGCTTGACACAAATCACAAATAAAAAATCATCACCATCATGTAGTATGCAAGAAATGCACCATTTTAATATAATAAAATACATAAAATTAAGTCTTGAATATAGGTAAATTAAGCTATCTAATCACTTAAAGGAATGCATAGAGAAGTAATGTATTCTCCAGGTTAGCAAGGAGTAACACATTTAGTGTAAATGCTATATTTAGTTGTAAATCAACGTTTTAATGGTTACCAAACAGTGAGAGTCAACCTTCATTTAGGAAAATAACTAAAGAGTGTAAATACAAAACATGATTCAACTCGATTGTTTAAATCAAGGTCGCCAGTTTGCTGATTTAAATCATGATTAATATCAATGATTGAAATCACTCTGTATGGGTGCCTAACTTTAGGCACTGAAGTAGCCTATTTTTCACAGGTGCTGAGGACCCGTGCCACTAGTGAAGTCAATGGCAGTTATAGGTGTTCAGCACTGCACCGCTAAATGTAGCCACCTCAATTTTAACTCTTTGACCAAAAGAAAGTGAACAGCGGTTATTGGTTATTGGTTTTAATTTCTGAATGTGGAATAAAAGGAGGCATTTAAATGGAGAATTAATGGAGAATTTCTAGTTAATAATCAACCCTTAGGCATTTATATTGTGACTGGACCCAAAAGCAACATAAACAAAAACTAAACACAGATCATTGTTATAGTTGGGGATAGGAAAAGGGTATTTTGGTTTGGGTTAGTTTAGTTTAATATATTACATTTCCTATAGGAACACATTGTTGGAAGTACTTGATCTGCTGTCATGCAGGGAAAGTGTAGTCAAGGCCTTGTCCCTGGCCACCATAAAAACCAAAGTGATCTTAGTCCTTTGGAAGGCAGGATCACCAACTGTCTCCAGCTATAATATGGCTGATGTTCAGAATGGAACCGTGGGGACCAACTTAGGCCTTGTCTACACTGAAAAGTTTTGTTGACGCAAGTTACAGCAGTGATCAAAAAGCGCTGTAATTACAGCACTTGCGCCTATACACACAGCACTCAGTGTGTCGCCGAAGCGCATCTACACTCGGTGATCTAGCATCAACATTAAGCAGTGAACTGTGGGCAACTATCCCACTGTTCAACTTGCCACTTTGTGCTGTTTGGAGTTGTGGGAAGGCATTTGGACTGCTGTGCATCATGGGTGTGGGCTCATGCATTAATTTCCATCCCATCATTCCGTGGGTTTCCAACTGTGTTTCACAGCATTTTTTAACAGCCCCCATTTCCCAAGCACCTGTCATCTCTATTTGAAAAGATGGATCCTACAGTGCTCTCCACTGTTGCTGTCAGCGTTCTGAACACATCGCAGCTGGTCACGCAGCATATCATGACTGCCCAGTTGAAACCGGAATCCAAGGAGCCTGGCCTGTGTGGCATGCAAACAAACATGACTGCATTACTGTTTGCATTCACGGAGCATCTGCACATAATGAACCCCCGGTTTTGGGTGCATGAGACAAACACTGAGTGATGGTATCGCACTGCTACACAGGCCTGAGATGACGAGTGGTAGCTGCAAAACTTTCGAATGCGCAAAACCACTTTCATGGACCTCCGTGCGAAGCTCGCCCCTGCCCTGTGACACAAGGACACCCAAATGACAGCTGCCCTCTCGGTAGAGATGCATGTGGCAATTGTCGTGTGGAAGCAGGCAACTCTAGACTGTTACCGGTCGGTCACTAGTAAATTTGGAGTGGGGAAGTCCATCATTCGCGTTGTGTTTTCACAAGTGTACAGGGACATTAATTGCATCCTGCTACAAAGGACTGTGACTCTGGGAATGTGCATAAAATAGTAGATGGCTTTGCAGCGATGGGACTTCTGAACTGTTTGAGGCAATAATTGGCACGCATATGCCAATTTTGTCCCCAAACCATCTTGCGACGGAGTACGTCAATAGGAAGAGGTACTTCTCTATGGTACTACAGCTGCTTGTGTATCACTGTGATCGTTTCACCGACATCAATGCAGGTTGGTCAGGAAAGGTGCATGACACACGCATCTTCAGGAGCACTGGCCTCTACAGAAAGCTGCAAGCAAGGACTTCCTTTCCACACTAAAAGATTCCAATAGGGGATGGTGAAATGCCCAAAGTGATCCTGGGAGATTCAGCCCACCCCTTAATGCCATGGGTCATGAAACCTTATACAGGCAACCTGGGTAACAACAAGGAGAGTTTCAATAATAGGCTTAGCAGGTGCCGAATGACCACTGAATTTGGCATTTGGCAGATTAAAGGCTCAATGGAGGTGCCTTTATGGTAGGCTAGACTTCACTGAGGACAATAATCCCATGGTTTTAGCTGCCTGCTATGTGTTCCATAATTTATGTGAAGCTAAGGGTGAAAAGTTTGCCCCTATCTGGAGCGCTGAGGTAGATCACCTTGCGGATAACTATGAGCAGCCTGATACCAGGGTTGTTAGAGGGGCACAATAGGAGGACAGGAGGCATTTGAATCAGGGAGGCCTTGAGGTACATTTTTGACAATGAGCTCCAATAAGATGTCTTTGTAAACATCACTGTGTCATGCTGATTGCTAGTCAGCTTGCACTGTGTATCAATGAGACGTGCAGCCAACAGGTGCAAGAGACAAATACAAAGTGCTTATTCTTCAAACATTATGTCTTTTTTAAATAACAGTAACTGACAACAAAACACAAAAATGGGACTGGAGGGGAGAAAGGGGTGAGGGGCAGTGTGAGCTATCACAATTGGGTGTAAGTCCAGTTATCGTTCTGGTAGCTGGTACCAAGAGAGGCAGAGACTTTGGTAGGCATTTGTGGGTAGAGTCTTTGAAGGTCATGGATAGCTGTCCTGTATTGGCTGCAATGGGGGGGGGGAAGCAAGCATGCATGATATCAATCTGCAGCATGATTAGCAACTTTAGCAACTCAGTTTGCTCCTCCATGGCTTTTATCATGTGCTTGTGACCTGCCATCACGAACTCCTGGTTTTCCTTTCTGTCCTGGCGATCCATGTGTCTCCATGCCCTTTTTTCTTTCTTGTCTACCTCAGAGCAGTGGAGGAGTTCTTGGAACATCTCTTTGCTCCTCTGAGGATTTTTCTTAATAGCTACAGACATTTGGCGGGTGTTGGATGTTTCACTGGCAAGGCCACATCTATAGAAGCACAATAAACAATGAACAATAACATTATTGTGAGTGCAGCAATAGCATTGATTCATTACTGTTAAATATACCTTTTTCTCACTGTCCCTTGGCAATAGCATGGTGAAGCAGGGAATGGTGAATATTTCTCGGGAGTTGGAGGGGGCCATAAACCTAGGGAAGAGGTTACTGGTGGAAGGTTGTTTGGGAGTCTTGATGCAGGTTGAGAGAGACAAATCTGTAAATTGTACCACCATTTTCCTCAGGCAGGGGCCCTAGAAGCCAATATCTCACTCTGCACTGCCAAGGAAACTTTGGCAGTGGATTTGCAAGTACCTCCAGGAAAGTTTTCTTGAGATCTCCCTGGAGGATTCCCACGAAATCTCGGTGTGCTTTAACACACTTCTCTTCTGCACCACCTAGCTGAACGGGGGGATGGAAAGCACATGCAAATGCATCTACTGTTGTGCATTTCTATCCTTTCAACCACCACTATAACACAAAAAAATCAAAGGACAGTTTTACCTCACGTACACAAGCAGCATCAGACTAAAAAAAAACCACTTACCCGAGCACCCTTCTCCTGGATCTGGCACGCCAGAGCTGTAGAGCTGGGACTGGCTGCAACATTCCAGGATTGAGAAGAGCTCCTGACTCCCCACCTCACCAAATGAACCCGTCCTTGTTTCCAGGTCATCCTCCAACTCCACCTCGTCAATGACTTCTTCGTCGGAGTTGATTCTGGTTTCTGCTGACCCAGAGATGTGGAAGCATCCCTGGATGTCTTGGGGGTAGAGGTGGGGTCACCATTCAGGATGGCTTCCAGCTCCTTATAGAAGAGGCAGCTCTTTGCCTCTGCACCAGCCTTATGGTTTGCCTCCCTGACCTTCTGGTAGCTCTGCCGCAGCTCCTTGATTTTCAGACGGAACTCCACCATGGCTGGAGAAATCTGGCCATGCGTATTATCGTTCCTATGGCTACAGTGGAGCTGGGATTGCATGGCTGACTCTCCCCAAATGCTGATCATGTCCAGCAGCTCTGGTGTGCTCCAAGCAGGACAGCATTTGGTGCACGGAGCCGCCATGGTCAGCTGGGAAGATGTGATGTGAGCTCTCCATGCCAACCAAGCAGGAAGTGGAATTAAAATATCCTGGGACTTTAAAGGGGGAGTACGGAGTGTCTGAAGGGCAATGGAGTTCAAACTGATGGCCAGAGAAGTCAGGATGGGCATTGCGGGACATTTCCTGGAGGCTATTTCCCATGACATAACCAAGCATGGTATTTACACAGATGCTTTGTCAATAAAAGCTCTGTGCCACTTGTCGAGGTGGTTTTATTTTGTCGAAAAAACAGGGCAGTTGTGTCAACGGGGGTGGGAGAGTTATTGCAGTGTGTACACCAGCAGTGTTTTATCAACAAAAGCTGAGTTTGGGTGACAAAACTCTAGTGTAGACCAGGCCTTAGTGTGAGGCAAGGTCACCATTACATTTCCCTTTAAAGTGGTAGAAGGATGTAAAAAAAGGAAATTAGAGAAAATTAGGGGATACCCCACAGTAAATCAACCTTTATCTCCTTTCTGTTCACTGATCGATTTCCGATGTTTTGAAAAGTTTGGAGGTCTGAAAATATGTCTACTGGTTTGCTTAAGTATTACTAACTTTGAAATAATTTTGGACTTCAAATGTGTGAAAATGACATGACTCCACCACCTACTATATCCAAATTGAGACAGGCCAATGTCTTTGCCATTCAAACACTCTTACATCTCACGTTTTCAGAAGAAGATACATTGCTACAGTTTCTGCTCTAGCTGTTCTTGAGATACAGCTGACAATATGGTAGAGTTTCAGGGAAGATGTATTGCAGGGAAGGAGTATTGCAGCCTGCCTGAGCCAGAAGTAATTGTCACACCAATGTAAAACTGAAAATTCCAACTTTGCAATGGCATATAGTATTAGTTTTTCAACCCTGGTGTTTCTCAAGAACTCTGACTACCCCAGAAAAGATGAAATCTCATTCCATTTCTGGTGGCTATGTTAGTTGCCAAAACCACAAGAACAACATTTTTGGGGAAAAGACAATTCAGATAATTTAAAAGTCAGTTTAAGTGTTCAACTTTAAATTACTTTATAAATTCACACTTAACGTTCTCTCAAATGGCATGGGCATGAAAAATTGCACAGGATTGAGTTGACAATGCAGATAGTTAAAAAGAGAGCTAATTAAAATTTTTACTGGTTTTGTTTTCATTCAAGAATTTCATACTTTTAAAAAGCAATGTGATCAATCCATAACATACAATTATCAGTAGAGTTTTGATACCCAATGGTCACACTGTTTACACAATAATGAAATGCATACAGATAATTAATACATTTCAGAACTTCTTAAATTTCATTCAGATGACCAGAGCCAGTAGATTCTGTTTTTTAAAAGCTTCCTTTAGATTTAACAAAGCTTTTTGCTGTACAATATAAAAATAAGAATATTAAAAAAAAAAAGAAGAAGAAGGAAATGTTAGTTCATCTAGATAAACCAAGTAGATCTGGACTCAGTCCTTAAACAGGCACAAAACAGAAGCTTTAAACCAAAAACCTGTAGAATGTGTGGATTAAAATTAAGACTGACACTGAAATCACGCATGTGATTCATGAAGCTGCAGCACACCTACATGATAAGTCCCCTTTTAATTTAGAACAGTGTATTCATTAGCTGTTTTATGATTTTAATTAATTTCAGTGATCAACAAAGTCAGACACTGATAACATCAAGAACAGCCAAGGATAGCAAAAGCAGGAACACTCAACTTCCCATACACGGATCTCTCAAAGTACCTCTTTTTTACCACCATTCCCAGTTGAATGCAGAGTCTCTAATGAGGGGAGCTACTGTCTGTATTTACAGTACCAAATTCTGTTGACAGGGAAAACATTAATCACTAGAAATACCTGTCTAATTTTTTTCTTTGCAAATTTAGTTTTCATCAATGAGGATATGAATTATTTATCAGGCCACATTTTCAGACTCATGAACTTCCAAAAAAAACCCCAAACCTCTCTCTTCTATTACACTTTTGCAGCCTATTTAGCTTGAAGTCAAACACGCAATAAACACTCATATCTCAGCATCTGTTAACTTAGATATCCGGACTCCATCATCAATTTTGTTATTGGCAAAATGTACGTACTGATCCATGGACTCTAACCAAAAGTCGATTAGCAAATTCTGAAAATTGCTCAGTGAATGGCCACACAAATCCTTGCCTACAGCATGTATGAATTTAGCAAATTTCATTGTGTTAAAGCTAGTACTTGCTTACAGTGGAAAAATTGATTATACAAGCTCAACAGTGGCACAATACAAAGTATTAAATTATTGAATTTTCTGAAGGACAAATGTTAGCATTTATCTAAAGGCCTTTTTACACTGTATAGTATTGCAAAATTAAACAGAAGAGGCTAATTTTATCCTACATGTAACCCTACTGAGGATAGCTGTTATTTCAGAGAGTAATTTTATTTGGAACATGTAGTGCTAAAAAAAGTAACTTTCCCTTTTTTCATTTATCAGACAGCATTGTATGACAACAATTTTCTCATTCACTGTATGGGAATCAATCCCCCTGATCTCTAAGACAGCTATACCTCATATCATAGCCATTTAAGGACTTCACTAAGTTTTCCCATTTGAAGCATTCTGATGGCACAATTATAAAGACACACAATTTATGGCAAACAACAGGGTTAATCCTCCTCTAATTCCATTTTAACAGTATTCACGCTGCATCTCTCAAAATTTCACATTTAACTGATGAAACTTGTTTAAAGTGCACTTGTTTAAACTACATAGACCTAGCCTTTAAATGAACCAGAATCCATTTCGTTATCTGGAACTATACTTGTTTTTATGTTGGTCATCCACTTCCAACTCGGAAGAACAAATTAGCTGTAGTCAGTTTAGTTTAGTTATATTTTTAATACCAACAGAAAAAGGAAAATTTTCTAGAGGTGGACTCCAGCAGCTACAGACAGAAGCTACAAGCTATGCCATGTTTGAGGCTATCCATGGGAAGAACAGAATATATTAAATTTCCTCTCCAAAGATAGCAAACCATTAAGTAGAAATCCATTAGAGAATTTTCAGGGTAAGATCCCATTTGCCTGTTGGATCCTATTGACTTAGCTAATCTTAGGAAAAGCTTTCTGCCCAGGCTGAATAAAAATAATAA
The DNA here is from genome assembly GCA_007922155.1 of Mesoclemmys tuberculata. Lineage (NCBI taxonomy): Eukaryota > Metazoa > Chordata > Testudines > Chelidae > Mesoclemmys > Mesoclemmys tuberculata. The sequence continues at coordinate 34,233,851 of ML675601.1, read as the reverse complement.
AATAATAAAAAGGGAAACTTTTATTATTCCCCTTGGGGAGAACCTAGGTGGCAACATATTGACCGACTTGCTCTAGCTTGTAGTTTTGCTTGATTTGGCTTTTGGTGCCTGCTCCTTACAAGGTTATGGAGTGCAATGGCAGGCCTTTCTTTAGTGCAGTAGCATGGTTTGCTAGCCTTTCCAACAACTCTGATGGTGAATTCTACCAAGGACCAAATGAATGACAATCTAGGCCTCAAGACCAGTCTACCTTGGAACCATGACAGAAGGAGTAAGTGCATAGTATAGTTTTGCCACTGGGAAGTCTGTCTATACTTTTCTATGTAGCAGGATGGTAGTGAGCCAACCAGTATATAAAATGTAAGTGTACTTGGTCTTCAGCTAGGTTATAAAGACCACACCATATATTACTCAACACTTGGTGGGGATAAAATATCAGATGCCTTTGAATTTAATTTTTTTTCTACCTATAGGTAGAATAGCAAGGAGGAAAAAATCCCCCAGTATTTGGACACTTCCTATTTAAAGTTGAAACAGTCCAGAAGAAAAAGAAAATCCACTAATTCACCAGCCAGTTCACTTTGTACATCTGAGATGTTGAAGCAGGATTTGAACTTTGTCAAAGAGAAACCCTAATTCATTTTTGAATCAGGTGGCAGAAAGGAATATTGGAAAGACGAGTGGAGGGAAGAACTCTATAGGGGATTTTGAATAGCTTCCTGTTTAGATCTAATAAAATACTCAGAGATAAGTTTGGAGAGAACCTCTTGAGTAATCTCATCCATCTCTTTCCAATCAAAAGATCAAGAAAGGTGGCTTACAAGAGATTCAATAAAATGCAGAGCTTCAGTTTCCCTCTTTGTTCATAGATACATTGATGCTATTTTTCCATCCTTGGCATACCAGTTAAGCTACAAGGTTAAGCATTTTCCCTACAACAGAGGTACTTTTTAAGTCTCTGTGGGTAAAATTTTATCCAAAGCACCTAAGGGCCCAAGTCACTCTTGAAAATGGGACAAAGGAGACTAAGTAACTAATATGAAATGTAGCTGTAGTCATGTTGGTCCAAGGATAGTAGAGATACAATATCCTCTGCTCTGTGTAAGTTCAAAAGCACGTGCGTCTCATCCTTCAGTGCCTTTTTGCCATCTTAAAACCAGCATTACCAATCCATGACTACTACAAGTGTTGTACTCATGATGACTACAGTAACATTTCACAACAGAAAGAAATTAAGAGTTTTTAATATTTTTCTTCATTCTTGCTTGATTTCTAGTTTTAAATTTTTTTTTTGCATATTAGATATATTACCAATATTAACAACAGCTTTTATTTGGAGACATTTAATATAATCGGAATTATTTATTTAGATAGAAGCACATTTTTTAATGTTTTGTAAGGGCCGTAGCACAGGGCTATGTGTCCAACACTGCATTTAGGTGTAAAGATATTTAGCTAAATTCACACTCATATCTGGTTGCTCAGGTATACGAAAGCGCTGATTCATTATTTTCACAAAATGGAAATCATTTTGAATCATATGAAATACAACACACATCATAACATGTAAATGTTTATTGTAATTGTATAGAACTTCACCTATTTTTAAAAGTTGCATGTGTGACTTTCAACAGGTTCATCCAGGTTTAGAGCAAATGATTGATATGTTCTATTTCTGTGCAGTATGTAAATACGGTATTTTCCTAGCAATGTGCTTTACAGCGTGTACAGTTATGCACATAGAATCTGCACTTGCAGCAGCATTGTAGCCATATAGGGGAAAGTTTCTCCCTCCATGGCCATATCAGATTCTGTGTTAAAAGGCACAGAGTTCTCAATCCCCCCTAGAAACTTAAACACATCTATGCACTTTAGTCAACAAAAGGAAAGGACACCAAGGACAACAGCATGCAGCTTAGGCTTCAGAGAAGGTCTGCAGCAAATTTCAAGCTATGTTCATTTCAGTACAAAAAAATCAGACTAGAGTCTGCTAGTGTGTTGGAAACACCATTCAGCCATGTAAAAACAAATACAATTGAGTTGAAAAATAGAGCAAGATGAAAACAAATGTATTCCAGTAACTATGCACCTCCATCCTGACCTATAATTTAGCATTTTAAAGCAAGTGCCTTGCATGCTGATGAGTGAGATTTGTTTGTGCAATATGCTACTTCTCAATATTTTGAATCAGACCTCTAATATACAGGTATTACTCCTTTTTCTTTACATAGCTACAGAATTCACATACAGTAACTCTTCCCTTCTAACACTGTTTAGCATTTACTGGGCCACAAACCATCTTTTCATGAAGTCAATATAAATTTTTCTCAAAGATCAAAGTCCAATATTTGTACCAACCCTATGAAATTCTAATACTTCAGTTTAAGAATGCTACATATAGTAACAAATGAGTGAAGTGATACCGAATGGAAGAAGAGAATATTGTATTTTTAGCTATAATTATGAATGATAACAGATGTCAATATGAATCAGCACTGAGCAGAAAAAGGGACAAACAATGATTGATGACTTTTAAAGCTAAATGTAAAATATCTATACAATTAGAAACAATAAGCTAGACTACATTCTGGGCATCAGAATGAAGATCTTTCTCCTTGCCTTCTCAGTGTAAAATATGGGGTCAACCACTTCGCAGGTACAATCTGTTCTACACACTCAGCCTCAATCTCTGGACTATTAGAGAGCTCTACTTGGGGCCAGGAATCTCAATCTCAAAATTGCATTAAGTTGCGCTCATAGTTTAACTGTACTATGGAAACTCTCCCTTTATCTCAAATGAGATGTTGTGGGACAGTTGCCAGTAAAGGAAGCTCAGGCGACCTTGGTCAACTGGAACTCTGCTGCTGAGAATGAGAGAGGCCCCACAGAGCTATCACAAGGCACGAGGCCTTCTGACAAATAGTTTTAGCCTCCTTGAGAACCACGGGAATGTATGCAGATCTCGGGTTCTTTCCTCTGCAAGAATTGGGGAACTCATTCTTTGAGAGGAGAACGACTCAAAGAGGAAGTGAAATGAAGGTGGAGGGGGCAGGACTTCACTGAGTTTTCCTTTCCATGGGGCCCTAACCTGCAAGTTTCTCTACATGAGAGGGCAATCTCTCCCTCTCATCTGCTGGCCACTATTCACCATAACATCCAATTGCACCTCACTCCACCCTGCCAAGTGTTTACAAAACAAGTAACACAACAATCCCTGTTTCTTCCTTCCTTTCTTCCCAGTGATCATGCTCAATATTACCATTTAACCATCCATAACAGACTGTGAAAGCACTTTGTATACCTTTTAAATTCTCTTCTCAAGCTTCCACTTCTAAATGTTGCTCTGTTCTAATTGTTGTCCCCATGGTCATTTTCCCATCAATAAGAAATAAAAAGAATGTAGAAAGAGTTTTTCTTACAACAAAAGCTTGTAGGGCAAAAGCTTTTCTAACCGTATCACTGAATAATGAGAACAGGTTGAATAATGAGACCGGAGGTGGATCTGAAAACAACTTTATAGCACAAGGTTTCTCCCTGACTTTAGTGACTGAGTTGTAATGTGAGACCTTATTTCACTTAATAAAGTAACCTGAAAGCATTCTCCAACCATTGTATTTTTCCTTCTCTCTCTTTGAATTCTGTCATTTTTCCTGGAAGTGGTCCAGGTAAAGACCACATAAATACAGGATAAACTGTATTTTTTATCCTTAAATCTTATTTCAGACCCTAGGATATTAATGATAGAAATGTAATACAAATGCAAATCAAAGTATTACAAGAAAAACATACAGTAATTTGTTTTGTATGTCCTGAAATCCACGACAAAAACTCAGTAACACCAAATGTTCAAATATCAGTAAAGCACAGCAGACATCTTTTCTTAAAGATGTATGTAAACTTTTGCTCCAGTTATCAAATTTTGATCAAAATTAACAGATTTTAATTAGATGTGAAAAATAAATCACATATTTTCCATTTACTAGAGCAACTAGTAACACTGACTTTTAACAAAGCCAAAGAGCTGTAGATGAGTAAGCGGGAGGCAGCTGAAGAGAAAGAGAATTTATCTTCATTGAAAACAATTTTTTTTAAATGTAAAACAATGTCTGAGCATTTGCTGTAAGTTGATGCTAAAAGGCAAATTTCATGCAGCACAGATTAAACAGACTGTTTAAAAACAGTCCAGTACTTTCTTTGTGGTTAGTCTTGAAAACAAAGACTTCTATACTGATGATTTAAGGTATCCCAAGTTCCAAAAGAAATGTCCACTGAAAACAATGTATGGGCAAAAATCTAGAAATATATTACTGTCATTCAGTACTTTGAAAGATCATAGCCACAGTAAGCAACAGAAATAGAAATGTACATCATTACTTTAAAAAAAACCCAACACATCAGGTGCAGGTAACTATACACAAAACAAGCACAAAGACAATCAGTCTATCTTTACAGCTGGAAAGGATAACAAGTGATTATTTGTTCAGATTTTTTCAGCACTTTTCTTTTAAGACTATGTACACTTGTCTGTCCTAGGCCAGAGGAGGGAAAAGATACATCAAAAGCAACTATTTTCATATTGTTCATACTGTGTTGTAAATACATTCTATACAAAAACAGATATCAAACAGATTTGAAAGTTTTTTTTTAACGGAGCACTCATGATTCTCTTTACAAACTTCAGAATTCATTTAGGGACACACCATAGATTTCCCCACCTATGTATTTAACATCTTAGATTTATGACGTTATTCCATCTTTAATAGTTTATTTTTCTCCATAATCAATTTAATTATGGCTTGTCTCTGAGTTTATACAAAAGAGAGTGGGTTCAGGTTCACGTCTAGCCCTCATGAACTCCCATGATGCTGTAAGATCTGAATTGCAAATATGCCAGCACAAGAATGTTTAAATCCAAACTAAAAAAAAAAAAAGAACTTTTCATTTGTTTTTGTTAATGAAAAGTTCTATTGATCCTAACTTTTGTAAAACTGTCTGTTTTGAGAGGGATATTTTTATTTATTTATTTTAAAAAGAACACACTTATTTTAGACTGAATTCAATGCAGAATTGCACCTTTAAACAGCAATTCTGTTATATTTGTTGCAATATGTTTTTAAACTGTTTTAATCTTACTTTTCTTTAAAGTTAATAGTTTGATTTTAGAGGTTCTCAACACTTCTAGTTCTCACTGACTTCACAAGGATTTGTTGGTTCTCAATACCTCTGAATAATCAGGCCATAGATGGTGTATGAACTTACTGTATTGTGTCTAAATTTAAGAAATGATAATGGAAAATTATGGAAAAAAGTATGGAAAATTAGAGAGGCATTCCTATAATACTATTGGTAGCTATAAAAGAAAATGGAAAAAGCAAACACAAGTTTGTCTACAATGAAAACATAACATTTAACATTTCAATGGATAAAGATAAATGTTTTGCAATGATTGGAAAAAAAACATACCTTAACTGTAGAATATCAGTGTCACAAAGCGATCTACTCCAAACCATTTTCAACAGCACCTTCCACATTTTCTGATTTTTCTAAGAGCCACTACCTCCACTTTTAGCCATTCATTAACAGATGTATAAATCCAAATGATGATGTTTGATGTCAGTAGTCATTCAGTATTTGTACTCTGTTAATCCCCACTAAAGTATCCACAGTTGAATTCCACCATTTGAAGAGCAAATGCAATATGGCACCTATTGCCGTAAGGTGTTTTGACAGCCAACATGCTTCTCTGACAACCACACTTCACCTATTCAGATAAATTAATGAGTGAGTGTTAGTTCTAAATGCATAAGCAATAATACTGTATAGTAATTCTGCAGAACAATTTGTGGTTCAAGTATAAATATCAGAGTTACAATCTAGCATTTGAATAACTTCAGCTGTTTGTTTTATTTAATAGCTGATTTGAACATATTCTAAATTTAAATTTGGTACTAGTTTTCCAAGTTTAAACAGCCCCATGATGGAGTACTACCAAAGAATCCAGTTGGATATTGTTATTTAGTACTTTCAATACTGTGTGAAACAGGCTTGTGTATTTCTTTACACGAGTAGTCTTACATCTTAAAACACCCTAAAGCATTAAAGGGAAAAGTGACAGAGGATCTTCAAAGGGTCTGAGAAATATTTTAGAAGCCTATGGTTAGAAAGATAGGGGAAGTAAGAAAGTATCTAGGGAGAGTGTAACAAGAAAGAGTGAACATGCTCAGACACATTTGCAAAACTGGGACAGGGAGGCAGGGCAGGGGAATACCTGTAGCCTTGTCCACAGTAGACCTTCCCCCCCTAAAATTTCCCAGTGTTGCAGCTCCACCAGCGGGAGTGCTAGTGTAGACAAGCTGCTGGCAGCATTTCAAATGTTGCTGCTGAGACCTGACCCTACACAGAACAGATGACAGAGCAATTAAAAAAGCAGCAGCTTGTCTACCCTAGTGTTCCCACTGCTCCCGCCTCTGGTGTGGCTCCATCAGTGGAAGCAGCCATGGGAAGTTTCAGGGGGTGAGAGGGAGAATGCTGGTGCAGACAAGGGTTATGTGTGGTTGGGGAGGGGCTAAGAGAACCTGTTTTGGTGCTACCAGGAATGATGGGGCAGGAGAAAGAGAGAGAGAGAGAGAGAGAGAGGGAACACAAACTTCTATATGGCAGAGGGAGGGGAGAAATAGAGAAAATCTTTGTGGAGAGGCTGGTCCATGCCTGTAGAGAGGAGCACACATGTAGGGGAGAGGAGGTGGTGGGGAAACTGCTGTGGAGGGGGAGTTTGTGTAATGAGTCCTGTGTATGCAATGGGGGACCCTACATATATGTGAGAGTAAAAGAGAAAACTATCTGGAAGGTGGAAGGAAGGAGCCTGCACCTTTGAGTGGATCCTGGCAGAACCTGAGTGGGTGGGTGTGCCAGTGTCCCTGGTTTGGCAGAGGGGAAACACCCTAGCCTATGAGAAGGATTTTAGGTACAGGAGGCAGGCAAGTGAAGGGGGAGAGGAAAATGTGAGACAGTAGCTGGTGACTGGAAAAGTACAGAGACATTGACAACGGGATTGAAGGGGTGAACAGAGGGGTAATGGGGGGATGCGTAGAGTAGGAAGAGGAAAGCTAGGGGAAGGTGGCAGAGTGGGATGAAATGAAGAGAAGGAGCAGTTATTAGACAGTGTAGAACAAGTGAGGGAAATGGAAAAACAACAATAGCTAAGACTTACAGACAAGGAAGTGATAAGAAGAAACACGAGGACAGAAAAAGTTTTCCAAAGTTGCAGGGTATTTAATAGAAAGTATAAATACTAAAACACTGCAATAAGTAACCAGTGAAGGTTTGGTTTTCTGTTTTGTTGTAAGGCCATTGGATAAAATCTACTGTGAGGGTGACGGAAGTTTCACTTAGGGCCAGCCCAGGCCGGCCATCCTAAAATCGCCAATTTAAACTGAACAAAATTCTCCATCCTAGTCTCTGCACTCCCCAGATTGGTTGTATGTGGTTCCATCTCTGCCCTCCTGCACACTTTTCTCTACTACCTCTTGGTTCCCTAGCCTCACTATAAAAGTCCCATACCAGCAGTTTCCAAATACTGGGCACTTGCCAGCATCTGACCCACATTTCCACAAATGCACTACCCATCCCCCACCTTCCCCTTGCTGGGCTCTCTCCCTGCCACTAGCATGCCCCCTCATCGCCCCCCTCCACTCCCACCCTGCTAGATTTTGCTGCCAGCATTTCTGAACATTTTTGTCCCTTTTATTCCCAGGATTTGGAGAAGTTTTCATGTTTGGATCCTTCCTCCTCCCTCTCCCGGGGGAAAAAATACACCCAGACTCTGAAAGTTGTCTAGAATAGACCTTAAAGAAAGCCTAAAGGGAAGCAGGACTGATTAGTGCCCCTAATCTATTTCACTGAGTTATCGTCATAAAATAATACCCCCATGCCCTGTTACAAGTACAAAGAAAAAAGATTCCTCTAGCTTGTCTGGGACTTCCCTACAGAGCACGCTCGCTTCACACTTTCCATTCACACTGAAGCCTGCAGCGGGAAGAACAAACAAACCAAATCGGACAAACTCACCTTCTCCCTTCTTTAAACTCTGAAAAGGGAACCCAGGGAATTCCTTACGCGGCCCCGGGGGCGCCGTTTGCTGTGTAGGTAGTGAGAGGGATCGGAGGAAGTTGGGCAAGTCTCTCGGGGTTAACTTGCCGAAGATTAGATAACCCAGAAGGAGAGGGAGAGATGGAGAGTCCATCCGAGTTCCTCCTTTTGTTCAAGTTCCTCGAGCACACAAAGAGCCGGCAAGCGGCAGCAGGTTCCTCTCTGCCTCTCACCCCTTTCCCTCCCCCGACCCAGTCCCTGCGTAGCCAAAGGAGCAACTCAGGTCCAACACTGCCCTTCCCCTCCTCTTCTTCCTCCAGTCGATTCGCATTGCACAATTTTTGCCCTCCCATCCCTAGCGGTCTCCAAGTCCAAACTTCCTGCTCACTGAGCCTCCCAGGAAAACCATTTCACGCCGGGGGCGAGTGGGGGGGGGAAACATCTCTCAAATCATTGTTTCCGGTAGATGCACCTCTTTGTTTGGATTACTCCCTTGACAGTCCCTGAGAACAATCCCCTGGGTATCTGGTGTCGCTCAGTTTGATCTTCTCGCGTCTGAAGGGCACATGGAGATTTCGAGAGGGGGGGGATAATAAAAAAAGCCGCGACACAAGAGGGAGAAAGAGCCCGGTGACAGGCGCGAGTGGATTTGGGAGGACTTTCGCCTTTCTCTCGTGGGGACACCCAGCCTCCCCGAACAAAAGCCTCCTCCCGGCCGCGAGCCCAACAACAAAAGGCAGTTCCAGCCTTTGGCATCTCTCTACCTGTTGCGCGAGCCAGAGACGGGGGCCAGCAGCATCCCCTGGAGCCAAAAAACCCAGCGCAGAGCACCACCCTGCCCCTTCACCTGTCCCCCAGCCGCCGGCCCCTCGCCAGCCAGAGGCCGGGAGAGGAGGGAAAGGTCCCGCCAGCCCCCTTCTGATCGGCAGCAGCGGGACGGGAGGTTGCGCAAAGCCCGTCCTTAGCTGCACGGACAAGCACGGCGCGTGCAGAGCCTGACCCCCTTTCACTTGCTCCTCGACGGCGGTGCGTCACCCAGGAAAAGCAAGACCGCAGCCCCCCCCTCCCCATCCCGGGGAAGGAAAAAGGCCACCGCCGCCCCGCTCTCCCCCCGCGTGTGTCAGCTGCGGCAGCGCCGCGCGGGCTAACTTTCTGGCGAAGTTGCACTCTCTTGGAAAGGAAGCCGGGCGCCGGGGGATGGACGGAGGGCGCGCTGCGCAACCAGACAAAAGGAAGCGGCGCAGCGCGAACCGCGACTCACCTTGGTGCGAAGGATGCGCCTCCCTCCGCCTCCAGGCGCCGGCTCCTCCGGGCGGAGGGAGGCGCGCGAGGGGGGGGGGGCGCGTTGCTCGCCAGCGGCTCTGCCCCGCGCGCGTCTGGCCCCGCGGCCACCCTCGCCCGAGGGCCTCCCCCCCCGGCAGAACAAAGGAGCTGAGGAGCGCTCCCCTCTCCCCCGCTGGCTTCGCGCTCCGCTTGCTCAGGCCGCCCGCCGCGCCGCTTCCCAGCCCATTCGGACTGAGTGCGGGGGGGTCAAATCGGCCCTGAGGGGCTCCCCCCCGCGACACCCCCGCCCCGTGGCTCCCCGCCCCGCCGCTGACCCGTCCTCACTTGAGAGCGCGGGGCTCGAAGGGGCAGGAGGTGCCGCGGGTCCCCGCCCCGCGCGTTCTGCTGTGCGGGCTGCTGAGGGAGGGGAGGGGACGGAGGCCTTGGTCCGAAGGGAAGAGGCGGCGGCGGCGGCTCCGGGTCCCTTTGTGTGCACGTGTGAGGGGCGAGGCTCCGGCCGCGCCTTGTTGTGGCGCTCCGGAGCCCGCCCTGCCGTCCCCACCCCGCGGCACGCGGCCCCAGCCAGCCTCAAACGCCCAGCGCTAGCCTCGGTCCTCCTCCGGCTCCAGTCCCGCGCCCCGCTTCGTCGAGCAGAGCCCCCGCTGCCCCGCTTACGCAGACCTGCTCTGCCCTGGGGCCAGCCTCGCCAACATGGGATGGCTTGGGATGGCTACGGGCGTCCAAACAAACCCTGGGGGCTGTCTCCTTCCCCGCCCCGAGCCCCCAGGAGCGCCACTCTCTCAAAGCTCACAAGTGAAAGAGGGCGGGGGGGCGTCACAGAGAAGCGACTTTGGTGGAAGGTGCAGGGAAAAGAGGGTGTCCCCTCTTTAAAGGGGGCAGGGTGAGGGGGAAAAACAGTATTACTCTCTCTTTGGCCCTTTGGAGCGCGTGTGTATCTCCACGACCCTGTAGGGTCTTATCCTAGCCTCTTATTGTCCTTCCCTACCCATAGCCCCTATTGTGTACGAGAATCTCTCTCTTTCTCTCACACACACACACAACTCCAATTCACCTAGCTCATCCCCCTTCAACTCAGCCAACTTCGCCCATGCTCCTCCCAGCTCAGCACCAATACACCTTCCTTTGGTTTCCTTCAACCCATCCCACTAGCCCCACAGAAACCTTTCCATCTGAACCCTTGCTCAGCCCCACCCATGCCTACCTTCCTTCCCTCCATCAGCTCAAATATATTGCCCTCCTAGGATCAATCCTCCTCCTCCCCAACCCCCCAAAAATCTTTCCTACCCACAACTTTTAACCCTTCTCTTCCCAAATGATCCTCCATCCTGGCTCAGAACCTCTTCTCTTTCCACTAGACCCTGCTCACACCCACCCCTGGGGCCAGCTCTAGGTATTTTGCTACCTTAAGCTAGTGGTTCTCAACCAGGCTTAAGGATAGCCCAGGGGGTACACAGAGGTCTTCCAGGGGGTACATCAAACTGGCTACATAAAAAGCACTAGCAAAGTCAGTACAAAGTAAAATTTCATACAGACAATAACTTGCTTATATTAAATAGTCCAATTGATTTATTATATAATTATGGTAAAAATTAGAAAGTGAGCAATTTTTCAGTAATAGTGTGCAATTTTGTATTTTTATGTCTGATTCGGTATGCAAATAGTTCTTAAGTGAGGTGAAACTTGGGGCCTGCAAGACAAATCAGACTCCAGAAAGGGATCCAGTAGTCTGGAAAGGTTGAGAGCCACTGCCTTAAGCTGTGTCTACACCACAGCCTCTGTTGCCAAATTTGTCACTCAGAGTGTGAATATTCGATCCCCCTGAGCAACATAAGTTACACCAACAAAAGCACTCATGCGCACAGCGCTGTGTCTGTGAGAGAACTTTCTCTCATTGGCATAGAGCATCTTCACCAGATATGCCGCAGTGCTGTGCATACAGAGATGGGCTTAGATAAACTACAGTGGGTGCTGCCCCCACGCAGTCCCTCTATTTTATCCCATCCCATATTTTACTTTTTATTGCTACTTAGTCTAACATTCTGGCATTAAAGCAGCTTTATATAAGTATTCACCATGTCTGTGTTGTGTTAATTCTATTCTCTCTTTCCTTTCTGCCATTCCTTCCCCTGCCACACCCCCACACCCATTTTTGGTTTCCCTCAAACTTATTCTCCTGTAGTGTATACTAATTGTTTCCTTTTTTCCTTTCTTTCCTTCCATCACACTTCTTCCTCTTTTTCTAATTCTGGGTTTTGTTCTCTCATCTTCTCCCCTCCCCCATGCTTTTCTTATATATTCTCTCCTCTTCCACATCTACCCCTTCCATTTTTAACTTATTCTTCTCTAATTTAGGTCCTCAGTACCCCCTCCTTTCTCCCTATCTGTCACATATACACTCCTAGTAATGCACACTGCTGCCTTGTTCACACCTCTAAGTTCTCTCTCTCACCTTTTCCCTAACTCAGTAGAATACAATGTGTGGAATCTTGTGGAGAGAACAGGTAGAAACAATAGGCCTCTTTTAAGCTCTCTATCTTGCCAAAATATTTTTCTTATTCTATTCTGGAAAAAGGCCAACAAATTTTCAAAAGCAAGCACTGATTTCAAGTTTTTCAATATTTCAGTGCCTGATCCAAAACACCTTGAGGATGATTTTTAAAAGTGTGGTACACCTGCAGCACCAGTTGTTTTCAATGTACTCACAAAGAGAGGCACTAAAGGTGACTTACCCCCATTCCTTGGGGTCTGGGTTAGCAGTATCATTTATGCCCCTCTTCCCTGCTACAGGTTTGGGAGTAATGACACTAACATGTAGGGAGGCAAAGGAAGAAATGCATTTGGGAAGAGATATGGGGGTAAGTGGGGTTATTTAGTAAGTTTGCCTAATGTGGCAAAAATATAAACAACCACTCTAGGGGCCTGGGAGGTTCAGAATCCCTGTCCTGCTCTCACCTTACCTCTTAATTCAAAACTCACCTTCCTTGCTCAGAAACTCCTCTTTCCTGCTACTGCTGGTGCTGGAAGAGTAGAGGCAGTAGAAAGAAACTGACTGCAGAGAACAAGTGCAGGGGGACTTAGTGTATATCTACACTGCAGAGTAAAGTCGACTTACTTTAAATCAACTTTCACCTCCCAAATTTTAGAAGTCAGAGGAGCGTAATCACACCACACTCATAGCATCGGGAAATTGCATTCCCACTGACCGTGCTCGGGTTGACAAACAAAGCAGTGCACCGTATGTAGCTATCCCACAGTGCAGCTAGCCGCAGAGGCTTTTGGGAAGGCTGTCATCTTCTCATGATGCAACATACTCCTTCCCGCCTCCCTTCTTGTTCCAGTCCAAATGGACTATCTCCTTTTTGCGCCATTTTTTCAAAACCTTCACTCTGCTGCGTGCATACCATTGCCTGAGAGGAATGGAGCCCGCTCAGCTCTGCACTATTATTGTGAGCATCACATACACCTCACAACTTATTCTGTAGTATTTTCAAGGGCACGACAGGAGCTGCAGTGCTGAAAATTGTGCTCTGACAGAGGCCAACTTGCTACAAGCCATAGAACAAAACAATTCCCATTTGCTGAAGGCTGTCATGCACATCTGTAGTCAGTTGAGCGCCGCTTCTGGTCCCGGGAAATAAGCAGTGACTGGTGGGATCTCATCATTATGAAGGTGTGGGATGATGAGCTATGGCTGCAGAACTTTTGAATGCAAAAGGCCACTTTCTCTGAAGTTTGTGTAGAGCTCTCCCCAGTCCTGAAATGCATGAATACTCACTTGAGACCAGTGACAGTGGAGAAGAGAGAGAGTGGCCATCACTCTGTGGAAGCTAGCAATGCCACACTACTACTGGTCAGTTGGGAATCAATTTGGAGTCAGTAAATTCACCATGGGAGCAGCTGTGATACAAGTGCACCAGGCCATTAATAGACTTCTGCTAAGAAGGGTAGTGACTTTGGGAAATGTGGAGGACATAGTGGAAGGCTTTTCCACAATGGGGTTCCCAAACTGTGGGGGGGCATATATTATATATATGGGCCTAATTTCCCAAAACTGAGGAAAATTATGAATTAAACCAATTGGGAGGGGAAAATTAGGCATAAATACATGAAAATTGAGGGTTCCTTAGAATTTTATTAGATGGGCAAAAAGTCATAATTCCACAATCAAGAAAGACAACAAAATTGGCTAAAGCCCAGGCTGGTTCCATGGCAAAATGATAAAAAGCAACATATAAAGTGGAAAAAGGGGGAAAACAAACTGATATGCTTTGGAAATTATTAAAAGTACAGAAAATTGAAAAAAGGGAAGCTAAAAACATCAGGGGAAAATACAGGCTAAGGATAATAAGGAGGCCTTTTTAAAGTATGTCAGGGACAAAAGAAATCCTAGCAATTGTATAGATCCATTAGTAGATGGAAATGGTAAAATTGTTAATGATGCAGAAAATGCAGCGACATTCAATAAATACTTCGGTTCTGTATTTGGAAAGAAGCAGGGTGATGGTGTCATAGGATTAATCCATTAGTAACTGAGGAGGATGTTACTAGGGTTAAACATTTTTAAGTCACCAGGCCTAAATAACTTATACCCAAGAGTCCTAAAAGAGTTGGCTGAGGAGCTCTCTGACCCATGGATGTTAATTTTGAATTCATTTTGGAATACCAATTCCAATTGGAATTCTAGAAGACCGGGATAGAAATAATAATGTGTCAATTTCAAAACGGGAAAGCTTGATGATCGAGGTAACAATAGGCCAATTATACTGACATCAGTCCCAAGTGAAATAATGGAAAACCTGATATGGGATTCAACTGATAAAGAATTAAAAAGATAGGAATATATTCAATTACAAAGCATGGCCACCAAGGAATGTCACTCACACGGTTACCAAAAACTTCAGTGGTACAATAAGATCACCAATTTTAGAAATGGATTGAACATTCAGCCAGACTGTATTAAGAACCTAACTAGAGATCAATCTGGGTGACATTCAATCTGCAAGGAGGCTATGTCTCTCTAAGATAGGCCTTGATGGCGACAGTAATGTTGAATATAATGAACACCAGTCAACATGGTTTTACGGATAATAGGTATTGTCAACGATTTCATTCCTTGCTGAGCTTACTTGTTGGTTTATAAAGGCAACAGTATAGATGTAATATACTTAGATTTTTGTAAGGCATTGACTTAGTAGCACTTGATATCCTGATTTTTTTTAAAATAGCATTATGCAGTATCAACAGAGTACATATTAAATGGATTAAGAACTGGCTAACTGACAGATTTCAAAATAGCCGTCATCAATGGGGAATCATCATTGAATGGGAGGTTTCAGGTGGGCCTCCACAGAGATTGATACATTTTTATCAATGATCTGGATGTAAATATAAAATTACCTCTAATAAAATTTATGGACAACAGAAAGATTGGTTGAGTGGTAAATATTTAAGAGGACATGGCAGTCAGAGTTCTCAAGTTTGATTGGTAACCTGGGACCATTAAAATATATGTTTTAATACAAAAATGCAAAGTTATATGTCTAGGAGCAAGAAATGCAGGCCATACATACAGAATAGGGGACTGCAACCTGATATTAACTCTGAAAATGATTTAGGGGCCATAGTAGACAAGCAAGTGTACATGAGCTCCCAGTAGGATGCAATCCTTTAAGGGACAAACAGAGGAGTAATGAGTAGGAGTAGGTAGTGATTTTACTTCTGTATATGGCATTGATGAGACCAATAATGGAATAATGGACAAAGTTCCCCTATTCACAGTTTAAAAGGGGTTAGAGTTAGGGTTAGAAAAGTTGGAGAGTGTGCAGAAAAGAGCCACCAAAATTATTCTAAGGCCGGAGGAAATGTCTTACAGCAAGGGACTTTAAGAACTCAATCTGTTTACCTTATCAGAAAGAAAATTAAGATATGACTTACAGTGTATAAGTACCTTCACAGGGAGAAAATACTAGGTACTAAAATGCTCTTTCATCTTGGAGAGAAATGGATAACAAGAACCACTGCCTGGAAGCTGAAGCCAAACAAATTCCAGTTAGGCACACATTTGGAGCAGTGGGGGAACAAACTACCAAGGGATGTGGTAGATTCTCCATCCCTTGATGGTTTCAATTCAGTAGTGACTGGAAGACATATTTTAGTCAAATGCAAGTTATTGGGCTCAATTCAAATGTAAATTGGATGAAATTTAATGGCCTGCAATATATAGGAGATCAGACTAGGTGATTAATGGTCTGTTCTGGCCTTCAACTATCTAAATCTATTAGATATAAATTTGCAAAACGTAAGGTCTCTTGCTGCTGTCATATTTCACTGAAACACAAAACCTCTTTTCCAACCCACCCCAAATGTACACACCACCTTGCTGTCCCCCATCTCCATGCTTTCCTCTTCCACCTTATATTCTCACTTGTATAACTCTCATACAGTATCTAAGGGGCCCTTTCTTTCCCTTTTCCTTGATTTCATAGTTTCTGTAAGAGGGGTCTGAATACAACTTTACCCTTCACTTTCAAATAAAACCAGCTTCCAATAACGTTATAGATGCTTTTGTCTGGTTTGGAGAAAGTTACAACAGGGAAGAAGCTGCTCACAGTGCCAACAATGAATAATTTTCAGATGACATAGCTCTTTCTTCTCTGAGCTCCTAAATAATGGGGACAGGTGGCTGAATTCACTTAACATTTGTTTCCTTTGAACTAGTTTCACAATCTTTGATCACCGAGTGTACAAAGAGGTTATTGTTTAAGTCTTTTAGACTCGGCGCTGCTCTCACACTCTGCTTTCCAGGTCCCCTAAGGAACCTGGGAAGCAGAGAACAGCTGCAGTGCAGTGCACTCTAGCCAGAGATTGATAAAGTTTAATGCCAGACAGGACCATTAGATCTAGTCTGACCTCCTGTATAACACAGGCCATAGAATTTCATCCATTGACTCCTCTACTGGGCACAATAGCTTGTGCTTCTCCAAATTGTGTCTTCCAGGAAGACATCCAGTCTTGATCAGAAGTAGATCATCAAGTAGATCAGTCTTGATCAAGAAATGTAGGACCAATCATTTCCACTGGAAGTTTGTTCCAATGTCTCACCACCCTCTCTGTTAAAAATGTGTGCCTTATTTCTAGTTTGAATTTGTCTGGCTTAACTTCCACTAGTTTTTATTGTATCTTTCTCTGCTAAATTAAATTAGCCTTCACATCTCACCTCTAAAACCAGGGGCTGGGATTAGGGCTTGTGTAGAACCCTCATGCCAGTTCTGCACTGGTCAGAAAAGCTCACAGAGTTGGGCCTGAAGGAATCATCATGATCACTTAGTCTGCACATCGCAGGCCACAGAACCTTGCCCACCCCTCCTGTAACAGACTGATCAATAACTCAGCTAGAGGTTAAGTCTTCACATCATGATTTAAAGACTGCTAGTTACAGAGAATCCATCTGGTTTAAACCTGTAAGTGACCCATGCCCTGGGCTATTGAGGAAAGCAAAAAAATCCCAGGGCCTCTGCCAATCTGACCTAGGAGAAACTTCCCTCCCGACCCCAAATATGGCCATCAGTCGGACACCGAGCATTTCGGCAATGCTCAACAGCCAGAGACCAGGAGAGAATTATCTGAAGTAATTCAGAGCCTTCTCCATCTAGTGTCACATCACTGGCCATTGAGGATATTTGCTTCTAGCAGATGCAGACTGGCTACATACCATTTTAAGCAGTCTCATCAGACCATCCCCTCCATAAACTTATCAAGCTCAGTCCTGAAGTAAGTTAGGTGTTTTGCCCCCACTGCTCCTCTTTGAAAGGCTTTTCCAGAATGTCACTCCTCTGATCATTAGAAATCTTCATCTAATTTCAAGCCTAAATTGTTGATGTTTATATCCATTTGTTCTTGTGTCCACATTGGTGCTTAATTTAAATAACTCCTCTCCCTCCCTGTTATTTATCCCTGTGATTTATTTAGAGAGCAATCATATCTTCCTTCAGCATTGATTTGGTTAGGCTAAACAAGCCAAGCTCTTCGAGTTTCTTCTCATAAATTCGGTTTCCCATTCCTCTGATAGTCCTAAAAGCCCTTCTCTGCACTTGTACCAGTATGAATTAATCTTTCTTAAATATGGGAAACCAGAAGTGCATTCAGTGTTCCAGATGAGGTCTCACCAGTGCCTTGTATCACAATATTAACACTTTCCTATCTCTACCACACCTGAGGCATTCTAGGATCACATTAGCCTTTTTCATGGCTGCATCACATTGGTGATTTACAGTCATCCTGTGATCAGCCAACACATCCAGGTCTTTCTCCTCCTCCTGTCACTTCCAACTAATAAGTCCTGTACCTTTTAGCCAAAATTCTTGTTGTTAGTCTCTAGGTGCATGATCTTTCACTTTGTACTATTAAATTTCATCCCATTTCTATTACTCCAGTTTTCAAGATCATCCAAATCTTCTTGTATGATACTCCAGATGTCTTCCATATTGGCAATACCTCCAAACTTTGTCTCATCTTCATATTTTATTAACATACTCCCACTTTTTGTGCCAAGATCATTAATAAAAATATTTAACAAGACTGTTCCCAAAACTAATCCCTGAGGAATTCTATTAGTAACCTTTTTTCAGTATGACCTGTTGTAACCTCCCCTTTAACGAGTTCATTATTCACCTTTCAATTCTCATATTAATCCCCACCTTCTCCAATTTAACTAATAATTTTACATGGGGAACTGTATCAGATTTAGGTAGATTAGATCAACTGCATTGCCTTTGTCTAAGAAATCAATAATCTTCTCCAAGAAAGATCAGGTTGATCTGGCACAGCCTTTTGTAAAACCGTGTTGTATTTTATCTGTTATTTCCCTCCGTCTTTAACTACTTTCTCTTTCAAAATTTGTGCTAAGACCTTGCATACCATAGAGGTTAAAGTAACAGGCCTATAGTTTCCTGGATCCCTTCCCACCCTCCCCTCTTTTCTTAAAAATAGATACTATATTAGCAATCCTCCACCCATAGGGTACGACTCCTGAGGTAACAGATTTATAAAAAAATCCTTGCTATTTCATGTCCCAGATCCTTTAATATTCTTCGATGGAGATCATCTGGGTCCCTCAATTTAATCCAACTAAACTATATGAATTTGACTTCCACTTCAAACATGGTAATTTCTACTTCCATATTCCCATTTCCATTAGCCACCCTGTCATTACCCCTAAGCACCTCATTACCCTTATTAAAAAGGGGGGCAAAGTATTTGTTCAGGTATTGGGACAAATTTAGATCATCTTTAACCTCCACCTGACCCTCAATTCTTAGTGCTCCCCTTCTTTCCTTGTCTTGATATGGCTATAGAACGACTTAGTATTGGTTTTATTTTCCCTAGCAAAGTCCAGCTGTTTGGCTTTTGGCAGTTCTCACTTTTTTCCTATTCTCTCACCTCCAAGGGATAATTTTCCTTGCTGATCCATCCCATCTTCCATTCCTTGTAGGCTTTCTGCTTTCTCTTAATCTCCTGTTTAAGATGCTTGCTCCTCCAGCTTGGTCTACAAGCCCTTCCTACAATTTTTTTTCCCTTGCTTTGGATGTAGGCTTCAGATACCACAACTTTGACTTAAAGTAAGCCCAAGCTTCCTCCACATTCAAATCCTTCCCTATGAATTTTGTCCTCTTGCTTGGAAGGCAGGCTTTAGATTATTTCAATTTTGATTCAAAGTAATTGCAAGCCTCCTCCACATTCAGATCCTTGAGTTCTTCAGTCCCTTCCACCAAACTAATTCCCTTAATATTTTAAAATTTGGCTTTTGAAATCAAGGAACCTAGTTACAGATCTATTTTTATCTTTCCATTTATTTTAAATTGAATTAGCTCAAGATCACTCAAACCGAAGTTGTATGCTACAACAAATTCTTCTGATGTCCTCACTAGTCACCAATACCAAATCTAAAATGGCAACACTTCTTGCAGGTTCAGTGACTATTTGGTGAAGCAATCTGTCAGCTACCACATCCAGAAAAATCTGGGCCCTACTATTATCAGTAGCATTTGTCTTCCCATCTATATCTGGGAAATTAAAGTTGCCCCTAATCACACAATTCTGAGTAGTTTTTATTTAATTGAAAACATTAAAAGGTCTTTGTTCATATCTAAATTGGATCCTGTGGGGGTCTGTTACATGCCCCAGGCACTATCCCAGGGAGCCTCTAGTAGCTTTCTTCCCCAAAATGATTGTGACCCAGTCTGACTCTGCTATATCCATTCTATCACTTCTAATTTCTTTACAGTCTATCTCATCATTAACATACAATGCTATTCCACCATCTTTCTGTTTGTTTGTTTTTCTTTCCTGAACAGCACATACCTTTCAGTATCTGTACTCCAGTCATATTATTCCACCAGGTTTCTGCTAGTCCTGTATAAGGTGACCAGATGTCCTGATTTTATAGGCACTGTCCTAATATTAGGGGCTCTCTCTTACATAGGACCCTATTGACCCCACTTCCCATCCCTACTTTTCAGACTTTTGCTGTCTTTATAGGCCTGCTAATCAGGGAAGCTCCAGCCCCAATGAGGCTCCCTACACTGAGGTCTTATGTTGTTTCTGTCTCCTGGCCTATTTACACTCAAATATTAAGGTTCCATTACTTTTCCCAGAATAAGAGGCAATTTAATCTTTTTTTCCCCATTGTTCTCTTATAGTAGGAGACAAGCAAGGGTTGTTCTCCTTTAACTGTCAACCCACATTGTCTTAGCTCTCTAGTGGTCCTAAGCTTTTGTTGACCAAGCAATGTGCTGCTTTCCCTTCTGGCTTCCTATGAGCAGTTTCTTCCTTTTGCAGATGCTGCTTCTGCAATTAAAAACAATTATTTTTTTTGGATGCATGAATTAAATAATTAGGTTCAATCTATTCCTGCAGATGTAATGATCAAGACACATGAATCTGAAAATGAAAACTGTTTTGGCTTGAATATGTTCTTGTCTGGAGACACAAACTCAGCAAATTCACAGTCTGTTTGTTTTGGAAATGCAAGTACTGGAAACTTTCACATGAAAAAAACAATATTATTCCAAGAGCATAGAAAAACACGAGCTTTCGAGCTCAGCATTCTTTTAACCCACCTAGTGGTTGTTCACAGCCTCCAAAATCTAAAGGAAGGATTTGCAATCAATTCTTGAGCAAATTACTTTTTCCATATATTCTCTGAAGTCAAATGAGATTAACTAAATTGTGTATGCTCTTCATTCCAAGGATCCACTTGATTAGGCCAGGGGAGAGGACTGGAACTCAATTAACACAACCTCCTCCCTGAGTATGTCCTACCAGAGTCACCTTTGACCATACTGACCCCTTTTTATCACCTGTTCTTCCTTTTTTGTTTTCCTTTGGCAGTCTAGCTATAGGCTCAGTGCCATAAATTCTGTTCCGTTTCAACTATTTTGTCCAGTATTCTAGGGACCTTCTAATAGACACTGTAGAAACTGTCATATACAGATATATGCCATACATATGTATGTATATATGACATACATGTCATATGTATATATGACTATACATACATCCCAGACAAACTCAAATGGGGGTTTGATTCAACAATGCATTTCTATATATACACATTGTTTGTATCAAACTCCTTATTTGAGTTTGTCTGGGAATTATAATTTATGCATGTATTTATATAGTGAATTTCAGTTGCTGGTCTGATGTAGGGAGAACATTCATTGAGATAACTGAAAGAGCTATTTAGAGTTAAACAAGTTTTTAAAAAGTAGGCACAGGACAG
This sequence comes from Mesoclemmys tuberculata, assembly GCA_007922155.1. Classification (NCBI taxonomy): domain Eukaryota; kingdom Metazoa; phylum Chordata; order Testudines; family Chelidae; genus Mesoclemmys; species Mesoclemmys tuberculata. The sequence continues at coordinate 34,212,700 of ML675601.1, read as the reverse complement.
TTGTTTCTCATGCTTACTAATTTGTTTCTATTCACTTCAGACAATCAATTGTATGCAGTGTTGTTGTAGCTATGTTGGACCCAGGATATTAGTAAAACAAGGTGGAGTAACTTCTGTTGGTGAGAGACAAGCTGAAGAAGAACTCCAAGTTTGAAAGCTTGTCTTTCTCACCAACAGAAGTTGGAGCCATAAGAGATATTACCTCACCCAGCCTTCTCTCTGTAATCATTAGTGTAATACAAAAATATATCAACATGACTTCAGCTATAGGCTGAGTAGTCCACTTTTAACTGCTTTTAATCCTTAAAAATTTTAATAATGAGCTTGGGGTTGTTTTCAATAAATTTATCAAAGTCTAGAAGCCCAGTAGCATAAGAGATCGCCACGTGACACAGTATATCTGTGTTTTATGTTCAAGCAACTTAGAGAAAATACTTTGTATTCCATTGAATACAAAAGAATGATATATTCTGAAGTTCTCATTTGCTAATAGCAATTCTGGTCTGCTTCAGAGAGATTCCAAGTTAAAAATTTAACTGTTGATGGGTGTTTCAAATGATTTAGTCAATGGATTGTTATACCCTTTGCCTTATGGAATGAAACCAGCCTGCGGGACCAATCTTATTATGATGATATCTTATTTTAAGAGATCATTCTAACATGTCCACAAAAGTACTGGACCAGAATCCTAGCCCTAATATTAATCCTTTGAGAGTAGTATGAACAAGCCCTCAATTTGGCTTAACCAGTGAAATGAGATTCCTCTGCATAAAGGAATCTGGAACTAGCGTGCACCTCTACACAATCCTTACTCTCTCGCATTGCCCAATATCAAGGACATGTAGAGGACAGTGCCAGCCAAAAGGACCTGAGTGCTTTTCACTTCAGTTATCCCCTGCTGGTGTAACAACTCCTTTACGATTGCAGCCTCAGACACCCTAATTCCCAGGAACAGGCTAGGAGACCCACCCCCAGTTTTGGTGAGCCACAAACATGTCCTTTACAGACCCCTTGACTCTCTCATCTCTGCCCAGCCCATAATGGGCACGGCTGGGAATCTGAGTACAAAGATGTTTCACTTTTGTTAAAAGGCCATTTCTGATTTTTGTCAGTCTTTTGGGTACTTAGTTAAGATAGGGAAAATAACCAAATAAAAAGTCTTCAATTTTAAAGCACTAATGTTTAATATAAATTAGGTGGTTAGGCTCTCAAATACCACTATAAATGAGTGAAATGAATCCTTAGACAGGTAGATAGGGAGTGGATTTTAGACATGAATAGCTCTACCTCCTCAGAGCCTCTCCAGTCAGTGGAACTGGGGAGAACTCGATGGGCATACAGGGATTATACAGATCTCCATGGGACATCTGTGCCACAACAGTCCATAAGGTCCACATTACATACTCCAGAGCCTACTCCAGTCACTGGGTGAAGGAGTCTCCATGGAGCTGTTCTGCAGTTGATCTGCAGAGAAGGATTCCTCTCCCTCTGCCCAGTACATCTTCCCAACACCAGATCTGGCAACTCAGCCCTGGTGAGTCTGTTTAGACTTTGGTCCTATATGAATATTGAACTGCTGCTAAGATCCTTATTTTCATATGAAAAAGGTCAAATTTTAAAGAATTAATAATACATATATGTGATAGTAAAAAACAAACAATTAAAAGGGACCCATTTTTCTTTGTGACGATAGATGCGGTATTACCTGTATTTCAAGAAAGATCAAGGCCATTGTACATATAAAAGTTTCTCAGTCTAGCATTTATTACAATTGCAATGTACCAGGTCTGGTAAATACAGCTCTAGCAAATATGTACAGATATCTAGAGATATCTCTAAAGGATGAACTAATTGTCTGGCTTTCCAGTTGCTTGTAACCTGTATTGTAGTATAGTAGTTGATAGCAGTCCACCCTTTGGGCTTATATAATCAGTGTCAGCACCTCTGGCATATTCAAACTCCATCAGTGAGTCCTGACTTTAAACGTTGTGGCGTTATTTAATTATTTTTGTCCAAAAGGGTGTCTGATCAATATGGGATGCTTTTATCATAGTCATCTGTCCCTTATTCATAAAGATATCGATGTTCAACTTCATGCAAACTTTTTCTTAATGTGCACATATAGTTGTAATTTAGTATGTAAACTTTTCATGACAGGACTGTCTTAGTGTGGGTTTGGATAGTACCCAATAAAAAAGGGGCCCTGATTCTGACTTGAGCCTCTGGGTGCTAGTGGAATACAAGCATTCCAGTATTTTGCTAAAAAGGGAATTCATTTCAGTGTACCTCAAAATGCAGTAAAAGTAAGACAAGTTCTTTTAATAATCACAAGAGCATATTGATTGTGCCCCTTTAGAAACTGGAAGCGCTACATTGGGATTTAATTGTTTTCTTTGTACCAAGGGCTCAGTCTAGCTCCCACTGAAGTAACTGACTGACTGACTTCAAACAGAGCAATCCCAAAGACTGATATCAGTTATAACTGAATAAGCCCTAGTACAATATGCAATTACCCATGACCAAATACATACACCAAATATTTTTAGAACCCAATCCTGCAAATACACATGCAAGTAGCTTTATGCACGTGAGTAGTTCTACTGACTTCAAATGAATAAAGAAAAGCAAATGAATAAATACAAAATACAAGTAATACAGCAAGTAATATTGAAATTTAAGGGTTTACCTGCCTGGTAAATATTTATGGAAATGTTCTTTGACAAAAATCCAGTAACTAGAAATCTAGTGACCTTCTTTTCTCCAAATGTGATGCTTCGTGCTCAACTAAACCAAATTCTAGAAGAGATTAATATATGATTTTTGAAAATTGTTACACTTTGTAGATAAAAGGTTGAAAGAAACTGACGATCTTTCAATAACCTCTGCTTGAAAGGTCAAATTTCAAATTTGGACTTGTTTTCTGAAGTCATTATAAATGGACACACCAAATTGCAAGATTTCTAGCCCAACATAAACCTAGATATTAACTGGGTCTGTATTAGATTCCAACACAAATCAGAAGTGGTACAGATAATAAATATTTTCACTAATATATATTATAGGACAATACATGGATACTCATCTTCTTATAAAGTTAAGCTAATTGTGGAAAAGGTGACCACATTAAACTTTAGTAATACCCTTGTTATTTTCTGTGGTTGCTATTTAGGTATTTTCTTAATTTCCTACATATTCCTCAGTGATTCTCCTTGCATATATTTTGACTCTGCAATTTCTTCAGTAATAAGAGACAAAACCAGGAGAAATAATTGTCCTAATAAAAATTTACCAGCCAAAAGCTAGAGTGAGGCAAAATGACTACTTTAGGATTGCAACTGAATGTATCTCCAGATTCAAAGGATCAGCTACCAGGAGTGTAGTTTATTGTACTCAGATTTTGCTAATTGCCTGGCAGTGAGAATGCAGATAGGTCTTAGGAAAAGGTGGTTGAAATTCCAATTTTATGAGGTTAAGAATCTAAGAAAAAGTTCGTGGTTTCCATAACAGAAGGAACTGTGCTGTTTGTTTCATTTGTTTTGTTATAACATTTTGATGCAATAAGTACACATATCCTTTCTGGATATCTGGTGATCCTTTGCTTGAAGTTTACCACCACATCATCAGATAAGGCCGTATTCTGCCTGGCCCTTATATGGACTATAGAGTGGAAGGGATGAGGGGCACAAGGAGCCTTGCTCTCTTTATGCAGTCCAGGTAAGGATAAGGCAGAATAGCAGTTCTTGTGTTCAGTGGAATGCAGACACTGCCCTAGCCCCATTTGCAAAGTGCCACAAAGAGGATAGGTAGGAGGCCATGCCAGCCTCCTCCCCTCCACTCTGGCCTGCAGAGTGAAGCTGACACAGAAGGTGTAGCAAGGGCTGTACTAACAAATTCACTCCTTTGAATTTCAGGAAGTTCAGAGATACATTCTGGCTGATGCCTCCAATACATTTTCTAGGTCATCAACGCACCATCCAATGCTAATGACTTTTGGCTACTTATTGCCTGGATGTAGCTCAGTGATCTGAGTAGAGACACTCTTCCTATTACAAGTCTCCTAAGCCACCCAAAAGACAATGAAGTATTTATTTTCATAGTTTCCCCACCCATTTTAAATGATAGAAGTTTACACAGGTGTAAATGACGACAAAAGCTCCAAGGTAGTGGAGAAACAGGCTCTAAATATTTGTGTGTCGGAAAATTTAGGCACTCTTCTTAATCCCATTTTTAACATTATTCCCAATGATAACTCACTTATGATACATATAATTCAGACCCTGGAGACCAGTATTACAAAATTTGTGTTTTAATTCTTCCGGATATTCAGATTTATTTTTACTTTGCTTATAAATATACCAAGTACAACCAAAAACTTTGTTTGGTGACTGTTAAAGTTGCACCAGGGCACATCCTACCAACCCCACACTTGCAAAGCAAATGTTATGGGAAAAGTCTTTAAGCTTTGCCCACCTTCAAATCACTTACAACTCTGTCAATCACATACTCCTTAAGGTTTTCACTTTACCGTCAACAGATACTTAAAATCTATGTGTACCCCAACCCCTCCTACTTTCTCTCAACCTCAGTGAGCAATAGAAACTGAGAGCCCTACCCTAGAGGCAACTGTTCCAAACCTGCACCCCTTCCCCCACTTCCCAGAACTCTGGGGGTGAGACAAGAGTGGTGAAATGCCCGCTGATGCAGTGCGCATCAATATTTCATATAATTTGAAGATAAGTATCAACCTTAAATCTATCTATCTATATTTATTTTAACTTTTATGGTCAGATTCATCACAACTTTACCTCATTTGGGAAAAGCATAAAACAGCCACAGCTTACAGACCAGTTAAACTGCATTTTAAGCTGCTTTGCCAAAACAGCACAAAACAGCTGGAATTCCTCCTGACCTCTGAATTGCCTCTCTCTCTCGCAGCTCCTTATATTTTCTTGTACACATACACCTTTGTTTCTCCTGCCTCCCAGGCCTAGCTGTCGAGTAGATCTGGTGCAATCAGGGCCAGTCCTTGACCAAATGGCACCCTAGGCAAGGACTGTTTGGTGCCCTTCCCCCCCTTTAAATTTTTAATACCTTTTTTATTGCATGTGTAGCCCATTTCACAACTTTGATGTATGATTTGCATGCATGATTTATCCCTGTCATGTAAGGTGATAAATGTGCATGTTAGAATCTGTAAATCTGTATTTATTCATGCCGTGTATAAGCAAATACAATTTGCTTCCTCTAAGCTTATAGAAACTTTTTAATTTTAAAGAATAACTAAAACATACTAACATCAAGAAACTGAACTGTGCCCCAAAACTAGGTGGACCAGTATTAAATAGTGTTACAGTAGGTGACCACCTTAGAATGTTAAAAGGTTAACATAAATGTTAGAATGTCAAAAGGTTGCTTTTCTCATTTTTGCCCTTGCAAACTGAAGCACAACATCAGAGGGAGAACAATGATGGCAACCATTTTGAAAGAAGGTAGTTTGTCATGGAATTCACAATGCTAGGCCATTTTATGTCTGAAGGAGAACCTTTCAATTATAAAAATAGCAGGAAAAATACCATTAATCCTAAAAATATATATCCAAATGTAGCACACGCACAAGACTCCAGTGTGTTTTAATTATATGGGAAGTCAGAGTGTATATCTGTTACTGACATTTTGGAGGACAAAATAAATTGGCAGCAGTTGCTAAATTTCTTAAATGACCCACTTTTAATTAATTTTGATTCCTAAGTAACAAGTTTTACTTGTAAATTTTCAGAATATTTATTTTTCACTCAAAGGTTAAGTACTGTACTTTTGGGGAGGATACACTGTGTGTTTCATACATAACAGAGATTAAGTCCCTGCTTTAAGATCAGCTTTTACTATGGCATCACTACTAATGTCTACATAGACTCATGACTCAGCACAGATATTTTGCTAGTCTTTGAACCTGTCATTACCTCACATTATTTTTATTAGCATGAATATCTCTGGATCAGCATAAAGTACGTTCATATTTGTACATAGCGTAATAGAAGCTAAGAAATGCATCCTTATGTAAGAATTGTAAGAAAACTAAACCAGTGTACCAGCTTGTCTCTTTTACTAACAGAAGCTGGGAATGGGTGACAGGATGAATCACTTGATGATTACCTGTTCTGTTCGTTCCCTCTGAAGCATCTGGCTCTGGCCACTGTCAGAAGACAGGATACTGGGCGAAATGGACCAGTGGTCTAACCCAATATGGCCATTCTTATGTTCTTATTTTTCTTAACTAAAGTTGGTCCAATAAAATATATTGCCTCACCTACCTTTTATGTCAATTTTGTCTTTGTCATTCTTTTTTATTGTTTCCATGCAACAACATATACAACAAACTCAGCTGAATAAAGATTAATCCTACATGATAAACTGAGACATCTATTGTTATAATATACATAACCTCCAGGAATTTCAGTCAGTAGATTGTGCATTTTCACAGCTACAACAAAAACGAAGAGCTAAAAACCCAAACATTAGCCTCCTGATACTTTCTTTTTCTAGTTTGGTAGGTGCACTGGATTTTGTCTTGTTTGTAGTGATTTTTGTATGTGTATTTTAATGAAAATGTATTTATACATTACATGCCACTTATACCAGCAACAAACATCAGCTTTACTTTCGGTTAACTAAGAATTTCTCTCTCTCTTAAAAGACTACATCAAATTAGACAATACAGTATACACCACAAGTTATTGTCCTTACAAGGAATTCCAGGAAAAAAAATACTGAACAAGTTAAAACCAATGTAATTAAACATTTCTATATCGACAAAATATACTAATATGCTAATGCTACAAAATTTTAAAATGTTCTAGAAATAGGAAAATATGTCCTCAATTGGGATTAGCTATATTTCTAATCAGAAAACTGCATTTTCAATTACCACGGCCAGAAAATCCCTTTCAGAGCTTCTTTATGAATTACATAAGGATAACCACAGATTTAAGCCTCTGTATGCTAATGGAACTCCCACCGTAAAGTCAGTCACTGTCCAAACAGCCTATTAACAAATAAGGGCTAACTTCCACAATAAATATATATTTAGCCATGCCCACACAGAACTTCACAGGAAAGAGGATATATGAACCAAATAATTATGAAACAGAGGAACAATTGCATATAAAAAGAGCTCCTGAGGCATGCTATAAAATAGCAGACAGCTTCAGCTTGGACATAAACTTCATTCCAACAACAGAAACTCACGCATTATCAAGCATGCCTGGGTAATGAAAATCGTACAGTGAAAGGAGGGGAACTAAAGGGTTGAAGTCATGTTGCAGTGCAATTGTCCTTGGGAAAATGCTTTCATTGTAAAAAGTCTACTACTTTTTCCAGTCTAGGAGCAGGCCACTGCTGAAGGAACTATTCTGAGAACAGTAAGTGAACATACTGAGCAGAGCCGTTGAGGTTCCGATATCGCAGTTATTGAAAGATGTCCAAAACTATGACCTCCATCCTTAATGTTTCTATTTGTGTGTTATATTAATTGGCTGTGTTAGTTTGTGATATTGTATTTAAAAAAACATCCATGCAAATAAAAGGGGGACAAGAATGACACATTTGCTGCTGCAGTCAGTGGGTAGTGACCCCTTGCCAAGTGACAAGGGGGTATAACGTTCTGTAACAGTGACCCATATTATGTGACAGGGCAAGGAAATTAAGATTTGTCCCATATTGGCATGGATGTATTTCATACCTTTATCACACACAGCACCCCTTCCAATACCAATTAATTTAATCCTTATGGTAATTGAATTGAACTACTTTAGCTTTTACTGGCATAAACAATAACTTTTAAATCAGAATTTACTTGTCTAAACATGGTTCACAGAATACAGTTCTAACTTGATAAAAATTATGTCAGAGGCGTAACATCTGACTAGAAAAAGTAATCTCTGGGTAACTAAGGGCCTAATCAAAAGCCCATTCAAATCATCAGGAGCTTTTCCAGTGACTTCAGTGGACTTTGGCTCAGAGCTTAATCAAATATCACCTATAGGTGTCCTCATTAGGGAGCACTAAAAGACCAAAAACCACATGAAAACATGACAGATTTTTCTTGTACAGTTCTCATGGAATATCATAGATACCAAGATGAAATTGCTTAATTACCAGCACTCTAACTGATGAGCAAAATAATCAGTTTCCACTTTTGTAGAATCAGTGTTATTTAAATAATTCTGGGTCTTCAAGTCTCCTTCTTTAAATCATGGGGTGCATCAGAGTATAAGGGGTAGGAAAAAAGTCCCCAGACCCATAGAATGGGGAGGAAAAAAAAAAAGAAAACCAACACAACTCTCTCCTCTCTTCCTGAGTCTACAATGCTCCTCCATGACACTTCCCATTCTGTCAGGGCTTTGATTGGAGAGAAGGCTGGAGCCTGGGAGTAGCTGTATATGCAGCTGTGTCTTCTCATAACTCACTATGTATCCACAAAGAAACTGACCTTGCTCAGTTAAATGAGACTTTCTCCTTGAGGGAGGACAGATCAGTCCCAGAATAAGAAGAAGATTTAAATATATGTCAGAGATCATTTCTGCCCCACTGAAGAGTGGCTACCTTATCAACTTAAGAACTTCTCTAGCAGAATCATTCAAATCTCTTGGAGATATCTTTTTATTTACTGCATGAGCACGGTTCTTCTAGCTGGATACAGAGGCAATTTTAGTTTTCATTTCCTATTAATAAACTATGAAACAAAGCAATTACACACAAATTTATAGGCACACTCTATAGCTTGAGTCCCACTTGCTTAAAATCACTGAAGTTAAACTGCAGGCTATCTAATGTCTTATAAGATGATCATTTTCTTTCTGAAGAAAGTTTTGTCTACAGATAAAGCTGAATTTAAATTTTATTTTGAAGTTCCTTATTGAAAAGACTTCTACATTGGACTAAGTACAGTCTTTTTTGTAGAAAACAAACATGAACTGGTTTATTTGCTATGATAAACTCCTGAATAATTCAGAAATTTTTTATGAGATGCTGTTTCTTGAAGACATTTATATTTATACTTTGCTGAATTACGATAAGCACGATTTTTACACTATTTATAATATCTGATGTAGGTTATGAGATGGAAGGTATTATTGCAATTTAACACTTATTCTGTAGATCACCTGCATTTATTTTTAATCTGACCTGTTGTTTTATTGACTTGACACAAAATGCCTTCACATGGAGATCAAATTTTAAATAGGAATATTTCCTATTTTTGTACCTCTAAAACAAATTTATATTCCATCTGTACTGAAGATCTACTGAAATCCTGTCCTTATGACCTGCACAGTACTGTCATACATTGGGTTAAGATTAATTTGTTGTAATGAAATATTTGGGGCTGAGTAAAAAGTGCAACAGGGTACAGGGGCACTGCTCAGAAAGTGAATGAGGAAAGGCTGGAGATAGAGAGCAATCAGGATCTCATTAAAAGACAGGAAGCTCTAGAAGTGTGGCTTGAAAGTCAGAAGAACAGGAGGTGTAAGGAGGACTACAGCCCCCCCCAACTCACTACATGGAGATGATGCTCTTGGTTCAGGGGTGGTTATTTTCTGGTAATGTAAGATGGGTAGATTAAAAAAAAAATCCAACAAATGTTTAATTTACATTATTTTTAAAATTTAATTTAAATTCAAAATTATGACAATTTTATGTTAAGACAAACCTGTTTATCAAAATAAAATAAAAAATATTCAACTAGTATATGTTTGCTGGCGTGGTTTTGAAGGATGTTAAGCTATGACCTGGTGGAGTCATTGGCTAAACATGTGAAACCACAGTTTGTTGAAGTGCTTTTGATAGCAGTTGCCTCTTCTGCAGGTGCAGAGAGTATTTTGTTAATTTCAGTTTATTCAGCTAGCTCATTTCAATGAAAGTTCACTGAAAATTGAGAAGCCAGTTGGGAGTTGAAAAAGCAGGAAAGCTTATTTTCCTTTTCCAATCTATGAACAAAACCAAATGTGAGAGGATGAGATCTATTAATTCTAAAATCTTGAAGATGGTGACCAGAAGCAATCAGTTCCATTTAGTACCTACAGATAATACTTCCTTTGTTTAATAAATCAGTTATTTTTAAATTTAAGATACGTTTTGATGAAAGAACTGTGAACCAGATCCTCAGGTCCAGCCTCACCAGGAAACCACAAAAACAGCTATAAGCAACCATTATGAATGCTTGACCCTCAGGCACCAGTCCAGTACCAAAGAGCAACTCCGAGTAGCCTTGGAACGGCCCTAAAGTGCATTAGCTGCAACTGCATCCATGGGCCTATTTTAGCAGCTGAGAATTGCAATAGCTGAAGGACACTTTGGATATACGCCTTTTCCTCTGACTACACCCTTTACGCTACAACAAAAAGGGATAGAACCAGTTGCACAAATTATTCCCCATCAAGTGATTTCCCAAACAGAATTAGGATTTGCTATTTTTTTACTATGATATTATTTTCCCAAATGTATAGCAATTTAATAATGAAATTTAAAAGAAAGGGTCTGTGACATGGTGCTCTACTCACCACTGGATGGCATCGCCTGTAGGCAGTTCTGGGGATTAGTTTGGGCAGGCTGACACCCCTTCCAGCCATTACACTCCATCAGTTTCTCCTCTGCAGCCCCTTTCCCTCTCTCAGGAACACAGCCTCCTCTTTGTAACTCAGCTCTTCAGCCAGGTCACTATTGTGGTTTCCCCTTCTGGGGTGGGGGTATCCAGGTTCCTGCTCTCCAGCAATCTTCTGCTTCATTGCCTCACCTGCAGTGGCTGGCAGGAGAATCTGGGCCCAGGCCTGCTTACAGCAAGTCCAGGCCCCAGGGCAGAACAGTCAATGGCCCCCGCTAGAAAAGGACAGCTGAGGTTTATGACCAGGGTTGATGGGTACAGCTTCTCCTTGGGGAGGAGAGCTGCCTGTACTACTGCTTCTGCCTGCAGTCCCACCCGCACTCCACCCCTGCTAAACCTAGACCCAAACCTCTACCCCACTCGCTGCCACCACATCCCTCCCCCC
>ML675601.1:34112003-34201648 GCA_007922155.1 Mesoclemmys tuberculata | reverse complement strand
ATGACTTCAAGCCAGGGGGTATAGTAGCATCCCAGCACCCATGGATTTATCCCATCTGCCTAGGCCCTTTTAAGTCACTAGGCCTAGTGAGCACTGGGCAATTGACTCCTCTCCCCCCTTTCAGTAGGCTGGCCTGGGATCACCCTCTACAGTGGGTTCTAGCTCAGGGACCCTCTAAACTGCAGCCCAGGCCCATTATCTGCACCTTGCTTCCTTTCTCTGAGTCACTTCCATACTGCAAGGCCTTCCCCCTTCTCTAGGGTTGCCAGTCTCATCACTCCCTCCTCCCAGGGAGTAATTTTAAGCAACTAGTCTCTGCAGTCCCTCAGACACTCCTCTCTTCTCCTAGGGATTGACTGCAGTCTTCTCCCTGCTGCCCCTTCTGTTTCCATTTTCCCAGCAGGGTTTTTACCTTTCTCTGCAGCATGGGAACAGGTCACTTGCAGTTTGAGCTAGTGTAAATGGTGGATTCTCTGTAACTTCATGATGTGAGGCCTTCAGTAATTCAGCCAGAGATTAGGGTTTTATTACAGGGGTGGATGAGGTTCTGTGTCCTACAACATGCAGCAGATCAGACTAGATAAACATAGTCCCTTCTGACTGTAAAGTCTAGGAGTCTTTTATAGAAGCCCCACCTGGCTTTCACAGGTGATCTTTTCTCTAATTAGCTATTTCCAGCCTAAAGCACCCCTCCTCTTTGCAGACTAATTAGCAGATTGGGCCCACCTTGGCCAACTCAGCTCTTTTAGGGCCAGTATGGAGTATACACCCCCATCACAGGATGTCATAGTAACATTATAGTTAATTTAGTTTCATATATTTTTACTTTTCATTGTAACGTGGCATTTTAAAACTATATTAAATGCACCAGTTTCATAAGTTGAATTAGAATTTGTGCACATCCAGTTGGGTCCAATTCACTGAAGCAAGTTCACATGTAGTCTGTGCATATTTTGCTTTCCCCGGGGCTGGGAAACAAAGGACCGAGTTTGCTAAAACAATTACCATTCTTTTTTGTAATTTGTTAAATCTTTTTTCACACTGTACACAAGTAGTTACTTTTCTGTAACATATGCTGAGTATGTATGTGTGTCAATGGTGGGAAGATTCTCACCCTTCTTTCCAAAGCTGAGTTCAAAATAAGAAATCATTGAAGATCGCACAATAAGAAATCATTGAAGATCCTTACACTATACTAATTACCTACTCCATTCCTTCCTATTTTGTTTCCTGACCTAGTTTTCTAGAAATGTAGGAACAAACAATCCTTTACTAATTCTCTGTACTCATTAATATCTTTTGTATATAATATAATGCTTTTCACCTAACTGGTGTCTTTTATCCAAGAATATCAATTCACACTACGAACGTTAACTAACAATAACAAAATCTTATAACATCTTTGCAAAATAGGGCAAGTATCAGAATATCCATTTTTACATACAAGTATAATGAGCCACAAGAAACCTGACTAAAAGAAACCAGCATAGCTAAGATTTTCCAAAGTGCCTGATGATTTTGGATCATGCCTCCCTTTTCGAGTGCACAACTTGAGACTTCATAAAATGGTGAATCCCCACCTGCTTAAAAGCAGAGTATCTCAAGTTTAACGTACAAAAGAATAGGGAAACCAAAATCCTCTATTTATTTTTAGTCTTGGCTCCTGGGAGCAGCAAAGCCAGGAATTATAGTGAGAAGGCCTATTTCCCAGTCTTCTGATTCATCCAATACACAACTAATTCCCCACTGTCAAAGCTACATTTGATATCAATACATTTCAGCAATATATAAACTGTGTGCCATCTTTCATTACCATATAATACTTGCATTTACTTACTATAAAAAGAAAAGGGTTTCTGGATCATCTGAATAATTACAGAAAAATATGTCCCTACCTGGGGATTATGCTCTGGATCTTGCAAAAATTCCTTCTCCTTGTAGAGAATATATGCAGTTACACCAACATACAGAATATCTCACATTAACTTTGAAGCTGCCTTGCTTTTTGATGAGCTGAGGTGAATCTGAACTGTTAAACTACATGTGAAGGATTCTGAGCCACATCATCCCCTACAATTATATTTTCTAAATCCAAAACCATGGACACTGGTTTTAATCCCATTTCCTTTTTTATGTTGAAAAAAAAACAGATCTGCAAAAATGGTATGGATTCTCCTGCAAAAATGAATCATGTCCCTGTGTGGCCCCCTGATCAGTGTGTGTTAGACGTCCCCCTCTGCGCCCAATCTACGGAAGATATGAGTCTGTTACAGAGAAACTGACTTGCTAACCGAAGCAGTAGACCTCTTCAGATCCCTAGCTCAAAATCCCACGTCAGTAAAGATGGTAGCCATAACACTTGCTGCTAGTAGCTGTATTGGTGCATGGAGGGAGGAAAAAGCAGGTCCAAGTCACTCTGAGTATCCTCGATCCTTTGTAGAGATGCAGAGCCAGGTAGATCTGTGGAGAGTAAGGTGTCTGTGGAATGAACCATACAGTTGCTCCAAAGGAAACAATATATGCCCCTTTGTAGAATGTGCTGCCGTCTGGCCACCTGCTCAAGTCACCAGAGTATGGCCCAGTGGAATCATGCAGCACCCACAAGAGGCTCTTCTAGTACAGATGGCTCTTCCAGTACAGAAGAGTGCTGTGTGGCTGTCTTGTGCTGATGTTTAATATGCTGTACTGTTGGGAGGAGGGATTGCCCTCAGTGGGGTTACTCCCTACATCCGTTCAACACTGATGGAATTTAGTCTTGTATCATTCACAGTAGAACTGCACTTTTCATGACTGTAGCTCTGGAGTCTTGACAAGATTTTAATATTTGCTGCACTGCCTTGAGATTGAGGGGACTGTTAATCATGTTTAACTGCAAAGCTTCACATATGTTGCTAAAATAAGAAGTCACTGACTTCTGTTTCCTCAGATATGCCAAGAATTCATAAACAATATCGCAAGATCTGTTATGACTCTTAACATGAAAATATAAGTATTTGTATCCGTGATAAGATCAGACAGCCAGATCTAGTCTGATCTCACTTTTTCATGGTAATTTTCCCTTGTTCAAAATAGTCAATTTGATCAACAGTCTTTTAAATTATTTATTTAGGTCACCAGCTATTTTAATTTAGCAGTCACAGCTTGTACCCAGCATGATTTGGTGTTATGTCAAGAGAGACAACATATAGAAATATCTTCATTTGAAAGATGGGTTCTGAGACCAAGGTGATAGGCTTCTTAGAGATAGCTAGTGTGCGTATGTAAAGGATCCACACTGAATTAGTTTCTTCTTCCTCTCCTATGTTCCATACAATTACCTTTTGCAGAACAAGAGGTGCAATGCTGGAACCGCAAAGTTCAATAAAGGGCTGGAGCTGTGAGGTGAGAAAGATAGTTTGAACTGGGCAGCTATAGAGAGGAAGATAAGTTCTGACGTGTGATAACACTGGCAAGACTCCTCTTGAAAAGGATAAGACAGGCAGGGAGAACCAGGAATCAGAAAAACAGACAAGAACCATGGGGGAAAAAAATGAAGCACAAAGAAAGAGGAGCAGGGAAAGAAAAACAGATCAACCTTTCCCTTCCTGCTCCCATGAAAATTTAAGTAAGACCAGGTCTACATTAGGAGCACTTTGCCAGTATAGTTATAGTGGTATGCTACACCAGTATACTCTGCTGACAAAGCACTCATACTGTGGATGGACTTTACACCAGCCCCCTACCTCTCCAGCATAATCATCAATACCAGCAAAGTGCACTTTTTCTCGTATAACTACATCTGCACTAAGGACTTTTGTCAGCACAGCTATGTCAGTCAGAGATCACATCCTTGACCAACATAGCTATGCCAGCAAAAGTTGTAACGTAAACTTGGCCTGAGTTCCTGCTTCCCTCTCACTGCACTGAGAGTATTAATAATACTCCATACTTATAGGGCATGCACAAAATCGTTGGCATAGGATGGAGGAAGAGCCAACTGGATAACACAATTCTAAACTCTCCCTTGCAGGGGGAATCTTTGTGACTGTCAATTCCTATTTCAAAGTAGACTGACGTGCTAGGGAAGAACTGCTTCCTGTACTCCGTAGATACCACGGCCCAGTGCCCTCAGTTTCCCTGTTATCTAGTTCCCATCTTCTGAGAGATCCATTCTCCTGTCAGACACTTGGCCAATATACTCATTCCCAAACCTGTGAACAACCCCTTTCCCAAACAAGAATAATACCTTTCCTTATCCTATAAGGCCTGCTCCCTATGTACTTTGTCTTCCCTCTTTGCACAATGAGGCATTCCCTCTTGCCCATGCCGCTGTACCTTTCCTCATTGAGATGGACACTCCTCAAAGCTAAAAGTTTAAAATTTTCCACACACCTCCTGTAATAAAGTTGGGACAGGCAGGGTGAGAGACTGGTCTTTTTTCCTGACTCCAATAACACGGCATCAGTCAGGATTACAAAAAGATCTTATCCCTATCACACAGCAGTGTTCAGCAGATGTTAATAACAGCGGCTACTGTTACATTATCTTCTTTTTAAGTTAAATGCAAATAACAGGAAGATGTAAGGCTAACTACTGGAGTCAGCAAATACTGTCACCTGTCATGTATTAATCTCTTAAAGAAAAGGTGTTGTGTTGCTGAAGGTTGAGGGACAATGTCAGAAAGTGAGGGGTAAGAGTGTGGGGAGTTTTTCTGTTGCTAGAAAAAAAGATGTGAAAAGTGTGCATTTAGAAATTATAACGTGGTCAGGGTTCACTAGGAAGTTTTCTTTGGGGCAAATGCATAAATCATTACATCCCATTTCGTTCTGGTCATGGTTAAATAGATTCACTGAAAATTACTACTATCACTGAGATCTGTGTGTAAGAGGACATGCAAAACTCAAGTTAACAGCCACAACTGTCCAAAAGAAAAAAGAGACTCCAGATAATCCATGCTTAGCATGCAGTTTTGGGTAATCATCTAACTTTTGTTCCTCAGTTCATCCACCATAAAACAGGGACAATCATATTTACATTCTGGATAGGTGATTTTTATAAAGTACTTCAAGATCTTTGGCAGAAAGTTTTCACAAAGTGCACATTTATCATTTTTGTATCCTAGAAAACCCAAAACTGTTTACACTTACAGAGCCAGTCATTAAATATTTGAATGACTTCAGAGCTTTTTAGAAACCATGAGGGAAAGTTATCCCATATAAAAGGTGTTCATGTTAGTCTTTATCCATGTGTTAAAACAAAATGTTTTATATCATTTGGTGATTGAACATCTAAATGTAAACACTTGGTTTAGTTTTCAGTTTAGATTTTAGACACTAATGCTGCAAATAAAGTAAACAAAACCTCAATTGAATAATTTGCTCTTCATGCACTAAGATTTTCCTCTTCCTATCCCCAATTACATTGAAAAAGCATGTCTTACTTAAAATATCTACATTAGAAATTTATCTTTCCTGATCTGAGCCTTTGAGATACACCACATTGGATAAAGGCAGAGAGAGATGACTTAGGCTCCAGGTCCAATCCCTTGTTGCTGCAACTTGGAGACCATGGTGGAAGAATAACATGAAGGTAAAAAGCGTGTTCTTTTTATTAATCACTCTTGGGGTACTTCTCTTTGGAAAATAGAGAAAATATGTTCAGCTACATCCCATGCTACTTCCCAGGGAAGGTAATGAAATGACTCAAAGGAGAGGCAGGGCTAAATGATATAAAACCACAGACTTTATTGGTAAACGGCACTCACATATCTTAAGTCCAGTTTTTGTTTTACAAATAAACAAAATTTGTTTAAAAATACAGTGGTATGGTAGTTCTTTAAACAAGTTGGAGTCTAGCAGTTCAGCTCCTTACACCAGCTGGTCTTTGTGTTGTACACAGGACCTAAATTGTACTACCAAAAACTTGTTTTTACTACCAAAAATCCTTCTTTATAGCCATTAGATTTCAGATTTTCCTGCTGACTATTAATTTTTCTTCTAAAAAATTTAATGGCATGCTATTTTAATTAAGCCCTTCTGTAAGCAAAACAAAATTGAATATGTAAAGTAATATTAGGTTACATTTTCTCTAATATTTTGTGCTTTAGTTTGGTGATCTCCTCTGGTCGAAGCAGCTGCATAGGTCCTTATTACAGAAGGCAAAGAATGTCTAACTATTTTTTATTTAAAAAGACTGTAAGAGAGCCACTTCCATTAAGTTATATGAATGAAGCAACTTGTGCCACCAAACATTCCCCAGAGAAATAAATCAGTTTGGTAATACTGGACTTAATTATAACTGAAAATGAAAACAACTTATGCAGGAAACCATAAAACCCTTCAAGTTAACTGTAGTCAACGGTAAAATCTCATTAGAAATAATAGACACATTGTGGCACAATCTAAATGCTCAGGGCTCATGGTCTGACTGAATGCCAAATGCTGTCAATTGAAAGAATCTGAAATTCAATCTTGCCACCACTCCCATATATGATATATATCTTTTTTTCCATCATCTGTGTCTAGTCTCAAAATCCTGTGTGTATAACTACATCAAATTAGGCACTTCAAAATCCTTACAGTGGTGAGATTTTATATATATACACACATTAATTACTACTATAATTTCCATCACTCCCCCTGCCACTTCCCACCACCCTCAAAAGGATGCGCCCCTCCCCATTACACACCCTTTGATAAGGATGTGTAGGAGTCATCTGAGTAGCAAATGTGGGAGAAATGCTACTGATGCTCTAACCACCATTTATTTTATTTTACTTTATTTTGAAAGGAGAGAAGTTAGAAATAAGATTTGGGTGGATGATGATAAGAGAAAATTTAGAGTATCAGTGACTGTAGATTTCTGAATCAGAAATACAATACAAGAGTTGATTTTTAGGGTAGTGCAGTGTAAAAGTAACCTCCATCACATAAGTAGCTCTGCAAAATCCCAAATTAAACATGTAGTTTTTTCAAAGAAAGAAATGTTTATGGCTTAAACCCAACAGTAAATTGACACCCAGATGAAATTATGTGTGTATATATGCATAGGGTTTTAAAATGTGCTTTTCAAAATCTTATTAGCCTATAATACCATTTTTTTCTGATGGACAGAGGGGAAGGATATGTGAGCAAAGTTTCTGCTTATGATAGTGCAGAAACTCAGATGGTAGGGAATGGTTTGCCTTAGCTTCCTGAACCCCTTTGCTTTTTCCCATGCAGAGCAGGTATCTAGCAGAATAACATGCTCCACAATACTGAACAGAGAAATTGCAGAGCCAAGAAGCCTAGATGCACTCAACCCATCATTTCAGGCAGCCTTCTCCTCAGATTTCCCCTCTTGCCCTGCAGTTAATCACGGCTCTGGCTGCGAGCCCGTTGGGTCCGCCCTAACAGTCGATGAAATCATCGCATTCCCATTCTACCTCCTCCTCCCCCACACACTTCCACTTATGCTCAACTTAGTGTTAGTTTTTAGCACCGTTTGCAAAAGCTTTATTTGCAAAGAGTTAATTGAAATCCTCCAGAGAATCTATTTTGCACCAGTGTGGGCTGCCTGAAACAAAGTCATCCAATCACTCCTAAGTTTTGAGTTTATTGTTATAGTTCTGATGTCTTCCCACATGGGAATGAGAATCGATTCAGAGTTAAGAAAGGACGCATATGGATAGTATCATTAAACCCTCATTAGACAAGACACCTGGCCAAAAAAAAAAAAGACAGATCACAAAATCCCAAATGTTCTCCTTGATTCAAAAAGTCTTCCCAGAAAGCCTTCAGAAATGCCACAGGTTCAAGTTAATGGACACTTCTTTTAATGCCTATTTAAAACACAGGTCTAATGTATGTAGTGCTAATGTGTAAATAAATTATAAACAGCAGCAAACACAAGAAGTCTTCGATTACTTTGAATTCATATATTACTGGAGTAATTAAAGACGAAAGTTGGCAAGATAGAGGTTTTTCAAAGGAGAAATTTTATTGAAATATTGTAGTTGGATTTCTTTCAAATCACTTGATTTTCACTGACTTTACAGTACAATGAACTACCGTACTTAGTTTAGGTTCACACATTCCCCTCCCCCCACTTTACCAAGCCAATACTAGGCTCCCGCACCACACACCTACTTTATTTCCAAGTTTCCTCAACTCTTGACAGCTTTTCTGATAGCTTCTCACTATCCCGCTGCTTAAGAAATTGTGAGGAAGATAGAGGAATATAAACAGCAATTTGCCTGATAAAATCTCCTCAAACCCAAGGCACCCAGAAAGTTGCCCTTTCAGTTTGCAAACAGCATGCCTACTGTACTGTGGAAATAAATGGTGACAATTATTTCCTTCTTTACAGTCTCGGTGTTGCTATGAGGTCTGCATATGTTAAAGCTTGCGTCTCTTTCCAAGCTTGGGGAACAGACTCCAAGTTAATGGCAAAATGGGGTGTGGGTTACTTTGGCACACAACCCCCATATCGATAAGCGAGGGTGTATGGGAGGGAGGGGGGAAAGAGTTCACATCTCTTCATTAATGTACCTGTTGGGAACCGGGCAGCAGAACAAATCTCTTTCTACTATTGCATTTATTTTGAAATCTTTATTGGTAAATCTAAGCTCTCTCCCCTACAAGACGGATTTATAAACTTCAGCTCTATGGGTTGCACAGCGTTCTTTTCTCCTGCTAGGATATTGAGCAACGTCTCTTTCACCTTGAACGGATGAGACTGAAATTGACAAATCGTTCCACAGTGCAGGTTTCCTACCAGATAGTTACTGAAATGGCAAGGCAGGATTCAAGTCACAAGGTCAAACTGCGCTGACAAATGGTTGATGTGGCCTCCTCTACACATTCCTGCTGTCTAGATTTCGTCTCACATGTCAGTGGGCTTAGCCCAGTTCCCGAGTGCAGCTTCCCCATTCCCCATTCCCACTGCAGTCTTTTCTACTTCCAGCGAAAGGTTATTAGCATTTGGTTAATGCACGAAAATTCCTAGAGAGCATTCAGCGACGGCACACATTCAGACTAACATCCATTTACTTCGAGGCTTTTGGTCTGTCAAGCCTCTCCAGAGGCGGAAGATTGGGGGGGGAGGGTGTCACGGTACAGGGTTCCTGCAAAAAGATCTATTTTGTAGTCATCACTGTAAGTATATTTTATTTCACTGCTAATACAGATAGCACTGGTATAGAACATCATTACAGAATAACCACAGGGGAAAGTTGCAGCATAACAAAGATGACAAAAACAGTCAATTTTTTAGGGTTCAGTTCCAGCTGATTTTATTTCCTTCTCGAAAAAAAAAAAAGATTATTTACAGAAGGTATATCAATAATCTGACAGGCAGTGAACTGGACATGATTAGCTGGCATGATTTTTTTTCCTCTTTCCCAACGTTGTGTTGTTAGACAAAAATATTTTACACAGCATATTGCACAGGATGGATGACCAAAAAACAAAACAAAACAAAAAACCCTTAACGGAACCACCTCATTAGGCAGACGTCCTAGTGCCTGTCATGTTATATTAACATACATAAACACACAATCTTTTTTTCTTATTATAATACAGACTTAAATGTACAAAGATGTTTTCACTTTTTTCATCTTAAACACAACAGCTATAAACCTGAATACATATGCTATCATCATGCCATAAGAGACTAAAACAATTATATTTAGCGACAAGTAGAAAGGATTAAATAGTCAAATACAAGAATGAAAAACGCAGTACATAGTGTCGCGAACTCAAATCGGCATTTAGATAGATCCAGTGGTTTAAACGGCACGTTTTTTGCTTATAAAAAAGTGCAAAAGATGTGGTTTACAAGTTAAAGGTACAGGATCCCTTTTTTTCTGTAAATGCACCAGTTGCTTTAAAGCGCCTGTACGGTATATGGTTTTACTTAATTATGGGATTTTTTAAAAAAAAGTTAGCAGACAGTGTATTACGTTCATTCCTCCCTCCCCCCAATAGAAATCAATGAGATTATACACTGGGCACTGGTGGTATGTATAAGGGATACTGTCACTTTAAGAAGCCTGCAGATTGGAGTGTAAACATGGAGAAAATAGGGGCTGATTTTTGTGTGTATGGGTGAGACATTAACCAGCGGCCCTGTTGTTATAATCAGGAAATCCAAACAGCGATTTACACCGATTTACACCCCCTTTATATATTTTTTTTTACAAAAATACACTGAGAAAATAATCAAACGTTTTCATCTCTCTTCTCTTTTGTTTTTAAAAGTGTCAAAAGTCTACATTTAAATATAAAAAATTAAAAGTTAAAACTCTAGCCCTTCAGTGAAGGAGACATAAAAATGGTGCGAGTAACAACGAGAACTACCAAAAAAGGACAAAGAAATACAAGTCAAAAATGTTTGGCCAGTATAAATACATCCAATTATAAAATGGCATCCGATTACATTTACAAGGAAAAAACAAGAAAGGAATAGAGCATCGATGAGAAAAAACAGTCTTTTCATTTACAGCTATAAGGAACAAACACATACATACTCTGAGAAAAAATTTGGTCCTGATTTTTTTTTTAAAAAAGTCCAGCACAGATTTGAGTTGCGTTTGAATCCTTTAAAGAGTTAAGAATGAAAAAAAGCTGGTGATTTTTGTAGGAATCAAACATAGCGCCATCTATCTGCTTTTATAGTATCCTAACACTATATTTTAAACTGTTCAACAGTCTTACAGAAATCTTAAAAAGATAGACAGGATAACATGCTATATTAAACCCCACCAGTGAAATAATCCAACACCATCACGATTTTGAGTAAGAAGAAAAAACATTGTTTTTTTTGCAAAGCAATCGCCCGCCCTCCATTTCCCCGGTACCACATCATTACAGAAACTGTTTTGTATCTGTCTCCGTTTAAAAAAAAAAGTTTTCCGTGTTCAAGAAGTTCCAATGTATTGATTTATTTCCCTCTAGATAATAAGGTGACTGAGAAAAGCGCTGCCACCTTCTCCTCTGTACGTGCAAATGCATTTCAGTTTATTATTATCTTCCTCTAGTCGTGTTTCCAGTTCATCTTTAAAAAACAAAAACAAACAAAAAAACCTTCCTCTTTTCTGTCCAACTAGGATCTCAGTTTAGTCCCTAGCTCAATTCGCCCTTTCCGCCTCCCATCATCTTCATCTCCTCTCGCAGCAGGAAAAAAAATAGAAATAGGATTCGCTTCCCCTCCCCCCACACCATGTAAATCCTGCAGTTTTTCCTTTACCGGTTCTCATCTCTCTTAGGAAAGAACAAAATACTCGAGATCTCCAATGCCCTCGGCACAATGCATCACTCTCCATTCTTCTTCACATAAAGTGGATCAAAATAAAAGACAGAGGTGTGTGTGTGTGTGGGTTTTCCCCTTCTCTGTCTCTCTTTAAAAAATCACTTCACTCCCTCCAGTTGCTAAAAATTAACATCAGGCTTCTCTTTTGGAAGGGGTGTGTGTGTGTGTGTGTGGAGGGTGTCTATCTTCAGGCAGAGGAAGGGAGCGAGCGTGGGTCTATTTTTTAAAAAAGGATGATCCCTTTTGTCACCTCGGTTTTTTAAAAGCACAGCAAGTCAGTCTCATCAGCCCCTCCAAGGAAAAGGGAAAAAAAGATACACCCAGCAGCGTGGGCGAGTCCTCTCAATAGTGTGTGTCTGTGTCTCCCCCGGCATTTCTTTTCTTTTTCTCAGTAAGTGAAGACCAGGTTTGAAATGCTGGACTCCAGCCAGTCCCCCGAGATCATCTCACTTACCTCCGGGGTGCAGTAGTCCGGGAACTCGAAATGCGAGCCCGAGCCAGGCTCGAAGTTAAAATCTAGGTCCCGGTCCAGCACGGACGAGCTGAAGCTGCCCAGGGACATGCTCTCAAAGCCGGGGCTGGGGTTGAGGTCCAACAGGTCGTCTTCAAACTCGTCGTCCGAGGAAGAGGAGCCGGAGGAGGAAGAGGACGAGGAGGACCGGGAGGAAGCCGAGGACGAGTGGGAGGTGGAGGGGGCCGGGGACGCCGCCCGCAGGCTGGTGTAGCTGCGGTGATCCGACGGCGAGCTGCTGCCCGGCGGGGAAGGGCAGGAGACGCTGCCGCAGTCTCCGTCCCGCGGGCACCCTCCGGCGCCCCCCTCCTCGTACAAGCTCAGCGGGTCGCTGGCCTCCGTGGAGCTGCTGAGGGTCGGGCTGGCCGGCACGGCGCCCCCGGGCGAGGAGGACGCGCTCGGCCCGTGGCCCCCGCCCGTGCCGAAGACATAGACCCGCTTGAGCTTCTTCTCCGAGACGTGCTTGCCCGAGGCCGCGCAGGACGCGCCGGCGGCGGCGCCGCGGGCTTTGTACAGCGAGTGGTGGTCCGGCGGCGGCAGGGCAGCGGGAGCCGGCGGCTCGGCGGGGAAGGGGGCGGCTTTGCTGCCCAGGATCGCCTTGGCGTGCGGCTTGCCGGCCCCGCCGCCGCCGCCGGGGGAGAGCTTGGAGCCGCCGCTCTTCTTCGGGGCGGGCTTGGAGGAGGTCGCGCTGCCCCCGCCGCCGCCGCCGCTGCCGGCGCCGCCCCCGCTGGCGCCGGTGCAGCCCCCGCCGCTCTTGTCTGCTTTCTCGCCGGGCTTGGCGGAGCTGTTGCCCGATTTCACCTTCTTCCTGGGCCGGTACTTGTAGTCGGGATAGTCCGCCATGTGCTTGAGCCGCAGCCGCTCCGCCTCCCGGATGAAGGGGATCTTGTCGCTGTCCTTGAGCAGCTTCCAGCGCTTGCCCAGGCGCTTGGAGATCTCGGCGTTGTGCATGTCCGGGGACTGCTCCATGATCTTCCGCCGCTCGATCTGCGACCACACCATGAAGGCGTTCATGGGCCGCTTGATGTGCCCGCTGGGGGTCTTGCACCAGCTCGGGTCGTCCGCTTTGCCGCCGGTGGAAGCCGTGGAGCCCGGCGTGGGAGAGGAGGCGATGCCCAGCTCGATGCCGGCCCCGGAGTCCGAGGTCTCTCCGGCCAGAAGCGCTTCCGTGTTCTCCGCGTTGTTGGTCTGCTGCACCATCTCGCTCTCACGCGCGGCGGCGGCTGCAGGGAGGTTGCCGGGGCTCAGCTCGGCACCAGCGCGACGGGAAATTAAAAAAAAAAAAAAAAAAAGGCTCTCAACTTTTAACAGGTACGAGGCGGGGGGACGAGTCAAACGGCCCCAAAGCACGGCAAACGCTCAACCCCTCGGCTGAGTAGTTGTAGTTCCAGCCAGCTCGTCTCCGGCACCGGGTGTGCGCTCCGTCCCCCTTTGCTCTCTATTAATTGAGCGGCGGCAGCCCGCGTTCAAAGTGGAACAGAAACAAGAGTTTCTTTCAAAACGCTGCGATGCCCCCTCGCCTTGTCAGTGTCCCCCCTCCCTCCCCGCCCCGAAGCAGTTGATTCCAGTTCACAAGTGCTTTTTTCCTCTGCCCGAGATGTTTCAGGAAAACAGCACACGCGCTGGTAAAGCCTCTCACTGCGGTGCCCGGCAACACACACACACCCCCACCAAAAAAGAGGGAAAAAAAGAAAAAAAAATTCAAAACAAAAAGAAAAAAAATATAAAAGCCGGACTCCACGGCTCGTGGCTGGGGAGTCAGTGATCAGGAGTTTGTGCAGTTAATTGTTGGGTTGTTGAGAGGTACTGAACAAAAAAAAACCCCACTCATGCAACCGGGTAGCATTAAGAAACGTGTGCCTTCCCCGTAGGAAGAGCGGTGACTAATGCGAGAAATATATTTAGTCCCGTTTTCCCTTCCTTTGCATGCACAACCCCAAAGCGAGGAGAGAGACATACACGGATCGGGGCTACTGGTATTGGCCTCTTCCCCCTCACACACTGTTTCTCTTGCTGCAGCTTAGAGCGGACCCCAAATTCCGCCTAGCGCCTCTTTATCCTTTCACAGTCCTCGCCCTGGCCAATCACTCGCTGTATCCAACGCTTCCTCGTGCCAAACCCCACCCCGCCGGCTGCTATTGGCTTGGAACCCGATGCAATAATAATCACCGCGTGCAATGAGAAGCTCCAAATCTGACCTCATTCCAATTTACAGAGCAAACTTTTTAAAAGGGCCAGAAGTGCAGCTGAGATTTGAGTCTCTTTTTTCTTTTGCATTTCTCCTCCCCTTTTCTCTCCCTTCCCCCCGCCACCCCCCCCCCCGTGTGTGATAATGCACTAAATTATTGAGGGGTGGAAAGGGGGAAATATATTCTATCCCTTATGCTAGATAAGTGGGACGGGGAGAAGTGAAATACTGTACATGAGAGCTTTACTTTCTGCATAAAGGGAAAAGTGGTTATTTGTGACTATTAGTTCCTTTCAGCACCGAAGAAAAAAATCAGCATGTGGTGTAAAAAAATCTGTTCCTTGTGGAGAAGATTCATTTTGAGAAAGGACCAGAAGAAAAGCGAAAGGGAGGGGAGAGACAGCAAGGCTAAATCAATGATTTAAAAGCCACTGGGAAAGTGGGTAAGACACCTGTCAGCACAAATATTTTCACATTAATTCCTATATCACAGATGCTGATACTTTATATAACTCTCCTTACAACAATTTATTCACTTAGAGTTATCACAAAATAACTTGCAGTGCTTTTGGGAAAAATCAAAGATTCCCAGTGCTCCCAAACAGATTGCTTTTTGACCACTGCAATTATTGAAATCAGTTCACTTTTTTCCAAGGCTCAAATTAAAGATTAACATGGGTTTGGGACACAGTTCTGTTAAAGTGACTAGTTTAAAAACTATGAAAACAATGTAATTATAAGTAATTTTTATTTACTAATACTTCTACCTATCTCATTTTTCTCTGGAAATTGGGTGGGAGGAAGAAGCGTTTCTTTTATCTAATGTTTACCATTCACATACCCGTTTGCTTCATCATTGTACTATAGGCATCCTGTCTGCAGGCAGGTCCACTTGGTTTAGCATGCCTTGGTGCTAGGTGATGGAGTTCCACATCTGTCATTGAACTTCTTGCAACACCTCATGGTACACAGTGAGTATTGGGACAGAGTTTTTTTTTTTTTTTTTTTTGGGGGGGGGGAGGGAGAGAGAGGGGGGGAGAGAGAGAGAGAGAGAGAGAGAGAAGGAAAATGATATTTTTGGGGAAGGCGCTACTGTGTGACCAGTTTATTCAACAAAGAATGGTTTGCGAACATGACAGACAAGGTTATAAATTGGATGCTATTTGGATTTATTTTCTAATTAGGACAGATATCTAAATTGTTAAACATTTGTTCTTTATTGTTTTTGTTTTAAAAAACACTGTCAAGTAGTTTAGGCCTCTTATCTCTTATGTGATATAATTGTTATAACTTGGTGGAAAATAGATATTCTAGGGATATTTTTAATCTAACATTCCATCCCCCAAAACAAATAAAATAAATCAAGGAATAAAGTTTTAAATGGAGGGAGTAATAATTTGTGCTATAGAGTTCTCCTGTATCCTCTGTAGCACTCAGTTAAATAAACACAGGACTTAAAAACATAGCCTCTCCCTCCCCCCCAAAAAATTCTTTTCTCAACTTTGCTTTGGTTATGTTAGTAACCAAAAGGCTGTTAAACAAAACATATGTCAATTTCACTTCCATTGTTGGGAGGAAGGGAAAGAGCATGGAAAAAAATGTTTGCTAAACAGAAAAAGACAAAAACTGCAGGGACTGTTTTAAGATTCTCAGAAAGCAGTATAAAAAAGTTACATATTTTTCAAAATTGGAAAGTCTATGAGAGTGTCCTTTTAAACACTATTTGGTTTGAAAACAAGCTATGAACTTTTAGATTCCAAATTTGAAACAAACTAAAACTACTTTGAAGTGTTGAGAAAAGTCTCGGGAATTCTAAATATCTATGTTTGTTGTTTTAAACCTACAACCAAATCACTAATACATTTGTTAAAAGACAGTCTTTTATTGTTAGGCCTACAAAATTAATATTTTATATTCAGTCTACTAGCTCTTCAGGAGTACTTTCTTCAAACACTGGATCAAAAGGTCTTTTCTCAGTTATAATGGCAACTCCAGGATAGTTACATCAGATTTACACATACATAGATAGGAATTTGGCCCATTTTCCTCACAGTTGTGCTGTCATTAAATATATTACTTCATAAGTAGGTACACCTATTGCAATCAAAAGTGTTTTGATGTCATAAAGTGCTACTGACTTTATTCACACCATTCTTTTCCACATGTACAATCCTGGAAAGCTGTGACTGAATAAAGCCAGTAATGAACTCCATCGCTTTATTTGTTATCTTGGGTATCTACAGACATTTCAATGTATAACAACCAAAACATTTAAAATCTAGCTGTAAATTTATTTAAATTGCAAGATATCTAAAATAGCCTCATGTTTCTAATTAAATTGAAGAAGAAATCAAGGTATCACACCTAAATAAATGTGTAGGGACAGATACAAAGGGTAGCAAATAAACCTACAGGAAAATGAGGCCAAGAGAACCTTGCCATCTAAATTCATCAGAAGCAGGGTCTTGATCGCTATCACTACATAAGTCCATGTTTATGCTAATGAAAACAGTCATGTCAGTTTTAGCTCAGTTCAAAGAGTGTGTGTGTGGAAGAAGGGAAAAATCAATTTTGGCTAAATGGAAAAAAGGACAAAATTGACAGAGTAAAATTTTGAACCTCATAATGGCATCCAACATTTTAAAGGTATTTTTTAATGATTTCTTGGCAGTGTCCTTTGAGTTAATCGTTGTTTCCATTCTTAATTATTGAACATGGATTGAAAACACATTCATTCGGACTGGCCAAAGAAATGTAAAGTATAAGTAAAGTGCAAACATTCTGCTTTCAGCTAAAAGGCAGCTTTAATAGCGCTGTCAAAATCTCTCCTCATTTAATAACTTAAAAGGACTGGGAGACTGCAGGTTTTCCAAGTCTGGGGTTGGAAAAAAGGACGCTAGGTGGCAGAGCTGAGCCTCTTCTGTACAAATAAGTATACGTGGGAAAACATCCAAGGTTTATCCACCCCCCGCCCCTACAATTTTATTGAACAGCATAAAGCATTAACAGTTTTTGAAAGAACTCCAGTGGGTTTTCATAAAGGACCTCCCAAGGGGAATAATACACACACCTATACACATTTTAAGCATTTTTCAGTTGACAGAAAATCTCAAATTGCCAAGGAAAATTAAGGTTTTTATTGTTATTAAATTCTTATATTTACAGCTGAAAACTAGCATTTACAATGTATTGTGTTATATTATCTCATTGCTTATAAAAACAGACGAGTATTTAGAAAATCAGTTATTTATACAAATGTCTTCAGGGCACATCTTCTGCAATATGAAAAATAAAGACATTGATTTGAAGTTTTATTTAAGAATTAGCAAGGTACAAAGACGGTTCCATCAGTTAAAATGTCTGATTTAGTAGTGCAGCAGATCTTTTCTTTCTTTTAAAATAAGCATTAATAGTGCTTAACCTTACATAGCTTTCTTTTTCCTTGAGATTGTGTAGCTTGAGAGAAATGAATTTGAATGGACTCAGGTTGTGCTTTTGGATACAAGACTTTCCTAGTGTTTTTAAACATGTTTTTGACATGTTGCTGTCAGCCACATTTAAACTTCTCTCTCTTGCAGGTATAATGATGGGGCAATAAGCATAAGAAATTATGACTAAGAAGTCATCATGGTCTTAAAAGTGGCTATATAGTCAAGACACCTTACAGTGTCAAAATGTTCAACTATTCTCTGTGATTCTTCAAATGTGGGGGAAATCACTTCCTTCTAAAGGCAGTGCACTATTAATGAAATTGACATATGTATGTAGCCTCATTCCACTACCTGCATACAGAATTCCATTTCCTTATATATAATTATAATACAGTATGCTTCTGTATATATACACACAGTTATTTACTTTAGTAAATATCACATCCATACCACACATTTGTAAACATACACTGTACTACTGTATCTTTATATAGTACATACTCTATATATTGAATATAAAGAGAATATTCATTGTAAATGTACAGTGCATGCATATACACTGCAGGATGCTTCAGCTATACAAATGTATGCTCTGTGCTATGGATCATGTCTTTTATTGATAAACATAGACAGCCAAACTCTGAATTGTTGTTTTCCTGATTCTTGCCTGACATGTATTGTCCCTAGTAGAGCGTAGGATAAGATTGGATAGACCATTCGGTTATAATCTTTTAGGTCACTTAGCTCTTGAAAGCTGCTGAGGAAAAATAATTGACCTTCCCCGCCTCCCCCAAATAAATGCACAGCGAAGGGCAGCAAAAAACAGGTTGTGTCTGAATCCCCAAAGCTGCAGCGCTGAAGCTACTTACTCCATTCTCTCCCCCCGCCCTTCCCCTTTTCTCCCTAGAGGGCTGTGACGGGGTCACGGAGAGAAACTGGAAACAGAGGAAGCTGACGCAGCCGCTATAGAAAAACAAGGCAGCGTTTAGTTTAAAAGAATCCTTTGGTTTCCGTGAGGATCAAAGCACCTGTGGGAGGAGGAGGGGTCAAGTTTGAGCTGCAACAGAAGACGAGGCACCAGATGGCAGGTAGGTAACAGGTCGCTTTAGCAGCTCGCCTCTAGCATCAGTGGAAGCGGAGACGCTTTTCAGGGCGTGACTTGGTGCAGCCGCACTTTTAATTCGCAAGTCTCCGAGCCAGGCATGCAAAAAAAAAAAAAAAAAACAGGGAGGCTTCAGCTAGGGTGGCTACGACTTTCCTGTGCGGAAAGGCGCTGCCGCCAGCCTCGTGCTTGCAGCTCGCCCAACAGGGAGGTTTAAAACCTTTACCACGCGCTCGGTTTTAGAGCCATTTCCACCGTTAAAAAACAAAACCAACCCCAGCAGCTCGATCTACCCGCTTCAGAGCGGTAGGCAGGGAGGACTCTTTTGAGCCCTGCTCCAATGCACGGGGGACGATGTACTGCGCCCGAAGCAGCGCTGGTGCGGGGCACAGAACCTCTAATCGCCTCCCCCCCTCAATCCGGTGCAAACGACGCCCACCTCCTCCCAGCCCAGCGGCGCTACATACGTAGCCCTGGGGTTGCACGTGGAGGTACCCCTCGCTGTTAATGGCCCCCCCTTTTTGCAGCCCGCGGCCGGCCGGGCCGGAGGTAGAGCTCTGGCGCGCGGAGGCGGCGCGCGGAGCGGGGAGCTCGCACAGCTGCCACGCGACGCCGGTCGCAGCGGGGGGAGGGGAAGCAGCGAGCAGGGAGAGGTGGGGCCGGGGAGAGGGCGCGTGGCGGCGCGAGACAGGCAGGTGGCGCGGGGCGGCGGGAGTCGGCGAAGGCGCGGCGGGTCCGGTCTAGCCCGGCGACAGCCGGCCAGGCGCAGGGGCGGGCCGCGGGCCAACAGGGGAGCGGGCCGTGCAAGCTCGCCCCGCCCCGGCAGCTTTACGCTCCCGGCCTCCGCAGCCAGGCGTGCCCGCGGCGTGGAGTCCGCCCCCCCGGGCTCAGCCCATGCCCCGCTGGCGGGCGGTTGGTCATGAGCCCAGCCCAGCCCAGCCTCGGCCCTGGGGAGGCGCCTCAGCCGCAGCTCCCGTGTTCGCCTCTCCCGGCAGAGCGGGGCCGGGGCGGAGTCTCGTCCTGCCCGATTACATCCAGCCGCGCGTGTCCAATCGCACCGGTGCTGGGGGCCGCGGCCCAGAGCCGCCGCTGAATGTGCCTTGCAGATTTGTTGGGGGGCGGCAGACTCCTTCCGGGGGCTGTGGGGGACTGGGGGCACGCTGAATTTTGTATCCCGTCTCTTCCCCTTTGGGGCAGAGCGAGACGTGCCCCCTGCCGCCCGGGGTCCTCGGCTATCCTGGCCTGAAGAGTGAGCCTCTTGCTGCTTACGGCGTTTCAACAGGACTGGTGGGGTTGGTCCTTCGCTGGCAGGGTTGTTCGCCAAGTTGCTGGAACTGGGGGTGCTCCCCCCCTCCAGGCTTGACGTGGGTTCCATTAAACGCAGGGTTTCCAATTTGGTTCAATAGCACTCAGCACCCACACTATACAAATTGTTCCAGCACCCCACTTGTTCCTTTTCTTCCTTCAAACAGGAGGGTAACATCTGAGTAGATCTTTGTTTTCCCCAGCTGTCCCTTTCTGTTACTTTCACCCCCCTCCATATTCCTTTTTTTCCCCATAGCAAATCTGTCTCAATCTGGTGGAGGAAAAAAAAAAACAAAAACCCCACTACAAACAAGGTCCAAAACTAAATAATAAGGCAGGCTTGTAGGGGATAGGGCCTCTGTATTGGTTAATAACTAATATAGTGAATAACAAATAGATAAAATAGAACAACAGAACAAATGCTTATTTGTACAATTATTATTCTCATTTTAGATATTACAATCTTAACTTCACTATCACTTCATACACATGCTGCTTGGAGAATAGGTTAATTCACATGTTTATGTTTTTGTTTGCTTATTTACTGCAACAAAATGTTCCAGCTAATTAAGAAATTCCTAGGAAATCTGTTCTGTCAACCTGTGACAAGCACCAAAAGGGTCAGAGAAGATGACATTTATGGCCAGAAAACCTATTTATTATCTCCAAATGTGTTTACACTGACAGGAATACAGCTTTATAACTTGTATTTTGCTTTAATATGCTATACTGTTTTCTTTTATACTATGTTTTAAAAGATGTATAAGTGTTAATGATTTTTGCCTTGCATAGAATATTTGATAGGAGTCTTCAACAGCAAGATGTAAATGTACTACCAATGGCAGGCAGTAAATTGGGAACCACTTGGTCAGAAAGGCCAACAACCACAAAATGGTTTTCTGCAAAAAACACAACTGTAACAGGGTTGTTTGCCTTTTAAAGGCCTAGGGCCAGCCAACGCTGATTATTGAAGGAACTGCTCTGACCCACCTGTATCATATTATCCAGCATGCGTATGTTGCCTGATGAAGGACAGCTGATTTCCTGATGAAGGGCAGCTGGAAGCTGCAGCTAAGGGAGGAAGTGCAGGGAATTCCAGGGAGTGAGAGAGGCTCCTGCAGGACAGAGCCTGATACCAGGGGAGTTGAAAAGGCAGAGCCAGGAGGATGAATTCCAGTCAGGTAAAGCTGGAAGCGACTGTTGAACTAGGACCAAGCTCTGGGAAGGAGAGCAGAGGGCTGCCCTACCCTTGAGAAAGAGACACACCTTGAAATGGATGTGGTCCTGGAGGACCACTGTATGCTCAAAGTTAAATACATTAGACCTCCCAGAAGAGAAGTGTTTTAGTTAACTTTGGTTTACATTTTGGAGTTTCTTGAAAAAATGAGAGGGAAAACAGACTCGGGGTGCTGGAGAGTGAGCTCAGGCTACGAGGATGTGCCCAAGAGTGGCTGACCCCATCCTTCTTGTTAAGGAGGCCATTTGTCCAGTTAAACTGGACAGTCGTCTTTTTGAGCGGCTAGTACCCCATGTGGTAATGAGCCAAAACCAAAATGGGGTTTTGCCCAGTGGTGGATGAGGGGCACGTGGCTCCACCCCTGCTGCTGTGACCCTTGCGCACACAGTGCACGTGAGGTTATGCAAAGGGGAGCAGAGCAGCATGCTTTTCAAAATGGCAGAGAGAGAGAGAGAGAGAGAGAGAGAGAGTGTGTGTGTGTGTGGGGGGGTCCTCCTGGAGGAGGAGGGGGCAGGCCCATATGTTGTTGCTGGGCATAGTGAATGTCCGCTACTGTAGAAATTTGAAAGTGGCCACCCTGTTCCTTGTACAAGACACCAGCATGGTATAGGTGCGATCTTTATCTCAAGAAAATCCATTTTTTAGGATATGTATGTTTTGAGAAAGATTTGGTTGGGTAAAAGAATAGCAGGATGCCCTCTATTCAGAATCGGAGAGGAGTGCTGCTTAGTGATGTATTACTAGAGTTATAACCAGAGTCATAAAAGAAGTCTCTGACTCCAGTCAGGACCCCTGAAAACCTTTTACATTCAGTGTGACTATGGAAAGAAAAAACAAAACAAAACAAAAAAAAACGTAAACTTCTGAGCTCTTTACACTAATACACATTCGTGCTTACACTCCTACCCTTATGCATGCCTACAGTCCTACACTTTCAGCACTCATCTCAACTTGACCTGTTCATCTCATCCTACCACCAAAAGCAAGCAAACTGCAACAAGACAGCTAAGAACAAAGAAGCCACAATACAGCATCAAGCAGCAGCAAACATCTAGCTTAGCTCTGCTTGTGAATACGACTTCACAGAGACTTCAGCATCATTGGTAAGATAGAGGTGTAAAAGCACTGCCACGTGATTAGATTATTTTAAAAACAAATTCAAATTTCAATGAGCTATTGAAATGCTATGGTAATACAAGATACAAATAGCTTCTCTTGTTTAAACAGTTCTAAACTTTGTATTCCTGGAAAGGAGACCTAAGATAACCTTGGTAAACAAAGGAAAAAGTAGGATTTTATTTGACTTTAAGATTCTTAATATTTGTTAATTTGCCTGGCTCACGACAGTACCTTGATTGACTTTTTCAGTTTCATAGGACTTTGAGCTTTTCTATACAGCTGTGCAGTTCAGATTTTGGAGATGTGAATTGAAGCATGCATTGGAGTGTTGCTCTGTAATTTCCCCATGTGGATGCTGCTGGTGTGAATTCAGGGTATGTGCTTCATTGTAGGCACTACTTATTCCAATGGGAATGGTTTTCCCATGAGCATAGATAATCCACCTTCATGAGAGGCACTAGCTAGGTTGACAGAAGAATTCTTCTGTTGACTTGGGTACTGCCTATCCCTAGGGTTAGGTATCCTAACTATGGCATTTAGGAATGAGGATTTTTCACATCCCTGAGTGCCATAGTAAAGCCAGTTTAATTTTCTAGTGTAAACCTAAAAGGTACCTAGTTTGTATTAATGTAATGTCCTTTGAAAGAGGATATTGTTAACACAAACGAAGTTTGCACTACCAGCATCCACAAGAAAGAATTACAAAGCGTCAGTCAGTGCATGCTGCAGTTCACATCCCCATAGTCTGAACTGTGGGGCTGTTTAGACAGCTGAGATGGCTTATCTTTGCCAATTTATTCATGATAAACTAAATAGGATTAACCAACTCTTTGGACAAAGGAATTTTGTTTTCTATACGTTTGTTAAATTTTTTTTTTGAAAGCTCTCCACAGAGAAACATACATAAGAGATTGTAACTGAAGTACCCATTGTTTACCATTTTTTGTTTTCTGTTTTGGTCTTGCTCTTGTTTTTGTTTTCCTTTCTTTAATATTAAAATGGGAATAGCTTGTCTTTAATTATGCAGCTCCCCAAATGGATGGAAAGAACCTCATGTGACTAAATAGTGCGAGTCACATCCCTGAATTGGCCCTAAAAGACTATTATTAAGATTTGGCTTACCATGTCTTGTGTCTCTTTCTAGACTAGAACATTTGTAGTAACTGCTGGGATAAAATTACTCAGTGCTTCACAATTTAAACCTCCACTTTCTACCATATAGTCTTTAAAAGGTGTGGTGTTAGTTTCTGTAGCCCAAATAATATTCTTCATGGCTTCATTTTCATGATTTGGCATTTGTGGTGTACAGTTTACACTGCCAAACAAGAAAACAGTTTTTGCAGGGTTATGCAAAAATACATTTAGTCCAAGCAAAAAATTTGTTTTACTACATTTTGTGTGTCCAGGGCAAACAAAAGTCCCCCCCTCTCCCCCCCCTTTTTTTCCCCCCTATCCCATTAGGGAATGTATTGATTATGGTGTTAAAACTAGTAAGTAGACTGATTAAATTGCAGTTATGTCCACACGTGTATTCTGTAACTTACCTTACATTGACTATAAAGTTTGTGCAGTAAGATTCTTAAATTTTAACTATGAATAAATATTCCAAGTAAATTTCCAGATAAGTATTTTATACTCTTTAAAAACTTTGCTCTTAGAATTGTATATCTTTTAACACACTTCCAGAAGTTAAGAGCTCTGTACAATGTTGATCTGCCACAATCAGACAGTGCCTATGATTAATCTTAACGTACAGGTGTACCTAAGTGAGGCAGGCTGTTTGAATATACATCACCCTGTTTTAAATTACGGTATTAATTCTGATTAATTGCTGTCAGAAGTAATAAATCCTCTACATGGACATCAGGAAGCTCCAGTCTCTATTATACATTGCTAAAAACTGCATAAAATCAGGTACTTTCAATGTATCAACATTCATAGAGTCAGTTCATGTACTTTATGGCAAGAAAGTCCAGTGTCAACTAGGCATCAGAAACCAATTAAAACAAAGCTGAAAAAACTGAGTTTTTCTTTTTAAAGTGTTGCCAAAAAAAATACTGGACTTTCAATGTATCTTTATCCTATTTCGTGGATTATAAAATGTTACAGGTGAAAAATATGGAAAACTACTGAGATTTTAATGTAACTACTTGTAAGAATATTTGAAAGTTTTAGGTTTTTTTTAGCTACCTATGGAGTTTAAGGGATTAGCTCTGTTCTTGAGACAATATCAGGGCACACACCTATGTTCAGGGAAGAATATACACAGTAGTAAACCATGTTCATATTTCTGCCTCCTGTAAAGAAGCCAGATAACTATATTTATAACTGACTGAGGGACAGCTACATGAACAGGGATTTAAGTTAATGGGTCTACTCACATGACTAAGGGACCTTTAATACATTTGCTGTTTTTTGGGGGGGTGGGGTGGGGGGAAGGGGAAGTTTTTTAAAATTAAAGTACCACACAGACAAGACAGGGAGTTTGCATTTGGACTAACAGTATTAACTTTGTTCTATCTAATTGTACCAGTTCCTGCTCTGAGATTGAAATTGACTCCTTCATGCACTCATTCTGTGCAACTGGGCTTTGTGCAGGGAATTAAAGTAGTGGAATTCAACCCATTCCTCCCAGGCAGTAACTGCTACAACATAGTTTCTTATTTGAATTCAGCACAATCCCCATTATGTTGCACACAGGTGCCTCTCTGCAGATGCCCTACTTACACCCCACCCATAGCCCTACTGAGGAAATTCCATGGTCCAGAGGGCCTCACACAGGCCCATTGCGCCTGGTTGAATATCACCATAGTATAGTAATTTAGTTAACGTGTAAGCCAGGCTCACTTTTTACACAACATGATTTTGTTCTTCAGAAAAATCCCTTAAAGTAGCATTGTATATTTTACTAATCCACGCATGCATCTACACAGATTGACAAAGTGGTGTCTGACTTTTTTCTGAGCTTTTATAAGGAAAACCCATTAATTAGTAGCCACAGGTAGTAAGAACATTGCAGAAAATTACAATACTTATAAAAGATTAGAATAAAAGTTGGTAAAATAATCCAATTCACATAGACACTGCTATGTGAGACTTACGTCTTAGACCTATCATTTTAGGATGAATAACTGATGTCTAATCAGCACATAAGTGAACATTTTGTACTGTATGTGGAGAGGGGTATCTAAAATGCTCCTGCCTGTCCCCCTCCCAACACACTTTAAATCTAGTGAAATTCACTATTTCGTTGGTTGTATTAAAAAAAATTAAATCCTAAATTTTAAACCAAAAATTTTCACCAATATGAAAGAAGCAATATTTTGAAATCAAAGGGAGTTAGGCACCTAAGCATTTTCATAAGCCCCAGTAGGATCATTTCTTCATCTTTTGGTGCCTTGATACCTTTTGTACATCTGGCTCATAGCCCTTTTTTGGGGCCTACAAGTACACTGATGGCGTGCTCACAAAAGAAACTAATGCAATTATGAACCATTCTCCTTTCCTGGAATTGTGTATTATTCTTATGGTCCTCCATGTTTGGGTAGCATAGGGGCTGAGTTAACCAAATGATTAGCCTGCTGACCAGCTGTCCTCAACCAATGAGTGTCAGTGCATTTCTAATAAGTTCCACTAACTACTGCTTGAGCCTCAGTGTACCATATTAAACACAGAGGTTGAAGGTTGTGTGGTAAAGCTGTAGTAATGTACTTAAACATTGAGTAATCCAGTTGACTTCAGTGAATGTAATTGCAGAACTGGGACCCAAACAAACATTATTTCCTTTGTCAGCATTCCTTCTTTTCTATCCTCTCCTTTTCCTGTTTCTCCTGTAGAAAGGGACTGGTTCCCAAGACTTTCTAAAGCCATTAGGGTAATAAACTAGCATGGAAACTAGAATAGCTTCAGTAGAAAGGCTGCTGTAGAAAATTAGCTTGGCATAGAAATATGGACATTCTCCATCCAGATTCCCTAAGGCCTAGCCCTTTGGCTATGTTTAGACTGATGGCAGGAAATTCTCTGCTGTCAGATTTTTATCTGGATCGACTTGAGCAGAAGTGGAGACCCACTCATTTGACCTGGAAATTGACGCTATTAATCCACCTCTATCACGTGGAGTAACGCTGTGTTGACAGGAGTGCATTTCCTGTTGGTGCAGCGAACTGAAGACACTGCGATAAGTAGCAGTTAGGAAGTCGACAGGAGATAGACAAGCTACTCTACGTAGCTGGCATCTCCCATCGACTGCCACCAAATGGCAAGTTTAGACAGTCTTCATGAAAATCCCCTTGATTTCAGTGGAAGGAGACGAGTCCATTATGTGCAGAGTAGGAAAATGTCCCTAATTGTTTCTAGTGTCAAAATCCACTTAGTGCAGGGAAATGGGTAGATGGTGTCAGGGATCTAGTTTTGTCCCCATGATTCCTAGGCAATATCAGCTCTGGTTTATGGGTTGCTCCAACTCTAACCAGTTAGTTATGGTCCCCAAGGAATCAGACACAGGCTGAGAATTGGTGGAATTCAGGTGTATTCTACCCAGCCTGTCCAACACATCCCCTATTTCCATTGAATGCTCCCTCATCCTTAGTAGGACAGTGAGGGTCAGATTTTAGCCTCTTTGCACTGCCTCAGCAGCATAAAGGGCTGATACAGGAAGAGAGAACTTATCTCTGTTCCATGACTTTTTATTTTCTGGCTCTCTTGTGATGAGGTTCACAACCTCAGTGTTGCATTAAAGTAAGTTTTTTGTTGTTGTTTTTCAAGTCAGAAAATAGCAGGCATTGGTGAGTCCCTTTGTACTGATGTCTCCATTTTCAGCCACCATAATGTAGATTGAAATTGCATGAATAATACAATTATCTAGTCAAGTGTAAGAACTAAAACTTAGATGAAATTAACTATTCTGATTTTTGCCTCTTTTTGACCACCTCCTGAATAACATCTGAGGTTCTTTGCTTGGAGAATGTACTTACAATATCCTGTTTTTGAAACAAACTATATTAATGTTCTGGCTAGTGCAGTGATATTTAACTCTTTATAAAAATGACTAAAAATACTACAGTGTGGAAATATTTTCTTGTTTTTCACTTTTACAGTTCAGTTGCTTTTAACAAAGACAACAAGTGTGAAATGTAAATGTTCTGAAGTATGTTAAACTGACAATCAACCCAGCACATCAGTGACTTTTGGACTCATCTTGCAAATGCTTAGCTCATGAATAGTTTAATTGGCTTAGCTTTCAAAATCATACAGAGGAACTATATGGACTATTTGCCTGTCTAACATATAAACACTGTCTAACAGCCCCATTCCTTCTCACAAAAGCCATATCATCTCCACTGCTATACAAACATATGATCTTGCTTTCTCATATATGGACATATATTACCTGAATTTTCAGAATATAGAGTATTTCAGACACTTTCTGTGACTGAATTTTCAAAATGTGCTGATGCACATGATCCTACTGAAGACAAAATGTAGGCCTGCCCTTTCGAAGAACTGAGCCTATAACTTCAGAATAATAGCAGATCAGGGCAGGAGAACTGATATGAGATTTTGCCCTTTGGATTTTCAGATTTATAAGCATCTGGCTGTGGGAGGAGTTATGACATCTGTACACCTGCCAGACACGGTGAGTGTTTACCTTGTGTATGTGTCTCTACACGTATGTCTACTTATTTTCCTCCCCGATGTTTTCCTTGTTTTGAGATACAGGTGCTCAATGAGATTTTTAACTATTACTGCACTGGACATAAACCGGCATTAGTACTGGAACTTGTAAATTAACAAGGACTACCATATTCTGTAATGCATCAGTTAGAATATGGGACATCGTGTTAGAGGCATGCTTGACTAACTGCATATGACATACTGATGGGTAAATGGGAGATTTGATTAACTAAACATTACTGGAATTATGCAAACAAACCAATTATTTTTCAGTAATATTACAAAGATGGGGGGGAACAGGTTTTAAATTTCAGTCAATACTATACAGACCATAAACAATTGGGAGCCAAAGAATTATCAAACACTTGAATCCAGAAAGTCATTATTAGCCACACAGGTCCTATGTACAGGAGACTTTATTACAGATGATCGGATGAAAAGTAAATCAATAATTGATCAAAAGCTACTGGTAGCAAACAGACCACTTATGCATTTGGGGTAAAATCGGTCTGATTCTGGTGATCTACCATCACAAATGTAACTGATCTGAGAATATAGACACACACATTTTTCAAGGATGGAAGAATCAGTTTGCATTAACTATCACTTCAGCGTAGAGGTACCCGGCAACCATGCTAATGGATAAATTTATCCTATAGTTTGGAGACCTGTATAACAAGCCAGTAGTGCTAAATTTTGGCTAGTGTATACCAGAAAAGATACCTTTGGAGCCCCGCCCCCCAGGTTATCTAGTTTGGCCCAGGTATCTAGTTTCTTTAAGAAAATTAATGACTCCTATTGTTTAGGTTCAGATTCATAGCACTTCTAGAGAGGATTCTCACATTTTCTACCTTTTGAGAAGGTGTGTGAAGGAAATGGACACATCAGTAATGGTGATACCTATCTGTATGTTGATGTAAAGTTGATAGTCAGCAAGGAAATTTATGAATGCAGATCTTTAGCACATCCCATTTGGGAAGCGAAGCACCAAACAAAAAGCCACTTTTAGACTATCCTGATGTTTTTCAGCAACATGTAGTGAAACAAGTTTTTCCCCATGCACTCAGACAATGAGCTGGGGAAGGCAATAAAGACTTCTACAGTTGAAGGGAATGAATCCTTTTTTTACAGGCCCATGAACGGTCACAGAGATGCTCTGCGTCTGCTGCAGCAGCAGCAGCAGCATGAAGCTCCTGCACCATTGCCGCATAGAGAAAGTGGTCAGTGGAAAGAATATAGATTGGCAGACCCATTAACCCTACCCCCATTTTCCCCCATACACTCTGTTATGTCCCAACCCCTCCTGTATCAGCAAGCTGGAAGCCCCTGTGAAGCTATGGTCCATGGTGTGCAGGTGTTTTTGCACACCCCACCTAGGCTGCTAGTGTTTTATACCACCTCATGTCTCTGCAGTGAAATCACTGTTGTTCAAATATGTTTGACAAGCCTTCACCTGTGGAAGTGGGGAATTGAATTTGCTCTGATGTGGGTCAGGTTAAGTTTCTTCTGTTTTCAAAGATTCTGCTGGTTTTGGGAGATATTCCCTATGCTCCCCACAAAAATAATAGTATTGTTAGAGCAGCTGAATCTGAAAACATAAGCCACTTTAAGAATGTGACCTGTAAAAATCATGAAGATGTCGTTAAACTGAAGGAAAAGAATGGCAAGGTTTTGTAACAATTCTGTAGGCAATTTCAATGTCTTTAGCTGAAAGGTACTGATCTAGATAGTGAGTAAATCAACGTGCACAAATGAGAGACCACCTTGTTTGTTCTTTTTACACTTTTCTTCTCCTTGTAAATCAGTGATCTAATACTGGGCCAAAAAACCACCAACAAAAACAAAAAACTGCTAAACCGAAAAATAAATCAGTTCTTATATGGCACAGAAGTTTTCATTGTTTACCAAAGGTGAAAAGCAGTTACTCCTCACGTATCACAGTGACTAGTATAAATCACACAATCCTTATGTTACAGCAATTTATAGATGGCCAGGTGCAATCGACATATCTAATCTTATCATGCATTTGTTTTATTTTCAGCTGTAACAGTTGGTGTCAGTTAATAGGTTACTAACTATCAAGTAAATTTATTTCCTTTTAGTATTTATCCTGCCTCACAGCTATAGAAATTATTTGCAAACTGCCCTAACTTGTGTATTAGCTGCTGAATTTGAATTTTATTGTTTGATTGTTATTTAGTGTACTCTATTTAAAATGAAATTAGTTAATGAAAAATCCCTTATAGTGACCAAGAGTTTTTCCTAAACCTGTTCTATTTCATATATTTTTCTCTGGATCTAACATCTGACGTTTTTCAAAATGTAGTATTTTGTAAAGGGTTGGGGGTGGGGGGGTGGAGGCAAAAAAAGATGCTGAGCGTAGAAAACAAGGAGCTATTGCCTGGTAGGCCCAGTTCTGTTAGTTGTAGGGTGCATCAACTCCTAGATGTTGAAGCTAGTCGGTACCTCTTGAGAGGTGCTTAGCACTATGCTGGATTAGTTTCCTAAAATCAAACAAAAAATCAGTTTGTGAACTTAATTTTTAGAATATTATTTAAAATAAAGGACCAAATTCTGTCCTTAGATGCATGCACATTGCAGACAATGGGATCTGTACACACATCAAGGAAAAAATTTGGAGTAAGGTTTATTTTCATGGAAACATGTATAGTTGTCATTACAGCCATTCTTTCTGCACAGTAATCAGTGGCAGCAACTAGGAGATTTCCATTGTCCTTATTTCCATCATCAATAAAGTGACTTAGAAATCCCAGCCCAGCCCCAAAGCTCTCAAGTTGTTACACTGTAAAGTTAAGCAGCTAGGTAAGGATAAACAGACTTGCTCATTAGGAGTGAGTAATATCCAGTTGTCTACAGGTGATAAGTAGATTCTCAATTATTCCAAATTCCACTTACACACCATCTACCATATTCTCTGCTCTTTAGTATTGTTGTATTTAGTTTTATCTATTATCTGCATACTCTATTAAAATGCATATTACTATTAAATCTGTGCCTAGTTTTTGCCACCAAAATTTTAACAATGAAGAAAACAGTGCATTTTGGGTGTAATTTATAGAATGGGTATAGTAAAATATTCTCATAAATCATGAGGTTACAGGCTGAGTGTTAACCAAACAGAGAAATAAAGAAAAAAATGCTGTAATCTTAGGCCCCCATCCTGATCAGGCCTTAGAAATGCCTCACTTGCAGGGTTCTCTTGTTGGTACAGAAAATAATTTACACATAATTATGAACCATTAAACATGAATTACTTTGAGTGAGTAAATTCTTCACTACTCGTTACCCCTTTTCTGCTCAGAATGCCTATGAGTAGATTGTAATTATCTCTAATTTGACATTCCTCAGGTTTTTTATGCAATGTTTTTGTTCTGTTATTTAATACTAACAGTGTAATACTGTACAGGACACTCAAAATAAGTCTGCTTCTATTAATGAATAGTTCTGATTTTTATTTGTCGAACGCTTAAAACAACAACAAAATAGTACACTCCAATATAGTAATAATGACAACATTATATAAACTGTCCTTCATTTATACCTGACTCATAAGGCTCTGGTTCTGGCTCCCTCTTAACCCTGCTTATCCAGTTCTGATGGGAGGATGGTGCTCCTAGTGGGCCTCAAAATGTCTGTTCATGCTCTCAATATTGTTGGTGGGGTGGGGCTGCTGCCTCCAGGCCTTGAAATGCCTGCTCCCACTGTCCCTGCTGTGCAGTGGGGAGGCGGCGGGTTGATCAGTGAGCTAAAGGATACATTTAGACAACCAGAACAGTTTATTGGCAGTTTTGAAACTTCCCTGTCAGACATTTTGGTGGGAGGTGAAGCCACAGTGCTGTCTTTCACGTAGGGTGCTATCTTCAGTGCTGCTGGTGATTTCTAACAACAGCAGTTTCCATTGTCGGTTGCTTGCTCTCCTACATGACGGAATCAGACATGCAGTTAACCAGATGTCATGTTTATGGGCGGGCACACCACACTGACGACTGCCTATAGATCTTGCGAGGTCTGCCAAGCTAGGACTCTGATTCATACTCAATATTTGGTGAATTTGGTATTGAGAGACCTTGCTAGGTGCCTGCTTATGCTCCCATAGCTTGATCTTTCAAGATTGAAACTTAAGAGAACGAGGAATAACGGATCTTGAATAGATGAATAAAAGTAGGGCTGGTGTGAATTTTCAGATTTGTGCTAAATTTGGAGTTTCACAAATACCTGGCAGATATCTGCATACTTCCTAAGAACTAATACTGCCTGTAAGTAAAAGCAAATAGAACTCAATGCTTTTATGCACCAATCAATCACCTATATCATTCAGATGTTGAATGCCTATTTCTCTTTTCACATTTATAAAATATTAATTGTATTAGTTTTCTAAAATGCTCTTTATGATATTTTGATTGGACATGTCATTTGGAATTTAATGTAGATGGTATTGAAAACATTCTAGTATGAATTATGAAAATGTAGTTCTGCCATGTACTCCAATTTAAATTAGTCCCCAATCCCCCATTGAGAACTGCACATCCAGACTACTGTGTCCAGAGTCCATTGAGTTCCTTGGTGCTCAGCCTGGGTCAGGGTCCATCTATGTAGTTCTCAATACAGCATTAGGGATGTAGCTTGTTAGGTAGATTATTTTAAATATGACCAACTCTGCGTTCTGGGCCATAGTATGGCTACTTCTTAATGGGTGCAATAGTGAGGAAAGTGCATGGGGAGCCCTTTCCCCAGTGTACCAAACACAGCCACAACAGTGCTGGCAGCAAGTGAGATCCAGCTAGTGCTGCACAAATCAACAGAGGTGTAAGGTTGAGGCTGGAGAAGCACCTGGGGCCTGTTCTCTATGCATCATCAAGCCCTGGAGGGCAGTACTGCTGCAACTTTTGAAAGGGGTAGTGTTACAGGTGACCACTACAATAATATAAATGTTTAAAACAAAAAAACTTTAAAGCTATTGCATGTTTAATTATTAGCATAGTAGAGCAAGGGACTCGTGTGTGTGCATGTGTATACAGTGCTTAACCTACTGGGGCCTTGAGACCTGTCTGAGGCGTCAACCTGTTACTGAACCGAGCTGGGTTATGCTAGGCCAGTGATGCAACAGTCTCTAGTCCTTGCTTTTGGGAGGAAACCTTGAAAATGTAAAATGACTAAACCAATTCAGTGATGCTTGCCTGACTTGTCAGAGGGCCTGAAGCAATAGCTGTAAGAATCCTAAAATATACCGCAACTCTGATGCCCACTGATTATGATTTAAATCTCTACATTAACTATTTCATGGCGGATCAAAGCATGGGGGGTATCATTATGAAGAGCTGTGGAATTTACTGGGCATGGTAGATTGCGGTTTGGAGATTACTGCCGCTTTTCACCAATTTTGACCTGTGAAATTAAAAGGCAAGAAGGAAAAAAGAGCCCTGAGGTCCAA
Organism: Mesoclemmys tuberculata; assembly: GCA_007922155.1. Classification (NCBI taxonomy): domain Eukaryota; kingdom Metazoa; phylum Chordata; order Testudines; family Chelidae; genus Mesoclemmys; species Mesoclemmys tuberculata. Next base: position 34,168,362 of record ML675601.1, on the reverse strand, counting down.
TAAGGGGAAACTGGATGCATAGAGCATTCCCACCCAGCTAGCTCCAGTCCAGAGGGGCCTGGTCTGCTCCGGTAGTGGGTAAGGATCAGTAGCTTCTTCTCTAACTTTAATGGCTGCTGTTCCTCCATGTGCTAGAGGCTGCCTGCAAACTCAGGCAGACTTCATTAGATCAGTTACACTCAGGCCTGGTGCAGTTAAAACTTAGGTCAAAATAGCTATGTTGTTCATGAGTGTGACAAAGACACAATGTCTACGGAAGAATTATTCTTTTGACCTACCTACTGCTGTCTGTGAGGAGGAAGGATTAACTACAGAGGTGGAAAAACCCCTTCTGTTTGCTGTAGCTGGCATCTACACTGTGGCATTACATCAGCATAGCTGAAGTGTTCTAGTTGTGCAGATTTAAGTTAATGCAAACTATGATGCTCTTCCATAAACAAGGGCTATAAACTTTGTCAATGAACAATTAGATTCTGATGCATCACAAACCTGTGGGAACTAAGAATAAGCATCTTGGTAGAATCTATCTATGCCTTAATTTGGCCCTCTGCAAGAATGTATCCAAAAATCCATTGGCAAAGGGGGAAAAAAAATAAAATCAAGCCTTAAGATCATGCAAGCTCAGCTGAGCCACTATTTTGAACACATCCAGTTTGCTTCGAGTGGTATCTCAAGTAGGCAGATGTTGGGAGAGTACCACCACCTCTTTGCTCACTCCCCTGTTTGAACTCTGACCACAATAGAAATATTAAGTATGCTTTTTTTTTTTCAGTTTCTATGCCATGAAATTCATGCCTACTCACATTTTTAGTGAGTGACTTTGAGCATTTTGCTATTGCACTAGATGATTTTTTACAAAACTTACTCAAGCTGATGCTTTCATGTGTCCCTTGCACATAGGGAAAGGTAATATCAGATTTCAGAGTTAAATTTGCACATGCACAAATTTAATAGCTTTTCACCCTTATTACATAGGGCTGCTGTGTGCAGGAATAATTAAAAATATGAAGTGTAAATCAAATTATTTTATGGTGTTTCTTTTTCTTTCCTGTTCTGAATTTCCTCCTTCTAGCCATAAATGCCTATGAAGCAGAAGACACTATGGACAGCTTCTGAAAGATAGTCACCACATTGCAAATATTTTTGCAAGGAATTTAAATAGCTTATTTTTAGGCCCAAAACTAGTAGTGTGGGGTTTGTTTGTTTGTTGCTGGCGATTCATGAAATGGCTGTGTTCCAATAGAGTATAGGCGTACTTGCATTATTGATTGTAGTAAATTCATTTTACTAAGAATTATGTAGGATCTATATGGTGTGGAGTTCTCTGATCACTCTTCCTTGTAAGAGTGCAGTAGGCTCTCTGTTCAGCATACCGAGGATGACTAATGAAAATGAGGTCTTCAGCACAATGCAGTGTGCAGCTGTGGACCTGGTACCAGCTCTTATTTTGGTACCAATGTCTGTACTAGAGCCAACTGAATGAGATGCTGGTACCAGTATCCACAGGGCCAGTGGCTGTTCCTTTGGTACCACCTGGACTAAAGTGTTGGTCGATGGATGATATGAGGTGTGTAGTGGCCTCATCAGGAATAGCTCCCCCTGCACTGTTACCCACTTAAGGGTCTTCATGATCAATCTGAGGCATCACTTTCCCCTTCCCCCTCATGTTACCGGTCTCAGAAGGTTTTTGAAAAACAGTGGGATCAGTACCATTGCCACTGTAGAGACGGGTTCCTGCCTAGATCTTACCACCCATCAGTGCTGTATCCCTATGCAAAGTAGTGTCCATGAAATTCCTCATTTGTCTAAATCTTGGTCATCTGTCCACTGTAGGGTGAGATTACCTGTACCTCAGGTAGTCCCCCTGCCAGGGCCACCAGTCTTGCAGTCATGGGGGATAGAGGAGGGCTCTCTCTGTCCTGGAGGAACCCAAACCCTTGGTTCTCTCAGAAGGGCTATCACGAGACATTCTGCATCCATCGTCCTTGTCACCAACTGATGCTGTGGTGCCAGATTCACTATCTCCAGTACTGGAGGATTTCAGATCTGTATCAGAACCTCCTAACATGGATGGTGTCAGTTTTGGGTATTCAGGCATAGTTTGTTTAAGGAAAAGCCCCCCTCAAATTAGCAGATATCCTCCAGACCTCAGCTTCTGGAGGAGTTGCTCTTCCTATAAATGAAGTGATATTACAGCCTGCTAAATCTCTGAAGTAACCAGCTATGTTAATCGCCATAGTATCACTGGTCAGCATGTTTTGCTATGTGCCCATGCAGGGTTTCAAGTGTTTCATCTCACATCCATCGCCTAATTCCCTGGTTGTAACAGTGGCAAGAGAGGCAGGAAAGATGTAAATCTGCACCTAAAGACAGAAGTAAAGAGGCTGGACGTGATAGACTGAGTAGACTTTTCTTCCTCTTCCTTGTGGATGTGTATTGTCAACCAGCAAGTAGTACTGTCTAGCATGACTGAACTAGGACGCTATGTCCAAATTTGTGGATAAGCTACCAGAATCCTTCAGAGAGGAGTTAAGCTTTAATTTCAGAGGGCAGTTTAGTGGCCAATGCATTATTGCAGTCAGCCCTGGATAAATGAATGCTTTGTTCAGAGTCATGGCCATCGGCATTATGGTGAGAAGGATCTCACGGCTACAACATTCGGGCAAAGCTTCTGAGATCCAACAGACTGTAGAGGACACAATGTTGCACCTTCACTCTCTTTGGTTGAGGTTGGTCTTTTACTTCAGTTGCTGTTCATTAGATAGCTTTGCCTGAGTGCCCCCTCAGGTACTGGACTCGCTACAGTGGTGACTGGAACACTGTGTGTCAAGGAATCCCCTTTGACTGCCTTCCACTGACCAGAACTATAGTTAGTGCAATAAGTGGGAGAGCCCATTTGGGAACATTAATAGTTCATGGTCAGAGCAGGAAGCTTCCTGTCACATAAGTGTGCTAGATCTTTGAGCAACATACAGTGTTTGTTGAGTCTTTTGGAATCCTATTTAAGGGCAGCGGTTCATATACTCATGGACAGTACCACTGCAATGTATTTTATGATCAAGCAGGGGCAGGCCCGATTTGGCCAGCTTTGTCAGGAAGCAATAAAGTTGTCACATCTGCACTGAGGAAGATATACCCATAGCAGCTCACTTACTGGTGCCTAAAGCCCCTAAACTGTGTACTGAAGTCCATTCTCAGAGAACGGAGCATCTAGTCAGTCCTTCTCTTTACAGTGAAGGACAACAGGAAGCATAATCAGTTTTGCTTCCAGGTGAGGCTGAGCCTAGGGGGTCCCTAAATTGATGCCTTCCATATGAATTGGAGAGTGGACCTGATGATGTATGCCTCCCTCCCCTGATCCTCCAAGTTATCCCAAGCTCAAACGGACTGCACCAAACTGATTCTGATTGCACCCGCTTGGCTGAGGCAATGCTGATTCCCTAACATCTTCAGCCTAAGTCTCTCCCACTCCTTCTTGACCTCCTGACTCATCATCATGCCCAGGTTCTTCATCTGCACTTTCTTGCATGAATGTGGCATGGTTATATGAGGCGGAAAGGCAATGCTCAGAAGTAGTTAGGGAATCCGTTTTACTAGTAAAAGAGTCTCCAACATCCATTTAATTGGCTAAGTGGAAACGTTTCTTAGTTTGGGCAAGGTTGAAGCAAATTCAGCCCATATCAGGTCCAATTAAGAATATTTTGGACTATTTACTGCATTTAAAATCTTTGGGACTAGCTCTTAATTCTTTGAAGATTCACTTGGCTAGAACCTCTGCTTTTCATCCTCCCACCCAGGGAATGTCTATATTCTTGAACTCTGTGATAGAAAAGTTTCTGAAAGTTATTGTGTGACCTTTAGAACACGCTGACAGAGGGTTGACTGCCATCTAAATAGCAGTTCCTAATGCATTGCTGTCATGGCATTTATCTGTAAAGAGTGTTGTGTGAAGTATCACATGAAAACTAACACAGATCATTTAATATTGTGTGCGCGCATGCTGGAAATATGTTCCTAAAATATTGAGGGCAGAGTTGATAAATTGTTGCCAGGCAGTTCATTTGCATCTCAGGTGTAGACACCAGTTATTCCAACTTATGAGAGCTTGACATTTGAATCTTAAAATTCTTTTAATGTTATGTAACCTCATTTAAAAAAAAATTAAAAACCACAAACATTTCATTATGTAGAGCCATGATGATGCCTCGCATGGGTCATAAGCAGAGTTTGGATCTTTAGATCCACACTATGTTCCTATACCATTTGAGACAAACAGACTAACTCATACTAGTAGAAGGCTGTTACATCTGTATGGACCTGGTAGTAGAGGGGGATGGGGACACTCTACCCCTGAGTGTCTCAGCTATTTGCTAGATAGCAAAGGAATGTTGGGACAGTGGAAGAATGTGTTGAATTCTAGGTTCTTTAGGGAAGTGTGCTCAAGTGTTTACAGAGCTTTCAGCACCTGTCCCCACCCAAGACTCTCCCTGTTCCCATTCCTGCGTCTCCTGGTCCTGTCTTGTCTCCTCCCCACAGGCACCTCCAATATACCTCTCCATCTGCTTCCGTCCCTGCCCCAGCTCCTGCCAACATTCCCTCTCCCCTTGCTCTTTTCCTCCAGCCCTACCTGGCTCTTCCTGCCCCTCTCCCGCCCACTCTTTGTATCTGTGCCTTCTCTCCCCATTTGCTCCTGCCTCTGATCCCAGCTCCTGCTCCTAATTTCCCTCCATCGCATTCTGCTGTCTGTCCGTCTGTCCTCCCTTGCCCCCTGCATCCCTTCCTCATTCCTCACCTAGCCACATTTGAGTCAGACTTCCTGCTCCTCCATGCTGCATTGGCACTGGAGCGGGAACAGAGAACAGACCAGTCTTCCTGCACTGAGTTCTTGTGCAGCCCCCAGCAGTCGAGAAGCGCAATTGCGGGAAAGTCCTGCTTAGCCCATGAAACCCTAGGCTGGACTGTGCGTTGGGGAATGGCATGCTGGCAGACCAGTCGCACACAGGATCTGTGAAAGGATTGAGCATGCGCAGTGTGCATGGAATCCTCAGATTTTAGCAGACAAACTTTAACCAACCCCTAATGAGCATAAAAAAAATTTAGTTTTTTCAGCAGCTCATACCTTTGGCAAATATGGGCCAATTTTTGGGGGGCGGGGGGATAGCAAAAGGCACTTCTTTGATAGGGTAGGTGCCCTATCAAATTTGACATACCTATGCTCTAAAGAATGGAGGCACTAAAGAATTTCTCAGTGAAGTGGTTGTAATTTTTTTTTTAAATATGGGCAAACTTTCTCCCCCATTCTCAGAGACCTCTAACAGTTTGATCTGAAATTTTAGCAATAAATCCAGTCTGAGGCAGATAAACTGGCTGACATTTTCCATGCTGGGTAAGTTTGGCAAAGTTGTAAACAACTGAAAACAAGGTTTTATAATGAGAAGTGTTGGGCAACCGTAAGTAAGGGTATCCCTTCCTGTGCCACCGATGCTATTTCAGGGTAGCTAGAAGTTATTTGTTTACGGTATGATTAAAATTAATTTTAATCTCTTCTCATAGTAATGATATTGCAAAGGTAGAATTTCAGTTTTGTCCACAATTGTGATTAGTCCAAACATCTAATAATGATAGCAAATTCACTGACCATAGTATACCAATCAGTAGTCCAAGTTCTAGGAAGATCAAGCTGTGATGCATAAATCTAGTCAGTTTTTCCAGTCCTGTAAAGGCTTACATATGTGAGTGTAGTTTTAAAAAAAGTGGGGCTACTCCTGTGAGAAATGTTATGTACATGTAAGTCTGCAGGATTAGGACTTCACTTACAACTGTGTGTGTGGGGAGAATAATCGGTTCATAGTTTGAGAGAGGCCTGTAAATAGAAACTTGTTCACACAAAGCGTTCAGTAAGGACAAGATTCACGAAAGCACTTAAGAACATGTTTAACTTTATGCCTAAATCCCATTGAATCAATGGGATTTAAAAAAAAAAACACCACGCATTTAAAATTAATCATACATTTGAGATTAAATGGTTACTTGAGTATCAGTTGTAAACAGGGATATTTTCCTGAATTGGGGCTTGAATTACTGAGGAGTCATGTATTAGTATAAATCACGATGGTTGATGAATGATTCAGGGATAGAAGAGGGGACCAAATTCAAAGTAAACATTATTCACAAACAAATTAGTCCTTGTGCGTAGCCATGCACTGCTATTTATTAAATAGTAATTATTACTGTTTCCAGGCATGATCAGAGACCCTTAGTGCCTTATGCTCTCCAGCCAGCTTTCAGACTGTTGGTGGAGCAGAAGGGAAAAAACAAACAATGGGGGTGAAATCTGGCTAACACATTGGTGAAGTCAATGGCAAAACTCCCATGAGTTCAGTAGGGCCAGGACTCACTTCATGCATTTTCAGAAGAGAATTAGATTTGAGAAGTGGTCAAAAATGCCAGTCTGTTTCTCCCAAAACTGGTTTGGCTGGGGGAAAATTATTCACCAGTTGTATTAGAGTTATAGACAAATTAAGCAATTTGCAAGGCCTATAAAACTACACAAGTAAATACACAATAAGCTACTGAGAGGTTAAGAATCAGATTGCAAGTGAGAGCACACTTGACCATACCTTTGTGCAACTGCATAGTCCACTGTATATCTTTAATTCCTAATTTATGTTTGCATTTGGAGACCGTGTAGTTCCATGTGGGGACAGAAGCTTGTGTAATACAGCTGGGCATATAGAGGTGCTGAAACTAGGAGTGCTGCCACAACCTGTGCCTTGAAATTGTTTCCATTCATATTCAGGGTTTACAGTTTGGTTCAATGGCTCTCAATATCCCCTACTATACAAATTGTTCCAGCATCCCTGTGGGTATATGCAAATATTCATGGACAAATTTGAACAATGTCCATTAGTAATTACCTTTCAGTACCTTGCATGTAATCATCATTTGGTTATGCATTTCTTGCAAATTGCACTAAGATCTAAAAATTACGCAAAACATGGCAATTATATTTAAAGTTACATGGTTGCTTCAAGTGTAATTGCCATGTAACTTGCTAGGCATGTACTTGTTCTACGACTACATGATAACGACCATGTACTTATTAAGGAGTAATTGCATGGTTATTTGAGACCTATAAAACAAATGTTACCCACAGCTGGTAAAACATTTTGTGCATGTGCAATCTTTTTATATCACTGCTCATCTTCTGGGCTTCATTTGAGAATTCAGTGATGGTATTTCAAGCTGTCTTTTCTAATCTGTATACTGCATTGCACCAGTAATTCTTTGATCCCTCCAACCCTCCCCGAAAATAGGTTGTCTACTCTTGTCCGTGAGTGTAGCGACTACATTTATTCCTTTTATATGGGAGTTTGTGAAGACCTCCTTTTCCTTCCTATTCTTCAACATGGTTTAAAAATTCAGTGAGAATGGTCCACTTTTAGAAGATTAGGGAAGTCACTCACACTGCAGTAGTATCTTGCTCCATTAGTTTCACTGGAACTCATGGTGTGATGTCAGAAGTCTTGTTGAACTACGTTTTTAGCTATTTGAAAGGCTTGTTTGTTTGTGTGGGTTTTTATGTTTAAAAACATGAAGGGCCAGTTTCGGATATCCTATGCACATTGGATAGTATGCAAGGTATGATGCTATGAGTCATGTCCTATAGAATTTAACAGTACTATAATATATAGGGCCTGATCCTGCCATCCATAAAAATCTTATGTGATCCTAAGAATGCTTCAGTGCCAACTGGCAAAGGGATCATTCTTCTGTAACAGCAACTCCTAACATGCTGCTTTCATAGCATATGGAGTCCTGCAAGGTGTCTAATGGAAGCTTACAACATACTGATCCTCCTAATGGTTGTGTGATAAATGTCACTCATACATGTAAGATGTAGGCATGTACTGGAAATGTTTAGAATCTGTGTCCCAGACAGTGTTGGCAATCAGCCTTTGCTAGACAAAGTGATGGACTCATCTATCTGCCTAGATATCTGAATGTAAATTGAGCATTGTAAAGCCAACACAAAGCAGGCTCTATTTGCCTATAAAGTCAACAGGAGAAACAGGTTGAGAATGGGTGGGTGAAATACGAACTCAGTAGGGGAGAGCACATCAGAATCTGAATCCCAGGGTGTCGTCTTTACTGGGGTGGGGAGCAAGATAATTTTGCTTGTAAGAACCAAGGCACCAGACCCCTCTTTTCCTGCACTTGAGGTGGTAACTGGGCAACGCAATACCTCCATGAAAACAGGATCTCAACCAGCCTGGGCTGAAACACTGCAGAAAAGGTTTAAGTGAAGTAAGACTGCTTTAGACAAGGATGGTAGCCTGTTAAGTTTTGGTCTCTAGGAAGCATATTAGACTTTTGTTTTCCGTGTAGCCTCTTTTTATTACTCTTGTTCACTTTCATAATAAACATTTGTTTTCATTATAAATGAGATTAGTGCTCTGTTTCATTTGAGTGGGTAGTCAGTTGAATCAAACAAACTGGTGTATTTATGCTATTCCCTTGGAAGTAGTGAACCTGGAAATTACTGAGAGAGTGTCCAGTGACAGGTGGATGCTATAGGGGAACGTGCTTCAAGGATTATCAGAGATTAGGGTGCACCTACTATTAACTTGGATTGGTAGAAAGACTAGTGATGCATGTGCTGACACCCAGCTACCATAAGACAGACTCCCTGCTGCTGAAGGCAGTGGGGGTAAGAAAGTAGTCCTGGGAACCCTGTGACATGGACGTGGGTATACTCACTTCACAAAGGGCTACTCATGTATGGGTGACATGATCAGGCCCAGATATAGGGCTGATCACCAACTGGTGTTAAATTGGAACAACAGTGTCTCAATGCTGACTTACACCTGCTGAAGATGCAGCCTAGACTCTGCCATACTTTCAAGAACATCTATATAAAAATGTATTCACATTACTGAAATTAGTAATTAAGTTATATCCTCCACCCCCAATTCACCATTTTTAATAAAATAAAAATCTAGAGTGAGTGAAGGAAACCACTACTAAAAATCATGACTCCATGATCACCCAGTAATAAAAGCAGCAGGGGCGGGGAATACACACCAGAAAACCCTAATGCAGGTTGTTCGCAATCCCTTTCAGATTTAAGTCACATTCAGCACTTTTACTCATGGTTATTTCCACTTTCTGGTTCCAGATTTCTACTTTTATTTTTAGCTGGATGGATTTAATCAGATCAAGCAAATTGAATTTATATTTTAATGAACAGTGATAGTTAAAACTGGCTCCATATTGAGTGAGGCAGTTAAATGTGTGCACTAAAGAGAAAGGCATGCTCTGACATCAGGAGGCCCTGAATGGGTGCTTTGGGATCTGGTTAGGGTGTGGATTTTTTTTTAATTGGAGGATTAGGGTCCTGTAGGCATTGGGTTTGGGGAGTAGTTCAGTTTTCATAGATTGCCTTTCTGTGCAGAAAGATGAGATTTGCTATTGCTGTTTTTGGCCCCTAGACTCCTAAACACCTCCAAATGCAGATCAGATGTAGTTGATGGTATTAGTTGTATTGGCCCAGCTGTGCGTTCCCTGATCCTTGCACTTGACCCTGATGGAGTTAGAGCAGCAAGAGGATCTATTGTAATTTCTGCCAGCATCAGATAAAGCATTTATACCAGCAGGGGTTCAGGTGTAGCAGAGCTCAGCTCTCCCATGCAATCCCTCCCTACCCTCAACATGTTTCAAGCTCGCCCTCTCCTCCTCCTCAGTGTTGTGGAGGGCAGTGGTATAGGAAGTGTCTACATCACCTTTACCAGCTTTGCAGTGGTAAAGATTGCCCACACAAGGGGAATTTTCCAGTTGGAATCTCCAAAGTTCACTTAGTGCCATCTAGTACCCAGCCCTTTATTATATTGATTTTAATTGTAACTACTTGGTAGGGTCCCCATGAGCTTTGGGCAGGTGTTCTTTTTATGTCTACCAGCTGAAATTGAAATAAAAATGTATGTATTGGTGCTGATTAGGATACATAAACGTTCATTAAAAATGGTTTGCTTTTAAATGTTTAAATATAAAAAGTTGTCTTCTATTCAAGGTATAGAATTCAGCATATTGGGAGGCTATAAGCCATGTTCACTAGACATATGGATACTGAAATAGTTTATGCTGGAATAGGTACTGCCACACATCTGTAGTTTTTGCTTGAAGAGTTATTTACATTTAATACCATTTGAGGGAGGTATAATTGCGTAATAATAATGAAGATGAAAACCAACTTTGTTTAACTGGTTTTTGACACCAAACACATTTCAAAAATATTACTTGGAGATTCTTGTTTGATTGGTGGCTGGATGCACTTTTACCTCACTGTCTCAGAATCTGCTTTCCCATTTTTTTTTCCATTCTAAGTCACATAAAATATGTTGACACTATTAATTATGTTTCATGCAAGCTTTTCAGTTCATCATACATGTATTATGAAAAACTGGCAGACAACTGAAGAGTCCTGTTAAAGTATCATTTTGCAATTTTGTTTATACTACTATATTTTGCTACCCTTATTTAGTTGTTAGAGCATCACATATCTATGAAGTCTCATAAGAAACTGACTATTTTCTTTACAGTTGAGAGCCCAAGTTTGTTTATCATCATATACTTAATTCCTAGTTTTTAGTAAAATCCCTTGCCTTATAAATTCATCTACATTATTTCACCCCAGTTAAGGTAAAGCTATCAGTTTATGGGATGTCACTTCCATTTCAATATTAGATTCTCTCTCTCCCCCCTTTCTGGCCTGGTGTAAAAGCTATGAGAAGCTTGGACCTGGTTGGGGGTGAGGGAGGGAAAAATATTGAAGTTTGTGGGGATGTTATATGGCACCTTTCTAGTTAATGATCTTTCTGGGACCCCAATACACTACACTATCTGCCCTCCTCCAGTGCTTCTTGGAGCTTTCATAAATTTTACTTAGACAAAGGTTATAAAATTAACCAAATCCTGGGCCACGTACTCCCAGTGAGCAGGTATTTGTAAGAACTGAATAAAACTCAAGTAAGGGTCTCAGAATTTGGCCTCAAGTGTATATAAGAATGGCAGTGTGAAAGCAGAGTTCAGTGTCCAATGGGAAATCAAGGTTTAGGTGAAGAATTAGACTTCTAGTCCTTAGTCAGAAGGATCAGGATGGGTTAATCAAAAACCTAATGCTTGTGACAGAGGTGAAAAAGAATGCTGTGTATTTCTTAACTCCACTTCTTCAGATTCTACCTTCTGAAACCAATTGCATCAAGATTGAAGTGGTTGAGTGCAAGTTATTTTTTTCCACCTATGTCTGAAGAAATGTCCATGACTCTGGGGAGCCGGGGGGTAGAAAATAGGAGCTGCCTACCTCTGTTTTACACATTTATAGTTAATGCAGAGACCTACATGTGAAGTCAGGGATATGAAATGAATTTGTGAACCTCCCTACGGGACCCTAGAGTTCACAAACTAATACAAGGATTACACTCCTCCATAATATTTTTCACCTTCGATAATCTTTCATGTAAGTAATCCAAGCATAAACAAAGGTAGGTGTTAGAAATACAAATGTTAGTCTAAAAGAATTAACTACAACTAGTTTATGTAAAACACTGTGCATGAGAGACCACAACAGAATAGAAATTGATCTGAAATGTGAAGGAGGGTTGTTACATTGCTACATGGCATGTAGCAATCAGACAGTGAAGGGAATTAATGCACATGAGAACTGTTCGTCCATTGCATGTCCTAACTGATCATGCCTAGGATTTCTCTGATATACTCAGTACATACCATACAATACTGCTTTTGGGGGGTAAATGGAGGGTAAACTAACCTCCCTCTGACAGGAAACAATGATTCACTCAAGACTGTGTGGGGGGACTCAAATTAAGTTTTTTTTTTTTAAACCTTATTTTGATGCAGTATTTGATAAATCTGGGATGACTAATCATGGAGTAATAAATGAGACTATCCATTGGGACTTCTGTCAGCCTTTGTTTATATACAGATAATCTTAAACTTAATATTAATATTTATAAAAAATATAAACTTTGTTTATCTATCAGATAATATAGTGCTCTCATTTGCTGAGAGAGCCAACACTGGTGCAAGGGATATGAGAAAACCATTTGGGGTAGCTATAAAAAGGGAGAAACAAGGTATATTGTACATGGAAGAACTTCTAGATGAGGGCAAAACTGGGTGAGAAAACTATAGCTGGGATGGAAATGATTTTCCCTTTCCACACAAATGAGATTTTTTAAAAAAGTTTTCCCCATCCTGAATTGGGACAAAGTCAATCTCAAGTTTTGTGAGCTAGAAATTTGAAGAGGAAAAATTCTGATTGAAATCAAAATTAAATATTTCATTTAGCACAACCTTTTTACTATTAATTAGTTTAACTGTAAACAGGTTATTTCAACCTTTTAAAAAACAAACAACAAACTTTTGTTTAGAAAATGTCAGAAGGGACATATGGAGAGTTTCAAAACTTAAAAAAAGAGTATTTGTTGAAACACTCTTTCCCATAAGTAGTTTGTTTTGACAAATTGGCATTTTCTGGCACAATATTTTCCCAAATGTGACCATGCTTTTCAGGGACCAAGACAAAAAACAGGGCAGATTTGAGTAGGGTGCAAAGTCCAGAGTGTTCATTGTGATAGTCTCCCACACCCCCTTGAAAAGGGGGTCCATACAAGAGTCTTTGTAGGCCCCTCAGGCCTGTTCCAGACAGCACAACAGGCTGTTCTGGGGTCTATTTCTTTGCTTTACTCAAAAAACAAAACAATATTCAATAGTCCCGGTACAGGCCTACCTTCTTCCAGAGGACTCCAGCAGTCTTTGAAGAGGTTCTGGGCTGGTCCACCCCCAAGAACAAGGGAGAGGAAGTCTGTTCTCCTTCCTGGTCAGATAGCTAGTGAGTGAGCTGTCATCCTCCCCTTTTTAAGTGCCCCTTCATTACCTGACAGTGACTGCAGGTGTAGGGGGACAGGGCTGAGTGAGCCCACAGCAGCTCATTAACCTTTGTGGACTCAGTTAGATTAGATTGAAAAATTCCTGACCAACTCCAGAGAATACTGACCATGGTGGCTTATGCAGAAGTTTAAGATAAAAAGCCAATGCGCTAATACAGCCACATTGGCAGCAATGGAATAAACAACCAAAAGTGCATAGAACAACCCTGCATAAACCCTAGTCTTAATAATCTGCAGAGACACACTAAAAACTCTTCTTTTGCACTGTTTTTTGCTTAATAGCTCCAGATTGGATACTTCTGTTGTTGTGTATACTTGGTCCTATTTCCTGGTTTTTTCCCCCTCCAACTGTGAAGAAATAATTGTAAACTTCTAAAATAATAGCAGCTGAATGAATGCTGAGTTACAATTGAATGATCCATTTTTGGGGGAAAGGGGACAGCATCAAAATGTTGCAGAGTATTCTGAGTTCATCACTTCACATAAAATATAAATCTTTTGGTTATGCTTCAAAAACAAGTTGTAGTACAACATCCTGTCAGCAGTGCCACAGTTAAGTGCCTGTTAGGCCTTTCACTTTAACATCATTGGCTCCTAAGTGTTTCAATATAATACCTCAGCTGTTTCGAATCGTGTTGGCCTAAATTTTAGCATACAAGTTTATGAGCCTGGATGCAGTTTTCTGTTTTTGATTAAAAAAATTGATTTGTTCTGTTCTCAGTTGCTGAGTGGCCAAAAATTTAAAACTCAATATTTAAGCGACTGTTTCCAAATTGTAGATTAATCATGTCCTAGCTTAAATATATAATGTCAAATTTGGTCAGGAGTTAGTTAATAATTTGAACTATGTACCTTGTGCAAAAATATTTTAAGGCTGCCAAAGATAGTAATTTTTTAAATGCCTGTTTAAGGAACTTTGTACACATTGTTGGAAAGTTCATTATCCTTCAGCAATATTGATAACTAAATTGAAAGTGAGGCTGTTTGAAATGCCCAGAGGGGGCAACATAGGTTTCAGAAAGGTTCCTGAACCTGGGTTTAATGGCATTTGCACAGCCCTGCATTTCACACTCGGCTCACTGTCAGAGACTCTCCAGGGTCTTTGTGCGCTTGCTAGGGCCAACTAGCTTCTTTCAACATTCCACCAATAGAGTCTTCAGGAGCAATCCTCAACGCTGACAGATCTTTGGGGAATAGGATGCATCTGCCTATCTTCTCACCGAAATAAAGCAGCAGGATTGGGGAAACATTTCAGAGCATTCCTTAGCTAGTGTTTGCTAGCCAGCTCAGTAGGATGGCTGCAGCAGAAGAGACAAAGGATTCCCTTTATCCACTGACCTTAATGCTCGGGAAGCCCAAGAGAGGGCTTCAGGCCCAGGAGAAGCCCAACAGAAGAGGGATCCCTTGAGCAAATCTAAGAAGAGTATCTTGGGGCATGGAACAAATAGTGTCAGCGGCTGCCAGGCAAACCTGCTTAATTTTCCTGGTGTAAGCTTCTGAGAAGCGACTGTGTAGACACTAGCTCCTGTGACCAAGTTCCTTTTGACATCGTGTACTAATCATCCAACAGAGCTAACAAACTGGTATCCTTAATTTGCTTCATTTTGCTTCATGCTTCTCCAATAGTGTATGTCAGGGGTCTCAGAATAATAAATGAAAACGTAATGTTAAATACCATATATGTGGCGTTACTGGGACACTGCAGAGACTAGTTCAGGATAGCCCGGCCGAGGGGCAGGGATGGAGGGACAAGAAGCTGCCCCACTTCTCTGCCACCTGTTTAGGGGCTGGCTACTATTGGAGTTTTTATATTTTTCTGAGTATAGAACTTCTCTCTATAGGGCATTAGTCACCCTAGAATGGTTAGTGAGGAAGTAGGACCATGACCCCTCTTACCCCTTCACTCGCTGGTCATGCATGGGGACACATGCTTCATCCCCAGAAGCAGAGTGGCAGTGGATGTCTGCCCTCCGTGTATCAGGGAGACCGGGACATCATGCCTTCATTCTTTTCCTCTCCTAAGACAAAGCTCGGGCTTTGATGTCACAACAAAACTTTTAATATTGTTATTTTAATACAGTTTATTCAGTTTTTGGTGCGAATTGTTAATTTATAGTAGAATTTGATATTGTTTCCACTTAAATACTGAGCTAATTCAGTATGATGACAGTTATTACAGTAAATACCAACCGAGTTTATAGCAATTGCTTTGCTTAGTTTAGTGCTTGTCTACATGGCACCGCAAAGTATGCTGGAGAGAGGTGATTTGTAAAGTGCACTAATGTGCTGTGTTCTAATTTCCCTGTATAGACTCTGGTGATGTGCTCTAAAAGGTACCTAGTTCACATTAATACATTCCTGACTATGTCAATGTGAAGTAGATACCTTCCTAGAGTGCACCCTCAGGTCTACACTGGGGATTAGAGTGCAACACGTTAGAGCATTTTACAAATCACACCTCTCTAGTGCATTTTGCTGGGACCATATAGACAAGCCCTTACTGGTGTTAAAGCCCAGAATAACATCTTTATAAGTACTTTTTATTGACATTAGTGGCTCACGGAGATGCACAGCATACGGTAGGGATGCAGGGGCATATTTAGCCCTGGCCTAAGTGAGTGTGCAGCTTCCACCCAAATAAATGGAAGCTGGCACTGCTTAGAGGCCACACAATATAAATGCCCTTTTGTAGAACATAACTGTGATTTAAGACAGGTGATGAGTTAATTGTGTTATAGCCATTGCTAATGGTACTGCCATAGCTATAAGTATAATTTAGAATTGTATGTGGCCAAGATTTTTCAAAGACGAATGTCTAAAGTTAGGCTCCTAGGGGGAGAATTTCAAAGACACAAAGAGCAGTTAGGCACCTGACTTCCACTGACTTTGAATGGAAGTTAGCCACCTAATTGCCATGTGTACCGATGAAAATCTCCTCCTGAAGTCCCAATTTAGGCACTAAACAAGTGCCCTGATTTGAGCACCCAAGAGCTTGACTTCAGCTGGGAGCTGCATAATGATCAACACCGATGAAAATCAGGTTACTTATTTAGATGCTTAAATAAGGAGGTAGGAGTCTAACTGCAAGCACTTTTCTTCCAAAATATTGGCGTGTAGTTTTAAGGTACTAAATCCCATAGTATATATGTGCCAGAGACATCTTCATATTCACATGAGAGACTGCCATAGATAAACTTCACCTTTTTTGTAGGCACGTAACTTACAATTCAGCATTTTTTAGTTCATTTGTAACATTGTACTTCAGTAAAGCAACTGTCGTCATTAACAATAGCTTATCATATTACCTATTTGATGACAGAACGTTAACTATCCAATAGACACGTTCCATTCTTGTAAGGAATTTTTTTTTAACAAAAATTTAAAGACCTCCATGGACCTGCTGAAAACTATGTAGATGGAAAATGGCACCAAAAATCACTGCCAGGTATATCTGCGTGTAGCTATTTTTTTCTAATCCAATTTTTGTATGCAAGGTCGTCCTTCCGGTGCTACCTTAGAAACTGGCCTTATCCTATAGAGGACATTGAATGATAACACTGCAAGTCAGCTGACTGCTGTGTCACAGAGCTGCTGCTTTCTACATTATTGCAACTGCCAGAGCTCTTAGTGCTGCAGTTTTCTAGTCGCAGTGCGGCAAAGCAGACGCATAGAACTAGGCACAAAGCAACACAGGCATTTTTATTCTTCTATCTTTTTTTTTATATGAGGGAAATTTACCTTTGTTAGCATAAGATATACAGCCTGGATGTGCACGTTGGCTTCTAACTTGGCAGCATTTTCAGCTGAGCAGCTACTGCTTGGAGCCTTGTACCCAAATTGTCACTGATGGAGAACGACTGGTTTCTGGTTTCCCACCTTGTTCACTAATAGTTTCTTATGCCACGGTGATATACCTGAAAGAATAGGACGAAGGAGGCGGCACTTGTCACTGTCTGTCTGATTGGGGCCTTTGCAGCCACTTCACTGCTGAAGCTGTCTAAACGAGCCAAGGGTCACATATAATATTGGCATTATAGATCGATGTAAGAAACTGCAGCAGTTAGAGCAAAGCTCAAACAAGAAACCAGACTCGCTAACCTAAATCAATCCCAGTCCTTCTGGATACAGGGCAGCAGTCGACTAGCAATGACACAACCAGCCATCAAGTGGAGAGTCTCTGGGATTGCAATCTGTGTCAGTTGGAGCCTGAGAGAATGAAACATTCCACTTTCGGTTATCCAATTGCTTTTTTTTTCTTTCTTTCTTTCCCTGTAAGCAGCTATTAATTGTGCTTGGTCTCTAAGTGTGTATTTGTGTGGATTAGTCTGTCTCTAATGTAGTCCTTATCTGCTCTTGCTGGAAATCAGGGCACTAAGTCAGCCTGCTTTAACAGTTGTTTCTTTCTGCGTGATGCTATGCAGCTAGAATGGGTTACACTGACGACAAAGGAGGAAGCACAAAGCATTACTTTATCCTCTGGGCTGTTACAGGAACATAACTCTTTTTCGATATGATGCCGCCCTCTTTTTCTCTTCCGTTTTTTTTCTTTTAATTCATCTAATCGAAGAGCCTAACAGACATCATCCTGGATGTGGTTTTTAATGATTTGGAAAAGACAGCCTGTGGAGACTGTGACTTGAGACAGCAACACATTTAGGTTATAGCCAATTTGAAATACTTGGTTTGTGAAGCAGAGCCCTAAGGGACAAGCTCAGTAACTGAGAGAAAGATCGTAGATAAAGAAATAAAAATGACAAGCGTAATGGAGGTTCTGCAAAAGAGACTGTCAGAGAATCAGTTCATGGATGGCAATTTCACCAGTCTGAAACTGAATAATTCATAGAATGAAATTACCCTGCTTTCACCTTTCCATTTAAACTGGCATGATCTGAATCTCTAATAAATTTTCAAGATAAAGTAAAACGCCAATTTGAATCTGAAGAGCTTTTAAAACCAGATGCTACGTTCTGAATCTTTCGATACCTTTCACAATTTTCCTGTGAGAACTGCACTTCATCACGAAGCACCATTACCAGTGAAAATTACTGTGATTACAATAGCAACAATAGAATATCATCAAATGATCTCTAATTTACTAAGGCTGACAGTGTGGTTTTATAATGCCCATCGTGTGTTACCACGTCTGGTATTGGATCAGTATACACTGGAACAAAAATGTCTTAGTATGTGCCTCAATCTTTGGTACTTTTAACTTTTGAAAACACAGGAAAAATCTATATAATGTGTTGTAAACCTGTTTTAAGCTATGAGTGATTCTCCATCATTTTGTTTAGCTCCTGGGTACCGGATGGCATTATGTTACTAATTTGTTTATACCGTATACTTCTTGCACAAAGACTGCAGTGAATGATTAACAGTATGGAGAATCCGCACTACTAAACCAGTAGCAGTGCTTTCACAGATGAAGTCAATATGGGTTTTGTGCCTTATTTGAATAGTTACCTGTTTTCAGGTTAGAAATCCTTTTCTGAAATTGTTGATCATGGTTGTATTACTTAACAAGTATTTGATTTTTAAAATGCACACCATTGCCAGTAAAAATAGCTGTGTGTAGCATTAAAAGGATTTTTTTCCCCTCTTCAACAATTAAACTATTATAGTATGCTCTGAAAATATGTGCTGGTCATTGGAAATCTCTTACTGAAAATAACTTCTTTTAACAAGCTGGGAAACACCGTGCTTCTGAATCTGTTCTCATTTCGCCTTGAGAAGCTGTTTTGGTAACAAATCTTCACTTGGGAAATGGCCATAATTTTTGTACAGCGGGATGTATGACTTCTGAAACAAAAGGTAGCACTTACACAGTATGTCAGTTTCTACAGCTAAGATATAGAAGAGTATTTTAATGTGTATTTTGAGAGAGAGTCCTTATTATTTAATAGTAGGAGTTGGAGCAAGGCACAGAAGTTTAGAAATATGCATTCTTTATGGAAGCAGCTCTGGATTTTTTGTATGTGTTTGAGTTATATGCCTCGGTTTTGTTTTTCATTCCACCACCCAGGTCTATTACATCTTCAAAAGATATTTTTGAAAGGAAAAGAGGTAAGTATTTCTACTTATTTCCATGACTGTGTAATATTTTCTATCTAATGTGATTTGGGGGAAAAATGTGTATTTTTATTGTGTGTTTATAGGGACCATTATTATCTCATGGCATACTTTACAAAATATCTTCAGTATTTGTTTTTAATAAAACCAAATAAAGTAGATTTTAAAATAAAAATTGGTGTGCCTTAGTCCAAAGTACAGTTTTTAAATTGCTACACAAGACAAATGGCTTTTTTTTTTTTTAACATTGAACCTTTGCTCTTAAACATTATTTAATAAGGATCTACTAGATTTCATTAAGAGTGTGTTTGTAAAACTTTGCATGGTACCATTTTGGATTTTAAGATACTTCGTCATCTTAATACATTTTGTTATATCTCTGAATTTTCAGTATAGGAGTCCAGTCTGTGTTCATACTGTAGGTAGAAGGTTTTGCAGCTTGTGCTGTGGTAACAAAGGGCTTTGAAAAGGCACTAAATATGCTTATGCAAAAGTTTTAGGTTTTTTTAGTATTCAGTAACTGTGATTTAGCAAACAGTTTTTCCTAGGCAGCAGATTCTATAGTTGCTAAACTATCAGGAATTAATTAGTGCACTCAGTGATGTGAAAATCTATTTTGTATACTTCACTTTTCAAGTGGTATTCAGGAATTAACAAAGAAGTGTCTTTGTACAGTGCAAAGACTGCGACTCTGGTGAAAGTGTGAAACCCATGTTATGCTACCTTGGTAATAAAAGGCAAAATATTCAAACCAAACTTTCCATGAGAGAATGAAAATAAGTATTTTTCACTTTAGCTGCTTTATAATGGATATTTTATATTTGTATGCATCTGAAGGATACAATATATACTGTAATAATTAGAATAGAATATCGATCTTGTATAGAAGAACATGAATAATCTGAAAAATGTCATACAAGTATATTTTAGCACTGATATTAGTATTACAGTTGACCACTGGTAGTCTGTTGAAACCTATTCCGATTCTTATACCTTGCTCATCACAGTGGTCTGTAGAGGACTGGTTGGTCACATGGTGCTAGCTGTCCTCATTTCTAGCTACAAAACAATATTAAAAGATAAGCGAATGTATTTTTAGCTATGTCGTGATTTTTAATCTAAATTTTTATGGCCTGATCCAAAGCCTATGGGAGTCAGCTGGATCAGGCCCTTATTAACAATAAATGTGAATCAGACCTTCTTTGAATTGTCTCACCTTTAATCTGCCAGTTGATTCCTTCTATAGCTCCAGATCTGCCCCATGCTTGAAAATAAGCAATGCCAGGATGTGGTCTGGCCTAATATTACTTTGTTATGTAAAGTACTGCTGTAGTTGCCATAAGGACGATATGAAATGGCCAGTAGGAGGGGACCTGGTCCATGAGACACTTTTCTCTATAAGCACCTTATGGAAAAGTTTGAGAACCCCTGTAAGTAAGCTATACGCTTAGGTGTGCTGCATATTTAAAAACAGGCAGCACTGTAAGGTGCCTCTAAGTATTATTGCTGACTAAATGGGGGGAGAAACAAATTCAAACATTTTCAGAAATTAGATAAATATTGGCATTGTTACATTATTAAAAGGTGTTCAAAATATAACTATATATTAATATAGCAACTATAGCTATAATATTTGTATGTTCACTATAAGTAGGGCCCTACCACGTTCAGGGTCCATTCTGGTCAATTTCATGACCATAGGATTTGAAAATTAGTCAATTTCATGTTTTCAGATGTTTACATCTAAAATTTCAGGGTGTTGTAATCGTGGGGGTCTTGACCCAAAAGGGAGCCATGGGAGAGGTTGCAAAACTGTTGTAGGCTGGCTGCAGGATTACAACCCTCACTTCTGTGCTGCCTTTAGATCTGGGCTCTGGAGGTAACAGCCTTACACCTTCCTGGAGCTGGGTCCGATCTCCCCCTGCGCTTCTGGGAGCACCTCAGCCAGGGACTCCTAGCTGCTAGTCCCAGTCAGTGGCAGATTAACACACAGACCCACAGGCCTAGCCAATTTGGGGGCCTCCTGGAAAAATGGGTGCCTTGAGCCGCTGCAGGGGCGGAAACCCAGTGTCTGGGCATTCTGCCAGGCTGGGAAGGGACATGACTCTGCACAGCTGCTCTTAGGGGGAGATCCAGGTACCTCCTCTGGCTGCAGTAAGCTCCAGGTCTGTTGGAGGGTGTATCCCTCCACTCACTTCTGCGCTGCCTCTGGAGGTGGGTCTGATCTCCCTATGGAAAGCAGCCGAGGAGGGAAGACCTGGTCCTGTCCCTCCCCAGCCTGGCCAGGACTAGCAGCCCCTGGCTGGAGTGCTCCCAGCAGCATGGGGGAGAGCGCATTCCACAGGGAAGGACTTAATTCATGGTCCGTGACACATTTTTCAGGGCTGTGAAATTGGTAGGGCCCTACCTATAGGAAGTTCATAAAATACAGCCAAAACTGAGGTATGCTGACATTAAATAATATAACTGCACATTAAATAGAATAATGGTAGAATCTACAAAGTTCAACTTTTAAACTAGAATCCTCTATTATGTAATAAGGTGGATTAGCTCTGGCATTTGTATTTATTTTTCCTTTGCAGTGATGTACTATTACATACAATTATATACAATTTAATCTTCAGTGACAAAATAAGGGCCCAGACACTTTTGCACATAAGTAATTGAAATGGATCTACTCACCTTAATAACGTTACTCATATGTAAACATTTGTGGGATCAGGCCCTAAAGCTACACTTGGTAGTGATCCTGATTCTGTAACACATTTAACAAAATATTTGGACCAATTCTAACATTGTGGTCAATGGCAGCATGATTGGTCCCATTTCCTTTGTTTATGGCCTTTTTTTACTTTTTGTGAAAGTTGCTCTTGATTCTTTCCTCTGCTATAAGTGACAGTACATTTGATTAAATGGAACATTCTTCCCTGTATTCAAAGAAACACTCATATCCCGGAGTAAACGAACTCTAAGAATGTAGGTCCAGAACACATTTGTTAATGATTTTAAAAGGAACAGCAAGATACTCTATTTTTGTTGTTACAATGAAATGTATTGTCCAGGCTGTCAATCTTGCATTCCTGTTGGTACTGTAAAACATGCTGGTTCTGATTTGCTACTGCTTCTCTGAACTTCAATGATCTAAAGCCCATTAAAGTCATTGGAGTAACTCGAATGTAGTACCTTGAGCTGACAAGCCCTGTCTCCATCCCCTGCCCCCTCCACACCCTGAGGCTCCAATTCAGAAAAACATACCTAGTCAGGAAAGCCCTATAGGACGTAAGTATGTACTTTAAGTGCTTTCCTGAATAGGCATAGACTTAAGTGCATGCTCAAGTAGCATAGTAGAGAGGGAAATCAGAAGCTGAGGCTTCCATGTTTGCTGTGGGCTAATGGATGAAGAGTACTGAGGACAGTAACCAATCAAAGCTGAGGGACTGTCATTATTTCTGTACAGGCCTGTGCTCCATTTGGCTAAGGTCCTTCAGACAGAGTTCAGGCATTTATAATATTTTTACTCTGCAGTTGCTAAGAAATAACAGTACGTTCTGATGGAAATCTGACCCTCTCAGAACACAGAGAAATGAATAACTGATGAGTATTCAGGTGTGCATCTGTAACTCTAGAGTTCTTTGCATTCTGATTGACTGATACAATATATAAAAAATTAATCTATTATTTCCAGGCAGAAGCTGATATTACGTACTCTCAGGCTAAACTCCATTTTAGAGTAAATTCAGGTTAAAAACAAATTACAGGGATGTTGTAGGCAATCCAAAACCAAATATTACAAATCCAGACTATTCAGTTACTGAAAAGAAATCCGAGCATTTTAAGAAATACCCAATTAAAACACCCAAATAACTTTACTTTGCCCTGCAGTGATTCCATGAGATAACCGTTTGACTCTGATTAAGACATCATACTATCTGTGATTCTTAATTAAATTAAATAAATTTTGAAAGGTACATTGGATTTAAAAAAAAAATACTTATTTCCCTTTATAACAATTAGTTACAATGATCATTAATAAGTTATCTCAATTACAGATTTCTTCAAATGTAGCCGATGTACAAGATTTCAATTAATGTTAACTCTGTGGAAAATTGAGGAATCTGCATTATTCCCGTGTTAAGATCATTCAGGACAAAGAAAAGACTGACAAAATGCTACATTTCTTAAAGGACCCAATTTTTAATTTGTTTTAAACCATCAGCATCTCCATAGTATATTACATAAAAGCAATATACAGAAAAAAGTCTTGCATTGCCCATGAAAATATTACTGTTATGCTGGACAAAATGTATTGTCATGTCCATTTTAATTTAGGTTTACCTATTTTTAGGTGCAGTTGTTTAAAGCAAATTTTTGAGATTATGATGGCTATTGAGATCTTTGTATGAAACTTTATACATCTCTCAACCTCAGGATCATATTCATATAGGCATACACATATGAACAGATTATCCGTCTTAAGCCAAATTCTGTTGTCAGGACCATCTGTGCAACCCTGGTTGGTCCATAGTGTTCTTTCAGCAGATGTTATGTATCGTACCTATTACTGATACATTCTATTGAGCTTTTAGAGAGGAAAATGTCATTAGGAGTCTTATACTATGTTCCCAGGAGTCAATGGGAGCCTTTCATGACTCAGGCCAGAGGTCCAAATGTTTTCTCTGAGACATATATATTATCAGAAAATGGTAAAAGTATAATAATATTTCTAAAGCAGTTCTATAGTAGAAAGTTTTGCTAGTTTAATGATACCCACACCGTTATATCTGTATAAACACACCGTATATCTGTATAAAAGTGTTTATACTCGATGTTTATAAGCTTTTTTGCAAACTGTGTCTATACTAAGGCTTTATCTATGTCAGCAAAAAAGTACACCCCTAAATGACATAACTGTGGTAGTAAAACTTTACGATTACACCTAGTCTATCTACACTTAGAAGTTATAATCATACTAGGTCAGTTAGCAAGAAATAAACAGAAAAAACCCAAACCCATGAAGAATTTGTAACAGATAGCTTCATTATTTTGTTTGTTTGTTTTTTCCTATGGCCTGAATAAGAGAGTGTCTGTCGTCTATCAAATGCCTGATGATTTCATAATTTGGTCCAAATAAAAGAATCAACACATTAGCTTAAGCTTTGTTTATTGTTTCATGTAGAGTAAATCAAAATTATTTAGGAAATCTGATAACATTATTGTATGAATACCAGGGCTTGTAAAGGTTCATATTTAAGTAGATCTTTTTATGGGTCATGTTCTGGCAGGCCCATCATTTATTTGGAAATAGAAGCAATCTGAAAGGGAAGCCAGGACATATTTGGGGGGATTGGGACGCTAACTCTGGATACTCATAGGCCACCACAGACAGCTGTTTCCAAATGGTACTTGGAGATCAGAGCCACATGTTTTATGCTGATCCACGAATCACTGTGGCCACTGTACATCCTTAGCTGTCCAGAATACTTGTTCTTTCCTGGAATAATTTGTGTGGACAGCTGGTTGGGGATCCCTCGTTGATGAGAATGTGGGTACAAAATGAAACTGATTTGTATTGTTGGGGCTCAGGATGCGATTGTGCTATAAACAATAAAAAGATATAGCAAATAAGCAATTTTGGGCAGTAATACCAGCATTAATTTGTACTCATTTGTGTGGGAGGGAAGGGGGAACCAAAAGGAGTCGGAATTTGGGCCTATATAGTTTTCGTACACAGCTGCTTATGAGTTAAAGAGGAGAGATCAAAATTCACATTAATAGTTAAAGAAGAATAAATGTCTTCATGTGCTAAAGCTTGGTTGTTTACTTAACTGTAGCTGCTGAACTACCAGTATTATCTAAGCACCAGTCATGGTAATGAATATTTTGGTTGCTTACAGCTTACAGACAGACATTTACTTTACATATCTTATATTTATATGCACACGTTAAAAAAGGGTATTCGTCTATATACTCTACGCTCCCTTGACATACTTTGAAAGTACACAAAACCTCAAAAGAACTCTCCAACTTAGCTACCATGAAGCAATGACTTCAGTATCACCCACACCCAGTATCTTCTCCAACTGCTAACCACCCTGGCAATTCTCTACCGTGTTCAAAAGCCAGTGATGAAAAAAGCTAAGATTTGCACGGTATCCTGCGAGTCCTCAAACTCAGGCTATTTCTGAGCAACAAGGGAGGCAGGTGAATTCTAGAATGGCAGGGGCCCCAAAGAGAGTGACTTGTCGGCAGTTCTCGTCCCCTTCCTCCTCCGACCTCTGCTTTTTGTTTGTGCCATCAGGGCTTCAGCTTAAATGCCTCTGATGATCTGAACCAGGGGAGAGAGGCTGTCTTGTAATGTCTGTAGATTGCATGACAGAAATAAAACATCTTCACCTAGATCTGCCCGCCTGTTGGGGGCTTTATTGCTGTGACGTCTGGGTGCTTCCTGCAAAGTGCTGAGTACCCTCAGCTCCCAGTGAAGTTAGTAGGAGTGGAACTGCACAGTTCCTCATGAGATCAAGCCCTTTGGCTCCAGATTTCTGTGTAGACAAATGCCAGAGAGAAAGAGAGCGTCACTCAATACCGTTTAAACTCCTACTAAATGCCTGGTATGACAACAGCCGCACAACTTGCCTTACAGAGTTGTCAAGATATTATCAAAAAAGCGTCAGACAGACAAGACACTAGTAGTAGTCTATAGAAAGATGCAGGCTCATGTTAGCGAGGCCTCATAGCTGTTGACCTAAAATAGAAAAGGCCATACAGACATAACCTAATCCTCCACGTTCATTACAAAATGTGGCCTATATCTCTGCGTGCTTTACTCACACAAATGGTCTTTGTAACTCCAGTGGCTGTGCTCACATAAGAGAAGAATTTGAGTGAAAAATTCCTGAGAAAGCTGCAATATCCATTTTTATTTCAGTCCACAAATAACCGAATCAAACGAGTCCTATAGTGTGTCAGTATGTACAGGGCCTAAGCATAAGTTTTTTGGGCCCAGTACAAACTTGTAACATGGGCCCCCTCTTACATACATACCACAATCCCTCAAGTTATGAAATATTTTTTCCCTCATGGTAATGGGGGTTGCAACCTGGGCTGGGCCTCTAGGCCCTGGTAAAGTGCACCCATCTTTCCCCCCCCTCCCCCAATGTGGGGGCCCTGAGTATGTTTCTGTTCCCCTAAAACAATTGCTAAATCATTTGACATCGCTTTCATTGTTGAATCACTACGTAAGATAAAAATTCCATGTACATATTACACACATTGGCTAAATGGCCCTTCAGACAAGGCTCAAAGCTTTATTTTACTATAATAAATATTAAGGATTTGTCACTTACATCACACGCATTTCAGTCATATTCAAACACTAGAGCTGCCTGGCATGATACTTCTGTTTTAATGAGTCCAAATCATCATTCTGTTACCATCTCAAAACTTCCACAGCTCTCAGCAATCAACAGATTTAGAATAATCTAAATGTAGTATTATTGTGCAAGAAGCAAGTTAAGTGACTTCTTTCATGAGACAAAAATAATAAAATTGATGTAAATAACTGCGCTTTTCTCTGGGTGACCTTAGCTTATGCAGGAACTCCTGAGCCCAACATAACTCACTATTTCGTGTAAATGTAAACCTGTACCAAAAAAGACTATTACAATTATTAATGATTTATTGTATGCATTATCCTGCAATTTTTGAAACATTTGAAAATTTGACTGACTTTCATAGTTGCTGTGCAAATATTAAAGACTTCAGTCCTTAACTGACAGGAATTTAAATATTTTATTACATATCTAATACTGTATATAAGCAACAAAGGGTAATTGATATCAAGGCACATTAAAATATAATACAATGGTACTATTAAAAGGTTGTACTCCAAACCGTTTTAATTTGACATATTGTTTTCATCATGAGTAAGTTGTATGAATCAGGTTTATTGTTTTTAGCATGTGGTATAAATGTTAGGGTCTGTATTTTGAGGTTTTGACTCAATCTTTACTCAGGTCAAACTCCTATTGAAGTTAGAATTTTCCTGAATAAGGACTGCATTAAACCCAAGTAAATGCTTAAATCACTGGTGTGGGTCTTCCTCAATCTCTCCTATTGAGGCTGTTCCACTTCAATTACATAATTTAATAATTAAATATGAATTGGGCCAGAGAGGGTGAGAATCACTGTCTAGCCCAGTGGCCAGCCTAACTCAACTGAAAAGTGGCAGATCCTTGCTCAAATCCCATCTCATCAGGCAGAGAGAGAACTTGAATCAGGGTCTCCCTGCATCATAAATGAGAACCCCAACCATTAGGCTAAAGGTTACAAGTAGATTTAGCAAAACTTGATTCTCCTCCCCTCCCTCCGAATTTCAATGGCTAATACTTATGTTTATTTTTAAGAATTTAAGAATTAAAAAAAATCTACTTACATTTTCACAGTTGCAGGAAATTATGAGGGTGGGGAGGGGAGGTGTCAGACATTGAGATTAAAAAAGTTAAAAGGTTTACAACCATTTAAAACACAAATTGTCAACATCACATGCCAAAATAGATAAAGTAAATAGTCTTAAATCAAACTCTAAGTTCTCAAGCAGCATTTTGCCTATATGCAAATTTCAGTTATTGATAGAAATACTTTTTCATCAGTTCGTGTGCACCATGAAATTGACTTTACTGACATTTACTGATTAAAAATCTAATTTTTCCCAGCCTAGTCTGAAGGGAGGTCCCCCCTGGCTGTTTTATGGGGAATTAAGAAGACTTAGCATACCTACTAGATAGGGCTCTGCACACCAGTTAGGCGGAGGAGCCAGTTTGTGGATTGCACTAGGGCTTTGGCAGGAGCTATGAACCTGGATACCTAGAGGGAGGCAGCAGTACGCATGTCCAGAGGGAGGAACATAGGTGCTACGGGAACTTTTATTGCAAAAACTTAGGTTCCAAGTGACTTTAGGTACCTACAGATTTGAGTAGTAGCTGAGTGGGAGTTTTGTGGATCACAGTGGCACCTAAAACAGGACTTCGATTTAGGCACCTAAGTCCCTTTGTGGATCCTGTCTTTAGTAATTTTTCATGCTAATAGTCTCACTGATGTCAATGGGACTGCTCCCACAACTAAGGGCTCCTCACACACAAAGGTTTGTTGGACTAAGCCCCGATACTATAAAGAAAACTTTACAATGAACTGAAACTACTGAGTTTTGCACAGCTCTAATTTAAATAGACTTTTCACAGCATTATGAAAAAACAGGGTGCATTGTCAGTAAGTTGTACTGCTATTTCCTTGGCTCATCATCATAACAATCCTCAATTATTTTTATTTACAATATTTTAATAAAGGATTTCACGGCCTCATCCAAAACCCAATAGGAGTCTTTCTGTTGATTTCGGTGGGATTAGAGTGCATGTTAGTGGTTCAGTAATATATTCCATTCTGGCATGACTAGATGTATTTTCAGTCTTGTGTCCCCCTCACTGCATGTGTTTCCCTTCCTCAGCTCCTCATCCAATCTCCATGTCTGTCCCTCAGTCTACACCTGTCTGTTTGCCTAGCCAATGCCAGTTCTCTCTTTGCTCTCTGGCTCCTCATCTGATCTGTTTCCCTTCCTCTACCCTACTGGTTCTCAGTCCCAGCCTCTTCTCAGGCTTCTCAACTGATTTCAAGCTCCACTGACGTATTGACTCCCAGTCCCCAATCCATTTTCCTTGCCAGCTGTTAGTCTCCTGGAAGATCCAGTCCCAGACACGTGCCACCCTGGCTTCTACTCTCCTTGTCCAGCCAATCCCAATCTTCCTCCACGCCAACTCCCAGTTCCACCCCGACTTCTGCCAGCCTCTCCTTTCCCACGCCCAATCTACACCCACACAATTCGTGTCCCCTCTTCATTCAGATCAGGCAGATTTCTTATCACTGCTTTCTGGCCCAGTAGTGGGGTTACTGAGAGCACAAGAAAGACAATCTCCTTGCCCACAGTTAAAGTGCCCGGGCCTAGTATTACCTGCAGTGTCCCAGGGCTGAAATTGCACGGACAGTCCTAATCAGCCCCATGCTGAAGCATGCCCACTGTGGATGGAATCTTCAGGGAATTTAGCTGCTAAAATCTAAGAAGTCTTACTGAAGTCGTGCCAACTTGATTTTTCAAAGTATTTTAACTTGGCCAGATTTGGACATGTTTTCAAGGGATAGCAAAAGGCCCTGGTGCAAAGGCCAGCCCCAGCCTAAATTCAAGGTCCTGCTGCAAAGCATGGGGTCAGTAGAGCTTTTCAAAGAAAAAGTCTCAAGAATTTTTAAACATGGGCAAAATGATATAGAATCATAGAAATGTAGGACTGGAAGAGAGGTCATCTAGTCCAGTCCCCAGCAGGATTATGTATTATCTAGATGGGTTTTTTGCCTGACCTGCTCTTAAAAATGTCCAATGACACAGATTCCACAGCATCCCTAGGTAATTTGTTCCAATGCTTAACTACCCTTCCCATTAGGAAGCTTTTCCTAATATCTAATTTAAATCTCCATTGCTTCAATTTAAGCCCATTACTTCTCGTCCTGTCCTCAGTGGTTTAGGAGAACAATTTATCACCCTTTTATTTATAACAACCTTTTATGTACATCAGGACTGTTATCATGTCCCCTCTGTAGTTTCTTCTCCAGACTAAACAAACCCAATGTTTTCAGTCTTTTCTCATAGGTCACGTTTTCTAGACTTTTAATCATTTTTGTTTCTTTCCTCTGGACTTTCTTCAATTGGTCCACATTTTTCCTTGAGTTCCTCCCAGAACTGGACACAATACTCCAGTACGTATTTTTTCCTAATTTTGTTCTCATAAAAAGCTGAGTTGCTCTGATTGAAATGTTCAACCTGAGGCACTCACCCAATATGGAAGATTTCAGCTCAAATACTTAAAGTTGGTTAAAGTTAGAAGTAATTGAAAAACAGGGTCTTATATTGGGAAATGCTGAGCAACTTCAATGATTGATAGTGCTCCCTGCCCTGTGTGTAATAAGCATGAAAAATACAAATGAAGGCTATTTCTCTTAAAGGACAGAGTGAACACACAATTTCTAGCAATATTTAATCAAGACACAATTCTCCATCCTCAAAGGTATTTTTTGGATTCAAGAATACAAAATTGATACTTTATTTGGATATCCGTGGTTTCTTAATGTATGAATGAGACTGTGTAACTACAGTAATTCTTGCTTATTTACAGGATTAAAATTATTGCCAAATTCGATATCAGGAAAAAACTTCTACCCTCTCCCCATGGCTTGGATTGTGGTGGGTCTTTTCACTTCCTCTGGATCAATAAAGATGGAATCATCAGGTAGGTATACCTCATTCAGATATTTTCTTTCATTTGCTAGGTGCTATACCGAAAGCAAA
Source organism: Mesoclemmys tuberculata (assembly GCA_007922155.1). Lineage (NCBI taxonomy): Eukaryota > Metazoa > Chordata > Testudines > Chelidae > Mesoclemmys > Mesoclemmys tuberculata. The sequence goes on along the minus strand of ML675601.1, from coordinate 34,137,939 downwards.
CTGAAAATCAATCTTTTGGAGTTAGTTTTCATTCTGCTGTAGAATATACATGCAGCATTTCAGAGAACAGCATGTCATTTCTAGATATCATCTGTCCAGCCTCAGTTAAACATTATTAATAATGTTATCAACTATAGAGAAAAAATAGTCACTCTGTATCTTCAGCCCAGTTTCCTAAATGCCGGTTGTAATTCTATTATCTATTTTCAACTAAAATGTAAATGCACTTGGAGTGATGGTGATTACAATTTTAAAAACAATACTAATGAAGTGTGTCCAATTTTTGCATTAGCAAGTGTGATGTGCCAGCCAAGACTCTCTTTGGCGCTCATAAACAAGCGTCACAATCTATCAAAGACTTAAATAAAAAAGAATTAAGCAGGAGGGCCCCACATCACTCCATAACCTTCCAAAGAGAAAAATTCAACTTAAATGCAAATAATAAAAAGAACATACAAATAACTCCTATCTACCACAGCTAATTTTAAGGGACTTTGTTCATGCTTTATACAAATCTAAGAGCTAATCTGTTCTAAAACATTTTCAAGCAAGTTGTTCATTGCAGAAAATACAATAAATAATACAACAGAGAAACATAAAGGTTGATTTTTTTAAGTTAAGATATTTTAGGAAATGACCCTAATATATATCTACCATGTCAACTGTAAAAAAAAAAAAAAAATCCATATAGAAGGACTTACAACTTAGACCATCAGAAACTGTGGGCTATTATTTTTATGCTGATAAGGAAAAAGAAAAGTTATAATCAGGGCTATATTTCTAAGAAGATGTGTCTGAGTTATGTGCCCAATCAGGAGCAGAAGTGCATTTAAAATCTTGAACATTTTCAACAGGTGTCAGGCTGGAGTTCAAAGATTATTGCTTGCATAAACAAGAAAGCAAAATAAACAGATAAGCTGTGTTCTAGGAGTTAGGAAAAGCAGCATAGCATTTTTCAGAGTAAGCAAGGATGCAATTTTCATTAATGATAGACATCTGACTATCTGCATTGGTATTGCAAGGGTGCCTCTCGCCATGGTATCTAGGTACTATAGCAGATTCATCATTTTCACATTTATGGACTTATAATTGAAAAGCATTATTTAACGACCTGTTTACCATTTTCAGCAACTCAGTTTATTCAGACATATAATAGTGAATCCCTTTTGAAAACACTTTTGTTTAAATTTTTTTGTATCAAAGTATTGTCTGTTAAAAGTTTTACCATACCAAGCAAAGAGAACACATCAGAAATGAAAAATACCTATCAAGTGGAGATGTAGCATTCTTACCTTGTCCACTAACATACGCTTATTCAGACAATAAATAAATTGTTCTTGCATAGAGTACCCCAAACATATTTCAGAGTCCAAGTGAATTTGGAGCAGCTACCAATAAGATGACAGCTGAAAGTGTAGACAAAACTGTGTGTTTATAAAAATGGTCAAAGATTCCAGCCAATCATATCAACATAGCATATAATCATAATAAGTGGCATGTATATATCCCCTCAATCTGAGGATCTTAAAAGTGCTTTATAAATAATAATTAAGCTACTGTAAACAACACTGTGAGGTAGGTAAATATCTCCATTTTACTGTAAGGAAAACAGTTGCAGAAAAGTTAAATGATTTGCCCAAGGTTATACAGGAAATCTATGGCAAAGTGGGGACTAGAGCACAGGTCTCTTGACTGATGTGTTTTAACCACAAGACCCTCTGGATGCATTGAGCAGATAAATGGGAGGGGAGAATGATGTCATTTTTACCCAGGGAGTAAAGGCAAAAAGTGAAACTTTCAACACTTTTGGAGGAGCAAGTATTTCAGAAATATAGGCAAGACAAACTCTAATTAACCTGTGAGGATTTAAAAATAATTTAATAGAAAAAACATTCACATCTGAAATTAAACAGCAAATTGGTTTCAAGAGGATTGAAAATAAGATTTACCTGGTGCTGATTTTCTTCCTGGTTACAAAGGCCATTGTTTGCATATGGCATGAAACAAGCTGTTAACTATAATGCCAATGACTGCAGAAATAGAAGGGCACATACATTAATCATCAAAAGGGCATTAAGTGTAAAACTGCATGTATAAAAGCCTCTTGCTGTTGTTGAAAATTAGTCAATAAATGGTGCAGGCTACTGGGAGTACTTAGATACACCTTCGGACAGCACAAATCCCTTATTTTCAGTTGCAGTAAGTATTTGAGGAGTTCATCTAAAAATAATTCCATTCCTGTGCTTGTGCACTTGTACATGTCATGAGGAACTTAGTATGCAGTCTGTAAATGTAGCCCTTATTATCTAAATCCACATTTTTATAACCAAATTCACAGCATACCTCTAAAAATTCATCAAAAATATTTGAGAGCACACCCACATTTTACCTGACCATTAACCGTGTGCAGAAATATTCAGGCATATTTTCAAACACTTGCTGAAATGTTGCTTGGGCAATTTTGATGATATCCTTACATTACTACCTCAACCCTATCTTGCTATTCGCTAATTTACACTCTAAATATCCGTATGCTGGTTCGGAACATGAACCCTTTCAGGAAGACTTTCTGGGCCAGAACTTTGGGTCCTGATAAGGTTCTTTTAAACCACTGGTTCTCAGTCGGGGTATTCAGAGGTCTTCCAAGGAGTACATCAACTCATCTAGATATTTGCCTAGTTTTACAACAGGCTACATAAAAAGCACTAGCGAAGTCAGTACAAACTAAAATTTCATACAAAGACTTGTTTATACTGCTGCATATACTATACGCTGAAATTTAGGTATAGTATTTATAGTCCAATAAATTTATTTTATAATTCTATGGTAAAAATGAGAAAGCAAGCAATTTTTGAGTAATAGAGTTCTGTGACACTTTTGTATTTTTTTTCTGATTTTCTAAATAGGTAGTTTTGAAGTGAGATGAAAGAGCGCAAGACAAATCAGACTTCTGAAAGGGGTACAGTAGTCTTGAAAGATTGAGAACCACTGCCTTAGTCCACTACAGCAATGCAAAAAGATCTTAAACCAATCTAAGTTTAGGGGAACTCTGGACTTGTGTAAAGGAAGCTGGGAGTGAAAGCTAGTATTGGGGCATTCCAGGATGGGGATGTGACAGGAAATGGATTAGAAGGGTTGAGGCTAGAACTTAATGTGCCCTGCTGATTTTTGGTCAATGGAACAATCCCTAGCAACTAATTCTAGACAGTGCACTTCAGAGCATTTTCTTGAGGCCATAGGGTTTAATCTGACTTGTGCTAGGGGTCTCTTAGCCCCCAACTGCCTCCAGGATCAGGGAAGGTGTAATACTACCTTAGAGCCACCTTTACCTTCCCCACTTCAGTTATGCTGAGAATTGAACCCACTGAGTTAAAGTTTTTCTTACTAGTTTAGCTGAATTTTCAATATAAACCTACAAGCTTCGGGAATATACTGCAACCTGACACCGGTACTGGCTTCTCTTGGTTTCCCCTCCCCAGACAGCTTTGTTTTGTTTCTCCTTACCCCAGCTCTTCAGGAAATTGTAGCCTGAAATTGTACTTACACTTTCAAAAGATAAATCAAGAGCTATTAATTTTACATGTGGAAATAAAACTTTTAAAAGAAGTTCTATCTGCCCAACGAATGTTATTGAAAGGAGCAGGATGAACTTCTTTATCTTCATAAGGACTTGGTGACCTCTTAAGCTTTCCTTTGCTTTTTAAGAGAAAGGTCCAAAGGAAAAATCATTATAAATCAGCATTTAACATCAATTCACATTTAGATTTTAAAAGGGAAAGCACAACTCAAAAGTCTCAGCTGCCAGTAAGCATTGTGGCTGGCATCTGAGTGACAGCATCAAAACAAAAAAATATTTAAGTTGCCCTTTAGATCATGCCAGTTCCTGCTTTCAACAGCATTTCATGTTTGACTGGTCTACTTACCTATTTCTTTCAGTTGCAAATGCTAGTTAGGAAGTTGCTCACATAAAAGTACGTCTTGAAAGTAGAGATGAAGAATGGTGGCTAAAATAAGAACTGACATAAAAAAGCTGCGCACACAACTAAACTAGATCTAAAGTGAACCTGAGAACGTGAGTTTAATAAAAGTTTACTTAACTTTTTTTGTTTTACATTTTCATGCCCCTCTGCACATCTTGGCTTTGGCCAGCAGCAGAACTGCCAAAATATCCTTTGAAAGGCTGTTCTTGTATATTTCTGGCCAGACCTCTACTGGGAAGCACTAAATAGATCTCGAATACGTCTATTCTTTTCCAGATAAAGATTTCTACCTTTAATTGCTAGAGACAAGATGAAGAGACTGAAATCTGCTGGCAGAGAGAAAGCACATTTCAGTGGAAGAAATAGAAAATAAGCCGTTCTAGATAATTGCCAAATTAACTCTCATGTTATAAACCAAATGATATTTTGTGTGTGCATGTATATGTTTACATATCTCCAGTTCTGTTCTATGAACAGTAACGGCCAAATTGTGTGTTTTAGCAAATCGCCCAGCCTGAGAGCTGTGTGGACCACTGATGGTGGTGGTGGTGATGACTCTAAAGGTGCTATACCTCCTTGACATGTCGGGGTAGAAATGTGTAGGTGTTCCATGTCTTTGAATGGTGTAGCCTGCTCCTCTTTCTGGGGGGTTGGTCAACTATGCTGATCAATGTAAAAATGAGCTGGAGAAAGAGGTTCTGTCTCTTTCCTGTCCCGTCTGGGGTACATTGTGTGTGGAACTATCAGTCTAGGACCTCCCTTGAGTGCAGCAGGATGTATTTATCCCAACCCTTGAATGGGGAGCATATAGGAGAAAAGTTCTAGGTGCGTTTCTTCCCGCCCCCATTTCAATAACAACAATAATAATTACTAGCTCTTAAATAGCATTTTTATCAGCAGATCTCAGTGCAAAAACCATGCTTGTTTAAGGGCATACATTATTTTTCCCAAGAGGTAAGAAATGCATATTTTATCACAGCAACTTTAACACCAACCCATGGAGGCATTTTGTTTTGTTTAGATCTTTATTAATGTTTTTGTCATCTTAATTTTGCTATTTATTTTTCAGGATGTTAAGTGTTATCAACCGCTAATAGAATTTTTGGTAAAGATTTTGCAGTTTCTTTCAAATGATGTAATAGGAAAAGTATATATGAGGATTTATACTGTGTGTGTGTGTATATACGTATTTACTTAAGAATAATCAGTCATTAATGTATATACATATATAATTATTACATTTTGTTTTCAAAATAATTTGATTTCTTTGTTTTGAGATTACTGATAAAAGAACAATTTTTATTCTCCTTTGCCTTTTTCCTCCCTCTGTTTGCTCCACTGACCAAAGAATCTGATCTAGTTCTCAAATAATGGCAATTCCTTAAATAGTACAGTGCTCTGATATATTTTCAAATGTTACCAGAGCAGAAAAATATAAAGAACCCCTGTGGTGCTATATGATCCTTAGTTGTTATCAGTCAACAGGGAAAATATGACAGTTTTCAAAGGAAAAGATTGAGTGAATGAGAACCTTAAAATCTTGTTTTAATTTTGATTCTCTAGGCTAAGCCATAGCACAATCTCAGCAAAATATTACAATGTTTATGCAATTTGCTTCCCTTAATTTTTTCTTTCTTTTTTTTTTTTTGGACAGCTTTCCTGAATCTTGTGTTGTTTTTCTCACTCAGATATTGTTAGGTTTGTCTTGCTCTTCCTAATACTCAGATTCAGTCTTCTGTGCTAATTATTATTTTTGTCACTGTTTCCTGATGATATTTTGGCCTAACTGCACATACCTAGTCAGACAGACATTCTCCTTGTATCCCATTCAGTTTCTGTCTGCTTCCCATTTGTCTCTTCTAGTGCTCTGATGTCATAACATCCTCGAACAAACCATCATAGACTGAAAGGGCAGAGCAGGACAAAAATAAATGCAATAGAAAGAGTGAATTGTATAGAAACGGAGAAGTACACATTAGCATTTTCCATTAAAAATACTTGATTCTAACTGCTGAAGAATAATTTGGTACCTATTTATCAAGCTAAATTGTTTTAGTATGGCAAAACAGAAAACTTAATTACAGAGCTCATTTACACATGGATGGCTCTTGCTTGAACAGTTTTTCTAATGTATTATGCACAAACATTATTTTCTTTCTGTTGTTCTTCCACCTTATGTTTTCAGAAAACAAAACAGCTATTTTGGACAGTCCAAGGACAAAAGCATTTTTCCATTCATGCTTAATTTCCTCTACATCCCATTTACATTTTCTCAGGGCACAGATGGTAGTGTGTTTTTGGAACACATTCCATCTTGTGTTTTTGGAAGATTCCCCTATTTAAGATCACAGTGTGCTAAGGCATCTACTAGTTTTTATTGTTCTTCCCCTCCCCCAAAATCGTATTATTGGGGTGGGCTTTGCTAAAAAAAGAAATTAAGATAATCTTCTTAGCACATGCAAATCCAGAGCATACCCAGGACATATTAATAGCCACATGCACAAGTTAAAAATAAAAGGATATAAGCATAATTTCTAAAAATTATTGGGGAACAAAACCTCCAGCGAGCCTTAACCTGTTGACTAATTGCAGTTACTGCATTTAGTGCACAAACGTGCTCACTGCAATTGAATGTGGTGGGTCTTTGTCTGGCTGCCCAAAAGGAAAAAGTCATTGCTCTTTAAGGGATTCCTCTGCAATTGTGTTACATGGCAGTGGGGTGGGAGAAATTACCTGAACAGATCAAGGGAGGAACAGGAAATGACCAGACTGGGTGGGGGGACACTGGCCCTCCAGGTGCCCATGGAAGGAAGATGTTATACAGTTCTGGAGAAGCCCTGTCTGTGTCTCAGCAGTCATGGGCTAGCAACACGCACTCTCCCACGCATAGGATCAGAGGAGGATTTTTTCCACCCAGTGATCTACTGTGGGTGCTGCGCTAGTTGCCTTTTTCCCTTTCCCTCAGATTGGCAGAGGTGGGGTGGGTTATTCCCCCCTCCCCCTCTTTCTCCACAGCAAGTAAGGGACCTGATGGGGTAAGGAAGGAGGTTAGGTCAAGTGGTTGCAACTTTAGTAGTGGCAGGCGTCCAGTGCAGTACTCTTTACAGAGGGGATAGGGTTCTCTAATCAACAGGATTTGAAGGCAATTTAGGGCATCCCCTAAGGAATCTGGGGAAGGGGTTTGGGGCTCCTAACCTTTGGTACAGTGGGGAGATAACCTCCCACTTTTTTCAATCCCTTTAATCCTCATATAAGGGGAGGGTCCCAGCCTGTTCCCCAGGTTGGGGAAAGCTGACCACATCCTAAATAGATGAAAATAATGATGACCAGTTTATTAAGGGGTATTGCCAGATATAGTAAGTGAATAATGTTGTGGGCTAATTAAGCCATCCATGCCTCTTGTCTTTTTTTATGGCCTGGCCAGCACAGAAAGTGTAGAAATGGGGTGTTTATGTCCCTAATCATGACATTTTTATTCACTTGCAGTAGTATGGAGGCATGATAGCCACCACATAGTTAAGGTTGAAAAACCATTCTTTTCTAAAATTTGGTTTAAAGCTTGTTGTCACCTTCGCAAAAATGCCTTGTAGGCTGAAATTTCTTATGCTTAGTCTTATCCCAGTGATTCAATTTTTGGTAAAATTAATAGGTCAGTCCAGCACTTTCCAAATGATAAAATGGTGCCCGGGGGGGAGGGAGGGGAAGACTTACATATTTCTGCTTTTTGCTTCAGTTTACCACTTTTTGTTGTGAAGCATAACCCAAAAACTATTTAGTTTCCAGATATGCCATATGCTTGTTCATCAATGAGGGCAAATACTTTTGACATGTTTGAAGAAATTTGGTTCATAAGTTGGAGATGGGACAGAACTAATTTTGAAGGTCGACTAGCCTTGACAACGTGTGCTTCTTTCTGGGTACATATTCCCACTCTCTGGTTACATAAACAACGCCCAATGTTTGCAGAAGAAGCTAATTAGGTCTTTGGAACAAGAAACACTTAAAATCCCAGGTGCCACTCATACACCAGTGAAGACAGTGCACACTGAAGTTGTGGGAAAAACTTAATAACTAAACCATCACATCACCACTGGGAAAATATCCTGCACTTTCCAGCTCATATCATGCACATGATAGAAACTTTAAGATCTGATTGGAAGAAAAGTGCTAAAAGGGAAATTGAGGAAAAACAAAAATATAATGAGTAGAAGGGAAGCAGAAAATAGTTTAAACGCTTTTCTGCTTTTTTCAAATGCTGGGGCAGGTTCTTCAAGATGTTTGAAACAGCAGTACGTCACAGCACGCTATGGTAGCCTAAATTTTTTAGGAAGTGACTAATGCTTAAGTCTTTCTATTCTGTTGCTGGATGCACAGAGATGTATAAAATCAGACTGCTTTCCCTGCCATTATATATATTATAATAGCAGGGAACAGAGAGCTATTCTGTTGGTAAGCACATTAGTAAAAACTTCACTGTATGAGTTAAGGAGGAAGGTAGGTAAGCAAGAAACAGTTCCAGTTTTTACTTTCCAGGCAAAATAAATTATTGTAGCCTTGTTAAAATTAAATGGTAGAGCTTTTTCATTTGTAGTTATGTATTTTGTGTAAACAGAGTGAGATTAGACAATTTCGTACAGAAATTGATGAAGTTAGCCATTAGGACCTGCAACTTCATCAAATTTGTGTTATTTAATAGCTTCTTGGATTTCATTCAAAGTTATGGCATTCTGAAAAGTGTACAATATATCTTTCTATTAATTTGGGGATTTTTAACTCCTGTAAGAGCTCCTTGGTGTCAGTAGGACTCTGCTTCTCTTCAGGAATATTCAGCTGCTTATAGAAATTCAGGCTAATTTTATTATAAATTGGTAACTAGTTTTACCTAATATCCCGTCCCTGACTGTTGCTATAATGCCTTTGATGTTGAGCTGTATATGCATTGCTAGCTACGTGGTCAAATTAGTTGGTAAGCTTGAAGGATTGCTGTTTCTCATAAGGTATCTTTTTGCTTTTTCAGATAAGAGAAGATCCAGTTCATTTTTCAGTATGGGCTACTTGTTGCAATAGTTTAAGGTGAGAGTATTAATTGTTGATTTCTTTCACTCTATCAACAGTTTCTCTACTTTGTTCTGTTGTTTTTAGGGAATTTCTCTTTATTTGAGAGGTATGGGTTATTGTAATACTAAGCAGGTAAGTGTCATGGTGACTTTTGGGGTGTGGGGAAGCCTCATTAATTAAAAATATTTGAAAGGCATTGTTTTTAAAATTAGGCCTAAAGTCTCTGATTTAAATAAATCAAACATATGCAAATAATGGTTTCAGAAGTGTAGATGAGTTGGTACTCATGTCAGAAGATATTATTTACCTTGATATTGGTTCACTGGCTTTTGAGGGGTATTTGGGACAAGTATAAACATATAGTTCTCATTAGGGTGACCAGATGTTCCTGTACTATAGAGACTGTCTCAATCAGGGCTTTGTCTTATCTAGGTGCCTGTTATCCCCAACCCCTTGTTTTTCACACTTGAGCTCTCACAGACCTCCATTTTAACAGAGAAGTAAGCAATCTCAAGCTAAAATTGAATGACTTTCTTGAGGTATCAATTTGACAAGAGTTGCCTTAAGGCAACACTTTTCCCTACCCCTGCCCCCAATCCTTTCTGCTTTGCTGATTAAAGCCAGTAATTATATATTTGTCAAGCTGAAGCTCTCACCAAAGCTGTGTCATTAGTCTCTTTTCTTTAGGAAATACTGAATTTATTCTACAGCACTAAAACATAGGTCTTCGCAAAATACCTACACAAAGTTACTTGTTAGGTCAAAATTAAAAGGTGCAATGGAGAGAATATATTGTGTTACTGCTTTTAATCAGATAAAAGTGTTATAATGATTGAGAGAATACACTACCAAAGTCCGTCACATTGCTTAATGTATTACTGGAATGCACTCATAAAAATATTGGCGTAAGGGCATTACAAGTACCCATACAAAACAGAAGTAGAACAGAATCACTGTAGAGGCAAGAATGGTGATTTTTCACAACTAAATTGTAAACACGATGGTCGTTTACATATTATAATTAGCGTGATCTTTGCTAACAAAGTTAATGTATGAAAAAATGGATACACTATTGTAAATCACTGGTTTTCCAAAGCAAAGTAATGAACCATCCTACAGCAATTATGAAAAAGGAAATTAAAGTAGAATTCTGATATAAAATGATTCTTCTCCCTCTTGCAGCTTTCACCGAGCAGCATTCTGTGAATGAAATTTTTAAATGCAGCACAAGAGAGATTTTTCAGGATAAGAAAACTTTATTACCTATGGAAATGGGCAGCATTGACTGACTAATGAGTTGATAGTATACATATTAGCACTTTTTGTTTGGCATCTATATATGCTGAAAATATACAGAGGGTATTTTCTGATAAGTAAACTGGAAAAGAGATTTTGCAGTTACTTTGCTCTAAGTTCACACACAATTTGTGCGTCTCTTTTGAACATGCAGCAGAACGGTGTCTTTCTGCGATGTGAAATTTACAAAAGATAACACAGAGATGATGATTCAGAGACAGAAAGCTTTTGGCATGGAAATATTGAGAGGAAAGCCAAAAACTTGGGTGCCTAAAAACCTAGGCACATAAATATATATATGAGCACCTAAATAAATGCCAGAGGGGTAGCCGGGTTAGTCTGTATACAGCAAAAACAACGAGAGAGAGTCCTGTAGCACTTTAAAGACTAATAAATTTAATTCCTGCAGGCATAAGCTGTGACATCTGAGGAAGTGGTTACGACCCACGAAAGCTTATGCCTGCAGAAATTAAATTTGTTAGTCTTTAAAGTGCTACAGGACTCTCATTTTTTTAAATAAATGCCCCGATTCTCAGTGGTGCTGAACACCCATACTTCCCACAAACGTCGGTGGTGGCTGTGTTTATTCAGCACAACTGAAAATTAGAATACTTATTTAGCTACCTACCCAGTGGCCCAATCTTGTTTACATTTACAGCTTTGAGGATCTTTAAAGGAGCCCTACTAATATCAGAGGACTTGTCACACGAATAATTGCTCATGGGCAGAAGTGTTTGCAAGATCAGGGTCTAAATAGAAATTTAGGTGCCTAACTTTCAGCAGCCATGCTTGACAAATTTGGCATTTTTGCATTAGATTGTGAATGCTCTAGATGAGCTATTTAGGTAGTGATGAGGTGTGAAAACATTTGTATTACTACTCTCCAAAGACATACAGTGGCAGCTAAGCTACAGCATGGAGATAGGCTGCACCAATCAGGGCCCCTAATATCAGAATTTACTATAATAAAAAGGAAAGTAAATAATAAGTGAGTTCCCTTATATAAACAGCTTCCATATAGCCAGTTTCAAAATGGCTGATTTGGAGGGGAGATACAGTTGTTGTCAAATGAATATATCTGATGGTATAAGTTGGTAAATCTCTTTCAGGAGTGTGGTTCTGGCAGTGGGAGTCAAAGCTTTCCTTTTTCCCCTGAGTACTCTTCCTGGCATGTTGCCCTGTTCTCTTATAAATGATCTCATTACAAGAATGATAACCAGATTTCTCAGCAGAATTGTTCTCATAATGATACCATAGTCTGTACTTACCCAGGGTCATCAGGCTTTCCTTTACATTACAGCATTCGTTATTCTTTTCTTCTGAACTTCAGCTGAATGTGCTATTCTACTATATTAGATTTTTATTTAAAAACAAGAGCTATTGCAAATCAGTGATAGGTCGCTTCCAATTTTCTGAGCCCTGCTTTGAGTCCACCTATCTTAAAACTCCAGCTTTGCCATCAGCTCTCAGAAATGTTATTTACAATGCTATTAAGAGCTCCCAGGGTTGGAACCAGAATTTCTGAAGGTAGGATTTAGTTGGCTTTCTAAAGATAGCCTAGCAAACCAGAGTTTTGTCCACCTTATCACACCTTGCTGGAGCCCACATCTACAGAAGCTCTGCCCCCTCCCTTCAGGAGGCTGAGGGCTAGCTCCTTTCTGAACTGTGCCTTTACTGCTTCCAACCCAAGTTCAGCAAAGCAATGAAGCACATACTTAACTCCCACTGAAATCAATAGGATTTCAACATGTTGTTAAGTGCTGTGCTGAACTGGTATCAAAGCTGTCAGTCAGACTCTACTCCTACTGTGCATCTCTCCTCTCTTTTGTGTTGGCTCTCAGAAGAGATTTTGGCCCTAACCTAATAGTGCTTTGGTGGCACTACTCTGCCCACCAAACGTTTCACTTTTAGAATGCAAGCATCTCCCCTGTGAACAAGTGAACACAAATAGATCTTTGGGGGGCTTTACTGCTAGTATGATATGCAAACCCACCCAAGTTAGGTGCCGCTAGAAAACCATTAAAGTTTGATAGTGAAGTACAGTCTGTGAGAGTAACTGGCTAATACCCTTACAGTCAGCATGCAATATCAGTGCCTCCTAGCCGAATGATTGTACCTGGCCCAGAAAGGAAAGTAAGAGGCTAAGTGACTACTGAGATCTCTCAAAGTCTCAGTAATCATTCTCAGTTATGTATTGGAAGGGGGCTTGTAGAAGGGATGTGACTTCCTGACTTTTCCTGGGATTGGCTCATCTCATCTTATTACAATACTGTACTGTGAAAATTAAATTTTAAACAAATATTCACATATATACAGTCACATCCCTTTGCTGCTGAAATGGGAAATGAGTGATTCCCTAATGAGATGTTTAAAAACAATTACATCCATGCATTGTTTAAAAAATATTACTCCTGGGAGAACTGTGCAACACTGCACATGTGCAGAATTCATGCCCTAGGCAGATTTTTTTTCCCCCTTGCAGAATAATGCATTCTGCAGGGGAGGCATTGCAATTACACCTTTCACCCACCAGGGGCTGCTGTGGTGCCAGAAGACAGGGCAGTCAGCTCACGGCTGGAGCAGCCAGCCGTGGAGAGGGCCAGGTGAGGAGGCATGGGATATTGGGGAGGTGGGAGAGGATGGGAGGACAGAGCAGGGCACCTGGGGCTGCTGCGGGGGCCATGTAGATTGGAGTTCAGAGGGATTAGGTGTGGGGGACAGGCAGGGACGGGGGTACAAGAGATAGAGCAGTGAAAGCATTGAGGTAAGGGCTGAATGGGAGTGTGGGTGTAGGGCCACATAGGGACATGGGAATGGCTGAGTGGGGGTGCAGGGTCACGTGGAGATAAGGGCAGATGTGCTTGACTGAATGGGAGAGGCTAGGGGTCTGCTGGGGTGTGCATAGGAGAGGCTCCCCGACAATCCTCCCTCCCCCCCCTCCCCAAAAACCAAAACAACTGTTCCATACTTCTGCCACCCACATCCAACAACTCTCCAGGTTCACTCCCAGGCTCCTGCCTACCCATCATTTCCTTCTCCCTCAGCTCCTCCATTACCCCTGACTCCCTAAAGCCTTTTCACTGCTTCTGAGGGATGTGGGAAATACATTCTGTATTGTCGTTTTAAAGAGTTATTACTCACATTTCTGTATTAATATGCCTAGTAAGAAATCTATATAAAAAAACACTTCCTGATATTGTCTGTATTCTTGCTGACAGGTATTTTGAAATAAGATTTGCAGAATTTTAAAATTAAAGATTAAAGAAAGATTTTTTTGGCGCAGACATTTTAGGTGCAAAATTTCCCCAGGAGCAAGATGTGTGGCCAAGTAGCTCATCATGTGGCCTAAAATATCTGTGGAAATATGTATTGTCACTTATTCTGAGAAAAGACTTCAACTCTGCATTTCCTCCACACCTTCCCTTCCCTCCACATCAGTTGCAAGATTTGGGCCTTCAACCAAGTTCCCAAAGTGTTGCCTGAACTTTTGGCCTGATACTCAAATGGTTAGTCTCTAATACTACTGCTATAACTGGACCAAGCCATTTCATCTCTCAGAGCTCTGGGGTGGTGGTATTGAAGATAAATTACCATTTTTAAGATCCTAGTATTGTAGTTCTTAAGAGAAGCAGGAGCCTAATGTTTAAAATACTGTGAATGCTGTATTAGTATTGATGTGAAAAGGCGTGGTTACGTGATAGTAGGAGTGAACATCCTTTGCACAGTAATCTCAAACCAGAAAACAGTTGAACTAATTGTCCCTCAAAGTGACATAATGGGCTTGAACAAGGACAGGAATGAGTAGATGAACATACAAGAGAGAGTATATAGACTGGAGGACTGAACACTGCACTGGGAGCCAGGAAGTTCTAAATTCTAATTCCAGCTTTGCCACCAGTTAAGTTGTTAAGTCTTTGGGCAATTTTTTTCACTTCTTGCAGTTAAGCTCCTCGTTTATTTAAAAAAAAGGGGGGGGGGAGAAATGGGGAATATTACTAATTTACCTATCTCACAAAGAAGGATTAATTAGATAATTTGTGAACAGTTCTTCGAACATGTAAGACACTAAGTACCTCAATCTCAGGTTGATTTATACTGTCTTGGTACTATTAAGGGCCCATTATGAGTGTAAAATGGCATTACTGTAAATAAGAATCTGGCCCTAAATATGCTCAGTATTATTATTTGAGAGAGATGAAATGAGCATTAATTAAATGAACACAACCACTCCTGTTGTTGGTATCAGCACAGCAGATCAGGTATCAGAAATACAGGTCTCAGACTTCAACAGTTGGTTTAAATTACATATTGCTAATAGAAAAGCTATTATTTAAATAAGACATGCACACTGTCCATTACACACAGATTCCCTTACAATTATTTATTTAATGTTTAAAAAAATAAACCACCTTTATAAAAAAGGCAGCAGCACATTCCTGTGTATAGGTATATCAGGCTACATATATATATATGGATACCCTGTGTTGCGCCACTCTGCTAAGCTTCAGCACATCCAAGGTGTATGTATATTGAGACAGGTTTATGTACATCCTATTGTGTGTTGTTGCTTACCTAAGGCCTAATGCTGCATGGCTTTGTTGTTTCTGTTAATTATATTTTTCTCTTCTAGAAAAGTAAGTTTACTCATTCTGTATCGTGCCAAACCACATAATCCAAAAAGGGCTATTGTGGCTCCAGTTGGAAAGACCAAACTTGGTGTCAGCCATCACTGGGAAAGTTTGATAGTCTTTATTATTTTAACTGGCCAAATGCCCTTTCATCCTACATTAACAGCCTCCCTATGGTGCTTGTAAACTTCACATTATTTTCACTTTTATGCTAAATTTCTCCAGATGAAAGATATATTTCAAAAGAAAAAAATAGCATGTTTTGTTAATTCCACTTTTCAGAAACAAAGCCTGTGAAAATTATAACCTGTGTCTGCTGGCTGCAGTTGTGTTCAGTCTTGCCAGCTGTTCTTATTGGCAAAAGGAAACATAATATTTTGGTATTTTTAATTTGTCCATTCCAGAGGAGAGTTTTGCTTGTGTCATCATTTAAACCATACATCAATCTGGCAAAATAGCACTCTACTGCAGACTGTTTTGGACAGGAGTACTGTGATGTTGCAATAAAGCAGTTTTAGAATATTAAATCCAATTTAAATTGCTTTCCTTAGTGTGGTTTACTCCAGGTGCTGTGCATGGCTGAAAAAGTGTTTTGTATTTGTTCTAATGAAAATCCCAGGGTAGATGTGAAAGAGACATGCATGTCTTAGGGCCTGATCCTGCCTTCATTGGGAGTTGAGGGTGCTCATCAGCTGTTAGGATTGAGCCTTTAGTAACATGCCTTTTGTTGTGATCTGGAATGACAGTCAGTGTCTGTAACGCCACCTGAGGTGACTGGCAAATAGCAATTCTTACTGTCCAGGCCCTTAGAGAAAAACAGGTATGGTGGTGTGGCTTGCAGATAGGATTTGGGCAGAAAACCTAGAGTTTGAGAAACTGTCAAGCCATTATTTAACAAAACCACACAGAAAATAAAGACCATTTAAGTGTATTTATTCTTAAGGCAAGAGGACAGGATTTACAATATACAGAAGACCTTCTGTTGCCTGATTTGTTGAGTGGTTATTGATTATATTGTGTTTGTTGATTATTTAGAATCGCCTAGTGATAAAGTAATTAGACCTTGGAGCTTCCACAGGACCTCGCCCCAGAATCAAGCACAACAAAATTAAGATTGTCTGTTTGGGAATCCTGATGTTCATGGTGGTGACTCTTGCACTGAGGACAAAGCAGAATTCTTAATCATTGTATTCACACTGGCACATCTGTGTTTTTACTAGCAATCCAAAAGAGAATGTAGCTACAGTGTAATGTTAGTTTGACAGCCTGTGTCATCCCATGCACAAAAGCAGAGACTTAAGAGGTGGAAAGACAGGTGATAGTTCATGAGGGTCCTAGGCTGTGTCTGGCATGTCAATCAAGTCCAATAGTCAAGGTCTACTGTTCACATGTCAATTGGTTACTCTGCCATTCTTGCGGATAGATATCTGCTGAAGTTTCTGTCCCAAATTACTCAAAGCTGGCATCAACTGACTCCCTGTTGATATTTTATGCAAGATCTCAGCAACATCACATACTGCAAAACAAAATATTTTATGCCCACATGTGACTTAAGAGTGTCTGCTGCACAAGCTCCTTATGGTAAGGCTCAAATGCCCTATCCTATCTACTTAAGCTAATGTTTTACAGGTTTAGGCCTGTAAATTACTTACATTACTATAGGTATATTATCTTCAAGTTAACCTAAAACTCAGGGATCTATGTGTCTAATAAGCAAAATAAAGGAGTCTGGAGACAACCTCTATTTCTCCAGGCAGATTAAATTACTGGGAACAGCTCATCCAATATGTGGCCATGGAATCATCCTATTTTCTGGGGGTGGGAAAATTCTCAAGGTAAGTCTCTCATTGCAAGCCTTTATTTTTATTGCAGTAAAAGTATTCTGAGATAATTAAACTTAAGTGTTTCTCCATTTCAAGGAACCTAAAGCATAGTCGATTACTGTTAGGCATATGTATTCCACAGCTTGAGTAAGAATATTACTGCAAGTCAAAATATTTAGCCTTTTGTGTGCATGTGATTCACTGGCTAGCATACCCCCTGTGGGCTAGGTGAGGAATACTGGCTTCCTCCTTCTTTGGGGCCTCCCACTGACAGCCATTCTGGCCCTGTGGTGGTCTGCTTCTTCCTGAGACTTGGCCTTCTGACCACATCAGTTTAGTCCTATCCCTTCCTATAAACCCAAGTCCAACATGCCACTGGTTGGAAACATCATGCGGGAGGTTTGGCCCAAGTTCAGGCTTTTGGGCCTGCCAGGCCCTTGACTCTGGAGTTTTTATGCCTGTCCTTGATGAGCAGGTAGGGGAATCCAGGCCTGCCCTGTAGTCTGGCTTCCAGTCCAAGGACCCTAGATGAAGCAGACAAGGCCTGTTCAGACGCTCTGCTGCATCCCGCTGTGACCTGCAACTTGGTCTTTCTCACAGTCCCATTCCTTGGCTGACTCTTCTGGAGGACTCATAATGAGAATCCAAACTAACTAAGGAACCAAAAGAAACTAAAAGGTTCTGCACCATGCCTGTCTGCCCCATGGAGGCTCTGACACTTAGTCTCCAGCCCCAGATGATCCTTCCTTGTGGGCAGCCTCAAAGTGAGTCTCTATTTAGGCTCTGGCCCCAGCCAGGCTCCCTTGACCATCAGCCTTTGCAGAGCTGGGCTCTGCAGATGTGGCAGGACAAGGCTGATTGCAGCTACAGACTCACTGTAATCCCTTCAGGTCCAGAGTGAGGTTGCTACATCCTACCACACTTTTCAGGTGAGATCTGCACTAACATTTTAAGAAAAAGACTGAGTCTGCATGTTTTTTTTAAAGTTCCTTGCAGCTTTTAAGGATTGTGCCTTAGGCTTTAAAAAAATAAAACAGAAAGTTTGACTGAAATAATTTTATATTCCAAGCTACTGCTTTCCCAGTGGTACTGTATGGCTTCTTTCATCAAGACAAGAACTGGAGAAGAAGAAATTCGCCTTCTCCATCAAATGTAGTTTTTGCACCCTTTTCGTAACATGCTAAGTGTTCTCAGGAATCCCAACCATTAAGCTTGAGTGTTGGTGGCCGTTCTTAGATTATCAATTAGTGGTTATTACTATTCATATGTATTCCAGTAGGCTTTTATACCCTGACAATATCAGCCTCTGCAGTCCACTAAAGCAGCCCACGTAGCACAGAACCACTGTAGTTGCTCCTGTGTCATCCCCCTCACAGCCCAAAGATTGGCAGGATGCAAATCCACTTTTCCACACATGCTGTGCCAAGTTTTAAATTTAGCACATTGTTTTCCACTGCAGCATTTTTTGCCCTCTCTCAATCACACGAAAACCTTTTCTACTCCTTCAGGTTGTGAGTCATCCTCATGCTGATGAGACTACTATGGTGGAATGCTGCTAGGTTCCACGAAACATTTCAGTGCTGGGAATGTAGGTAAGTCCATAGAATAATTCTTCAGAACACTAGAAATCCCCTTTTTAAAGAGGCAAATACATTTTGGTAGTTTTGGTGCAAGTCAGTGCCAATGAGTTCAGCTCACCAGCAGCTGTATAGTCCGCATGCATCATCTGAGAACCCTCCCCACCCCTTTATATATCTGTTTTATTCTTTGTATTACAATGGCACCTAGCACCTCCTCCCAAGATTGATGGCCCCAATATAGTAGGCCCTGTAAAAGACAGTCCCTATCCATGAAAAGGTTGGTGGGTAGTAAGCTAGGCAAATGCCACTATGATATCCATCCAACTCAGTGCTGTGTTTGAAGGAAAGGGTTATTTACCCCACTTAAGTTAATCTGATGCAAGGAGCAGTGAATCTTATTATTTTTCTGAGCTGTCCAGGAGAGGGCTGGACACTGCAGGGCACACGGTTTTGGGGAAATGTGGGACTGGGAGTATGTTAGGGGTACCTTGCTGATTGTAACCGAGGTTAGTAGAAGCCAGAGGGGGGCTGCAGACAGGTTGCTGGGGTAAGAGCTGCTGAAGCAGGGCTGTTTAGCACTCAGTCACTCAGGGAGTGACCTACAGGCTTGTAGGCTGGTCGAGAGCATCCCAGGCTGGGAGTTACAACAGCAAAGCATCATACCATGCAAAGGAATACAGGGAAGATGATGACAACCTCTTACTGGTCTGGATTGCACCCCATACCCTGTGAGAGACCCAGCCTTCACCCTGATATGACTATCCAGGACATACGTGGTATCCAGTGCCTGGGGATGCCTATGTGAGACACTCTGAATCCATATGTGAATCAACCATCCCTCTCCTCTTTCCTTACACCAGTTGGCTCCACTAGAGTACACAGAAGAAGAAATCAAGCTGGATCTACCTGTGCCTATGGTTCCAATGGGCATGTCTTCCTCCTCACCTAATGAGACAATTGCCCCATCCCTGCCTGATGAGCTTTAGATCCCACTCAAGGAGGTCCATGGTACACAGCATCAGCTCCTGGACATCTTTCAGTCTTCTGGCCCCAGCCACGTGGCCCTCCCAGTAAACGAGGTCATTATCAAATTAGCCAGGACGAGAATGGCATATTCCTGCTACCCGTGCCTTCCTCCAAGAGGACTGAGAGATGATATTTTGTATCAGATAAAAAGCAGTGTGTGTTTACTTACCCTGCAACCAATTCCCTAGTAGTGCAAGGAGTCATAGAGAGATCCATGCTACAGCAAGAAAACCCTAAGGAAACCTCTGCAGGCACTAAATACCTTCCTCACTAGAACGTGGAGGCATTTTCATCCACCAGCTTTCAGTGTAGGATTGCTAACTAACAGGTCTGTTAGCAAAATATACGATTTCACAAACTATTCCAAATTTCTGGAGTCCAAAGAAAAACTCCCTGAGGAGGATGGCCCAATTCCAAGCCTTCATTGATGGAAAAAAAACTGGTACCCCTGACCTCCCTTTAAGCTGCAATGAATGTGGTGGATAACATGGCTAGAACTATGGCAATGGCAATAGTTATATGGTGTGAATCTTGGCTTCACTCTTCGGTGTTCCTCAGGGAGGTCCAGAGTACCAGGATTTACCCTTTGATGAGTCCAATCTCTTCAGTGAGAAGACTGATGAGTTGTTATACTCGCTAAAGGACTCCAGGACAATTCTTCCCCGAGCGCTTCCAAAGAGCACACATCACAAACAGGTGTGTAAATCAAGACCTTTTCCTCAACCATTCTACCACCAGCACCAACCACTGCACAAACGCCAGAGGATACAAAGACCTAGGTTTGCAGCTTCCTCAACTGCAACTGCTCAGCCCTACTCACCAACCAGCCTTTGACAGGATGCTCAAGAACCATGTACCCTCCTTGATGCCATTTCCTACTGTCCCCCAAACCTTCTGGGGCCACTTTGCCCTTTTTGCCCAAAACTAGAGAGCAGTAACAACACACAGTGACTACTAGATACCAACCATTCTGGTTACATCAAGTTTCTCACAGCCCCTCTTCAGGGACCACTCTTCTGAGGAAATCTTCCATTTTGCATAGGGCTAGCGAGAGTGTGCCACTGCAACTTCAAGGGAAAGGTTCTATTCCCCATATGTCCTAGGGAAAAGATGGAAATCCATTCTTAATCTTTGTCATCGAATATATTTATTTGCAATTCAAAATTCCACTTGGTTACAATCACCTTCTGGGGTGCAATTCTGATGAGTGCGGCATTGTCAGCACCTGCCCTACAACCTTGGGTGCCTCACACTGCTTTGATGTTGTAGCCCACAAGCTGGGCCACTCTCAAACAACCTACCAGCATGCAGGTCACACACTGATTGTCTGTGTATAGCTACAGCCCTTGTCTAGCAATTTGGACCCCAGCAGCTTTTCTGCAACACACAAGCCACACTATGGCTTCCGCTAGCCTTGGTTACTACCTTCAGGGTAACCCCAACACCCTCCCAATCCTGAATTTCCCCCAAAACAGGTTCTGCACTGGCCAGGCTTCCCCTGGGAAGTTCAGTCGTTATAGATCCATTGCCCCTGTAAAGGGT
The DNA here is from genome assembly GCA_007922155.1 of Mesoclemmys tuberculata. Classification (NCBI taxonomy): domain Eukaryota; kingdom Metazoa; phylum Chordata; order Testudines; family Chelidae; genus Mesoclemmys; species Mesoclemmys tuberculata. The sequence goes on along the minus strand of ML675601.1, from coordinate 34,117,006 downwards.
CAAGATGCAATAGTTTGCTACTTATTAAGTGGAATTACCCAAACAGTTCAGTTTAAACACAACACTGGATTAGTTTTGATTAAAAAAATAAAACAAGTTTAACTACAGAGTGGTAGATTTTAAGTGAGTACAAGTACAAAGTAGCATAGTCAGAAATGGCAAAAGATAAAATGTTTTCTAGTTGCTAAGGCTTAAACTAGACTTGGTTCAAGGGAAATTCCTTACATATTCCCAGCAACATTGCTAACCAAATTTACATGTCAGGATCCCTTCCAAAATCAAAAGGCTGGCTCTTTGGTCGGCTTAGGTGAAAGAGAGAACTTCAAGTATTTTTGTGTCTCACTTTTATAGTCCAGTCACCCTTTGAAATGCATCTTCCTGAGGGTTACCCCTAGATAAAATGTCTTCCAGCTGCGAGGATGGAGACAGAGTCTCATGGCAAAACAGGCTCCTTATTGTTGCTTCCTAAAATGCAGATTGATCTGTTCCTGCCCCACTTTATTGCCAAAGAAAGGCCACTTAACCAGTGAGTGTCAGTCAGCTGATGACCCCTGTTTAGAGGCATCAGCTTGTCCTTTGTCTTTGAGAAACTGGTTTACTCCCCTCTGATAGTGTCTTGAAGACCGTTTACTATTTATGTGTAACTTGAGGTGCAAACACATTTCTTCGTTTAGGATAGACCTGTTTAACAACTTCTGCCTAGTCAGGGCTATGTGGGTTTGAACGCATGCTATCATCATCATACAGGGGGAATTCGCAACTTGACATATAATGTTGCTACATACATTTCACCATAATATTATTGAGCCAGTGACTAAGTTTTGAAATGATACCTCACAAGGCATATTTTGGATAAAGATGATTACAGTGGGGTGTAGGTTGTATATACAGGGATGCATTTGGTCACTGTGATACTGGCTTCAATTAATCCATTCCCTGGAGGGGGGTATAGATGGTTTGTGGCTCTCTATTTGAAAGATGCATATTTTCATGTTGTCATTCACCCATCTTGCAAAGGTTCTTCAGATTTCTCTTAGGAGAAGAGCACTACCGGTTCAAAGTACTTCCATTCAGGCTGGCCACAGCACCCATAAAGGTTAGATTGTATTGGCAGCCCTCTCCTGGCATACTTGGGTATCTGTGTAAACAGAGAAAAGTCTACTCTGACTGTCATAAAAACAATGATTTTATAGGCACAACCCTCAATGCAGCCTCAGCAAAGGCCTACCTCCCTATGGAGGGATTCTGGGTCATGAAGATTGATTGATAGGACAAGTCATCATTAGGCCTTGAACCACAGTCAAGGTCAGTCTTTTCCTATTAGGCCATATGGCCTCACTAGCTTTGTAAAACCATTTGCCAGATTTCACCACCATTGCCTACAGGCCTGGCTCTGGTTTGTGTTCTTACTAGACAAAGACAACATAAAATACCAAGTTAACAATCCCCACCAAGATCATGGCTTCTCTTTCTCACTAGATGTACCTGGAATGTGTGTGCAGGAGTCCCTTTCCTTTCAGCCACACCCGATGCAACCATAACCATGGACGCATCCATCATAGGATGGGGAACACACCTGGGCAGTCATGCTAAGCAAGGCACAGGGACTCTTTGGGAGCCGAGGATGATTATTCATCTCCTAGAACTAAGGACAATCTGCTTAGCCTGCAGTGCATTCCTCCTGGTTATATACGGTTCCGTCACACATCCAGTCGATGACAGAGAACATGATGATTGTCTTCTATATAAACAAACAAGGCAGAGCACACTCTTCTCCTCTGTAGAGAGGCAGTCAGTTTATGTAACTGGTACGTCAGGAACCACATCACTCTCAGCAATACACCTACCCGGTGCACAGAACCGTTCGGCAGACAAGCTCAGACAGCACTTCTCCACACACTACAAGCAAGGTTTCTCTTCTGAATGACTCTTCGCTCCATTGGGAACACCATCCTGGAACCAGCCGATGTCGTCAGCCCAGCCTCTCTTCGGCTCACAGAACATTATTTGGATGGGCCTCAGGTCCAGATTGTTCATGTTTAGAAGCTGTTCTAACTGTTCTCAAATACAGCAGAAGGGACTCCCCAGAGAATACTGTCTAGTTAAATGGAAGCATTTCTCTACCTGGATGCAACAGAACCAGTTATCCCCAGAAACAGTAGGTGTTCCAGATAATTAACTACCTCCTCACCCCTCAATACTTTGGGGCTTTCCACTAGCTCACTGGGGATCTACCTAGCAGCAGTCAGTGCCATCTGTCCTCTGGTAGAAAGCTATTCTATTTTCATTCACCCAACAAAAATCAGATTCCTGATGGTAAAAACAGCACCGCAATGGGACATTAATCTTGTACTCTCTGTACTCACCAGACTACTCTTTGAAGTGTTGACCACCTAAGAATGGCCATACTGGGTCACACCACTAATCCATCTAGCCCAGTGTTCTGTCTTCTGACCATGGCTGGTACTAGATGCTTCAGAGGGAATGAATGGACCAGAGCAATTTTCAGGAGTCATCCAGTCCCAGCTTCTGACAGTCAGAGATTTAGGAACACCCAGATGTCTCTGACCATCTTGACTAATAGTCATTGATGGATCTATGCTCTATGAATTTATCTAATTTTTTTTAACCCCAGTATATTTTTGGCCTTCACAACAGCTCTTGGGAACAAGTTTCCCAGGGTGACTGTGTGTTGTGTGAAGTAGTACCTGCTAATGCTTGTTTTAAAACTGCCACCTCTTAAAATTCATTGGGGGACTCTGGTTCTTGTATTACGTGAAGGGATAAATAACAATAACACTTCCTTATTCATTTCCTTCACAGCATTCGTGATTTTATAGTCTTATCATATCCCCGCCCTACTTATCTCTTTTCTAAGCTGAAATGTCCGAGTCTTTTTAATCTCTTTTCATAGGAAAGTTGTTCCATACTTCTAATCATTTTGTTGCCCTTTTCTGAACTTTTTTTCATGTATTCAGTGTCTCACCTGTATATGAAAGACTTCTTCCTAGTCACCATCATATAAGCCAGAAGAGAACTGGGAGCACTCATGGCTGATCTGCCTGACTCCACACTTCATAAGAAGGTTCCCCTTCACCTCCACCTGAAATTTCCGAGTTTCACATGAACCTATTCTCTTACCTTTATTCTTTCCAAAACATGCCTCCAATGAGAAGAGGAGACTTCATTCTCTTGTCATCGGATGGGCTTTCATGTTCTATCTGGAAAGAATGAAATCAATTAGGAGACGGTTTAGATCAGGGGTTCTCAAACAGGAGGTTATGAAGTTGTTATGTGGGGGTTGTGAGCCAACCACCTTTGAAGGCAGCATTGCCACCAGCAACACTGCAGAAGTAAGGGTGGGGCAATGGGGTGCTAAGTCTGCTATAAAAAGTAATACTGGGGGCTGCAAAGAAACTTAGTCAATATCAAACAGTAACTATTTAAAACAAATTTCTGCTTATAACAATTCGATAAAAATGTGTTTTAGTTTTAATTTAAAAGCAGTGAGAAAAGGTAAATTCATTTAAAACAATATATTCATTTAGCATTTAAATTAGTATTAAATATAAAAAAAATATATTTTTAATTTACAAGGGTGGGGGTTGCACTCAAAGGCTTGCTGTGTGAAAGGGGTCGCCAATAAAAAAAAGTTTGATAACCACTGGCCTAGACTATTTGTTCCTATAGTAGAATGATCACAGGATCAAGCTGAGCAACTGAGAGAATGTCCAGCTGTATCATTCTTCATTATTAGTTGGGGTGTATTGCTCCCCTGGAGGGGTGAGGGTCCATTCCACATACACCTTCTCTGTTGACACTAACAACACATTATCATCATAAAAAACAATGTTATCTAGTGCTGCAAACAAAAGTCTATTGATCTAACAGGGAATTCTCTCCATTCTTACAGAAAATGTTGTCAGTTGATAAATTTCTATGTTAATCTATATAGCTTTATGCATTTGAAACCAGCTTTAGTAGACAGAAAAAGACAAGTCAAAGTAAATATCTCACAAACTTGGCTTAAATTGCTAGATTTGAATAAAATCAATTTAATTAAATTTAAATGTATATGTATATATGCAATCAGTTCTAATTACTCAATGTTTTCATATTTTATCATTCACTGTATCTTCTCTGTAGATATCATGAAATTTAGAAACAATTTTTGATTTATGAGGGAAAAATACTTTTGAAAAAGATTTATAGTGTCCATGTGTTAGCTATATATTGTAACACTATTTGCATATTGATTAATCTAGCCCTCTTCCTACGTTGCATGCTGTGCAAATATAAAGATGTTATATTTTCAATTCTACTTTTGACCTTTTAAGGTAATTTGACCATGCAGATATTAAATACTTTTATAAGCAGGGACACGACGGTCATATTTTCAAAACCAGGCCTTTTAGCTGTGCCTGCAAAATATGCAAGCATTTACATGCGTATGTAATTGTTTGCTTGTATCCCTGTAAACATAAGGCCTGATTTTATTCTAATTTAAGTCAGTGGCAAAATTTCTATTGAATTCAATGGTGCAGGATCAAATGCCTAATTTTGAAATTTAGCCCAAGATGTTTGAGGGCTAATGCATTTGTTTGTGACATAGTAATAATGACATGATTTTAACTGATGGTAATAATTTCACCTACAGTCATCACAGACACTCTTCATTGCTATCGTAATAGACATTGCCAAAACTGTTCTCAGTGAAATACAAGTTACAGGTTTGTTTTTATAAATTTGATGGCTTCTTTCTTAAATCAAACCACATTGTGTGAGTGTACAGCATGTATTTCTTACATATAGATTTTTTCTAGTATTAATGATCTGAATACCTGATAAGTGAGGAAATAGGGGGTAGCTGGACATGTGCTGCAACCTCTCCCAGAGCGACAGTGTCTGGTTTCCCTGTGAGAAATTCTGCTTAGTCATTTAGATGACTCCTGTTAGTTACATATTAGACTCATAGACTCATAGACTCATAGGTCAGAAGGGAC
>ML675601.1:34040871-34111603 GCA_007922155.1 Mesoclemmys tuberculata | reverse complement strand
TTATTCCCTTTCTTAAAAATAGGAACTACGTTAGCAATTCTCCAATCTAGCTCAAAATCTTAAAATGATGTTAATATACAATTCGATTTTTCTTCTAAAATATCTGCGCAGTAAGACGACAAGGCCTTCTGGGTGCATAGAACTTTATGGATTAGCAGACAGAAAGACGGGTACGGTATTATGGGTTCATGATACCAATGCCACAGTCAATGTTAGAGTTCTGTTTTGTACTTAAAACTGGAGATCACTCACTCTGTATGACTTACGAAGATTTCCAAGTAAATATTGAATTAATTAATTTCTGAATGAATTTAGTTTAAAGCTAGCCTTAAAGCTCCTATTATGATCTTTTTGGGTGCCTCTAGATTAAAAACCATAAAATGAGACGGTCCAAAATCTGCATATAGTGAGAGTTTGGGGCAATGTAATCGTTTCTAATTAAATAACAAAAACAAGGGAAAAAAGCTTGCTTGCCCTCATGGAAATGCCACAAATTAAGTGATGGAGCATTTGATTTATGTCAACTTCCTCCGTTCTTAGATACAGTATGCAAAACAATTTAGGACTGGAATATAAAAAATGGTTACTAACCTTTTGGAATTGTTCTTCAAGATGTTGCACATGTCCATTCCATGCTAGGTGTGTGCGTGCTGCGTGTACCACTGCTGGAGATTTTTCCATCAGTTGGATCTGTTGGGCCAACTCTAGTGCCTTATGGAGCCATGCACCTGTATGTTGGTATAAGGGGCACCACTGAACCTGCATCCTCTCAGTTCCTTCTGGATGGATAAATCCAACAGAAGGGTAAGGAATGTAGGTCATGGAATGGACATGAGCAACACATCTCAAAGAACCATTATGAAAGGTTAGTAATCATTTTTATTTTTTTCAAGTGCTTGCTCATGTCCATTTCGTGCTTGGTGTACAAGCAGTACCCCAGGAAGTGGGCTTGGAGTTCACAGATGTGTTGATTACAACACTACTCTTTTGAAACTGGCGTCATCCTGAACCTGTTGGATGATAGCATAGTGGGATGCAAAGGTATTTACTGATGACCAGGTCGTGGCTCTGCAGATATCCTGGATTGGGACCTGCTCAAAGAATGCAGATGACGATGCCTGGCTCTTGGGGAGTGAGCAGTTAAAATGGCCGGAGGTGGAACATTTGCCTGCTTGTAGCAAGCTCCAATATAGGCGGTTATCCAGGACGAGATCCTCTGGGTTGACAAAGGTAGTCCTCTCATCCTTTCCACTACTGCTACGAAGAGTTGTGGGCATTTGCGGAAGGGTTTAGTTTTCTCAATGTAAAAGGCAAAGGGCATGCCTGACATCCAATGAGTGAAGCTGTCATTCCTCTCAGTTTTTGTGTGGCTTTGGGAAGAAGACTGGCAGGAAAACGACCTGGTTGTTATGGAATTGTGACACCATCTTTGACAGGAAGGTTGAATGCAGGCGAACCTTGTCCTTGAAGAACACGGTGTAGGTTGATTCTGATGTAAGGGACTTGATCTCAGAAACCCTTTCCGCTGAGGTGATCACCACCAGAAAGGTGACCTTCCAAGGCAGAAATAGCAAGGAGCACGATGCTAATGGCTCAAAGAGGGTGGTGGTAGGGGGGATGAGCTTTGACAGGACCTGGTTTAGAAGTCCCATGGTGGGCTCAGCTCACAAACCTGAGGAGAGCACCTTTCCAGACCTTTGAGAAAGCAAACCATCATCTCGTGGGAGAACACTGACTTACCATTCAATGGAGGATGGAAGGCTGTGATGACTGCTAAATAGATGAGATCTGCCAGCACATTCTGGACTCCCGGGGATGTGCCGCCTCAAGATCAATGGAGTGCTTCGTGCAGAAGTCCCACAGATGGATGGCCAGCTGACACAGGGCTGAAGATTGAGCCATTCCCTGCATGTTGATGTAAAACATGATCTCAGAAGTGTCTGTCAGGACTTGCACCACCTTTCCTGAGATCTGGGGAAGGAACACTTGGCATGCTAAGCATACTGCCCTGAGTTCCTAACGTTTATGTGCAGGAAGAGTTCTTTGGAACAAAGGCCCTGAGTCTTGAGATGGGCTCCCCACCCTAAGTTGAGGGGTAACAAAAGGCATCCCAATCATTACCAAATTTGGATCTTTCCACCAGTCCATGGATGTGACGATCAGAGGAGGGACTGTGAGCACTGAGTCCAAGTGGTGTCTGCTTGGGGAGTAAACTGACTCTAGTTCACATCTGGAGGGGCTTGAGATGCAGCCTTGTCTGCTGCACCACGTAAGTCCATGCTGCCATGTGCCCCAGTAGTCTGAGGCAGACCCGAGTTGGGGGTAGACCATGGTCTCGGATATCAGGTCCGACATGGTCTAGGATCAGGCCTCTGGGAAGAAGAACCTGGCTTGGATCAAGTTGAACCCTGCCCCAATGCATTCTATTCTCTGAGACAAAAGTTGACTTTCTCTCATTTATCAGCAGGCCCAGTGCTCAGAAGGCAGCTTGGACTGTGCTGATGCTGTTCTGTACTTGAGCCTGCGACCAACCTTTGATCAGCCAGTGGTCAAGGTAAGGGTAGACTCGCACACTTCTCCACCTGAGGATGGTTGCTACAACTGCCATACACTTTGTGAAAATCCAGGCGGCTCCTGATAGGCCAGAAGGAGAGAGCAGTGAATTGGTAAATCTGAGAAATCTTCTGTGGTCACAGAAGACAGAAATGTGAAAATAAACATCCGTTAAGTCGAGAGCAGCATACCAGTCTTCTGGACCCAGGGAGGGAATGATGGAGGCCAGAGAGACCATGTGGAACCTCAGATTTTTTAGATATCTGTGGAGGCGATGCAGGTCCAAAATAGGTTGGAGGCCCCCCCTTGGCCTCAGGGATTAGGAAATACCAGGAGTAAAACCCCTTCTCTCCCAAATCTTGAGGGACTTCCTCCACTGTCTTCATGCATAGGAGAGATTGTTCCTCCTTGATGAGGAATTGCTTGTGAGAAGAGTCCCTTAAGAGGAATGGGGGGTGGGTAGGAGGGAGGAGTGGATAAAAACTGAAGGGTGTATATGATTGTCACTTCTCAGGACCAAAAGGGTCCAAAAACAAAAGGGGGGCAGATCTGAAGGAGTGTCTAGTACAGAGTCCTAGGGTGCACCTTCAAAAGATCTGCTTGGGTCTGCAGAGTATCCCTGGGACCCCGACAGAGGCTGAGGTGGACAGGAGTGGTTGGCGCCATTTATAATCTCTGCCTTTCCATTTGTAGGGCTCCTGTCTTAGAGATGCCAAGAACTAAGAAGGTTGCTGAGGCCTGAAGTGCTTGCTGGAAACCGATGGACTGTAAAGGCCTAAGGAACGTAGGGTGCCCTCAAGTCTGAAGACTGCGAAGTCTTGTGTTCGTCTGCTCTGAGAAAAAGAGGAGTCTTCCCTATCCAGGGAGGTCCTGGATAGACTGTTGGACCTCGTGAAGGAGGCTGGAAGACTAGAGCCAAGAACAATGCCTCATAGTGACAGCAGAGGCTTTCGTCCTGGTTGCCGAGTCAGTCGCATCCAGATCTTCCTGGAGGGGAGGTCCTGGCCACATTCTTACCCTCCTATTCCAGGAGAACAGTGAACTCCTGTCTTGCATCTCACGGCAGTGAATTAGCAAGGAGTCCCATAGATTAAAACCATATCTCCCCAGCAAAGCCTGCTGGTGGGAGATAGGCAGCTGAAAACTACCCATTGAATAAACCTTTCTTCCAAAAAGGTCTAGTCTCTTGGTGTCTTTATGCTTAGGAATAGTGCTCGAGTGCCCCTGCCTGTCCCCTTCATTTGCTGCATACACTGCCAGGGACCTTGGGAGAGTAGACGGGGGGGCAAGCATAGCTTGCTGGTACATAATACTTTTTCTCTACCCTCTTTGAGGTGGGGCGCAGAGAAGGAGTTTACCACAGGGCCTTGACAGTCCCATCACCACCTCATTGATGGACAAGGCCACCCTGGAGGGAGCAGATGCAGCTAGGATATCAATCACGCTGTGCAATGTCTCTTTGAGCTCATTTTCCAGACGCAGGTTCAGTGACCCGCTTCAGAAGGTCCCAATGGGTCCTGAAGCACCCAGCAGTTTACTGGGTCCCACAACAGTGGGAAGAACGAGGAGAGAACTTGTGCTGATGGAGGGGCTCCTTCCTCTTTTCTCCACCACAGCTATCTCCTGGACATCAGTACTGGGGTTTGTTGTCGGAGTTGGGGTCCAGTGCCGAGTGGTAGTCAGTCTCTGAGGAGGAGTGGTGGGAGGGAGGACTCAGCACCAGGGAAAACCACCCAGGGGGTTCCAGTATGCCATCAGGAGTGCCACCACTGTTGTCCAGTGACTCATGGGCTGGCTACTGGTGATGGGCCTTAGGTGGTATGAAAGATTCCCCCTCAGACTCAGAAGAATCATCTTTTCCCGGGGACCATGGCAGAGCTTCTGCCTCTGTGCAGTACTGGAGTTCCAGGGACTGGCGATAGATCGATGACCTTGATGCTAGGATCCTGGAAGGCTTGTCCCTACTGGGTGCTAGGAGGACCAGTGCCAGGAAGAAGCCTGATGTTCCTTGTTCCCTCCTGCTTCCAGTCGCCGGAACTGGCAGATGTCCCCTTGGAGTCAGCAGAACTGAAGGGAGAAAAGGGTCCTTTGCTGCTTGAAAAACCTCCAAGGTCAAATGAACTGTCAGACTGTTGGCAGTACGGCAGCTTCCGGGAGTTGGCGGAGGGTCCCACAGTGGACTCTATGCTCTAGAGACAATGCCATCGCTGGGTCGCGAGAGGATGAGTGGCCTGGCCCAGGCTTCTCCCGACTTGTATCTCTTCTGCACTGGTGAGTGTCCTTTCTCAGTGCGCTGCTTCATGTTCTTGAAAGTGGAGCTCTTGAGCAGTCTCAAAGATTTTGTTGAATTTTGTGAAAGTGCCCACAATATGCCACAGACAATAACAACAACAACAACTTTAACTCTGCCCCAGCAGGGATGCCAAACTCCCAGGACATATTCTCCAAACATGGGTGTGCAAGACAGCATGATTTCTCAGTATGCTGTAGAAAGGCTGGGAGAGAAGACGTTGGATGAAAGGCTGGAATCCTTATTGGGACAGAGTTAAGGATGTGGTGTATGGTAGCTGTTCTAGTGCTGAGCTGTTGCTGAGAAGAGAAGTATATGTTCAGTTGGATGCTCCAACTTTGCATTTCCTTGTGTTAGATTAGTTATGTGTAGACCAACCTGAGCCTTCACACAATGTAGTGTTTTTGTGCATTTAATAAAATTTGGAGATGGAGACCTGTTATCTCTTGTTCATCTTCTTGCCATGCTTAATCCTGTACACGTTTAAGAGGCAGATAATGTACCAACAAATAACTTATAATTAGAAGTGGGCAGAACTATTAATTGAATAATCCCATCATACATCACACATAATCACATGTATTTATTTATGGCATTAGTCATCAAGCTCCGTTTATAATATGAATGCTTCCAGGCCTAAATAATAATTTCTTTGGGTGTTAGCAATTTATAGAGAAAGCATCTGAGACTTGTTGAAGGAGAAGAGGTTGCAATATAACTATGAAGTTAGTGAGGAACTCAACCTCTGTAGCTCAAATGTGTGTCTCTCTCCATTGTCCGCTTGTTGTCTCCAATGCAGTTCACATTTAAAAGGCTATTATTAGGGCTGTCAAATGATTTTTAAAAAATAACGAGAGATTTAAAAAACAGTTGCAATTAATCAGTTTTAATTGCACTGTTAAACAATAGAATACCAAATATTTGTAATAAAAATAAACAAAGTGAGCACTGTACACTTTGTATTCTGTTTTGTAATCAAAATCAATATATTTGAAAATGTAGAAAAACATGCAAAAATGTTTACAATAAATTTCAATTGGTATTCTATTATTGTTTAGCAGTGCGATTAATCATGACTTATTTAATCTAGTTAATTTGTTTTGCGTTAATTGCTGGAGTTAACTGAGATTAATTGACAGCCCTACCTCTTATGTTTTACAGTGGAAAATAAAACAGCAGAATAATATTGCCACTCTTCTGGAAGTTCACATTCTTTACCTTCTTTACAAAATTTTATTTTTGCCATGCAAACACAGAACCTGATCCCAGGCCCTGTATTCACTAAAGGAGTCTCCTTTAACTTCAGTGGGACTGCTAGTTGAACAATGGTTGCAAGATTTGGCCCTGACATTCATACAGACATCAAGATGAGATTTAAATTCTCCTTTGTACTTGCCTAAATACTATGTAAAGCCACATTTGCAAGTGCTCTGTAACAACTTACCATACTTACTCACATTTTGATTAGAAAAGAGTAACAAAGTATCATTTCAAATTGGTGCTAGCACCGGCCACGTGATAGATGTAAAATCCAACATGCTGCATAACCTAGTCTATGTAATTAGTTACATGTAACATTTAAAAGTCAATTTAATACTCATGAAAAGGAGTCTGCTTAACCCCTCAGAGACATATCTACAAGATAGTCCTCAACATGTACAAACAGTGTAATGGCACATGAAACACCCTCAAAACCTAATCAATTAAATGTTGGTTTTAAAAATCATACAAGGAAAGGGGTGAACAGTGGGAGAAAGTGAGAACTGAGAAAACAGTAATCTTTTGTGGCCTAATATATGACTGGCATTGAAGATCACAGGACAGGAACATTATGGTCAGAGGCAGTGAAAGGGTCCCAACTCCAACAACTCTGCTCTTCTGTTTCCCTATATGGATGACAGAGTTACACTCTCCTAGTTCCACACCCACAAATGGTGGAGCACTTCCTCTGCACTGCCTTCCCGTTGCTTGCCTGCTACCTTTGTTCAGCTGAACCACTTCCACTGCGTTTGGGGCATTCTCTCAGCCTTCTGCGGCTGAGTGTATTTCTCCTGCTGTGAATATCTCCATTGAGCCAGTCAGTACAGAGCCATGTACTCAACTAATCACAAAAAAGTTAACTGATTTCTTTTAGAGTACCCAAGAGAAGAAAGAGGCTTTGATATTACTATCCTGAGGAATTATGAGGCTACAAATGCCAAGCATTGTGAGTACACAAATATGATTGTGTGCCTGGGAGCCAAGTCACTGTGTCATTGCAGAACATCTGATTTTGAGGGTGAGGTGTATTATACATGCTAAAACAGTAGGCTGTCTGGTAACTTGGTAAAATTTCTGTGCATTCTCTTACTTGTTATGGTCTAATTTACATTTGAATTCACTATATTTCCATGTAACATTCTTGTATCCAAATAATTACAGTTGCATTACTCAAAAACAATCAAAATCTAATTGGCAAAATGAATAAAAGAGCCCATTTCTGTATTATTCTGGCAAACATCAGAGCCTATTACAGAAAGCCTGGGAATAAAATCCATTTTAATGCACCTTTTTTTATAAACCAACCATAGATAGTGTATTGTAATTAGAGAGATTATTACAATTTCACTGGTACTTTTAAGATTAAGAAGAGATTTTAAATTCACCTTGGATGAACATTTCATTAAGTATGGATTTTTTGTTTTGTTTTTTCTTCTTCTTCTAAACATTATCTTGGCATTTTTTTATTCCTGGCTTTAGCTGTTTGATAAAAGTGGAAAGATAAGAATTTTACTGATAGAGCATATCACAGCAGGTTAATTGGTTCAACATCGAATTGCTTTACAGTGATTTGGAGGAGAAAAAAAAAGCCTAATTTTGAAACCACCCTGGATGTTGAGTATGAAAATTATTAAGCACAAGTTTTATATATGCAGAAAAATTGCTTTTGCATGAATTCAGTCTTAAAATGTTAATATATTCATAAGAAAATTATGTTCCTTAATCTCTGAAGAAACACTTATCACTAAGAACCCTCTTAATTCTTTTCCTGTGCTTGATTTATTAGCTTATGAAATTATGCTAATAGTGTTCATGTTAATGGTTTTTGTGCTCAAATGACCTGATTTTAATAATGAAGTAATTTATGCAATAAAGGTAATCAGCATCTATGAATCTCACTTAAATGAACATATTGGTGATTACCCATGCTAAAAACAAATGGCTGTCAGCATGATGCAATGTATATGTTACTGCAGAAAACTGGGACATGTTCAGGTCAGTGCACCTATTAGCGGCTGGTTGAGTCCCAGTTTTGCCAGCCACACTGGGATAGCAATTACAGTTTATTTAACAACGTGTTCATAAATCTTTATTTTCCAAGCTAAGTGCTGACTGACTTCCTCAAGTAGTCTCCTTACAGGGAAAAAACAATTCTAGGAGGAGGAAAACAGAGGGACAGAAGTATTGCATGGAGCCAGCAAGGAGTGCTGGGTAAGTAGCAGATCTCTTGGTGGATGAAAGCTAACCGAGCTAGTGGGGGACTCTCAGGCAGGAAAATAAAATTACTCATTTATTTGTTACTTGTAAGAGAGGCTCTCTCCCTGAAACATTTGGTAAGCGTGTGTGGAATTGTTCCTTTGGAAAAACCCTTTCCCAAAGTATCTTTTTTTTGTTTGTTTTAAACAGAGATATGTGAAAGCATCATGTGCTTTGAACTGTACATTCGGTTCCCCTGCCCCATTTGCTGTGCCCTTCACTAGGACAGAGAAAGCTAAAACTGTGCACTGAGCAGGAAACACTAGTTTCTATTACTGCAAAGAAAGCAATGGTCAACAGGTTAACACCACGCAGACTTTCACATAGGTATTGGAAAAGAGATACCACTAACTGCCAAAGATGATCTCACTATTTAAACACTGACGGAAACTGATGGGAGATCACACTGCGTCTGATCCGAAGAGCAGTGAAGTAAATGGAAAAACTCTCATTGACTTCACAAAGGTTTGGATCAGCCCTCCTTCCAACTCAAACATTTAAAATAAATATTTTAATTAATATGAGGCAAAGCATGCACTGTCTCAAGCACTGTACGATCTATGGGTATCACAGCCATTTCCAGAGTCCCTTTCATTTAAAATTTTTTAAAAAGGGGCGTATGTGACATTTTCTACAATCAGGCCATTATTTCAGAATTAAGAGATGTTGCTTCTTCTTCTCCGGCACCAAATATACTTGTTCTTTCATCTGGTCTTCACACCCCTCTAAATTTGACAGGGGAAAACAATCAAACCTCTAGACTTTGATTTTTTGCTCCAATTGTAAGTTGATCCTACATTCACCGAAGGCTCAGGCATGGCCTGTGCATAAAACCTCTTTAAAACAAAATGTTTAAACCCTGCTTCTCCTTCAGTGTAACGAGGAGTTCCTTATAACAAATTAATTGCACCTGACCTTAGAAGTGTCTTTATCTTCAGGGGAAAAATTTGCCAGACATCCATAAGCATCATGTCACAGAGGGCAAGATTGTGCCTGACCCCTAGGCAGGTGCACAAGTTAGGGAAAAGGACAAAGAGCCTCCCCTTACTTGGGCTGGGCACAGTGGCAGCTCAAGGCCTAGATACCACTGCTAGCATTAGCTTTGCCAAAGGAGCTGAGCCAGGGGCAGTACTGGCAGGCTGAAGATCTGCAATCACGGGATTTCAGGTGTGTATGGTTAGGTGGGGAGATATGAGGGGTGGGAGAAGAGTTTGGTCAGTGTTCATCTCCTTAGTCATATTAGGAGTAAGTGTGAGCCCACTGAGCTGCCCCTCACACTCTGACCTATGGAGCCAAAGTCCTAGGCCTGGTCAAGGATTTGGAGCTTTCCAGATGAGAAAAATCACCCACCACCACCTGCTGAGAGAGGAGAAAAGATGGTGACACCCCTTCCTACCTAGCTCCTGTTTCCTATTCCGGTCCTTGCACCTTCCTCCATTTCCAGGGGCTGCTCCTGTAGGACTTCCTCTGGGGCCACTTGTCTTGGGAGCTGTTTCTGTCTCTATTGGGTAGGCCCACTGCCAAACAAGGGGGGGAGATGTAGGGAGGCAATATTTTATTTACGAAGGGTCAGGGCTTCTCCCCTGGAGAAAGTTGAAACACCAGGTGTGAATTTTCCTGCATTTTAGAAGATTTTAGGGTATTGCAGAAAAATATTTATGCCTGAAAGGTAAGTAAGTACCTGCCAGATATTTATTTGGAATTCTGACTAGAATAACTCACCAGTAACAAATAAAGCTACAAATGCCAAAAACCAAAGCCACAGACCCCAAAGGGCAGTGCACATTTCCCCATTCGACATATATAAAAACATTCAGAGAGCCATCATCACCATTTAAGGCATAACCAGACAGAAAAACCAGGGAAGTTCTCGCCCCCTCATTGGGGAAATCTTTTGCTCCGTTACCTAGTTACTGCTTTGTTCCTACAAAATCATGTCACCTAGAGCTACTCTTTGAATTTCAAAAATGATTGAGGCCCAGAACTAAGTGTTAACATTTAAAACATAACATGCTATTAGTGTGCCAGAAATATTAAAATATGCAATGAACTAGCATCAATATTACACAAAACCATAACACAGCTAGGCAGCGGGCCGGCATTGGGGGCTGTTGTTTATTTACTTACTTCTTTTAGATGACTCAAAACCATCAAGTTGTGCATTAAGTTACCTCAGTAACCACATGTTCTTATTACTATCACCTTAATTTGGCGTCACGCTGCATTACAACTGTTTCTTTCACTCGTACCTTAAATTAGATTGTAAACTCTTTTGGGCAGTGACTCTGTCTTCCTCCTGTGTGTTCCCTCTACCTAGCAAACGGGGCCCAGATTCTGACTATGGCCATTGGTGGCTCCTAAAATACAAATAATTTCCTTATGCTCCTATGCCAAACATTTGTTCCATCAAAAAGGACTATATGACCAGAAACCGATATAAACATTATACACCACAATATAAAATTGCTACCAGGAGAGAACCTCTAACATTCAGGATCACTGAAAGAATGAAAACAGGCCAAAATTTTCAAACATGAATAGACATCTAAATAAAAGTGGCCTGATTTTCAGCACCACACCAGCTCCCAAAGAGGTCAGAATTTTGACCTTTAATATCTTATTGCATTTGTCACTGCACCTATATTTGCATCTCTTCTCATGATGGGAATTTAAGTAGGCTACAGTGGCAGACCTTTACATTTAGCCAAATGAAATGGTGAATTCTGAAATGGGCCAAAACATCATGTTGCAATTTAACAAAAGAAGAGGAATTATATTTACCAGTGTATGTTAGAAGAAAAAGGACATTGTTTCAAAGCCACCCTAAAGCATCTACTCCGTCTCATCACTGTTTGTTTACATTTTCCTTCCTGCTCCTTACCAGGTTGATCATGTTTATAATACTCCACTCCAGTACACGTATATCTCAGAGTGATGCTAGGAAAGGTTTCAGCTCCTTGAATCTCCTTTCTCACACATTCATTCTCAGGTTGTCTCACTTTTTCCTCTCCCCCTTTTTCATCTTGTAGTCTGCTACTAATTATACTGTTCTTTCATGGTCATTTGATTTTTCTTCTTCTGTCTACCGCCTTCAGCTCTTACTCTTACCTTCCCTCTTCCCAACAGAGTAGCTTCAGGCCACTGCGACCCACTCCACCAGAAGCTTTTGTCTAGTTTTCCTTGATAGGCTGGAGTGACAGCAAGCTGTATCACCACTTCAGTGTTTCCACAACTGCAACAGTCACAGTACAATACACATCTACCCTTAGGCTTCTCTCTTTAATGTGACATTGATCATCATGACACAAGATGGTCAAATACATCCGTTTTCCTAAAATTCAGGAATGCAACAGCCAGAGAGAGACATTCTTGCCGGAAGAAAAATTTATTTGTGTGTGTTAAGATTATTCAGGTCAGCAGAAACCAGGATGGATGTTTGCCCTGGTTCCATATTCTAGTGTTTGTAACAAAGGAGGTGCCAGATTGTGTTGCCTTATATGAATGCACATGGGGTAAAATGGCATCCCCTCTCACACCTCTTTTTGGGCTAGTGTATAGAAGCCATTCAAATCCCAGTCCTTGAGCTCTGAATCTCATTGGCAACTGCATTAGACTCATTAAACAGGGCAAGGAGGATGTGGCCCTTTCTATAATAGCCAGCTATGCTGAGCCAGGGCAGGGGGAAGAAATGCTGCACCTTTTCAAAAGATAGTGGAGCATCTACTTCCATGGAATAATTCTGGTTCTGGGTCTCTTCTCCCACCCAAGTGGGCTGCTAAAGCAGCAATGCAGCCCATTGTATGTTCACCAGATCAGAGTTTGCCAGGCTGATCCTTCTGTCTTCAAAGAGATTGTCTCCAAAATTAGCACCCGTGGCAAGCAGACTGAATACATATATCTGGGAATGAATGCCACATAGAAGCTAAGCATCTCACCCCTAGAAGGGAGAGAAAGGGTCTCTGTAGACCAGTCTTGATATACAGTGGTGGAGAAGATTCATATGGGATTTCAGTATGCAGAGGCTAACACTTTTTATCAGCATTAAAATCACTTTGAAGATGCAGTAAAAGGATCACTTGGTTGTAAAATAAAGATTGGTCCAAGATCTTTCCATGGCATTAAAATTGTGGGTGAATTATCCTGCTTCAAATCAGCACTTCTGGATTTCAGCACTATTTATACTATCCCTTTCAGGTCACTTGTGCCCTCTGGCTTAGCTAGATATTACATGAGTAGCAGTTCAGTTCACAAGATGACCTGATTTTTCAGACTGTCTAAATGCCATTCCTTGAATTTGCATAGTAAACAATCCCTTACACACCTCTCAAACCACTTCGTTTGTAGGCCACTACTCTGGAGCATTAATATCATCCCCAATCCATAAAATATTACCAGTTGTACTTCTGATGTAATCAGAACATTATATCACAGTATTACTGGTGGTTGAACTCCAGTTTGCCTGTCGTTCTAGATACTGGTCCATATTTTGTTAAATAAAATACACAGAAAGTAACAAGGTACATATAAGAATGAATATCTATCTCAGTTTCTCACACTTACAACATTCATCTTCCTATACAGCTTTTCACTCTTTATTTGCTATGTTACTCCTAGTTTAGGGCCTGCAACTTCTTCTGCAAAGAGCCCTATTTGAGGAAGCTCCCAAAATCCCTTCTCCATCTGGGTTCAGAGCTACATTTTCCAACCAATTTCAGGGAAGCTCCCATTCTGCTTCCCTGATACTGATTCCCATTTAATAACTGTTTCCTAGTTCTCTAACCCTAAATTACAAGGATGTAGTCACTGGCCAGCCTGTACTGTTCCCCCAGACCCTTTGGCTCTGGGCTAATAGGTGCCTCTTCCAGACAGAAACCTGCTCTACTTGACCGCCTTTGATCCCACTTACAATAATATTCTGGACAGAGACTACTTTAAGTAAATACCAATTCCTGAAGGCCTGGACTGAGTCTCGGGTATTACAACAATAAACACCAGTCTGCCTCTCTCTGACTGTCTCTTGCAACCCTGAAAAACATTTACTAGGCCAGATCCTCCACTGGAAGACAGGAGTCTGACGGGGCCACTCATTGTCCAAAGCCATATTCTGACTGGTCTTTTGTTGACATTAGACCTGTATGTCAACTCCCAACAGTGCAAAGCTGGGAGCTCATCACTGAAAAGAACAACAAATCCCTATGCCTGTTACGTTAAAAGGGCAGCAGGGAAAAGATAGCAGCTGGGCAAAGCTAAGCGAGTCAGTTTGGGAAGGGAGCAAGAGAAGAAGTACTAAAAGGGAAAAATTGATATATTGTATTAACCCCACGTCTCAATGTACCCCCTCCCTTTAAAGAGCTGTCTTGGGACATCCAGCTGCTTTTAATGCACTTCCTGTTCTAACAGCCAGATTATGAATGGCGCTGTACAGTGTGCGGGGTGAGAGAGAAAATGTGCAAGGAGATTTCCTTTCACTTTGCATCCCTGCTGAACGTTGCTCTCAGTGCTATTAACAGCTTTTTGTTATTTAATTTGCTAATTATCAGAGTATGTCTGCATTTTGCAGCTATCAAATGCGTTACTTTCATACAAAAAGTATTAGTTATAAATTCAACAGTATATACAGGGATTTTTTCCTCAAGTTAAATATTTGTTTTTTGAGTAACAGAAACAAATGCATTCAAAATATATGTGAATCTTTTGTTATTTTCATGTTGTGTCGGTATGTAAAACAAACAAGATCGGGAGCAATTCTAGAAGTCTCGTACTCATAGCATGAATTCTTTATGCTGTTACCATTGCTATTTTGGTCTGTAGCTATTAAGGAAATAGTTTAATAAAACTAATTTGCCTGTAGAACATTCTGTCAAAGAGAACTCATACTAGACATAAGGCCTAAGAGTCATGTTTTCCCAAACAAATTAATTTCACCTTAGACTTCTTCAGCATTATAAGCTCACAGTGAGATAACAGCCTAAACTTTGTGCCTAAGAGGTACAGATGGACTAGCACATTTCCTGGAAGGCTAAGGAGGACAAGCAACAATATTTCAATAATGTCTGATAAGAAAATATCTTGTCAAATATATACAAAATATCTATTAGGGTAACCAGGAAATATTAACATAACTTCAAATGTGCTTGTGCAGCATCCAGGACAACGGGGGCTCAATTCTAATTAGCATCTTTGAACATCACTGTCTGTTCCAAATACAAACAGACCAAAAAAACCGCACACAAATCTTATGGAAACATCCTGGTTTTTCCATCATTGAAAAGCATGGAAATTCAAAGGAGGGTCATAATAAACAATTGGCTGCATAGCTGTTCTTACAAAAGGAGGGTATAAGAATATCGGTGATATTTATGTATGTTAAATCATTTTATTTACTGTGTTTGGGGGGTATGGGAGGCTACAACTTGACCAGTTTAAACCACTTTGTGCAGCCAACGCACACTGCTAGAACATTATCTTTTGCCCTCAATTATTTATAGATATGCTCCTAAGCACTAGTGTGCCATCATCAAAAGGGCTGTTAAAGAACAGATGACGTGTGGTACAAACTGAAGAGGAGGTGGTTAGAATGCAAGTGGCTATCAACAGTCTACAAAGCTGTCTAGTTGTGTCTGTAAACTGGACTGTGCACTAGAGAGAAGGATCGTGCGCTACTATATGCACAGAGGAAGTGGTTGCTCTCTCCTTGTTAAAGAACACAGGGCAGGATTAAGACCTTTATTATGTCTAAGAACCCTGGATGCACTGTCTCCCTTAATCATTTACTGCTTCAAAATAGTTCTTTAATTATAATAGTTTGTATTGATTATAGTAATCATAATAGCAAGTATGTCAAAGGGCAGTCTTGATGGTTCTCATTTAACCAGGAAACATCTGAAAACCTCTTCAGAAATCTCACCTAAAATCTCCAAATCTTACCCCCTCTGTTTTCCCCCAGAAGGAAGATAAAGGAACTTTAGGAAGTGCAATTTAAAAAAAATGATATTTTTCACTTGCACGGATGTCAGATCAAATCCTCTCTAAGGTAGTCAGGTTTGTTATTCATATTTGCTTTTTCTATCCATCTCTAATTTTAGCTCTTCTTAAGGAGATGGAGTCATGAGGTGGAAGCAGAATGGCAAGGTGCAGTACCAGATCTCTTAAGATTTCTTGGATAGGAAGGGACAAATGTGGGGGAAACACTGAAAAGAGTATAGTTGCTTCATATAGACATTCATTTTCTCAAAAGCTACAGAAACAATGTTGGCAGACCAAATTAACAGAGAGAGCATGGAGATGTGAATCCTACTCATGCTGCTTATTAAAAAAAACAGTTACTTTGGTCATAAGTCGTCCTAGTTCTAGACTAGTGATTTGAAAGTATGGACCCTGAATCACAGTGGTCCACAAGTCGATTTGCAGAACAAAAGATTTTGAGGAAGAAGGATTTTGTGGGGAAGCAGACTGAGATGTTGGGAGTTGGCCCATTGGAGGATCTTTAAAAAAAGTTTGGAGGCTTTCTAATGCTTCATGTGATTGTAAAATCACTGCTATCCTCTACAGCATGGTTATGATCTTTCTCACTGAAGGCTTTTTGTGATGCTTTTATTTATTGAGTGCTGACCAGATGGGTCAGTGCTGTAAACACATATTCTGATGTTTAACTCTACTTACTTGGTCCAATTAAAATCTTTTATGTAAATGTCACTGCTTTGAAGCTGCAAGGGGTGTAAAGATTTTCTTGAACTCATGATGATCAGCTCATTTTGATCACTAAGTGGTGCCAGCATGTCAAAGTTGAAAAAGCATCAACTTACATGGTTTAGTGGTGGGCCCCAGAAGATAAAAGGGGATTTATTTTGCATGCTCACAAAATAAGCTAAATGTATAGATACAGGGCATGCTCCCTAGTGAAACAGAACTCAGCATACCTGGGCAGGTTTGTTTTTTCCAAGCCATGGGCTCAGTGAAGACCCTCGAGCACTCATATCAATATATTTGTAATGGTTAGCTCAACACACACGTGCATCTTGCAGTTAAGAGACAACTTACAAAGCAGAAAAGCACATACTACACCACTGAAGTTATTTCCCCTCCTTCCACATCCCCTGTGAAAGATGTAGGAGGTTAGAATAACACCACTACAACAAACATTAGCAATGGAAAAGCTTTTCCTTCCTCCCTTGCCCCACATGAGGTACCGCAGGCTCACAAAATGTGACTATAACCAAACTGCCAGGCAAACAACCTCGGCCTTCAGACTGCTGGGGGCTAGAAAAATAATATTACATCAAGTATACAAACTGGCCCTCCTGTGAGGGTATCCAGAGCTAGAGAAATAGAACTGTACCATACAGTACAAAGCAATCTCTTGAGTGTACTGTAAAACATGGATTAAATATCAGTTAGTGTCTCGTACTGGGGGGCAAACAGGGAAGTTGAAAGGGAAGTCAGAAAAACCTAGTCTAAGGCCATCTATTGTCTTTTAAATAAGTATACTTGTCCTTTGAATCAGTCATGCCTTTTAGGTCCCCACTACACAATTGTAGTTCAATGCTTTAACATAGTTATGGGCAAGTGTAGCATCCCCACTGCATATTTGAATTGTGTTTTAAATGGGCTAGTCAACACTGTTTGAGTTTTAGTGGAGAAGAGGTTATACCTTGACAATTTTGTATGCATTCACAAAAGAAGCTCATAACAACAATTATTTTTCTTTTTTTAAAGCTCTCCATGCTTCATGTTTTGTAGTATAAAGCAAGGAGTCAGATGTGTTACTACCAATTACAAAAGCCTTTTGGGATTTCATATTAATAAAATACCATGGCTATTATATGGCAGTGTTCACTAAGAGTGAAAAATTCAACTCTGACCAAAAGACATTTCATCTCAAAATAGGGATTAAATGGCATTTGCCTTGTGCTGTCCCTCTGCACAAGAGTGAATTTCACCTTAAGTGTGATGTGATTAGAGCTGGGCCCAAGTGGCGAAGTTTGGGGGTATCTAGACCCAGGGCTGTTTCAAAATGTAGTCTTTAAGTTATGCAACATACAGACATGGAAGAGCTATGGGGCCAGATTCTCAGCTGGTGTAAAATTACTATATTGGAGATCATGGACAATGGACATCAGGGAATGTGCATATTTGTGGCAGTGAGCTTTCATTTGGCCTGCATGACTTTAAGGTGTGTTATGCACCCCAGCAACGACTAGGAAGTGGCTTAGCCTTCCATCTCTGGTGACCTGGGTTTAAATCCATCACAAACATGAGGTGGAAACACAAAGTCTCAGTCCAGATCCAAACTTTCCCTGGAACTGTAGTTCAGGCCCATGAAAGGAATAGGGAACCT
Organism: Mesoclemmys tuberculata; assembly: GCA_007922155.1. Classification (NCBI taxonomy): domain Eukaryota; kingdom Metazoa; phylum Chordata; order Testudines; family Chelidae; genus Mesoclemmys; species Mesoclemmys tuberculata. Next base: position 34,093,907 of record ML675601.1, on the reverse strand, counting down.
CAGGATCCAAACCATCTCACAGCTCCAAGCATTTCTGAATCTATGATTTGCGGTAAGCACTGTATCTGTTCCAAGTTAAAATGAGTGTGATGGTCATATCATAGACATCCCTGTCCCCCATTCCCTTGTCTACCACACAAACCACCACAGTCTGGTCTGGTACCTTTTGCCCCCTCTACTCCAGACAAATCCAACACAGGAATAGCTGAGGCTGTTGAACGTCAGCATGGAAATGCACTTACAGAACTAGGCAAGGATGCACAGCATATGCCCCTTTTGTGCCTAATTCAAACCAGTACTATCAGTTCTAGAAAGCGTTACATTCACCCACTGAAATGGAGAATAAAAGAACACACTGACTTATGAGAAAACTGCAGATGGAACGAGCAATCCTGGCAATATCAGCATTTCAGGCAAGTCAGGAATTAAATGGAGGTCTGGATTTTTACATCAACGTGATCTCACTTAGGAGAGTGTAGCTACCAGTTTAGTAGGTTTGGGAATGAGATTTTTGGTTTGAAGTATTACATAAATACAAAAAAAAAAAAATAATACAACAAATACTGATTGACAGAAATCCACATTGTTCATCCTGAAAGAAAACAGTTTCCCCCACCCCCACTGATTTGCCTCTAGTTCAATCCTGTTCTGATATATTTTAATCTAAGCCAATTTGGGATGTTAACAGCATGTAAATGTGTTTTCCATATAAGCTGCCAAAGAATGGGTTTTGAACTGGAATTGTGTTAAGATGATTACTTCTTTTAATTTCTTCTTAATAATACAGCATTTTTAATTGTCTGAATCATAATGATTGATGTAGCTGTGTAGAGAGCCAGGGAGATGCAAATGAAAACTAATAAATAATGTCTTAGGATATAAAATCAGAACTCCTGTGTCATGGCAACAGCAAATTTTCATTAAACTACACATTCTGCAGTATTGCTCTCTCCATATTTACAAGATCATTTCATGTAGAGGAGAGCAGGGGAAAAGAGAGATCCTATAAGCAAAATGATTTATTTTGTTAGAAAATGCGATTAATAAAATATATCCCAGCATCTCACAGTGTGAGTTTTCTCTTTCCATTCTATGAGATAGACTGATTATGGAAATGCTTCCCAGATGAGTACCTCATCTCCTATGCAGTTTGCATTCCCTCATGCTGGAAAATACTGACATCAACAGGAAAATGGAATGTGTTGAACCTATCATCAGCCTGAAAAACCTCTACATTTACTTTCACATGCTGCAGTGGGCTGCCTGTTTGAACATTTGTGGCCATTTAGAAAATCTTCCTGCTACGAAATCTGCTATTTTCCCCAAATACGTGTATTTCTCCAGTGCTGTTTTTCTTTGATCTCATCTTCTCCCTTCAAAATACAGTAAACAGAAGAACAGTGCAGAAGCTTGTATCACTTTCACTCTAATCATTTTAGGGATAAGGCCCTTAATAATCAGGGATAGTTTAATGAAAGCTTTAGAGGATCATATTTAAATATGCAAATTAGATTAATTATGTTTTCTCCACTCACAGCAAAGCTAGGTATTGATAGTACTATGACAAAATGTGAGTGAATATGTTTAGCTCAGAATGTGTGACACTTCAGTTAAAAACCAAAACCAAACACAAGCACACACACAACCCAGGGCTTATTGTGTTAATAGCTCTTCAGGATCTGTATTCTCCCCCACATCTGTAGTTGTAGGCACATGTAGTCTCTTAAAGGAAGGCTATTTCCCATAATTATATTTGCTGTTTCCTCTGCTTTCAACACACTTTGGCTGTAGACAATTACCCTTTACCCTGATTTACTAGAGAGATGGAATATTTCTCTGGGTAGTGGAATTTCCTATCCTAGAAGCAGCAAATAAAGTGAGAATTGAATTACACTTCCTGAGTGGCAGGCTCTTTGTAGCTGTTACAGCCTAATTAGACTATTAGACAGAGGGACCCTGAGTGTTGATGATGGCTCAGAATCTGGATTTGAAGTGTTAAACCTACGGCAGCCATGACTTGTACCACTGGGAAGTTTAAACATGGGCACACTGGGGAGGTTCTATAGTATAAGCTATGCTATACTAACAGTGAAGCTTCTGCATGCATTAAGCTCTTCTGTTCAGAGATGAACTCCATCAGGCTCCACAGTGATGAAATGGAAATAAGTAATCCACAGTTTCCCCTACCACCAGCCTCCTGGTGTGTCTCTCATCTTTGAAATTATGGTTTCATTACAGCAGTTTGAACAGCTGCATAAAGTTTATACAAAAAACAAATAATACCAAAAGCAAACCTAACTCAGTATTTTGCTCATTCTGATTTTTTTAAAACATGTTTTCACAAGATAAAAAACGTTTAAACTGCAGAAATCTGGAGGAACTACATAAAACAACAGTGAAGAGCAAAGGTGAACCCTTTTTTAAAAAACAGGAAAATCAATATCATTTCCACCAAAGCTTTAGAAATGTAAGACCCTGTATTTTACTGAAGTTTGTCTCTGACTGAATTCACAGAACCAGACTACACTCCTGTAGTGTGGCGAGCATGGTATAAGAAAACCCATTCATGCCAACAGGGGAGGATTATTTATATTTCCTGTAATTAATAAAGCACCAGTGCCTGACTAAAAGGAAGAAAAAAATAGCATGGAAGGTGTGATGTGATTTTCTGTCCACAGTTTCCAGATTTCAGTATTGAGCTGAGATAACTCATAAGTGATAGCACCATCATAGAATTGTGCCCAGACTTCCACCATCCAATTTTAATTCAAAACCAAAACCAAAAAGAGTTTGAAAGGAAAAACGCTACGTCTTTTCCTTTCTTAGCCTTTTAGCTCACTATAGAATCACTCTAGGAGCCGTATTTTCAAAACTAGTTATGCCAATAAAAATATCCTCAAAACTTACATCCGCACATCCAAAGAGGGTAAATGAATGTGCAAAAAGGTATTTGTGCAATTGGCTGTTTTGTGTAAGCAAATGCTGGGTCTACAGCTGCAGCAGGTATGCATGCAGATTTGGTGGCAATTATCAGAAGAAGCCATTTCAGAAAATTTAGCTGGGATTAAATTTAGTCTCTCCACCCTTTTGGCCTGCCCCCAACTCCTTTACCTACTGCCTACTACCTTTTACAAAAGCCTTTTAAATGGATTTCCTTTTCCCAATCTCTTACTTCCAGGTTCCTACCACAGAAGACTATGACACTGTTCTTTCCTATATCTTTCAGCAAGCTTGCCTTTATTAAAACACTCTCAATTAAAACACTCTGTACCATTCAGAAACTTTTGGTAAAATTTCTGAGACAAAGACCATCAGAGAATACTGGCGGTGTCCTACTGTCCACACCTATACTATTTTCTTTTAGTATTAGTAAAGATCTTCACCACTTGTTATAGCTTGAGAGTGAACAGTTCACTTCATTATGAAGTTAAACTGGATTATATAAACCTGTTCTATTTCACTATGTCTGCCACAAGATAAAATACCTTAGAGGCTAATTTCAGTTAGCAGAAGAGAGCTTTACACTCAGAGACTGGAAAAAAAATTAACCTTGCTGTTATAATTTTCCCAACATACTGCTCATAGGAAAGAACACATAAATAAGTACTTGGGATATGTTTGTTTTCTCTACTCCCTATGCTTTCCAAATGCAATTCTCTCACTCATTCCAACCAAATAAATATCCTAAGAAAGTGTTTCACCAAAAATAGAGTTTACTAGAGATGAAACATCTAGGGCTAATCTACACTTTAAACTTACAGTGGTACAGCACTGTTGCTGTAAGAGTGCTTGTGTAGCTGCATTATGTTGATGGGCGAGAGCTCTCCCACCGACATAATAAAACCACCTAAATGAACAGTGGTTGCTATGTCAACAGGAGTGGTCTCCTGCCAACATAGTGCTGGCCGCATAAGCGCTTATGCCGGCAAATCTTTATTCAGAGGAGTGTTTTTGTCACACCCGAGTGACAAAAGTGCTAGTGTAAACAAGGCCTTACTGCAGGTGTTTAGAGGTGACAGGACCGTCACAACCTATAATTCCTCTCTTTATTTTACAGTCAGCAGGTCAATTATTTTATTTGAAGGCCTGATTTGGCCTCAGGCAGAAGTGCACAAGGTCACAGCTTGATATCAAATCTAGCATTGGCCCTGACCTGTAAAACAGGGTACTAACTCATTACTTTAGTCTAATACCTAAACCACTTAATTTCTCATTGGTGCTCTGGATCATATTTACCCAAATCAATTAAATGCAAATCACCTTTACTGGTGCCTGTGGAGGCATTAAAGTTTGGTGGAGATTTAGCTGTGCATTCAAACTGTAGAGGTGTATGTGTAAATGAACTGTTTACCATATAATCTGGTATAAAATGTGTTCAAATAGTTAGGATGAACGCTATCAGAAACAATTATTCAAACAAATACAGAAAACATGTCATGATTTCTCTTAAATTCTAGTTTTCTAGCCTTCCCACATCTGCTTCATGCTTCATCTTGAAGTCTCTTAAAATGGCACCCAACTAATTGCTTTACAGAACAGATGAAACCTGGAGACATTCAGCTATGGCACAATCTATGAGGAGTTCAGTTCCAATTTTTTTTAAATCTGACCAGTGAAGGAAATATAAAACAGGTCTGTGCTCTTTTATTTGCTACTTGATGTATAAGGGCAACTGGAAAGTAGGCTTGGGGATTTTTCAGATTAGAGGCATTCTGCCTCCATTTCACATTAGCAATAATGGTCTTGTCTACACTGGAATATTCTATGGTGATTGGAGAACTAGCAAAATGATGACATCACAAGATAAAAGACTAAAAGTTGAGCACTGAGGGAAGGAGAAGCTTTTAGTCAAACTGTATTTTTTGTTAACATCTATGTAACTCCAACATCTAATGAACACGTTGGTGAAAACTTGTTATTAGTTTCAAGCAGCTTTAATTAAGGTAAAAGTGCTCACAAGAGATATCGCTGAGACCATCAAGAAATTTTCCAGCCAAATCAGGAAAGATCAGATTTAATATTTCTAATATTTCAAAATAGTGTGCTTCTGCATTTGTTCCCACCACTTCTCTCAACCACCTTCCCTCCAGCCTTACCTAAACATCCTTTCAGATCTTTTTTATACAACAAAAAAGGGCACAAACAATTTTTAAAAAAAGTTTTTGCAGGTGGCCAATAACTTCAGTGAAAGTAGAGGGTGCTTAGCCCATCTAAAATCAGGCCCTGACAGAGCACCACATGTGTAAATTTAAAAAAGCCCTTGGTTCAGCCAGCTAGATGTGTGCAAAGTCTTCACACATTATTACAACCTATAGTGCAAGTAAGCCAGAAGCATCATGAGAAAAAGGTAGTGGGGATGGGAAGGGGAGGGAAAAGCAAAGAGTGATTTCTTGGTTTCCATCTGCTAGGGATTAATCCAAGGTTTAAAAAAAGTGAGACCAGATCTTTTCAAATTTGTCTGAGAGCCTTCTCCTAAATGTTAACCCACTCTTCAGCTGTGGAGTCAGCCAACTCACTGAGCCTTCTATCCCTGGAGGCAGATTGCTCTTCCATCTAATCAATATGAATTGTTTGGCTACAAGTACTGATCTAGAGAACCAAGCTTTCCATGAGCAGGAGATTTTCCAAGATGTTGGGACAAACCACAGTTCTGGGAAGTAATTTTTACCATATTAATGCTCCTGGCCTATTTCTAGCCAAAAGAATTATATCCTGGGACAGAGCTCCTTTCCTTTCCCTTCCCATTCCTTGACTTTTTTGTTCTTTTGTGTCCCCCTCACCTTATTTTTGTAAATAATAAATCAGAAAGATACTATGTATATATGTATGTGTGTGTATATATATATAATATAAAAAGGGGTGGTTTACAGGAAGTGAAAGCATTAGACTACTGTAAATATGTACATAAAAGCAATCTTGAGCATAAAATACACACACGCAGTATCCATGCTAAAGGTGAAAGCCTTTTACCATGGTCACTCAAAACATACTAGAAGAATGCAGTGTAACTACATCCAAAGCCTTTGGTTTGCTCCTGGAGTTCAGACACCAGTGCTGCCGTGAAAAAGAGCAGAGTTATAAGAGCATTATGGGAATTAGGTTGAGCTCACCATGGTTTCCACTTTACTTTTTAGAATAGCCACTGCATTAAAAAAAACCCGATATTATGAGTAAAAGAACCTTTCCATATGTGGCTAGATAATACTGAACTCTGTTTCCACTAAGTGCTTTAGCTCACATGGAAATAATTTTTTAACTAGCTGGGAGTGGTTCCCTAACAGTTCCTGAAGCTGTTCCCCCTGCCCATATCCCATCCACCCTGGCTCTTTTCCAGAGCTACACCCATTGTGCAAAGTGACCTCTGTACATAAATTGACATCTTCTGTTATTCACTAAAAGAGGGGAAGGGCATAACTGACCACTTACATCCAATGGGAGAGTCAAATCAGAATATGTACTATCAATATGAGAAAGTGACAAAGGACAATACATTTTTAGTGACACTATGATGAAATACGATGTTTACACTGCATTGTTGCAATATGACAAATGCAGTTCCTACATGATGATATAAAAAAAATGGAAAAGCCAGTTAAAGCAGTATGTGGTTTGTTTAAAATCTAAATTCTGTAGGCCCCTGTCAAATAATAAACTAAGGTCACAAAAAGGGGGATTATATGGAAATTATATGGAAGAAACCTCAAAACAAAATTGGATAAGCCATACAAAAAAAATCTGTGTTTTACCATACTGAGATTGAACAAATATCAGTCCCATTTCATTCAACCCTCCTCTCAATAGGCTATTTGACCTGTCACATCTTATGTTCTTTAATCCCTCCCTTTGTATATTTATTGGATACTGAAATGAACATAAAAATACTGAACAGCAGCAGAAAGTTCCTGCAGTATTCTCCCTTGCCAGGGAATAGTTTATAAAGGATAAACTGTTCACATTGTTGAGGCTTTCAAAATCAGGTGTGTGCACATGGTGAATGACAATCCTAATATTCCAAAAAAGGATAAGCAATTAATAGAATGGACCATATAGAATTATTTCCTGCAGCACAGCAAACATGGAATAATTTGTCAGGTACGGCCACCAAAGTAAAACAGTATTGATTGTTTAGAAAAACAGAGCAGTATTTTATTTAGAGCAGAGAATGACAGAGAGATGGGGCTGAACATTGAAGATACGTATAGGACAGGGACTTAGGAGCCCAATTGTCTTTTCAGTCCAGCAATTCCTTATTGCCTTATAAATGTGAATGACTGAGACCAGTAGTGCAACAGTACATCGACAGCCGCTCATCCATGCTACGAACCAAAAGCATCAGTTCCCTCCCCCATGTAATCCAACATCTATGTAAAGTCACTGGAAGGGTTGGTGAAACATGAGCTGAAGCTCCGACAACACCCAGCTCTAAAGTTCTTCTTTGTCCAAAGTAAACAGCACCAACTCCCAGCATGCTCAATGCCCAGCCAGAATTAACACCTGCATGTAGAACAGCTGGCTAAGGCTGAACTGGCAAGAGGGAGGGATGCTGGTGCGAAGAGGAAAATGCTGTGAAGAACTTTCTCTCTCTGTAACAAACCCGATTATCAAGGCCATCAGCCATACGACTGTTAGCTGGTTTGCAGCTGCGGGGTCTTTTTGGACTGCTCAGTGCTTCTGGATCGTTCAATAGCTATTAAGGCAAAAAAAAAAAAGTCCATTACCACCCCCTGCTGACAAGAAGACAGTGCCCCATCGTAGCAGGCCCAGGCCAGGCCGTAGTGATCCATGCATCTGTGAGCTCTACATTTGAATACTGCAAACTCATTGGGCCTGATCCTTTATCCTGCTCCATCCCTTGCACTGTTTGAGAGGCATTAAGGGGACAGAAAACTGGCATAATAGGTGCATAATTTGCCAGCTCTGTCTCGTTCCCACTCCACCATAAGGAATATTGCCAAAGTGCACTGATCTGTGGGAAGCCTGGGTTACCAACATGATTTGTAGGGTTCTGAGGCTGCTCTGTTTCCTCTTCTGAACAAGTCCCAGTTGTCCTCAGGATCAGAAAGATGGAGAAGTGGCAGATATCTGCCTATATCTCCCTCTTCCTTTGGACACACTTAGCAGTGTTCAGCACACCTAAGTATCTGGCCCATTATGAAGCTACATAGCCCGAAAAATCTCCAGCTAGTAAAAAATGCAGCATCTCATCTACTCAATCGCATAGATCACCCATCGTGTGCTCTGTTTGCTGCACTGGCTCTTTATCAGTCTAGTTCAGAGTCTCTGCTCTGATATCCATGGGACTGTCCTCATGTACCTAAGAGATTGCCTTCTGCTCTGCAACCATGACCTCCCATGACAGCTCCATTCCTCTGGAAAAATGGTCAACCAGTGGGAGACAGAAATTCCACGGGATGAGGTTAACCTATGGAACTCACGGATGAAGTAAAGTAGGAAGAACAAGCACAAGCCTCACCATCTACAGAACAAAGTACAAAAATTGATTTATTTAACTTAGCTTCCCTGCAGCACATTCTACACACTAAAAACCCTAGGGATGAGTAAAGCTATTTCTTCTGCAGGCTGGGAAGGAAGAAGATAAGAGCGTTTATTAATATCATCATAGAATACTCTGGAAAGTGCTTAGATACTTCATTCATTGACACATGGGCCAAATGTCCATCTATGTGTTATTAATATTCAACATTAAGTTTCAAAGTCAATTATGTCAGCCGCAGCACAGATAAAACACGGTTACTAACCTTCCGTAACTCTTGTTCTTTGAGATGTGTTGCTCATGTCCAGTCCCTGCTAGGCGTGTGTGCACCACATGCACTGTTGCCATGGAGTTTTCTCTTATGGTGTCCAGCTCTAGCACCCTCTGGAGCCGTGCTCATATACGTTGGTATAAGGGGTGCTGCTGACCCCGTGCCCTCTCACTTCCTTCTTCCTGGTAACTCTGACACAGAGGTAGGAGGGTGGTCATAGAATGGACTGGTTAGTAACCATTTTTTCTTCTTCAAGTGCTTGCTCATATATATTTCATGCTAGGTGACTCACAGGTAGTACACCAGGAGGTGGGCTCAGACTTCATGAACATACTAACTGCAATACTGTTCTCCTAAACCTGGCATCATCTTGGGCGTGTTGAGCGACAGTGTAGTGGGACTTGAAGGTATGAACCGATGATCAGATTGCAGCTCTGCAGAGGCCCTGGATTGGTACCTGTGCAAGGAATGCTGCTGTTGAAGCCTGGGCTCTTGTGGAATGGGCAGTCATGATAGCCAGAGGCGGGACTTTCACCTGTTTATAGCAAGCCCAAATACAGGTGGTTATCCAGGATTCTTTGGGATGAACAGGGAGTCCTCTCATCCTTTCCACTATTGCTATAAAGAGCTGTGTGGACTTACAAAAGGACTTAGTCCTCTCAGTAGAAAAGGCGAGGGCCCGCTTAATGTCCAACATATGAAGCAGCCGTTCTTCAGCAGTTCTGTGAAAATTTGTGAAGAAAACTGGTGGAAAGATGTCCTGGTTGCTATGGAACTTTGGTACAATCTTTGGTAGGAAGAGTGGATGGGGGCGCAACCGGCACTTGTCCTTGAAGAACACCATATAAGAGGGTTCCAATGTAAGGGCTTTGATCTCAGAGACCCCTTCTGGCCAAAGTGATTGCCACAAGGAAAGCGACCTTTCAAGGGAGGAGCACGATGCTAATAGCTCAAAGGGGTCCACATGAGTCTCGACGGGACCAGATTTAAGTCTCATAGGGGGGTAGGTTCATGAACCTGCGGTACAGCCTTTCCAGCCCCTTGAGAAATCTGATCATCATCTTATGGGAGAACACTGATCTGCCATTCCCTGGAAAGTGGAAGGCTGAGATGGCTGCCAAGTGAACCTTGGTAAATGAAATAGCCATACCGTGATGCTTTAGGTGGAGCAGATAGTCCAAGATGGACTGCAGAGAAGATCAGGTTGGAGAGAGATTCTGTTCAGAGATCCAGCAATTGAAATGTTTCCATTTAGCCAGATAGGTAGCCCTGATGGAAGGTTTTCTACTAACTAGCAAGACCTGCTGAACCTGATCCAAGCAGGCCTGCTCTTCGGGGTTCAGCCATGCAGCAACCATGCAGCCTGGTGCAGGGAGGCGAGATTCAGGTGAAATAATTTGCCATGGTTTTGTGAGAGCAGGTCCGGGCAGAGAGGGAGCGTAAGCGGTGCTGCCACCGAGAGGTTCAAGGGGCATGCCGAACCAATGCTGATATGGCCAGGCTGATGTCATCAGGATAACCGTCTCCTTGTCCTGTTTGATTTTTAGGAGAACCTTTTGAACCAAGAGGATCAGAGGGAAGGCGTACAAGTAAATTGTCTGCCAATGAGACCTGGAAGGCATCCAAGAGGGAGCTCTCACTGTGCCTGTGCAGCAAACAGAACCAATAGCATTTCCTGTTCTGCCTGGTGGCAAATGAGTCCACCTGGGGAGACCCCCACTTCTGGAAGATTACAATGATGACCTTCAGGTGAACATAGTGAGAGAAAAAGGCTCTGCTGAGTTGATCAACCAGCATGTTTTGGGCTCCCAGAAGATGTGCTGCCTCAGGGTGAATGGTGCATTTCACGCAGAAGTCCCACAGCTGCAGGGCCTCCTTGCCCAAGGCTGAAGATCAAGCCCTTCCCTGCTTGTTGATGTCAAACGTGGATGTGGTGTTGTCTCTTGGGGCCGGCACTACCTTGCCTGAGATCTAGAGAAGGAACACCTGGCAAGCTAAGTGTACTGCCCTGAGTTCCCTGACACATACATGTAGGGGGAGTTCTTGGAATCAGAGGCCCTGGGGCCTGAGGTTGCCGAGTTGGTCTCTCCACCTGAGGTCTGATGCGTCCGAGACTAGGGTTATTGATGGTTAAAGGGCAGCAAAGGGTACTCCATTACCGATCCTGGATCTTTCCATCAGGTCAGGGAAATGGGGGCTGAAGACAGGACTGTGAGCGCTGAGTCTAAATGGTGTCTGCTCAGGGAGTAGACTGACAACAGCCACCTCTGGAGGGGCCTGAGGCACAGTCTTGTGTATTGCACCATGTAAGTACATGCTGCCATGTGTCCCAATAGTTTGAGGCAGCCCAGAGCCATCATTATTGGGTGAACCATGACCTTGGATATCAGATCTGACATTGTCCGGGATTGGGCCTCCGGCAGGAAGGCTCTGGCTCGAATCGAGTAAGGCACTGCCCTGATGAACTCTAGTCTCTGAACCAGACTGGAGTTGGCTTTAGCTTATGTGACCTGTCCGTGCCTAGTGTAGCCCACTTGAAAATGCCAAGGTCAGGGCAAGCTGCAAAAGGAGAGCAGATTCACCCAAACTGGTGGCAACACTATTAGATTCATCAACCAGTTACCAGTTACAAACAGTGCTTCTGATTCCTCACATTGTTTATCAAGAAGCTAAAACAAGAAAATTACACAGCCCTCTTTACTGCATTTCAGTCTCTGGCTCCCAGTCAGCAACTAGGTACAGTAAAGAAATAAGTTATTTAAAACTCTATTCCCTTTACAAAAATGTTCTCCTGAACCCAAAGGGTCAGCCACATTGCTAGATCACTAAGTTTGGATCTTACCCAAAATACCATGCTGCCAGCCCATTCTTTAGTAACTGAAACTAAAGGTTTATTATAAAAAGAAAAAAAACAAATGAGTAGAGAAATGCTAAATGGTCAAAGCAATCAGATACATAGCATTAAAGTCCATATATATCAGATTCTCAGCGGAATTGTGGAATTTGCAGGTTTGTACAGTTCCTCTGATGTACATCCAGTACCTGGATGGGTCTAAGTCCTCTGTTTCACACCTTCAGTTGTAGATGAGTTGATGGAGAGATAGGAAGCAGGAATGAAGATAAGATGGAGATGGTACAGCTGTCTTTTCTGTCCCTTTTGCCATGTGATTTGTGCCAAACACAGCCACACAGCACGACATGGAAAAAGCCTCAGCGTCCCCTGTCTCTAGGCATGTTCTTACATGTCCTGGTGACATGCTTTATCCTAGCCCCACCTGTTTCTTCCCAGTTGGGTTCTATCATTATTCAGGGGTTACTTACACCAGCTAATTCCCATCACCTGTGGCATGTCTACTCGCCTCTATCTCATTAATCCGTTTGAGGTTGGTGTGGACTGAACAACCCATCACAAGAAGCCACATCAGAAAAATGGAGAATGAAGTGGAGAACATTCTTGAACAGCTACCAAAGAGATGTTAAACAATAATAGCTTCTTATATTCCAGGAGTTGAATTTTTTCTCCAGTGAAAGAAGCAAACTGTTAAGAAGGGTCCCCTGTGGCAGAACAAAAAGTTGACTTTCATGCCAACAACTACAGTTTAAAGAGAGAAGGAGTTTGCAACCACAGGGCCTTTGTTATATCTGGATCCACCACTTATTTTGCTGTGTTTCTAAAATGTACTTTGTTCCAAAGCAAATACAATGTGAGTTAGTGCACACTGATGTCCTGTAACCATACCAGACAGTGACAGTGCGTTTTTGGGTTACCACAGTCACAAGAAACTTGCCTGGCTGCTACTACTATTTTTCAACTTGCTCAAGTTTGCACATTGCACATTGATCTGTTTATGAGACAGAACAGGTAATTCTTCTGATGGTGCTCCTTCTGACGGAACTATTCTTCCAGTCTTACGCACAGTGGAATACTGTTTTATTGCTCCCGCCTCTCTTTTCTCCTCCCCCCACCTTTTGTTTTGTTTCAAAGACTTACTTTTAAGAATTTATTTTAGTGTATGAAACAGCTGCTTCACAGTAAGACAAACTTGGCAACTCTGAAAAGCCTGTGTGAGTTTTGTAAGGTATGATTAATAGCTCCCTTTTTCTTGAGCAGCACACGTAAAAAGCCAAGAGTATATAATCCTTTTGGATATCAAGACTCCAAAAGTTCTATATTCTAGCAATAGCCAGCCTGAGGCAACCAGTCCAACACATATTTGTTAGGTTTTGGCAACATTACGTTTCCTTCCAGGGCTGACATAATCCTGAAAATATTACAGAATATCCCTATTTTTCATAATTGGTCTGCTCTATACAGTGGAACTGTGAGTTCTCTGAAAGAAGAGTCTGACACCACCATAAGAGATTTAAATACATTTTAAAAATCACTTTTTAAAATTTAAATAGTTTTTAATGAATCTCAGATCAAATTTAATTTTAGAAGCAGCAAAAAAATATTTTTTTTAATGTGGTGCACTTTAATACAACCTCAGATTAAAGCTGGTTAGTTTTCCTAACACCACCACTTTATAAATAGTGCTTAAACATTAATTGTGGCAGACACCTTCTAAGGAGAGTATCTTATCAACCTATTTGCTACACCTGTTGCTTTCCTTTTTGTTTACAGCTACTTAGTCATTTTCTTTTTGTGCTACTTGGTCATGAGCAACATGTTGTTTTTAGCTGGAACATCAGATGCTGTTTGTTATTCTATTTCAATATGAAAACAAAAGTATATTTTACAAAATCTTTTAAAAAATCTAAACAAAAGCACCACAGCATCAGTTTATTTCAAAGCAGCCATACTGCAGCGCCTAAAATCTGAAACCCTGATAAATTACCTAGCAAAGACTGTAATGAAGGCACAAATCACTGTTAAAATGGATGCATTAAAAACCTGTACTGCAGAGCTCAGGTCTGCAAGTAGCTGAGCACCTATAGTGCTGAGAACACTTTACAGGAAGGCATTTACTGCTCTGCAGAACTGGGCTCTTACTGTGGCATCCTGCTCATGTGAATCTTCCTGAGCGTAACTGAAGTTCTGGAAGGGATGCATCACCATAGTTATCCTATGCAGCACCCTAACTCAGTTCCATCTGTAAAACATTTGTAAGATATCAACACAGTGGCCTGGTTTTAGTGCCTTGTTTGGCTCAATTGGAAAAGTATTTTCCGTTTCCAATCCTGATCTTTTACTTCAGCCCAGACTGAGCTACTCAAAAAGCAGCACACTTTAGAGTTAGGGTGGGAGGTGCAGTTCATGTAGCAAATCAATAACTCTTCCTTTTGGTCATTAACAAGCAGCTGTGGATTATACAGCCGTTCATCAGGAAGGACAGTGGCTGCAGCCTAGGACTTGGGCAGCTAATATGTAGAGTAGTAATTTAAAGTGGGGAAAATTAGCATAAGAATCTTTTATATTTGTCGAAGGGACATAGCCATGGATCTATGTGAAGAACACACAGAAAAACTGTGGGTATAGATTTCATTAAATATACGGTGAGATCAGTTGGAAAAAAATCTTACTTTTAGCAGATAAAGCCTGCATTCTATTTCCATAAGAATTAACTAACAGATACAAGACCAGATCTGAACCAAAGGGGTGATGCATCTTTCAGGAATGGAAAGCACCAACCCTGAGGCATCTGCAAGGAGACAAAGTGCTATTTTGGTCAACTCTCCCCTAACTTGGATTCCAGACCTCACTCATATACAGAGCTTGTAGGATTAGTTCCATGCAGACAACGTCAGCTTATTGGTGACAAAAAAAGATTGCTAATGAAGCAAGCCTCTTAAGAACTGAAGAATCTTTCAAGATAAACCTTATCTCTGCAGAGAAGCACTTCTCTTTTGATTAATACATTTCCTTTCGAAAACCAGAGTTTGTAGGGGAGAGAAAAGCATTGGGACAGTGGGTCACTAGCAGAATTTTGATTCATCCTAGGCATTCCTCTTTTGGTCTTGGTTTACAGTACATATGGATAGAATTTTAAGCATCTCTCTGCCAAATATTTAACAGGCTTAATCCATCTTATCACAGGCAAGTTGGCATGACTACAGCTTTCCAGCTGAACTCAGAACAGGCACCTGATGGCCTGTAGCAACTGTGGCAAGGTGGGGCGGGGGGGGGGGGAGAGATATCCCGCCCTCGTGGGCCCTGCACTCTCCCGGCCTGACCGGTGGTGCGGTTGGGGGAAGGCCCTGGGAGGGGCCGGGGCCCGCTCTGCCCCTGGTGTTGTGGTAGCAGCAGTTGAAGCTGCAAGCCTCTGCAGACTGCAGGCTGCTGGCTGCAGCTGGCCAGCCCCAAGCTGCCAACTCCGAACTGCCGGCTTCGAGCTGCCAACCTCCCACCTGTAAACTGTAACTCCAAACTATAACTCCAACCTCCTTCCTCCACACCTCCTCTCTCCAAACTCCTCACTCTACTACCCACCACTGCCTGCTTGCACTGGAGGCTTTTAAGTGTTTGGGGCGGGGCTCCTTGATTGGCCCCAGGTGGCCTAATTAGTTAAGCAGCCCCAGATGGCCTAATTGCCTAATCAGCCCCAGCTGAATCACCCAGGGAATAGGGCTTTGCTGAGCCTGGGGCTAATATACATGCCTTCCAGCACCCTTGCATAGCCGTCTGGCCTGACCCTGTCACACAACATAATTTAAAGAAATCAGTATTCAAATCTACAGCTAAAGCTTTTGCGACATCTACAGAGCTCCCCAGCATTGTATGTGACACCAAGAAAGAAGGTGTCTAGGCCACATTTTTGTTTTATAATGGTGGTAAAATCCTATCCAGCAGCCACTCAGCCATTCTTTTCTCATCTGTAAGGATCATTTCTTAATCAAACAAGGCCTGTAACTGGCCTACTTCTATAGAAGAGATACATGTAAGAAGCGGAGAATATCAACAATTAGCATGGTGAGAGAGTGTTGCTATTTGACTGACTGACAAATTCTGCAGTGAGAAATTAAAGCAGTTATAAAAGTCCCCAAATCTGGAAATAGAATTAGAACACTTAATGTCTCATGTTCAGAAAATCAAGTCTCTTATTTGCTTTAGACAATGCAAAAGTTACAGCTGTGTTTGGCAGTACTGACTATTTTTAAAAGAAGAACAAAATATACACGATATATATATATAAATTCGTCTTCACAGTTTTCATAATATGCAGACAGGTGCTGTTTTTTCAGCTAACTCTCTACATTTTATATTATGGGACTTTACAAGGAATAACATCCTCCCCTCGTGTCACATACATGGCACATAGTCAGCAGTGCCCATTGCTCGCCATGATTCCACAACCACAGAACCATCTCCCAATCATATAATTAAGCAACTGCTTAAAAAAACAAAACCCAAAGCCCCAAATTAAGATGTGGATGTTCAGCAAGGCCTTTTCCACCTTATATAATGGCCTTTAAATATAACATATCACACATGAACAATCTACTCTGTTTAAACACAACAAGCCTGATTTCATTTACGCTATAGCCTCCTTACACTGCATTAGCAGAGCCTGAGGGTGTTGAAGTGGGAATAAACATAGTTTACACTAAGGTTATCTTACACTGCTCTAGCAAAGTGGTCTTAGTGTAAATGAGAATCAAGCCGGAAAGAACCAAAGCAGCTTTGTTTATTTTATCCCTGCATGTGACCACCTACAAGGAACAATATATTGAGAATAGTGGAAGTTGGTTTACACCTCATGTAATGCACCAGTATCACAGCTTATACTTTGAGAATATCACTGACCATTTACCACTACAAATACATAATAAAAGGTTAAAACATGGAAACTGAACAATTAAAAGCTGCTAGCATAGAATCGCTACAGCATGAGAACAGAAATCCTCTTTGATTCTGGGCAAGTGTTGCTAGAAGCATTTACTATACTACTTTGGGAGGAAATCAGAGCCAGGCTTCCATGTAAGTCCTTCCAGCTTCCTGTGGTCTCTCCATCTACCACGTGTGCTACAGATGCAGGAAGTATAACAATGTGATGTGTAGATGGTCAAAAAACATGATCTCCTGTAAAAGTGTGCAACTATTTCTATTCTCAGCTCTGCCTCACTTTCCTCATCTGTAAAAAGGAGATAACGATAACCTCCTTTTAAAGCACTTTGATATATAACGATGGAGTGTTAGGTAACAGCTGAGTACTATTATTACAGAAATATCTAATATCTATCAACTTTTTTCAGGTTTTTAAAGCGAATCATCTCTGCAATGAGCCCACTTTCTCCCCCGCTCTCCAAAACCAGCTTCAAGTAGAATCCAGCATTTGTAGAAGATAAAAGAACACAGGTCTCTCAGGCTGGGCCTACACTGATGGCGGCAAATTCGCTGCTGTCACATCGATTGCTCTGGATTGACTGAGCGGTCTGTATAGATGCGCTCAGTCAATCCAGGAAGCCAGGCAGGAAAACCACCTCGGTATGTGGTGTAGCGCTGTGTCGAAGGGAGCGCTGTTCCCTTCGATGCAGCGCAGTATGGACGCCGTGCAGAGGAGACGCTGCAAAGTTGACGGGAGATACGCAAGTGATTTACGTCACTTGCATATCTCCCATCGACTGCCGCCGAATCACAAAGGTAAGTGTAGACCGAGCCATTGTCTCACAATGAGCTGCAATAGCTATAGAAGTCATCAACACAGAGGAGATGAGACTGAATCCTGAAGTGAACAGGCAACCCATACTGGAAAGATGTCAAAGCCACACTGACAATTTGGAAGCACTGCAATCTTACACAGCAAATGAAGAGGTTGGTGAAGTTTTCAGTAATGCATCCACAACACTGGAAAACTGTAGGACAATTTTTGCTGGAAAAGCAACATATTAATACTGTAAATCTGTCTGGATTCTCTCAGGACAACATTACTGTCACAGAAAGGGAATACAATGCTGTCTGTGGATGGCATGATTTCTCAAAGGGAAATTAGAAATCATGAGTATGTAAGAATGCATACCACTTGGAAGAGAAGAGAGGCTGGATTTATCTAGGGAAATGGAAGATTGGAAAAAGATGGGGGGAACTGAACAAGGGAAAGGAGTTGAGAAAAGAAGTGGGCAGAATCAAAGGAAGACTGAAGAACATTAAAAAGAAACAGAGCAAAAGCAAAAATATTATGGAACATGCTGTTTGCTACCATTGCACTGTTCATTTTACAGGTGTGCCAGACCCCGTTCTCCCCCATCTCTGTCCTATCTATTTGGATAGTAAGCTCTTTGAAGCATGGACTGTCTACTACTACTACTGTTTGTACAGAGCCTAGCATAATGGTGTCCCATTCTTTTCAATCCGTTGGCACTATTGTAATAAACATTGTTATTAATTAATAAAATGAGATAGAAAGAAAATTGTACTGAGTTAAAAGGCAACAGGAAAGTAGCTGGAAAGGAGAAAGCAAAAATAATTTTAAGGGCTGCTCATTTTTACTTTATTTCTCTAGCAGAAAAAGAATTGTTCCAAGCTGATGTATGTCCATTGTCAGCCAGTGAAAGGCCTACTGTCTATTTCAACCCAATATAAGCCTAGGCATGGGAGGGAGGGGAAATATCTAGGTTGATCATGTTTCTTGGAATGCAAAGAAGGGGAGAAAATATACTGTCTGATCATGGCCTTGTTGGGGAGGAGAGGCAAATAAAGAAGGACTTTTAAAGCAATCATAATCTGGGGAAGAGAAGGGAGAGACTTTTTGGGGTGATCATGGATGTTGAAGATTAAGGGAAAGAAAATCTATAGGATGACCTTAAGTCCTGTGAAGAGGATAGAAAGAGAGGGGATCTTCAGAGTGAATGTGGACCTGAGACAAGATCCACTAGAGTGAGGGGTGGAGACATGGCTGTTTTACTAATTATGCTGTAGCCTCTTGTTGGAAGTCATTATCTCCATGACATCTCCAGTTTTTGTTGCTATCTGTTACTGCAGAAGATGCCTCCAGTAGAAAGTGTGGTTTAGGGCCAGATGCAACCCTTGGTCAAAACTGAGTAATCCCTTACTCTTCAAGTAGATCCATTAATTTCAGTGGGACTTCTATAAGAGTAAGGTTTTAGTCAACATGAGGAAGGATGGCAAGAACTGACCCTTGAACATTATTAATGATCATTTGTATTGCACTAGCATTTAAGGGCCCCGATCATGGATCAAAGTTCCATTTTGCTAGGCACTGTTCAAATACAGAACAAAAAGACAGCAAATGCCCCCAAGAGCTTACATTCTATGCACACGACTAGTGATGACAGATGGCAACAGGCAGACATATGGGGAGAGCACAAGATAGCAACCAGATCAGGCTTTTTTGCATGAAACATGGCAGAGAAGTTTTGATGATTAAACTTCCCTAACTTCTTTTAAGATATATAATTAAAGTCCTTAATTTCTTTTCAGTTCCCTTCAACTTTTTTAGGTTTTCAATGAATTTTTAATACATTCCCCCCCAAAAAAAAATTTCCCAGGAAAATTGGGTGATCATACGCTTAAACCCTTCTTCCAGACTCCCTCTACTAGTTTCTATTAAGATCTCTCCAGAGTGGAGCTCATTGCTGCTCCATTTCAGAGTAGGCATTATCCCCTAGCAGATCAAAGTCATGACATTGGAGTAGGTGAGATTTGATGGCTAAAATGCAAATCTGCCCATAGATTACTCTAAAAAGTTAGCTTTATTTAATAAAAGAGACTTTTTGCCACTGAATTAACAAAGGCTTACTTTCTAACTTTAAACCTCAGATGTAATTAAATAAAAAGGTTAATATTGGATTTCCATGTACACTAGTTCTGCTAATGTCAGTTATTCTTTGTGAACACAGTATGACTTTTGATTAATGAAATGAACCAGTTCAACATGCACTACTGCATAAGCCCAGTGTACTTTGCATGACCTTCAGGTGATTATCATCCCCCATGAGGTATTTTTATTTTCATCTCTCTTGTGATAACTGCACTGTGCTGAGCCAGTCCCAGCAGAGACACACAGGAAGAAAGCCCACACTAAGTTCAGGTGCCAGATCCACATTTCAATAAAAGGAAAAAGGCCTCCAGAATTGGAAGTCCTAGGTGTCAAAGGAAAAACTAATGTATCCTACACCCTAAAGTCCTAAGTGGGAAGGAGCACTATAGGGACAACACTGGTTTGTTCTTTTCAAAGCCTTCAGACTGCCTGATCATCCTCTGGGTTCCTGTTTATATTTCCCATAGGAAACCCAATGCTCATTGTCAATTAAACTCACTAACGTTTTCCTCATGGAGTTCTTATTGCACAATTAGGCCTTGGTTCTTGCAACAGCATGAGGTAGGTGGCTGCATAATGGCAACATCTGCAGAATGGCCTAGCTGTTCAGGAAAGAAGTGCGTCCTATGCTTGTCAGATTGTGTCAGGGCGTTGATTCAGGTTCAGAGTTTGGGGCATTGATTCAGATTCATACTAATTTCTTTCCTGCAGTTTCAACAGGTCCTTCCTTGACCTGCTCCCCCAACTTCTTGATCTCCCATCTCTAGGGTGGCATACACCTGGGACCTAGCTGGTCTCCATGTGTTTTGACTTCTTTAAAACAGTACCAAGATTTTGGAGCCATGGAAGGTGCTGTCAGTTGATTTGGGAAAGTTCTAAACATAGGCGGCAGGTAAAATTACTGTCAAGGTGGGATGCTACTACACAAAATAGAAGATTCTCTTCCCTTTGCCTATTTCTTACTCGGATCCTGACCTCAAGAAACAAAGCCATTGTATGGGAGCCCTGGAGGTCTCCTTCTCCTCCTAGTTTTAAAACTACCTGCCCATTTTTTGAGAAAAAAATACATTAAAGCCAAGAACAGACACTGGAAAAAAAAGCAAACCTAAAACCAACTATTCCATACACTGTCCTAGTCTAGGCTTTGATCATCCATCTCTACTAACACAACACAATTAGGATTCCCCAATGCTCCTAAATTACCTCTCTTTTCCAAAATACACAGCTAGTCACTTCTTTGCCTCCTTCCCAATACTTGGCCAACTTGTCCTTTGCAGCTTCCTTAACTGCATCAACACACATCCCTGTACTTCCTCGCCTTCACTTCCAACTCCAAAGTAGGCAACAGGAAAGATTAAAAATGTAAAAGTCATGAACTGTAAAGCTGGGTTGTTTATCTTTTCCCATTTTCTCACTTTTTTTTCCCCTCTCTCTCTCATGCATATACACACACTTCTCCCTGATCTCCATTCTTTCCCTTATGCCAGATCTCTCTCCTTTTCCCTCTCCTGGGTTTACTTAGTGGCTCCTTTCTCATCTTTTCCTTTGCTGGTTTCTCTCCTTTACCAGCTCTTTTGTTCCTTGTCTGTTACCTCTCCTCTCACCTCTCTCTATAGGTCCCTCACAGCTCCTTTACTTCCCTCCCCCCTCTTCTTTCTTCCCTTTACAGATCTTTTCCTTCCTTCTCCCAGGTCTCTCTCCAGTCTTCTCCTCCTCTTTTCTGCAATTCCTGCCATGACACTTCTCTTCCTCCTTGCTTTCACATTCTCCCTCCACCAGGATAATACTGGGTTGTGGAAGACAGATGTGGAGTAGCCCCTTTTCCAGCCCAGCCACATGGGAAAGAAGGAGGAAGAGAACACTAAGACCTGAACCACTTTTGCTCTCCCCCTCCTCTCACTGTGCTGTGGGAGGAACACACAACACAGCACAGGAGACCTAAACCTCCCAAAGATTTGTTTCCCATTGAAATGAAAGCATCAGACAGGCAGGGAACAGATCTGAGACGGGTAATTTCCATTCAATCTGAGAACAGCCTTTCTACATAAGTGCTCCTGCTCTCTGTGCACCGCAGCCAAACATTTATATGCCAGACGAGCCAGGAAGGGAAGATGCTGAATCTGTTTTCAGCAATTCTCATCTTTTGGGGCAATTTTGTTCTCTTTATGAGACTTAGCATCTCCCCACTCTCCCTTCCCAGGCACCTAGTTTTTAATCTCTTGAGCACATAAGGGAACCAGTGGGCCAAATTCATCCACATATAATGACTTCAGTGGAGTAACACCAGGGACAAATATCGCTCAGTAACTGCTGTTCTCTTCTCTTCCCCCACTCTTCCAGATAAGGCCAAACTGGGTTCAAAGTGATGCAGCAATATTTTGTAGGCAATGCTTTTTATACCATGTTTGACAAAACTGTCTATTAAAAACATGATCCACCTGGTATCTGTGCTCTTCCTGACTTCACAGTTAGTGAGTAATCGCAGACAGAAGGGAAATAACTGTAGGATCAATCTTTAACTTATAGGTAATAACAGCCTTGGTAAAAAAACAGAAGCAAATAACCACACCACTGGTAATTACATGGCTCTAGGTTACCCCAGTAAAACACAACACAAAAGACCTAATCCTCCCAAATACTTGTTTCCCATTGAAATGAAAGCATCAGACTTATAAATGGTAGTTTAACATAAAGGCAATTATTTGTTTCCAGCTGGTACAATTGTTCAATAAAATGCCTGCTGAGCCTCCAGAAATAATATTCTTCTTCACCCAGTAACACAGATAATTACTATGTCTTTTGGGCTCCACCAGCACAAGCCATCCAAAAGCATTCTCACTTAAAGTACAAGACTGTCAATGGCAGTAATTTGCCATATGGAAGAATAATAATAAAAATGGAGTTACAAACACATGAGCAAATTGGAAAAAAAATATTCTAACAGAAGGCCAATGCTACTTCACTATTGTAATAATTATTCATCTAATGTTTTAATAATGAAAAATAAAAGATCCCAGCCTGTCTGTCTTCCCAGCTACAGTCAAATCTTCACACTTTGTAGGTGTGACTCTCGGCATCTTCAATCTGTAAGGAAGTGAGATGAAAAGGCAGCCTTCGAACTGCAGTAGACTGCATGAAAAAAACTGTATGGAGCTTTAGTTAATTACCTTGATTATGTTAATTTGTGTTGTTTGTCAACAGCCAAGGAGGGATGAGGTGCTAGGTGTTGCTTAAGTGTTATTGTAGTGTTGTGAGTTTTTATTTAAGGTGTCATTTGCATAACGCATTAAAAATTCCCTATCTCCAGGCCTCAAAACAAACGTATGATTAATAAAAACATATAAGTGATTATTTTGTTTTGCTTTCTCACAGCACAGGTAAGAGAACAGAGAAGAATAAAATTCTATGGCAGAATTGTCCCACTGGGGCAATAAGTTTTCAACATTCTGATGAAACTGTTTGGACAAAATAGCTGCATGTTTATGAAACAGAGTTATTTAGTGTTCAAAGCCTGGAGCCGACGTGTATTGTTTCTCCAGACATATGATCTAGTTTAAATAGTAAAAAAGAGTCCCTGTTTTCCTCTTCCCCACGTGCGTCTACAAAATTAAACATAAGATATGTAGAAATCCAGTTACTGGCATTTCTTGGAGACTCTCCAATGCCAGAGGATTTTGCAAATATGTTACAATAATAGCTGACGCAAAGAGACAACCGCAACTCAAGCACATACTCACTAGACAGAACGAGAATGTGTATGAGGAACATGAGAATAGTGCTGTAGATACTGCAGCTCAACAAGAACAAAAGTTCAGAGTCCACAACAAATAGATTCAATTCGCATCATTCTTATTAAAGTAGGGCAACAGCACTATTAGGCCATATGCCATAACACACAGGAACATACAAGTTAAAAAAGAAAAACCAGCAAGAAAACATCACAATTTCAGCATTCCAGGAACTTCTGACCAGCAGCAAGGATTGCATGACAACTCAACATATATATAGCAATGCACATGCATACTTTAGCTCCACCCAGCTAAGTTAAAGTAACTCAAACACCACTAACCACTGTCTTTGCCGGGAGAATGGATTCACATTGTCCCACTCACTGTTCACAGCATAACCTTTCTCTCAAGAATGAGTAGTATGAACTTTAGTGCTTCACATATTCTAGAGACGATCCCGAGCTGTAAAATTTGTTTGACCTCTCCAAAGTTTGCAGGCTTTAATGTCCTATTTTCTTGTTAGGCTAGATATAGGGCCACCTATCCAAAAGTCAAGATAGTGCTAAGTCTTCGAGTTCTGAATCAACTCATCGCTATCCTGGATATACGTATCGCGACAGTGGCATGAGACTCCTTTTCTCATCTTCAGCTTGTCAGGAGACTATGCCATTTCCTCGGAGACAAAGATACATCCTATCCATTGTGATTCATACATTCATTACCTACCCATAGGACTACTGGAGCACATTCAACCTCAGAGTGAAGGCAAAAGCTCCAGATGGCATAACATACAGTAAGTTACAAGTTAAAAAAGAAAAACCAGCAAGAAAACATCACAGCCGCAATTCTGCACATTTCATGGCTCCCCATTCATTCACATACAATTTAAGGTTCTTCCCCTAATCTTTAAAGAGAACTGGTCAAACATTTTCCAACAGAACAGCTTTCTGTCAGAAAATACTGATTCAATTAAATTGAAACATTTCGACGGAACTTATTGAGTTCATCAATTTTTTGAGGGAATTCATAATATTTTATTTTGACACAGTCAACATGTTGCGTTTTAACGTCACAGTTTCATCTATTTATCATTTTACGTTACATTGTATTATAATGAAGGATAAGGACGTCATTGTGCTAGGTGCTATGCAAAAACCTAAGAATACATGGTCCTTCCCCAAAAGAAGTCCTTACAGTCTAAATAGACAGGAAAGACAAATGGCGACAGAAGGAGATACAACACACAAAGGCTTAGATTGCAATACATTTATTCACCCTGAGTAGTAATACAGTTTTATTCCACAAAAATTCCCATAGGACTCTTTGTAGTGAGCAATATTATTCACTGAAAGGGTATCAGTGTGGCCTACAGTGATGAGATTTATGGCAGATGCATGCCCACCCCTGGTGCACCTGGCACAGATGGGCAGGGCCCCGGGGTATTTCTGGGGCAGACCTGACCTTGGTGCTGTGTCAAGGTTGGGTGGAGCCTCTCTGCCGCGTCCCTGTCCTGAGGATGGAGTGTGGAGGGGCCTGCAGGGTGAAATCCCACCTCCATGCAGCTAGTGGCCTATGCTCTATGCTGCCATGCTGGAGACTCCACATTTATTGACAAACAACATGGAGAAGAATTTTAAAATATTGTGCACAGAAATTTTAATTTTTTGGCAGTGAATTCCCTCAGGAGTAACTCTGCCTTTGACTGGGTTTTCCCAGGCTGGGCAGCTAGCTTTCCTAGGGAGGGATTGATCTCTTCCAACAATCTTGTTCTCTTAAACATGTGGAAATTCATGAAAAGTGCCAGACTGACAGTCCTGCAAACCGAAGTGCTCTCTGTTTATGCACAGGACAGACATAGCATGCATAATGGTAGTGCATGGTCCCTCATACCGGCTTGCAAATGTGCATCACCCCTGACCTGGAGAGTGAGATATGTAATAGCAACACTCAACCCTTTAAAAGTTCTTTATATTTTCAAAGCACAGGAGAAACATTAACAGATGTTGAGTTTAATAGGTCTCTATGCCCATTCAAATCCTTTGTTACATGATGAGAATATCAACCACTCTCCAGTTAATGCTGTTTGAGGGCGCACCATATAAAGGGCTTCCTTTGATTGCCTGACCGCCTAGATGACCCCCGCTGAGGAGGAACTTGGGGGTGGATGGTGTCTCCTAGACCCCCTTCTTCTATCCTGTTGCCTATAGGTCGGGAATGGTCAAGCTTGGAACCTCTGTTGCTGCTTTGCCTGTGGATGTGACTGACGCCTAGAGGACTGCAGCATGTAAAGACCCAGGGAGCCTCGAGTACTTCAGACCATGCAATTTAGCGTCAGTCTGGTCCGAGAACAAGGCTGACCTGTTGAAGGGAAGTCCTTGATGGACTGCGGGACCTCTTGAGACAGCCAGAGGATTGGATCTGAAGCATCTGCGCATGCAGATGGCGGAGGCTATGGCTCTGCCCACCATCAGCCACATCTGCGGACACCTGGAGCGCTGCTCTAGCCACTGTGGTACCCTCTTCCACAATGATATTAAAATGTACAGCCTGGTTCTGGGGCAGAGCATCAGTGAAAGTGTCTCAGGGAGTCCCAATGGTTGAAATTATACCTGCCCAGGAGAGCATGCTCAGTGGCAATTCTAAACTGTAGGCTTGCCATTGAATACATTTTTTTCCCAAACAAGTCTAGCTTTTTATTGTCCTTGCTTTTTGGTGTAGACCCCAACTGCCCCTGCCTATCTCTCTGGTTGGCAGCGTCCACCACCAGAGTCCCAGTGGAGGGGTGGGTGAACAAATACTCAAACCACTTGGCTAGGATGTAATATTTCTTCTGGGCCCCTTTAGATGTTGGGGCTACAGAAGAGAGAGTTTGCCACAAGGTCTTCACTATTTTGAGCACCCCCTCATGGACTGGAAGGGCTACTTGAGCTCGGGTAGCCACTGCTAGGACATTAAAAAGGCTGACAGACACCTTTTTCAGTTCCTCCACTTCCAGCCTCAAGTTGGAGGCCACCTTCTTAAGCAGCTCCTGGTGTGCCCTGAAATCACCCAAGGGCACTGAATGACCTTGGGAGACCGCTTCATCTGGTAGGAAGGAGGAGGATAGGAGGGGCACAGTGAGAGGCAGCACCCCTTCCCGTCAATGAGTGGTCCCACAGAAGTCCCTGTGGGTCCGAATCATCATCTGAGGGCGAGTGGTGGACCTTCCCCATACCGGTGGCACTAACTGCACAACCAAGGACTTGATGGACTGTGGTCCCAGTCCTACCGGGAAACCCCAGGGGCCCAATACAGCCACTGGGGTGGCCACAGCCCTTGAGGCCATCTGAGGGCTACCTGCCCCAGGGGCTCTGGCACCTTTTGTTGACAGTGAGTCGCCCTGTGACTGCCCCCCCAGGAGGACACCACGGCACCATCTCAGAGGCTCCCTCTGTACAGTACCAAGCCTGGGGGGAGCAGTGACCTGATCCACAGGTGCTCCATCACTCCAGAGTATCCAATCGACACCCCCGACCTCGATGACGACGAGGGATGACATCGACGCCGCGACCTGTGCCAGTGCATGGAACCGTGCTCTGAGGAGCTGGATGTTCTGGAGCGTTGCCTTGGTACTGAGGACTTGCGGTGCTGCTTGCCTCTCTGTGCCAAGTTCGACTTTGTTGATCAGGTTTGGTGCCTCCTTGGTGCACGCAAACTCCTTGGAGCCAAGTCTGTCTCTGAAGACCAGGTTCTGCACCGCCTCGGTGCAGGCAAACTCTTTGGTGCCGGAGCGGGAACAGCGGGATCCATCTGGGGAGTGGTGCCATCTCCTGGAGTGGACTTCTTCCAGTGCCAGAGATCAAGATCAGTGTCAGGAGGGTGACTCTGTTTCCCATCTTGGTACAGGTTGGCCTGATGACCATGACCTGGAATGACTTCTAGGAGAGTGGTGCTGCTCCACCCTAGATGACCGGCCAGCCAGAGATCTTCCTCCCTGCACCAGAGATCTCCTGAGCCATTCAAGGGGGTCCCAGCATGGCCTTCCCCTGCGACACTGGCTGCTTCTCCCTCGGTGGAGGCCACAGTGGAGTCAGCAGAGGCAAGGCCAACAAGGTTCTTCTGCCTGAAAAGTTTCTGTCGATGGCACCAGCAGGTGCAGAGGGGCTCCACCCCTTCCAGGAGTCGGGGGTGGCTCCCTAATCGGAAACGCTGGTTCTGGCAACTGGGTGTTTGTGGTCCAAACCCGGTGCAGTTCAGTCCTTGAACCCATCTTCTTGAATGGTGCGGGGGAGTGACCGTGTTCCAAGCGCTGCTTCTGCTTCTTCTTCGGTACAGGAGATGATGCACGGTGCCAAGTCATTGTCGGTGCCAACGGTGCACTCTGCACCGACCCCATGCTTGGTACCGAGATGGAGCTTGTCGGCTCACAGGGTGGACAAAGTGCTGCTCCATGAGCAAGACTTTCAAATGGATTTCCCTGTCCTTTT
Source organism: Mesoclemmys tuberculata (assembly GCA_007922155.1). Lineage (NCBI taxonomy): Eukaryota > Metazoa > Chordata > Testudines > Chelidae > Mesoclemmys > Mesoclemmys tuberculata. Next base: position 34,066,230 of record ML675601.1, on the reverse strand, counting down.
CAGTCCTGGGTTTGAAAGCCTTGCAGATTTTTTCCTTGCGATGGGTTTCCCCCAAGCACTTCAGACAGCTGTCATAGGGGTCACTGAGCGGGAAAGCTTTCCCATAGGAGGCACAGGCTTGAAGCCCAGTGACCGGGGCATACCCCGGTCTTGGCTAAGTCCCAGCCGGGACTATGCTAGGTACTATCTACCACTATTAACAGTTACTTAATCTAACTATCTAATTAACACCACCACCACCAGTTTAGACAATTGGAAATGAAGCACTTGCGATGCAAGCAAGGGCAGTTCCAGCAACCATCACCAGCGGAAAGAAGGAACTGAGGGGGCCTAGGACCAGCAGCGCCTCATATACTGCGGCATGTGCAAAGGGCTACAGGGGGCGCTGGAACCAGCCCTATGGGATCGGCTAAGGGGAAAAAAGTTCCAGTAACTGTGCACAGAGGCGTGCACACAATGGCATTATAATTATAATGGAATTAAGCACTCAAAGAAGAATACTTTGTTCACATGCTGAGAACAGGCTTCCAAACTCAGCCAATCTTTTCCAGGGAAAAACCTGAAATACTGTTCTCCTTTTCTCCTGACACCCTATTCATTAACAAACAGTATCATCTTATATTGTGCATTGGTGCCATAATAGCCTCAAAAACCATTTGCTCTGCCGCTGATATACAGCCACTTCTTGGATTGAACACAGTGTTTAGTAACTGTGATGAGGGAGGCCTATTCTGCTCCCGTGGGTCCTGCGCTTTCTTCAGCTATGCCAGTGGTGTGGCTGGGTGGAAGAAGGGGTGGGCAGTCCCACCCTCTACCCGGGCCCCGACCCAGGGATCTTGGGAGGAGTAGCCTCAAACTGCTTAGTCCATGAGAATTACTACCTTCCCTGGGTCGCCTGTCTGTGGCCCCCCCGCTTGTGGTTTGCTTCCTGGAACCAGGGAGGAGGGTTTTTCCACCTCTCCATCTCTGTGATCCTCCCCCGTTTGGGTGAGGTTCCCCCACCGCAACTCCTTTGCTCAGTTACCTGAGCGGCAGGGTCCTCCTTCAGGCCTCTGGGCCTACGACTCTCGGCCCCGCTTCTCCCTGACTCTCGTACCTAGGTATTGTGGCAGCAATAGCACCAAGGTCTGTAGCAGCTCCGCTCCGCTCGTTCTCCCAACTCTCTTTCAGCTGCCCCCGTCTGCCTGAAATGGAGGCTTTTAACTGCTGTGGTGAGCGCCTTAATTGGCTTCAGGTGACCTAGCTGACCTGGAGTAACCCTGGCTGAACTACCCAGGGAACAAGGCTTTGTTGAGCCTGGGGCTCCGAAATCACTTGAGTCCTGGGTCCACTGTCTCCTCCCCTTAGGCTGGGGGCGGAGCCTTTAGCCATCCACCTGGAACTCAAATAGTAGCACCCTCCTACAGCTGTCAGGTCTGGCCTTGTCACATAACACACAGCAACACTATACAGCAGATCAGGACTTTTGGGGGTTTGTTTTTCAGTATAGGGATTAGGTAAAGACCAAATCATATAATCTGTACTTAAAAAAAGGAATGCAATGACATAACTGGCATTCTCGCCTACACAGTATACAGATCCATTATCTATTGTAGAACTTAAGACAAAAAACAACAAACAGCCCTTTCCTCTCTGAAAAGAAATATTGGAAAGAAACCCTCCAGTCAAATATGTCACAAGAAATACAGCAGGACAACGTGGCTCAGATTGAAAGGTCTCTCCTTCAAAGGTGAGTAAGAAAAAAGAAAGGACAGAATTTTACAGCACAGAGGTTACACTTTCATCTTTCCTGACGTCTCCCTGTTTTAGGGCCATAAAATGTGCCGTCTCTCAGTACCTGGCACAGTAAAATAGTATATTAAGCTCTTTTCAGTTACAGAATAAACCAAAGTCTTTGTTTGGTTTGGCTTCATCTTCAATTAGCAAAGGTTTACTTCATAACCTTCTGTCCTTATGAAAAGACTGTCAGTAAAACACTATGTTCCCCTCTCTCCCCCCCCCCCATATTATCAAGTAAGGAGAACTTTAGGACTACCAGAAGCTAGGAATGGGTGACAGGGGATGGATCACTTGATGATTACCTGTTCTGTTCATTTCCTCTGAAGCATCTGGCATTGGCTGCTGTCGAAAGACAGGATACTGGGCTATTGGTCTAACCCAATATTGCCGTTCTTATGTTCTTATGAGTTACAACTAAAGATACCCATTGAGGCCTCTCACTTTGGCTCAGAACAATATAGCACACATAAAATTCCTTAAACCCTTCAATTGCCATCTACTATGTGCACTCAGGGAAACAACTTCAACATAATAGGAGGACACAGGGTGTTTATAAGTATGACCCATATGAATGGGCACTGCAGTCTAGTGGAATTTATAGCAGGATGCAGTCTTGTGGGGATTTCAAACAAACAAACAAACAAACCAACCAGACAGACCTGTAAGGAATTAAAAGGGAAGCAGTAGCTTGCAAGTGTGTCACAGTTCAAGGCAACTGCACCTGTATTTCTTCCTCATGGTCGAGTCAGGGCACTCACTCAAGCTTCCAGCTCCTCAGTTGTCAACTGTCTTGAGCAGACACCCCCCACACACACTGTGAATTCCCTAGCAAGACACATGGCAAAGCAGGCCTGCTTTGCCTTTTCCTCAGAGGTCTAAACAGCTGTATAAGTAACCACACAGCTCTTCCTAAGCAAGTACATTAATTCTTAACATAAACGCATTACAAAGAAATCATATCAAAACAGTCAAAGAAGCTACTCGCATGCCAATAAGCTTACCAGAAATCACCCCAACTCCAATAAGGCTCTAGTTAGCCTGTGAACAGTCCTTCAAACCTCACAAGAAGGTATTCCTGTGGTCACAAGTTCAGAACAACTTTTAAGCGCTGAACAACCCCCCTCTTGAATTTGTGATCACTTTTTTATGCAGTTGGGGCTCTGATCTTGTCCTTGGATCACAGGTGAGCAGCAGACAATAGGTTTCCCTGATTCTGAAGCTTGAGCCTGGATGTGAAACGTTGTCTTCCTCTGCTCCAAAGTATTTCCCAGGAATCCCACTTACCTTTGCCTAGCACATTGTTTCAAACGGAGTCCTTTTGAAGCTCGTAACACAATAATGCATACACGTTCGCATTCTTAGTAAGTTCAGCTCTAAAGATACTGAAACATAATTCAATAAGGCTTTTCCAGGATATTGCCGTATCTGTCACATATGTATCACCAACTAAAAAAATATAAAATTGTATTCTCTTGTGCCTTGCACTGTAACAAACTCTGTCTTCCAACTCTGCCAAGTGCTTACATTTTTCATGACACAAAGGAAACAGTTTCTGCTTCTTATTCTTGCATGTCAGTGGCATTAAAATATCACCACCTAAAATCTTGTCTCACTTATGGCATCAGAAGCTCTGAAACCAGCCTTGCACAGGTATCAATCTGCAAAGGTATCAATTTGCAATTGGCATTGCCCAGAAAACTTTTGGGGATTTTTTTAGAATGTGTATTTTAAGAATATGTATAAATTTTAAGCTGATTAGGACATTCTGAGGCCATCTATAGCTAATAACTTTATAAACTCAAAAACATATAAGCAGTTATTCCTTCTAATAAAGGTCTCTGTCTCAGATCCATCGTTAGGTACAGCTTTGCACTTGCGTATTTACAATTGGCACTGTACTAACTAGTATGCTCTCATGATACTGGGTTTCAAAATAGGGCATCAATTTATATCTGAAGTTTAGGTTTGAAGGAGGTAATTAATAAAGGTAAGGCTATTTATTTACAGTATGTGGACTACATGTGTTACTGTTTAACTGTAAAGGGCATTGTCTCTGATGACAAATAAATACATAAATAAATACTTTGCGCACAGCACAATCAGACCATGCAGTATTTGGAGAGTGGGAAAAGAGAACACAGCTACACTGGAATTCCACAATGAACAACACAGGGACAGCGGGGGCAAACTAGCCTGGATAATATATAAACTGACCAGAAATTTCACATGAAACTCAGATCCAGATCTTGGAATCTCAAAAAAAAAAAAAAAAAAAAAAAAAAAAATTCAGTCTGGAATTTGAAAAGGGGTTGAAAAGAATTAGGCATCCAAACCTTATTGAATTTCAATGGGATTTAGGAGCCTACCACTCTTGGGATCGTCTGAAAATCCCATTTTTATTTTTTAATTTGTTTTTGCACCCATCTGAGCTTTTCTGGTCTCAGACCTTCTTGTGGCGCTGTGTTCCCGGTCCCGCTGATGCGAGTATACTGAAGGAAGTCCCAGTTCTTAGGAGATCTCCGGCCTTGCTGAAAAATCAAAGAACCAAGCTGATACCCAAACCTTGGATGGTCACTTGAACTTTGAACATCCCTGGGGCGTTTTTCATAAACTCTGGTAGATTTCGACCATACGCTATCAACAAGTCACCACTGACAAACTTTTAAAAATTGATGCAGTACAAGAAATATTAGGTGACAGCCTGGAGTTCCAGTGTGTCCATGAAGGCCACTTATTTTGCTGTTCTGAAATATATCCAGTTATAATATTGGAGGCCTCTAATGTTACAGCTATGCGGTACATTTGCACTGCTTCCTCTCAGTCCTTGGCTCAGGTGGTGGATAATCTTTGCCGTCACCATCACAGCTATGTACGCAGTCTGCCACTTCCCTCTGCCTCACAGATACACCATCCCTTGTAAAAATGAAGCTCAAGCAAAACCCACTTCTTCTGCACTGCTAACAAACTGTCAACCAGTCCCTCACACAGACATCCACTATTGCCACTTTTCCTTCTTTGCCCACTTACCTTTCACACCAAGCTCAGCTTTTAATTCCGACTTTCAAGCCTCTGCACGACTCCATTCCTTTTTATGCCTTCTGCTCTGATTTCTTCTTAATCCACTATTCACTCCCTTTGTTTGATGCAAGCCTTCCTCCTAACCACTCCCTTTATCCTTCTCCCTCTTCCAACTTCAGCATTTTCCCATGTTGCCTCTTGTGGTAAGACTAGCTCTCCTTGCGCACCAATAGTGTCTTCATTCACCTTCCACGAAGATTTACAAAGATTCATCATCCATGACATTTGAGTTCTATGGGCAAATCATCATCAGTCACAGCCAACAGGAAATATGCTAAACAAGATGTAAGGGGGAAAATCCTGGCTCCATTCAAGTCTTCAGCAAAGCTCCCACTGACTTCAATAGGGCTGATATTTCACGCAGGAAGTCATTTTTCCCTTTATAGCAGCATTCCCCGCTACCTGTATTCACCTTGTTCTTTTGCCATTTTTGCTGCATTTGCAGATTACATTCGAGTGCATATTTCATCGCAGAGACAATAACTTTTCATTTGCTTGCAAAGCATCATACACACCAAGAGCAATATGCATAGCACTGGACTCACCTGCCCACAAACCTTACTGTGGCGTTGCCATTATTGCTCTGCACTGCTGGGCACATGTACAAATGGAGGACTAAGAAACAGACACATTTTTTGGTCTTTTTTATTGTTCTACTCGTTTCACTTTCCCAGTGTCAGTGCTTTTCCCTGAAGAATGGCTGCTGAACCAATGATTACTGCATGGTGTATTTCCTTTGAACGACAGAACCCGCAGAGTGACTTTTCTCCAACCTACTCAGCAGTCAGCACTAAGTATTCTTGGCATGTATCCTAAGTAACAACACACAATGCCAGCATTGGAAAGTCCCTAAATTCCAGGAGCTAAGATTAACTGCCATCTATTCTTAAAACTTTCCCACCACCTCACCCAGCTTCTTAGCTCTTCCCACTTGCTGCTGTTGTGATTGCCTTTCTTGGGTTTCAGAAAATATCCTGAGACAGTTTCAAGTGAGTGGAAAGTACTTAAACTCCCCCTTGAATTGACTGACTTTATATGGCAGCAGAACTGGTCCTTGACTTGTAGCTGAACGCTGGTCTAAGAGCTGTTCTCTTTATTATACTTAGGATTTTTCCCATATCAGACTTTCTCTGCAGCTGAGGTGCTGTAGAAAAAGGCAGCAAAAAGCACCAATGCAATTTATACCAGGAAATAAGGTCAAATCATGCAAGGTGCTGAGCACCATCGATTCCCATTAACTACAACTGAGGTGAGGACACTCACACTATAGGAGATATGATCAGTATCTTGCATTATTGAGCCCCCAGAGTTAACAGCGATAATGGAGCAGACATGGCAACATACAGGGAGTAGAGCAATAGGACATACATTTCCACAGGTCACGCATTCTCTTGCTCTTGCAGAACTGCACGTTGAAGAACAACAAACGTGATTTCCAACAGCAATGCCCTTCTCACTGAATAGTCTGGGTGTGGCAGGAAACATTAGTGGAAATAAGTAAAGGAAAAAAGCTGCTCTTGTGATAGTTCCAATTTGAGCAAAACCAAGATGACTAGCAAATCTCACTCAATTTTCAGTCAGCTTCCCCACCCAAAGAGATAGGAATCACCTTTGAAGACCCATCAAAAAATTTGGATCTTTGGCTGAATCGAACCTCCCTATGTAAGACACTCTGTATTCTACAATAAACAAACTCTGTGGGCCATTACTGTAGCATGGCAAACTTTTCAAAAAAGGATTTTGTGTGTTTTCTTCTTAAAGAGTTGCTGTCATGAGATCCACTCACCACTGGGGCGCCTCCTGTTGGCTGCTCTGAGGATTAGCTTCTTCCAGGTGCTGCGCACTCTTCCATCCATCACCGTCCCTTACCTTGCTGCCCTTCTTGTTCCAGGAGGCACAGCTTCCTTTTCATGACTTGGCCTCCAGGCCAGGTCACTAGGGTCTTCCCCTTCCAGGGTATCAACGTCTTTCAGGGTGAAGTGGCCCAGGCAGTCCGTTCTCCACTGCCTTGTCTACGCCACTTCCTCAGTGGCTAGTAGGGGAACCCAGGCCCACCGTCTACTTCAGATACCAGCTCAGGGGCCCTCTTTTCAGCACCCAAGGTCCACACTATCCTATATCTTGCTGCTTTTCCCCTGAGCCTTTCCTACTTTTTGACTCTCCCACCTTACCTGGGTTTGCCAGCTGCACAACTCCTTCCTCCTAGGGAGGGACTATAGGCTGCCTGCCTCTATAACCCCAAACATACCTCCCTTCTCCCAGGGAGTGACTGCACACTACATCCCTGCTGCTCTCCACTACTGGGCTTTATACAGGTCCCTCCAATTCCTGTCCATCTGAGCCTCATCTCTACTCAATCCCTACTCCCTGGCTCCTCCTCCAGGTGCAAACTGGGTAGTTGATTGGCCTGCCTACCTACCTTAACCCCTTCAAATCTTGTGTGGGATGGACACCACATCACAGTTGCCTATTTTTATTTAGGCTTTGATGCTAACCCCAGCCAGTTAGCTTTTGGGCCTCATAAGGCCAGAATTCTAGTACCATTTTTTTTTAAATAGGTACTTAAGTAATAGCAACACAATGTATTTGTTCAGACACAATCAAGGAAGTACACGTTTGTACACAATTTCAATTGCTTCACTCGCACATGTAATTGCATACTATGTACTACTCATCATGGCTTGTTTGCACATACAGCTTGCAAGCACAATGTAGGTACCTTTTTGTGAAAATTTTGCCTTTATTTGAATCATTTTGCTAATAAATAGAGACTCGGTTCTCCCCTCACATACACAGGCACAATCCCAATCAGTTTTCCATCACAATTCACAGCAGGACCTGTGTATTTGAGGGCAGAATTAGGCCTCTATTGTTTAATTCAACTGAAATGTTTTTAAAGAAACCAGAAACAATTGCTCACAAATAAAGCAGGCAGAGCTAACTGAATCGCTCTTAATCTATCGTAGTTTATACTACAGGGTGTATTATAAACATACTCCCTAAGTACGATTCCTGTTTTCATCCTCTCACAGTTTAAACTAATGGTTTGTTTATATTTTTTAAATCATTTTATCAAGAGCAATGGTACAAACAGTTCTCTAGAGGGGGCTCCAGTCACAAGATACAATTTCAGCATAAATAATCAATAACCAGCTACCCGAATAGCATCATTTTTTTTGGCTTAGTAATTCACACACTTTTTAATGAGGTTAAAGAAAAAAGTTGTCTTTGCTTCCTAAGAAAATTTATGAACATGACAGAAAACCACTTAAACCAGTTCTCTCTAAAATGACAGAAGAACAGACCTGAAAAATGTATGGGACTCAGAAGACAGTCAAGCTGTACAAAGTGCAACAAAGAAATTACCCAAAGCCAACAGTATAAATGATGGCGGAGGAGAACCCTTGTACCTTGTGATTTTGTATCTTTGTTCAATACATTGAAATGAAAACATGGTTACTGCAGAATTCAAAGACACCAGAAGAGCAGCGATTCAAGGAAATGGTCACATTTTAGATTTGGAACATGTTAGTTAATTTAGTCGTTGACATTGCATACATAACCTGTGGCAAAAAGCAGCACTTTTACAGCAGCAGCAATTAGCTCCTTACCTTAACTACCTATTAATGTGCTGGATGTTTCAATAGCTTCTGATTCTTTTAGAAATATCTTTGATTAATGCTAAAGGATTTAATTAAATAGATGACCTCACTGCACCCATCTATTTCTTTAGTTATTAAAAAGGTTTATGCTCCTTTGTAATTGTTACTCGTTTTTAAATTGCATGTTAAAAAGAACGCCTATCCACCCTTGACAGAGATTAAAATTACAATGCACAGAAAAGCTCCAGCACACACCGGCCCTACCCACATACACGCACTCTCCAATCAACAGACCAGAACCAAACTCTGACCTCACACTTCTCTCCAAGGCAGAAATACCTTCTGCCCCCCAACAACCATTTCCCTTCACCCACGAGTGAGCAGACGGGTCCTATGGCTTGCCAGGAAGATCAACCTAGATGTAGCTTATAAGTGACCAAGCTGAGAGAGCATTCCAAAGGAAAGGTGACTTCAGAGAGCACACTCAGCTGGCTCCCTTTTACAATGAGGGAGTTCACTTTGAGAGCCTCCATAGATCTCAATTGTTGCAATATGGCATGGAGAGAAAGGCAGGTTGGCAGGTTTCAGGCCAATTAAGGATTTACAGGTCAAAACCAATGCATAAAAATTCACCCAGAAGTCAAGAGAGAGAATATTTTGGTTTTCATGAAGAATAATTTATTTGTTAAATTCATTTTTTAATTGAATGTACTTAACAAATCAATTATTCTGTAAAGCCATTTTACTGGGAACATTAACAAGTTTCCACCCTCAGGTACCTGCAGGCTCATGTAACATTAACACTTAAAATAACTTCCCTGTGAACCACTGCAGTAATACACAGCAGCGACACTGGTAATTATCTGTTACCTTTTTTCAGTTTGGGTCCTTAAAAAGATATTTTTTTCTAAATGGCCTTCTTTTTTGCAGTACTCATTTCAGCGTGCCCTATCATTCATTTGAGAATCACATCACAGTGATCTTCAGTGTTTGCAGCTCTGTAGAAAGATTCCTTCATATATATCACTTGATGGATTCAAGGGCAGCTTCTCTTAAAATGGTACAATCACCTTAGTTAAGCATGAGTTTAGTAATCGAAATGTCTATTTCTGTAACACAAGATGGGTCAATCTTCCTTTAAAGAACTTTAAACTGAACTTTATATATGTACCTCTCCACCCAGTGCATTTCTAGCAGCATGTTAAATTTAAGGAGAAAGAGTTTTGTTCACATTCAATCCTAAAGGAAGGAATCATTTAATTACATGCAATGTCACTTTCTCCCTATTCGATAATAAGTTTCTTGTTATTAATACAAAGGGGGGAAAGTCTGAGACCATAGAGTCACTTGTCCTCTAGCTGTATTTTCTTCTAAAGAATTGCATACCTGAAAAATCAGGGCCTATATATTAACATCAACACAAGGTGCTGCATGATATCTGTGCTCTCAGGACATCTCTTAAAGAAGTCTTCTGATGTAACCCCTTACACCAAAAACCTGCTGGATGCCTCAAATTACTCAACCATCCTCGATTAAACTACATAATTTGCTTGTTACTAACCTATCCTGAATGCAACCTGGAGGCTTTGTAACCAACGCTGCTGGAATTCAGTTTAATTACTCAGTAATCTTTTAAAACTTTTAAGGCAATGGACAGAACACTATAGTTTGTTAGGAAAAACACAGAGGACATATTTATTTTAAAAACTCCAGAAGATTACAAAACCTAAAAGCCACAGCACTGCATCAAAATCTATACCAGATTCCTTTCAGGCGTGTTTTCTAGATTTCTCTCATAGTGGTGACTAAAAAGCTCGTGGACAAAGTTTGTTCATAAGCTATTTCATAAAAAAATCTCAATTACTTTTCTCCCTCTGCTATTCAAACACTTGTAGAGTTCTTTCGAACAACAGCAGCAACATGAGCTGAGCAACCGGGGTGGTCTTGTTACTTTAAACCCCTTTGAAAATTCACAGCCTGTAGTCATCTCACATGTCAATGTCCACTCCAACTTGGAGGCAGAGAAAATAGCAATTGGAGAGGTCTGTTAAATAAGCTCTTCTTTCACAACAGTAAAATTCCTAATAGTTTTGATTGAGAGAGGGAGTGCTTCCAGTCATATTTTCACTCACTTTTATAACATTAGAAAAACTACTTTGTAGTCTGCATATTTTCAGATTTTATTTTTTTAAAGGTTTCATGGAAATCTATTTAACTGTTTCTTTAACAGTTTCTGCACTATGAGTACATTATTATTATTATTATTATTTATATAGAGCTTTAAACATAAATGACGTTTTATGGAACCCAGAGAAAAGAAGGGGCCTAAACATACACTTAGAATCTGGGATATTGCCAGAAGTGAAGTCAGCCAGATATCCTCTCTGTAGTTACTCCAGGTTTTCCCCACTGTAAACTCCAAAGGTATTTATGTGAGAAAAGACATTTAAGGCCAATAGGACAATTATACAGAAAGAACAGACAGTATGTAAGAAATTCAGTTTAGCTCCTGTTCCCACGTTTACCAGTCTTCAGCTGAAACATTAAACACTTAACGCTGAAAATATGGACTGATTTTAAAAGGCCTCCTACTGGGTTGGAAATGATTGTCTCCCAGTCTTTAGGTTCCAAGGACTGAGGAGATGGACTATATGAGGAACTAATACAATTAGAAATGGAACAAAAGCATGCTTTCTTGAAAAGATAGGAACTATCTATAAGAACGCCCCTTTGACCAATGGTCTGTCATGCAGCAATAGGAAACAACATCCTCTATTTGTGCAACAATGAAAGCGAACTACTGAAGTTAGTTCAGCCCTCAAGCCACATTAAAGAAACATATCCACCTCTGATGCAAATTGTGTGTTTATTTTGGGAGGACATGCAGGAAGACACGCAAGTTTCCATCTGGCAAGAATGCAAAAAAGTACACTGATTTGTGGCCCAAATCTTAGAAAATTCAGCATTAAGAAACAGTTACTAACCTTTTTCCACACCTGTTGTTCTTTAAGATGTGTAGCACATGTCTATTCCACTCTAGGTGTGGGGAAGCCCAGCACACAGTTGTCTGAAATTTCTCTCTCAGCAATACCTGTTAAGATGGCTGCAAATGCCCTTTGTCGCCTCTGTTCTGCAATGGTATAAAGGGTGGAGCCGCCCCTGACCTCATTGAGTTCCTCACTCAGACTCCAATAGAGAGGGGAAAGAGGATAGGTCATGGAATAAACATGTGCTCCACAACTACGTATGGAAAAAGGTTAGTTAACTGTTTCTTCTGTGAGTGATTGGACATGTCCATTCTACTGTAGGTGACTCACAAGCAGCTTGACTTGGAGGTGGGCTTGGAGTCTAATTGAGCAGGGTTTGGAGGCGCACATGTTCAAATCTGGAATCATCTCTGGATTGCTGAGATATAGCACAGCAAGAAGCAAACATACGAACTGATGACCAGGTTGCTGCCTCACAAATGTCCAAGATAGGCACGTAAGCCAGAAATGCACAGAAGCTGCCTGAAACCCAGGTGAGTAGGCCAACACTCTACCTGGGGGCTTCACATTAGCCAACAGGTAATATAAATGAATACAGGTGGCTATCCAGGAAGAGATTCTTTGGCAGCTTACCAGAGGGTCCTTCATTCTGGTCTGTAATCATGATGAACAGCTTCAACGATTACCAAAACAGCATAGTCCAATCCAGGTAAAAAGCCAAAGACCTTTTAATGTCCAGAGCATGGAGCATTTCCTCCTCTTCATGCACATGAGGTTTTGGAAAGAAAGTTGGTAAATAAATTGCTTGATTCAGATGCAAATTGGAAACTATTTTGGTAAGGAATTTTGGGTGAGGACAAAGGTTAACTTTGTCTCTATTGAAGACTGCACAGGTAAGTTCTGATACTAGATAGAGCTCGCAAATTCCCACTCTCCTGCCTAAGATAATAGCAATAAAAAAACCACTTTCACTGAAAGGTACAGCAGCAAACAGGTTGCTGGCAGCTCTATCAGCTCTTCTAGTACTAGGTTCAAGTTCCATAGGGGAACAAGGCCCTGGACGAGGCTATTACCTGTCCAAACCTTTAAAAAATCTGAAAGACATTGGATTGGAAAAGAGTACGTGGTTATCAACAGGAGGGTGGAAAGCCGAAAAAGCTGCTAGGTAGACACAAACGGCCAATACATGATGTATGGGATCCTGGAGCAGGGCAACACTCTTCAGGTGGGATCTGATGGAGAATCTTTTCCATTTTCTGAGGAACCCTAGTGGAAAGCTTTCTACTGTTTAGGAGCACTTTCTGTACCCCTTTAGACCAAACCCTTCCAAGGGCATCAGCCTTGAAACATTCAGGCCATCAGATGTCGGACCTGCAGGTTGTGATAGAGGTGGCTGTGGTTCTGGAAGATCACATCTGCTCCCAACGGGAGTGATGGTGGAGGTCTGACCAATAGATCTAGTAAAGGTGAGAATCCAGTATTGTCAGGTCCAAGCTATAAGTATAAGTTGTAAGTATAAGGTGAACATGGTCTTGTTTGATTTTGGACCAGACCTCAGAGCAGGACTAGAGGGAAGGCATAACACAAACTGATCATCTGTCAAAGAACCTGGGATGGACCAGCTCAGAGATAAAACCAGTGATATTTTCTGTTGGCCCTTGTTGTAAACAGGCCCATTCAGGGAGTCCTCCACAGCTGGAAAATGGATTTGGCCAAATCTGGACTTGTGGTGATCAGGTGATCAGATGACCTGCTTATGTGGTCTTCCACTACATTCTGCACCCCTGGCAAGTAAGTAGCTTTCAGGTGGATGGAGTTAGCAATGCAGAAATCTCATAGTAGAATTACCTTTTGGTACAACTGAATTGACTGGACTTTCCTTTGTCTGTTCATGTAGAACATGGCTGCTGTGTTATCTGTTAGCACCAACAAATTCTTCCTCTTAATACGTGGAAGGAAGGATATACAAACTAAATGGATAGCTTGCAATTCTCAGACATTTACACACATCTATAACTAAGGTGAGTGTCGGTTGCAAAGCAGCAAAGCAGACCCCTATGTAATTTTCAAGGGTTCTGGTCACCAAACCAGGGAGGACAAGTCCTGATTTGGTTATTGAACCACCATTTCTATATGATGATGGACCAGTGAATGCACCAAGACTAACCAGTCCAGTACCTTTCTGAAATGCAGCCTGGCATGCTGCATCACATAAATGCAAGCCACCATGTACCCTAGAAGTTTAAGGCGAACGGTGCCGGGAGCGGTGCCTCAGTGCCGAGTCCCAGACCGACTGACGAGGGTGACCAGCAGACGACAGTGATCTGGATCGGTGTCGCCTCGGGGACTGAATCCGGTGCCGAGATGAGTCGTCGGAGTCCGAGGAGGGAGAGGAGCTATCCAGCTCAACTCTCCAGCGTCAGGTGGTGGGTGGCCATTGCTCTGCTGGGTGCGCCCACCCTTCGGAGACATCCATCTCGAGTTTGCGCTGGGACACAGGCCCTGACTCCCACGGCCGAGGGAGGGCCAGAGGTGTGGGCAAGGACAACAAGGCTCGAGCTGCCTCAAATGCCTCCGGTGTGGAAGGGTCCTGGAGTCGGGCTCCCCCACTCTCAGGAGTCAGGGAAGGTTCCCTCAGAACCAGTGCTGGAGGCTGCTCCCGCAGTTCCAGCACCTCCGGGCTCGACCCCAGCCGCTCCTGCGGTGCGGGGGAGGGAGAGCGCTCTGCACGCTGACGGTGCTTCTTCTTCGGCACCAGGGACACTCGGTGCCGAGGCGCCTCCGGTGCTGGCGAGGCACTCTGCACCAATGAGACACTCGGTGCCGAGGAGGTCCGGGGCGGCTCAGAAGCCGGGCGAAGTGCTGACTCCATAAGAATCACCTTGAGTCAGATATCCTTCTCCTTCTGGGTCCTCAGCTTGAAGGCCTTGCAGATCCGGCACCAATCCTTATGATGCTGCTCACCAAGACACTTGAGGCAGCGATCATGAGGGTCAATGACTGGGTAAGCCTTTCCATAGCCAGTGCAGGGTTTAAACGCCGGCGAGCCCGGCATGGCCGGGTCGCTTGAGCCCTAAGGCTCTCTAACTTTCCTAACTAACTATTCCTAACTCAACTGAAACTACCTAAGTTCGGGAAGAACTGCTAAACTAACTTACAACAAACGGGAAGAATACTTGCAGGAGCAAGTATTGTTCCAGTCACCGTCACAGGTGGAAAGAAGGAACTAAGGGTCTGCGGGGCTGGCGGTGCCCTATGTATCGCGGCATGAGCACGGCACTTCAGGGGGTGCCGGAGCTGGCCCTACAGAGGCTGTGAAGGGAAAAAAGTTCAGGAACAGTTCACAAGGGTGCGCACTCACGTAAGTGGAATGCATATGAGCAATCACCCAAAGGAGAACTTAACATTGTCTACTTTAAAACTTACAATCTTATAAGTGCTCTAAATACAAAAAATGGGTACTAGATACAAGAAGCAGGAAAGAATTTGCACTAGCAAAAAACACACATGCTCTGGCAATTGTCACAAGCGGTCAGAAGGCACTAAGGAGGGTTGGAGGGGG
Organism: Mesoclemmys tuberculata; assembly: GCA_007922155.1. Taxonomy (NCBI): domain Eukaryota; kingdom Metazoa; phylum Chordata; order Testudines; family Chelidae; genus Mesoclemmys; species Mesoclemmys tuberculata. The sequence continues at coordinate 34,051,222 of ML675601.1, read as the reverse complement.
GTGTCATTGTGCAGCAGCGTGAGGCAGAAGAGGGTGCATATTCTGCCTCGACAAAATCTCCAACAACTGTGTGCTGGGCATGTGCATCTGCAGTGCAAGGGACATGCGCAATCACTCGAAGAAGAACTGGCATGCTTTGCTCTGGGGGTATTGTTGGGCCTCCATACAAAAGTTAATTAGCATAACATTCCCACACAAAAATAAATAAAAATGAAAAATCCATGCAGGAAGATTTGGGGGAAAAATATAATATATAATAGATATTTTTGCTTTGAAAGTATTTATATAATTGATGCCTTGTTCAGTGACCTGGTAGTAGTGCTGGATTTGATTCTTGCTATATCATGCTCCAGTGACAAAAATTCACCTGAATTATCTCCAAACTGCATGAACGATGATCGTTGCACATCCCATAAGATGAGCAAGACTGGGTCTGGCCAGTAGAGGACTGATAAACAGGCAGAGAAAGAGTTAATGGACCACACATCTCTTCTGCATAACAGATTGTGGCTACTTTTTCTTCTCTTAAATAATCTCTTCCCACTTCTCCCAATACCTACAAAAGAATTAATTTTTCTTTTTTTTATAAAATCTGATATACTAAAATTTACTTTACTGGATTATAGTCCAGATTTTAATGACCAAAACCTAGAAATCAAGATTACAGTAGAGTCTTGTTTGCATTGGCATACTTGGCATTGGAGTGACCACTACTGGAATATTGTGTCCAGTTCTGGTTCTCGCCCTTCAAGAAGGACATTGATAAATTAAAGAAGGTTCAGAAAAGAACACCAAAAATGACTGAAGGATTACAAACATGCCTTATACTGAGAGAGTCAAAGAACTCAATCTATTCAATTTAACAAAAAGAAGGTAAAGGGATGACAATTACAGTCTGTATGTACAGGGAAACAGATATTTAACAATGGGCTCTTCAGTCTAGCAGAGAAAGGTGTAACATGGTTCAGTGGCTAGACAAACTCAGACTGGAAATAAGGTGTAAATTTTTCACAGTGACTGTAATTAACCATTGGAACAATTTATCAAGGGTCAAGGTTCTCCGTCAACAACAATTTCAAAACCAAGGTTGGATGTTTTTCTGAAAGAGCTGCTCTAGGAAGTGTTTTTGGGGAGGTTCTATGGCCTGTGCTGTACAGGAGGTCAGACTCGATCACAATGGCATATTAATATGACATCAGCAAATATTGCAATCTCATAACAGAAAGGGACAGCAGCTTTTTCTATAACCTTAGGTACGCATTTATAACATTTGTGTATTACTGCACATATGTGGTGAGATGATATGTTGAAAGACATTATTGTAATCCAGAAAAGGGGCCATACCTCCAGTTGAGATAAATTGGTAAAGTTCCATGGACTTCAACATTAATTAATTACATATCTATATATGCCCTTCTTCAGAAACACTACTTCTGTCACCCCTGACAGAAAGGACAGCATGCCTCCTATCTTATCTTATCACACCATTAAACACAACATACTGGAAACTGAAGGATCTATACAAATGATGGGGCAGGAGTGGTTAGCCATTCTTTATCTAAAGTCCTTGTGCTTACAGAATACATCTTAAGGGAGAGTGGAAGGAGAGAAATGGCCATCTGCAGGTATATAATATTTGGTTTTAAAGTCTGCGGACAGCTATAATACTTTAATGCCCAAGTGTAACTTATTACATAAAGATTGTTCTGAAAGCTGATTATATACTTATAATAAACTATGTCGAAAATGTATGGAAAGTAAATGGAAGTCAAGGTAACAGTTTACCAAATTCTTGGGGAAGAACATTGTAAATAGAGGTTTGGTTTTTTTTTCTTTTTTAGGAAACAATCAAAATTCATGGCATATACAGAAGGGGGGGGGAGTGGAGGGAAAGGAATACAAAAATAGTTCAAGGATTCCATGAGGCCAGGATTTCACCTAAAATGGACAAAATGATACTAGCTACAGGACTTACATCAGTGAGGTACAAAAGCGATGTAGCAAGAAAAATAACTAATAGGAAGGTGTAAATTAAAGCAACCCACCCTCACAAACACATTTTCATTTATTCTGCACCACTTCTAATTCTTCTAAGTCCAAATCTGGCTGGGATGGGTGCAATTCCACTTTGAAATAACTCGGGCTTGTGTGTGCTTATGTCAGAGACTTAATTTATCCCCAATAAAAACTAAGTTACAGTCCTATTATTCATGCTCTGAATTCCAAAACGCAGCCTGTACTTGGCCATATGCAAAATGCAGACTGTACTTGGCTGTTTTATACCCAACTTACACTGCTCTGCAGTTTACCATTTATACCTCTTAGTGAAATTGACTTCCAGCATGTCTGAGATTGTCAAAAGTTTGCAGGAAGTGAAGAAGTAAAACTGTTTGACAGAGATTGCCAGCTCTCCAGCCAACCAAGGCTAAGCAGCTGCTGGGATAGATGTGGTAGCTGTGTCTTTTTATTTCTTCTCATCTGTTACTTGCTGGGGAATGTTTTGCATTTTTCAGTTGCTGGAAAAGATTTGTTTTAAATCTGTTTATTTTATCCCACTTATCTAACAAAAAAAATAAAAATAAAAAATAAAAGAAATACGGATCTGGACCATGAATGTGACAAGGTACCTCTAACAGTTCATGACATGACAAAATTATAATTCTGACCTTTCAGCTAAAATGAAAGGACAATCTTCAGGACAGTGCAGCCACTGACAAGTGGGCCCTTCACTAAGCATGAGGCGCACTGATTTCTATCCTCGCCTGGGGGGAAAAATGCAATTCAAAAATTGCTTGTTCTTGTCATGGTAAATCTTTTAAGCATCTGTAATGCTTTTAATGAAAGTTCCTCTCCTCCATGAAGTATTTCTTGCTAAAAAAGAGGGCAGAAAATTAATACAGTGTTTCAGATATCCTTAAAGTCAGGTTTAATTGGGGCAATTCCCTCCCGTGAATTGAAAGATGACATTCATCTTCATTGCCCGGGTGGAATGCTAAAGTGAAAGCAGGGCTGAAATGTCAAGGTAAAATAATGCTAATAATTATTCTGAATGTTACATTCCCCTTGACCTTGGAATTTAAGAGGTTGAGATGAAGGCTTTTTGTCAAAAGTCAGGAAATCATCTGGAGACACTGCTGACATTTATGTTAATGTAATCTGGCAATATTAGAAGAAGAGAGACAGAATATACTATTAGATTCCAGCCCATTGGTAATTCATTTTTACACCATTATGGAACCTATACATCCTGACAACAAGACACAGCGCACTGTCTGTAATCTGAACACTCAGGTCTTTAAATAAGGATATTAACAGGCTTAAAACAATAGCCAGAGTGTACAAAACATAATTTATATCATTGCAGTGAGAGAGGATAAAATATCTCCAGTCTCATTAAAGTCATGATTTCTTGTAAGACATACACCCCAATCCACTCACTTGTCTGCTATGTCTTGTCATCACAGAAGATTTTTCCATTCCATTTGCAACTTAAGGATAGAATAAAACTCTGAGGGGTGAAGATTTGTGCATACAACACCCTGAAGAGCCTCATGTGACCTGAGCTTACACCTTACGTGCAACTGAAAGAGATCATCGGTGAGTAACATAGGGCCCATATAACGTTACATTAGAGTCACACAGGATCCAATCCTACAGTGCACCGAGTACCCTCAACCCCCATCAACTGCAAGAGGAGATGACGGTGTTCAGCACCTTACAGAAGGGTTGCTGTGCTTCTCGCATCACCAGGTTGAAACATTTTTTTAAACGTCTCTCCCTAGTTGGTTTGGCTGTTTTAACGTTCTATGGTGTATACACAGAAGATATAAACCAGTTTAAGACTTTCAGATGCCTTTTTATTTCCATCTACCTTCAAAACAGCATCACCACCATCATAATGAATAACTAAGGCTTTTAAAACCAAGTGAATTTTAAAATGCTTTTGAGAGGTGCTTGAGTGATGTTTTTGAAAGACTTAAGTCCTCGGTTTGGCCACAGGACAGGAACAACAGAAACAGCAGCACCACAAGCGTCCCTCTGTCATCTCACCAATGTGCACTGGAAAGGTCACCTCTGCTAGTGCGAGCGGTATTCACTGTCCATTCTGATTGAAAGCTTGCCTGCTCTGCTGAGACTAGCAACAAGGTGCCGGTTCATGCTAATGAATGGTGTTTGTTATATAAGTGTAGTTATTTCTGTTATTTTGGGATTAAAATCATTTGAAAGAGCAGAGATATTTCACTTTGAACAGGGTGTACTAGGCACTCACAGCACCTAAAACACTTCTTCTATGAATGTGCTTTTTGTACCATCCTGTACAAATTCTACACAATTACACAATAGACTGTGACAGCTCCAAAAGACCTATTCTGGTCTAGTAAGTAAATGGTACAACTTTTTAATATAGCACAAATAACCCATTCTATACCCTTGTTACATTTGTTTATAGGCATTTGTTTATTAAATGCCTTGTGTGTGTGTAACACTAGGCCGCACTGAAAAATCAAATTAATAGATTTTACTGAAAGGATCCTGGAGCCATTTCAGTCCATTGAGTACACTTGTATTTGGTGTACTCTGTGAATTGGAAATGTTCACTCCAGATCCTTATAAAATGTTGCTGCTAAATAGTTTTCTCTCCCCAAAGTTTAATATTTACTTATTAATTTTGTTTTTGCTAAATGAAAACACTAGAAGCCCATCTGACATACTAAGTGCTTGCACTTTTGGAAATGGAATCTATATTTTGAATTTTTAGTGCAATAAATATTTACACAATATTCTCCAAAAAAATCCATAGGATATTGCATAACTGTAGCATACTTCACCTCATTTTTTTAAATGGAAGACAGTTGAAGAAAACAAAAAATTCTGCATGACTGTACACTTAATTTTAAGATTCAGTTACTGTGACTGTACACACAAAGCGGGTATTTTGCATATGCACATGGACATCAACAATGTCCATCTGTGTGCACTGCGATCTATTTGCACGGACAAATGTGGTAATTGGTTTGTTAGATGCAATTTAGCTGAAGACCCTGTGCACTGTTCACTTGTGAAAGTTGTGTGCATAAAATCAATATGTGATTGCACGTTCATTTTAGAACACAGTTCTGGACTTGTATTTTGAAAATTTTGTCCAGAATATAATTGTCAGCAGAGCAATCCAGTTGAGAGCCTTTCCAAAAACACAGAGGTTTTTAACTTGAGTGTGGACTAAATCAAAATAAATCAATACTTCGATTAGCATGGAGGAGAATCCTACACTATAGTTTTTGTGTAATTAGATGCTTGCTGTTTTCTTAGAAGTCTGAAGTTGGTGTTTTGGGATACAGAAGAGACCGACACCACAGAATCTACTGTAAGCTGTACGAGATCATAAATGTCAAAATAAATTGGAGCTGCCCAGGAAATGTGGCAAAAATTATCAACTATGTCTATGTCTATGCTATGAGCTAGGGGTGTGATTCCCAGCTCACATACACATACTTATGCTGGCTCTCATGGACCTAGCATGAGTACAAACAGTAATGTAGCTGTGGCAGCATGGCTTAGCCATGACAACTATAAACCTACCTGAAACTAGTGGGTACATAGTCAACATGGCTAAGCTCTACTACTGCCACCGTTACCTACAGTAGCTACACTATGATTTATAGTTGCATTAGCTCAATGAAAGCTAGCGCAAGTATGTGTATGAGGGCTGGGAATCACACCTTACACTGTCATGTAGATGTAGCCTAATTAAGATTTGCAACATTACTTGAGAAACATGTCAACATGTCAAAACAGATATCATGGCCCCTTTTGTATCTGTGGGAATCCTGGAAGCTGCATTCTAAACTCCACTAGGAGAGTGGTGAAGCACTGGAATAGGTTACCTAGGGAGGTGGTGGAACCTCCATCTTTAGAGGTTTTTAAGCTGCGGCTTGATAAAACCCTCACTGGGATGATTTAGCTAAAGTAAGTCCTGCTTTGAGCAGGGGGTTGGACTAGATGACCTCCTGAGGACCCTTCCAACTCTAATATTCTATGATTCTGGAAGATGGTTAAAGCAAGGTTTTACACCAAATCACTCAAGAAATGAAATAACATGGACTAAACCACTTGGCTGAAAGGAGAAGTTTAGGTTATGGAATATTGTACAAATAGTACAAAGCAGATTAAATCTGTTCTTAAAATGTAAGTTATGCTAAAAATATTTGTAGATCCTTGAGATGGTGTTTATAACTATGATTTTGTGTTCTCTGTACTGTACCTATTTACATGTAAGAAGTCTGTCTGCAGAAGGGCAAGTCTGTGAGAAAATCTAAGTGTAAAGATCTTACAAAGCAAGGTCTGCTTTTCTTGTAGAGAGTTTACACTTATTCTTTAATTTTTGTTGTTTTCTTTTTCAGAAAGTCATATAGAAACTGAAAGCTGATTTTATTTTCCTTTTGAATGAGAAAACACAACATCTGTTTCTTACCTTGGGGGAAAGCATAATTGTATAATATAGACAAACCCATTTTTCATCTCTAAAAGACACTGATCATTTAGAAAGTGAGACGTATTCAACAAGAAGTCTTTGTGGAGTTAAAGTATAAAAAAAATTGCACTCAGTGATTCCTCTATAGGCATAACAGAAAACAGAGATGGGTAAAAATATCTGTACAGTATTGGACTAACAGAAGTCAAGCACCCAAAGACATCACTCAAAGAAGTGGAACTTCATTCACCTCTCCCCTTCTAACCAGTACCTGCTAGTTATATAAAAACTGACCTAAACAATCAAGCATTGTATGAGAAAATGTAGTCAATTCTTTCAGGTGCTTAAATAATGTAGTACTCCAGTAATCTAAGGCAATTTTAAAAAAAGCTAGCAGAGCAGGAATAGAAACAAACCTAGAATGATCATAATTGTAGGTATTTCAATGACAGAACTAGTAATTGAACTTGGTAATCCTGGCTCACAGTCCTGTGCTCTAACAACTACACAACATCTGCAAACCAGTTACAAATCACTTGTGACTGTCAGTTAGTGCTTTTTAATATATTAATTAACACCAGACTGAAGTTAAGTTATGAGAAGCTAGCAACAAAACATGCCTGCAACCAGTGAACCATGTCTTTCTTTAGCATCTCTGGCAAAAACTATAAATTAAATGTATGTAAAAAAATTGTCACGATTACAGAAACAGAGGGTTATTCACTGCAGCCAATATTAAAGCATCCAGGACAAGCAATCAAAATGCTATTTTAAAAAAGATCAGTATCAACAAAGGTGCTAAATCCAAGAGCAAAAAGCAAAGGCTGTGAGTTTTGTTAAGATGTCACAGACTTTAACTGGTTTATTATGCTCTGACCATACTGGAGGCAAAAAATGTTCTACTTGAAACTATTTTTTAAATAGATTTTTTTTTAATTGCATTTCAAGGTTACAGGGCTAAACGCATCTCTGACGCTTTCTGGTCTCTCTGAATGCACTCCCTCAGATGTCAGGCTGCATGCCTTTCCCTTTCTTGGGATGGAGTTCTCCAGTTCTTTCATTCTTAGACCAGGTCCAAGGCTACTGTATCCTGAAGATCAACTGTGTTTACCCAACAGGTCCAACTGGGGTAAGGTACCTGTGGTTCTTCCCTTTGGGAGCTCGGTCAGTGTATTTAACTCAGGTCACAAACAGCCTTCTCAAACCAAAGTACAGTTTAATCTTAACAGGAGGAGCTAAGCATAACACAAGAGAAGCATTTCTTTTTTTTTTTTTAAATCTATTTTAAAAATGGTTTCAGGAAAATGAAGACAGCTTCTCAGCAGCAGCTGTATAACTTCTGGCTGGAGAAGGTCTTTTAAAGGATGATGAATAGGATTGTGTATAGTTTTTCTGATCTGTTGGTTCCCAGCAAAACGAACTGTGTAACTTTGGCTGGAGCCTGGAAGGTTCTTCATAGTTAATAGCTCAAGCATTGTCTCTTAGCCACCCTGAAGTGTTTGTTGAGGGATGTGTTACCTCAAATCACTGTTTTGCTTTCCTGCTTTTTTTTGCCAATAGCCTACTATTAAATTAAGCCAATGTATTCACACAGTAACCATCTCTTACAACAATTAGACAAATACACAGAACACATATTATTAAAAAATTATTAGAGTAGCCACACATCCTTTCCAATGGTTTCTTACACTGTCTCTTTATGGGTTATAGCAGGGTATTACAGCATAAATGAGAGAGAGAGGAATTAAAAAGACTAATTCTACTGCATGAAAATGTCTGTGGGAGAAAGATATAAGCAAGGTCTTTTATCAAGACGTCTTATTTTATTTATGAGCATTTTTAAGAGCATAAGACATACTTTTATCTTACATGGTTTGATCCCATCTCTGATCTGCACAAATCACTTTTCCTGCCCAACTTCCAACCTGTAATCTATTTTACTTCATTTCCTTATTTTTCCCCCAGTTGGATACCATCACAAAACCCCTTTGCTTTACCACAAGTATCTTTCATCATTATTAACAAAACAGCACTTCTGTACGTCTTCCATCTAAGAATCTCCAACAACTTAAACAAATTGATTAAGCCTCATGACCCCTCTAAGAGATAGGTATCATATCATCTCTAAAGGCACCTCTTCTCTAATCCCATGAAGGCTTTGACCTGACTAATATGGAACTTCCTGAAAAAATATTAAGAGTCCAACCAGAACCTTTTGAAGAAGCACCATATTTTTGAGGGATTGTTTATCCAAATATTACATATATCCTACATCACATTGAAAGGAGTACAATACAGTTACTCTCACTTGTAGGCATTTGGCAAAGACCTCCAAAATCTAAGACATTGCCCCATCGTCAGGAGAGTTAGAGCTGGATGTTACACAGACAGGGAACAAAGAAGTCCTGATGACAGTGCTTGGATTCATGACCAGTGACAACATGAGCCTTGGTATGTTCAGAGTGTGCCCTTGGAACACTGCAATTCACCTTTTAGAAATGAGCATCAGCGAGCTCCCTGATTTATAGAGAGGGTGGAGAAGGACATGTTCTGATCTCATTAGCTTAGATCATTATTTTCTGACTGGAAAGTTGCTGAAGACCAGACTGCGCAATAAGTATCATTGAGACATTCCTTTTTTTGATGACTCTTTCCTACCTGATGAAGCAGGAACCATCTACAGATGAAACCCTCATTGCCATTAGACATCTTCAGTCACTGGGCCATTTTCATTAAAAGTGAAAAGACAAACAGCCCATTTAAAAAGAAAACTAATAACGTTTTTGAGAAGAGAGAAAGGGTTCAATGAGATGATCCAACATTGTAAACTTTTTTGTTGGGAAACAGAATGCTATCGTTCAAAGTAATCATTGCATCAGTTCCACCTAATCAGGAATGAAGCCAGAAGTCATCATGAACAGCCAACTAGTAATTCACTAGAAAGAGCCTGGCCTTACTTCAACCTGATATCTTTTCTGAAATACAATCAGTGGTCCCAGTTCATCACCCTGAACTTTACCACTCAAGACTACACTCCTTTGTTTTCTGCTCAGCAGAGGTCTACGGGTAAATTAATACATTAGATTAAATACATGGGATTAAATTTCACGCCCGAAGGGCCACTGGGAAATTTACACTAATTCCCTCTCCAGTGGAGAAACTGGAGAAGCAGAAATGATAGGTACAAGTCCAGTTTTGCCTTTTAGACCCTCTTCGTTATTATGGAGGCTACGATTTGCCAACTAAGCTACACCCTCTCTTCACCTCCCAAAGGATGCCATTGTGATGGTAAATAGAAGCTCACCTCACAAACTAGAGGTGAGTAAAAAATATGTTGGAACATAAAACTGCATCTGTAGCAGCACACTTCTGTTGTAGCAGGGGAGAATGGAGGTTGGAGGGTCAGTAATCACTCTTTCTCCAAGAGAGAGGATTGAATTTTGATGCCTTTTTTTCCTTACTATGCATTGTGATTCTTCTGGCCCTGCACCTGTCCTCTAGTCATTATATAATCCAAACATAAAATAAAAGAACCTTCCTTATAATAATTTTGAAAATCTGCTTTGTCATGCATTCACGCGGGAATTAGATTTACTGAACCCTAACCTACTTCATCAGACAAATGCCTGCTGGGAAACACCAATAAAAAGATCTACTGACCATTCAATCTGGTCATAGTTATTATGGAGGTAGTGAAAAGGGGGTAAACTATTTCTAAACAGCTGTTTTGAAAATTAATTTTAATATAGTCTTACTTATTAATTATGTCGTTATTTAAGAAATCATAACTATTCATTGCAGTTTTTCTTAAAATAAACAGAGACAACTTTAGTGACAATATTGCCTGGTTCATAAGTCAGATTGAGGCACTTAATGGAT
>ML675601.1:33837452-34035871 GCA_007922155.1 Mesoclemmys tuberculata | reverse complement strand
GGGGGGGGAGCCTTTAGCTCGTGCCCACCCACCTACCCCAGATTCCAAATTGGAGCACCCTTGCATAGCCATCTGGCCTGGCCCTGTCACACTTCCTATGTGTCTTTAGCATGTTTACTACAGATAAATTCTATGGAACTGTCCAATCTAGAAAAACTCCAGTGTCTAGATCTATCAAACAACATATGAATAAAAATTAATTTTAAAAAAGAACAATTTTAATTTTTTATATTTATAGGCCAGAATTCTACAGGAAGCTTTGGTAAAAAGACCAACCAGCACATTTTTCCCCCATGGCGTTCTGAGAGGCATGAGACTGCATTGCTGGCTTTGGGAATGGTTACTCATAATGTGGTGAGATTTATGAGTGGTTTAAAAGACAACAGGTATTGTCCAATGTTTTACCAGAAACTGATCATTATATATTTTATTTTAGAACATCCTTCTCCATTGTACTTTGGATACCACAGAGGCAAATTTAAAATCAAATAAGGCACAAATACCATAACTGCAAATGCAAACCTAATAAAGTGACAGGGGGAAATGTCCAAAATAAAACATCACAGGATCATATAATAAAATATGTCTATGTGCTTAAATGGGGGAGTGAGAAATCCTGCTTAGGGGCAGTATTAAGTTCAAAAAACACCTCTACATTTCCTTTGATTTCTGAAAATGGGAAAGGATCTTCTGAGGCACCTGCTCATGGATAGTGAGAGCCAAAGCCCTTAAAGTTATGTTATTACTCTTCAGCATGCTGTCATGCTGTGTTATTGCACTGGGCAATGGCCTAATAGCATATCACCTTGAAAGCCATCCTAATGTAACTTTATCTGGATCTTGGAAAGTAGCTATGAATGGATATTGATTTATTTTCTCTGCTCAGAATTTTTTCAGGGAAAGCACGTACCACTGATGCCATTTTGAGATGCCAGACATTTCTGTGGATTTCCTCTCTAGCTTATCTTCATACTTTTTCCCACTACCCTGTGTAAACCCAAGCATATGGCAAGGACAAATCTGAATGAAATTTTAATACTTCATTAGAATGCAATCTCTGGCATTCAAAACCATGAGCCATTTTCTCCAAAATCAAGAACTTTTTTTAATGCTATAATTTTTAAGACAATTACATTTTGGGTTCTTTTTGTTTACCTTCTGTTATTGGGATTGTTAGGGTAGATGCAGGTCACATTTTGACGTTTTTATTTGCAACCATGATAGCTAGAAAGTTATTTTTTTAAATGAGAGCTGATACTCTTGTGTATTTACATGTAGCTTCAGGAAAAACAGCAAATATCAAGACTCGCAATAAAAATCTGATGCAGTTAGAGGAGGAAGTAATCTTCTCACACTCTTGAATTAGCTACGGTTTTATTTGTTTCTTTTCATCCTAGTTTCACAAAACCTAAAACCCATCACTCAAGCACTGGATTTGAGCACATATATTAATTAGCAGCTTTGGTTAATTAAGTTGGGATACAAACAACATAACACACCCTCAAAAATTCCTTCAAAATGTTCACTCAGCTTTAAAACTATTTCCAGGAATTAGGAAAAAAAATGTTAACAAAATCAAATCCAGTGGTCTAGTGTTGCAAGGAAAGAGCTCAATAGGGCTGTCGTGGTAAAACCATCCTAAACTTCTCAAGCCAAATAAAGGACTGCAGTTCTTTTATTGAACCGAAAGCATTTAAGTCAAAAACACAGCTATGCAAAAAGCAGTTGATGCAGCCACTTAAATTGAATAGTGTACTTGAAGAGCTGATGGCCTCTGGGGGGCCAAAGTAGAGGATAGTATGATAGATTAGAAATGACCACTCTGCAGCAGAGCAATCAATGACACCTCGAAATTGTTTACTTAGGATGTGGCAACAACCATTTCAAATGCCAAATAATGCAGTAGAACACTGATCTTTCTAGACAGATATATTGAATTTTCTAAAAGGTTCTGCCTGAACTACTGTGGCTTCTCTGCCCCTCCCTTGTCTAGCTAAGTTTCAACAGCCCGAGAAGTATATATATTTCTGAATACAAAGAAAAATAAACTCCCAAGAGACAAGTCCAATTACAGGCTCTGGGTTTTTTGTTTGTTTTTAAGGAATAAAAAACCCAACCTGGAAATAGAGATTAAACTACACTGTATGTCTGATTTGTGATGTATAAACAAATCAAATTCAATCTGGGAGGGATTTCTTCCTTTCTTGGGTTTGTTCTATGGCACCCAAAAGTAAATTGATTGTTGATGCAGAATTCCCCCACCCCTTTCTGCAGATGCTTATGGCCCTCTGGGAGCAGGACTCATCTGGTTTTGCTGTGCAGGTTAAGAGGGCGCAGGGCATGAGAAAGTCTTACTTGAGTGTTGAAGAATGGCCTGGAGGATGGCGAGGTGGAGCTGGTCCTTCTTCCCCAGGGAAGAAGCTGGCTAAGACCACAGATAGAACTTGAACTATCTGCACTGAACCATCCTTCACTGCAGGCTGAAAAAGGAATTCCTTTTTCTTTCCCTTACACTAAGGAGTTACTCCTATGGCACTTTTATGAGCGATTTTTGCCTGCAAAGAATATGTAATCTCTAAAGGGTCAAATATGACCACCTTAGGTCAGTGGCAGCAAAAGTCTGCAACCTGGGAGACACAATCCCAAGAAGGTTACCAGCAGGTATAAGGGGTGTCACAACCATGCTGCCAGATGGGTAAAGGTTGAGAATCACTGCAGCACCAGCCCCTGGCTTCCTTCCCGCAGGGGCAGCACAAAGCTGTTGTGGGGATGGCAGAGAATCACAATTAAAAGGAAATCACAGTGTCACTTGATCACTTTTTCTAACTATGCGGTAAGAATGATTTTAAACCATGAAGAAAAAATAAATAAATCCACTTTTGTAGTTCATCTTCATACACTGCATTTATTTCCTGAAATGCTATAATTGCACATAGAATGCAGGGACCATCTAAATTCTAAAGCCAGCGAGATGCTACTTTAGTCAGGCCTCCTGCTGGCATGCATCTTGCACATACTGCATGTTGAAAAAATTATTGGGTGAATTTAGTATACATATAATAAGTGAGATACTAAACACTAGCTACAGCCAGGCAAAGCGCAAACCGGTGCTGTGCAAACTTCCAACACACAGGCTTGCCAATGCATCTCAAGGCTAACCTACAATGCCTCATCTGCCTGCCTCCCTCCGCTACTTTTCCACCAAGTGTAGCAAAGTTGTGATGTCCCAATGTGAAAAAGTAAGATATAGAGAATGACAAAAAACCAAAACCAACCAATCAAAACCAAACCCAACCCCACACTAAGGCTCCAATCCTGTACTGAGAATTGCAAAGGTGTCACCCAGCAACCATTTGGAATCACACTAAAGTCTATGGGGATCTGCTTACCTGGTTCTCAGTGCAGGACCAGGGCCACATTTTCACCTACCCTCCTATAAATTAAAGACCCTGGGCTTTTACCACAATATAAAAATACTAGAAATGCAAAGGCAACATGGCCCAGTTGTTACCAGACTGAGACTGGAGCAAAACGAAATGGAAAAAACAGTTACTTACCGAACAATGACAGTAGTTCTTCAAGATGTTTTGTCCATACAGGTTCCAATCCTGGTGTACGTGTGCCTTATGCACTCATTTGGAGACTTTCAGCCAGCAGCGTCCATTGGGGCTGCACCTGTGTCGACACAGAATCCAGGTGATATAGAGCTCTGTAACAGCGGGGAAGGAGGGTGTTGAAATGCGGCAGTCCCCCCAAAAATATAATAACTAGTTCCCAATTGGAAGGGCTACAAATGGGAGGTCCAACAGAGACTGAATGCCACTTCCAACCCAGGAGTCAAATTTGTGCCTTGCTGAAGATAAGGGCTGGTTAGAAGCTATCGTAGTGGAGGCAGACGGTTTGAAATTTGGGGTGTTTTCTGACTAGTTCAGGCTATCTATCTTGTGTGGAATATGACTGCCTCTGATGCAGTTGAGACCTGAAATTATTTCTTTTTGATGAAGGAGTGCAGACTCCAAGACACCTCCAAGGAGTTTAAGAGTTCTTTAGGGTATGCAAAGCCTTTAGGGTATGTAAAATGTTTGCATTCTCCAAATGGAAGACCTGCAATTGTAGCCTTTTTAGGGATTCATGAGGTCTGAAGCCAAATGGATCCCCTCATGGCAACTGATGGATCTAGATGCCATGACTGCAGTGTCAAGAGCCTCTTGAAGCATTGCAAGTTGTTCCTCCATGACCAAAGATTCAAACTTCCTCTTTACTGTCTTAAAGAATTTTATCAACCAATTTGGAAATGGAGTCCCAATTCAAAAAAATCATACATCGACAGTATGGCCTGACAGTTGGCAATCCTCCTTTGCAGGCTTGATAACAAATCATTTTTGGTCAAATAAATTGCATTTATGAGGTCCAAAATCTGACCTAGCTTTTCACTTTCATGATGAAATTCTTTAATATTGCATTTTTAGAACAAAAATCAATGCCAAAAGCTCAGCACACCTGAGTAATCCCAAAATAATAATAGTTTACATGTATCTAGTATCCCAAAATAATAATAATAGTATTACATGTATCTAGATGTTAAGACACGCTGCAAGCATTAATGAGCTAAGCCTATTAAATCCTTTTAAGTTGGTTGTTGTTATCTGCATTTTGCAGAGGGAGAAACTGAGACAGAGATATAAATCAACGGTCAAAAGGCCATGCAGGTCTCAGGCAGAGCTAGATAAAAAACTCAGCTCTGCTGACAGCCAATCCTATACAGCCACAAGTGAGTATAAAAACACAATGAAGACATAAGTATTTCCATAAGGAAACGTTTCACTTTCAAGGGGTTATTACTAAAGCTGTGTAAAATGTACATAAGAAACCATATAAAACTCACCTGATTCGGGGTTTCATTACAAACTTGAAACACACCTAGGTTAACACAAAAAAAAAAAAATCTCCTCACTATCACAGACTCTGCCAGCTAGTCTGGGGTAATTTTTGTGTTTTGTGTCAAAGCTAAGCACAATTAATTTCAAGCAGTTTCATTGTAAAACCAGAATTTACTTTGAGATTCATCTGAATGTGACACTTAAAACTCAAAGGACACAGGGAGTGATAAACCAATGCTGATCAAAAGAAAAGGCAATATTTTCCTGAACCTTGGTAAAATGAAGCTTCTACGTTTTCCACAGCTCATCATTACAGTGAGTGAAAAAGTCTCTCTCCAAATGTACTAGATGTAGTATATGTTTTTAAACCTAGTTTCTCATAATCTCTCTCTCTAGGTTCTCTTATATTACTCTGGGACACTTGGTTTCTTCCCATGCCTCTTGCTCCAGCCAAAGTGTGGTTGTGATATGCTTGGGGAATAGGGATGCAGGCCCTGCCATGTCTTGCTTCATTAACAGACATCCTAGGGATTAGAACCTATTATTGCCAAGCAACACAGTGATGTTGCCATTACACTGAATTGAGGGACATGTATTCTGCTCTACCTCTCTGCTTAAAGGAACAGTTCAGATTGCAATTTCTCCTCCTCCTCTCTATTACTGCTTTTGTTTTCCTGCTTTACTTCAATATGACCCTTGCTTTAGAAAACAGCGAAGAAAAAATTGAAAATAGTTTGGGCATGCTTTGAAAGAGAGAGAATGCTTTGAAACATCAAGTTGGAAAAGCAAAAGCTTTTACTCTTTTCAGTTGATTAACTTGGCGCAACCACCCCCAGTATTTGGACTCGGCACACCATTACCTGGCTACAGAGCTTTCCAATAGTTTGGTTTGTATTGCCCCAGAAAGTTCTGGTGCCAGAACCGTTTCCCACCCAGAGCTCTGCTGCTGCTCCTTCCCTCATAACAATGGCATAAGATGACATCTGGCTGCACCCAAAGTGCCCTTTCTGCCATGGCCTTCAGCAATGGAATAATCTGCTGGACACATTGTGTTTATTCAACATGTGCTTCTGCTAGGACAAGAGATTTTCTTCTTGTTGCTTTGTATTTATTGCAGGGGTGTGAAACAGAATTCTTCTGTGCCTGTTGTTTTCCTGCTGTTAGCCGGCTGCTCAATAATTCAGTTCTCTCTCCCTAAAGGAAATTCAGCTGGCCTGCGACTTGCACAAGCCATTTAATGGTGTTCAGTAATGAAGCTTAAAGTGTCCTAGAATTCCCCTATGGTGCTGACTCTTTTGTGTTCCAATGGCCAGCAGCAGCTCTTTAACTCTTTGGCAGCCAAAGCTCATTATCATTTTTATATAATTAAACACCACTGTTCATTCTCCTCATTAGATTATCACAGCAAATTGATGGTTATTTGAAAGAACAGCCACAATAGGAGACAAATCACTGGCAACAGATAAAACAAAAGGATGCACACAAAGCTCTTTAATTAAACTCCATGAAGGAATATGAATGCTAGTAGAAATTTTAGTTACCCCACTGAGCCTCTGTCTGATTAGCTACTATGCATCTGCTTGGTTTCCTAGTATCCATCTGTACTGCTAAAGAGAAATTTATTCTGGCTATATCAGTTCAGAACAAGATGACTCGAAGAAGTCAGCTGGGGACAAACTACTGGTTATGTATGTGGAGAGAGTGTTTCTAAGTAATCCTTTTTGTGTTGATATGAAGAATCATCCTCTTTACATATACACTGTATTAAACACCTACATATACATGTAACAATGGGAAACTGTCTTAAACCCACAAGTAACCAGGGCATTTAGACAGAAAGGATTCTCTCTCCATTCTTGAGACCCTTTGCAGCACATAATCACCTATTCTTCTTGCACACACTGCTCCCTGCAATATCCAGGCACACAAGCTGAGGTCTGCAGTATGGACAAAGAGAAAAGCCTATGCTATAGATTGTAAGGCAAGTCACTGGAAGAACGGCTATGTTACTGAAGTTTGATTTCCTTTAAAAAAAAAATAAAAACAAATGTGTCATGGAGCTTTTGGATGAGGAACTGCCACAGAAACCACTAAGGTGTTTCCGTTAAAGTTAAACTCATAGTGGTCTTTAATCCACAGGTAACTAAGAGCATAACTCTCAGAGCCCCACTGTGTTGCATCAGTACTTCTTACTATTTGGGACCTTAATGAGTAGGTTATTAGCAATGCACACTTTATTGCCTCCACACAGCCCACCGAGACAATGAGAAATTTGTGAGTTTGCCACAAGCCATGAACCATTGAAATATTATGATCCATTATGCCTCAATGTCCAATTAGAATCTATGCATTTAAAATGTGGAAGACGGTCTAAAGCACATATTATATGGTAAATGTAGAATCACCAAAATGCTTTGCAAAAACACCAGATGCTGCCCATGCTAGTTAGTATACATATATATATATAGTTTCTTTTTCTCACCTTGGGTGGGTGAAGATGAAGTCTTCCATATCTCTTATGAGGCCCTGAAAATACTCCAATTTCTATCTACTTTATACCACTAAATTTTCAGAATCCAACTCTGCTGCCAACATCCTACTGCCTGGGAAGGATCCATCAACACTTTTATTTATTTGTCCCTAGAAGCCTCTGTCAATGCCCACTGAGCATCCTGGGTATGATTCTCTATCTCCTGGTACTCCTGTTGTCATTTACAGCTGGGCAAAGCGGGTGTAACTTGTTACTCATCATTTGGTAATCTAAATGACCAGTGCAAGGCAGTGAAAAGCCAGATCCATTGTCTCTGCAGTACTCCCCAGCACTCTGTTGTCCCATTCAGCAATCTAAAGACCAAGACCAGATTTTTTAACATTTTGATTTAAATAAAAATTTAAAAAGCATCTGTTCCAAGCTCTAGGTGCCCTAACACAGCATTAAAAATAGAATTACAATTCAGTAGAATTAAATAATTAATTCAACAGGAACTAAACCAGTCAGCCACCCTCAAATACTCCTTCCTGTCCCTTCATTGTCTAAGATGCATATCCTGAGCCTTTTCCAAAGTCTGGATGAACAAGGGTCTCCAGCAGGGCAAAGAACAGAACTATCAGCAGACTATCAGATGGGGCCTACACTATCACTTTATAAGACTATAACCAAATAGGACCTTAATTTGCCAATGGCCTCATGCAATTTTATTACAAATCCTTAAGTGTTTCTGCATTTGACTGAGCCTGGCTACAAATGGAACCATTCACAGATGACAATCTTACTGGTAAAGCTAGAGATCTAATGATTTAGGGCTAGCTACAAAATACAGCAATGCAATCTAGTTATTACAAACAGTGAGGAGAAAAAGCCTTTTCCCAAACATATGAAAAGCATCAGGGATGTGATGTTTTTAAACCCAGTTTCTCTCTCAAACTCTTCTGATGTTTCTTTGGGGACCCTTGGCTTCTTTCTCCTACCTCTTGCTCCAGCCAAGTTGTAGTGTCTGAAGAATAGTGATGAAGGCCCTGACGTGTCTCGCTGTATGATTGGTGTTAACCGGGGAGTTCATTATTATTGTAATTAATAATCTGTATTAATTGATGAATAATCATTAGGTGTCACCCAAAAGCTTTCATCAGTGATCAGGACTGCATTGTGCTATACACTGTGCAGACAGAAAAAGTGAGAAATCCAGCCCAGGGAGCTTATTCCTACTATCACTAAAAGGAGTAAACTCAGTATTACCTCTCCAGTTCATGAGACCATTTTATAAAGGTATGAACAATTGGCATAATTTGCCCCATCTTATTTTCTGTTTAAGCTTTCAAAGCCATACTTTTTTAAGCCATACTGCTGAAACCGATAATGAGGTAGATAATGAGGTGAAGAAGTATAGAACTGGGTCAGATTGGAGGCCAAAGCCCTTCATCAAAAAAAAATCTTTCACCTGTTGATCATTATGAAATCCTTAAGAGTTGTGAAGCCCATCACTTGTACTGGGGACTGCTATGATTCTGTGGGTTGCCATTAACAAGTACAGTAAGTTTGACAAAACCTTGAAAAGTGGCATTGCAATATTTTTGCCTAAAAGGGTTTTCCAAAAGGAGATTTGAATTGTGGCAGTGAAAAGCAACCAGAGGAAGGGTGGTGACCCTGGTGTATTGTAAGGTTATGTGTCTTTGCAAGAATGAAAGGGGGAAAATTGTGATCAGTAAAACTATATGATATGGTTAGTTTCCACCCACTAAGGTATTTTAGAACTAAGTACTTTGGCTAGCTGAAACACTATCTGAAAAAGCACTTTTTGGAGACATGTTCAATAGATTGTTTTTCTGTGTTTTTCCAGAGCAGAGTCACTGGAATTGCTTAAAAGTTAGCATGGAAATCCCCAGGTATACCGATACTTTTGGAAAGTGCAGTTACAAAGCATCGAGGATGGCCATCAGGGCTACGGGCTGCTTTGTCCTAAAAGCAAAGTACGTGCAGCAATAACTACTCTGTAGTTTGAAAACTGATCAGAGACTTTTATCCGCTAGTTAGTCATAGGGGAAAGTAACACTATCATCATAAAGTCTGAGCTACATCAGTTGAAAAGATATTGCGCTGAATTAACAGAAAATTGAGTAAGAAAATGGCTCCTTGCACAAATCTAATTCTCAGTTGATTATTTATGTGCTGACATACATTCTTTCCAATTAAACAAAGCAATAAAATGATCTTATTAGCCAAGAGAATCAACAATAATGGAAGAAAAGTTATTCTCTTACGTAATGGCTGCCTCTCTAAGCTCAGACGTTTTAAAAAAATATCAAAATGTGATGAACTGATTTATCAACAAAACCTCAATGGGACAAAGTGAATTTCACGTTTCAAAAAACAAAAAACCGGGTGCTTACGATGCTCCCAAATGTACTTTTAAAATAAACCCAAACTTTACTTAATACATATATTGCAATATAACTGTGATATGCACTGACTGCAATATGGACAGCAGAAACATGAAAGTGAAGCATAGTTATACTCGGTCATCAAGTGCACTAATATTTATGCATAGATAAATATTTCCAAACAAATTAACATATCACATAGCACAGGTGCCTCCTATTCTAATATATTTAAATTCTTGCGTGCCTAAGAGAGCGATACAGCAATATGGTTTCAGAATAAAAGAAACACAGGCACCTTTGCTTCCTCCCAAGGGCAGAGATGCATTTATACATTGGAATTAAACATGCCTGGTCTATAACTTATCAATAACGTACCCAAATCATCCCTAACACAGAAACTACTTTTTGCTAAGGAGATGTATTAGGGTTCCAGTTCTAAGTCCAAATGATCATGCCAGCACTAAACAATAGAACTGGCAGTAAAATATATTTCTAGATGATTTTTTCACTGAACACAATATGCAAGCTCCTAAGAGTATGTTTACACAGCCAGCAGAAGCTAGAATGCCTCAATGAGCCAATGAGTGCTGGTGGAGAAACTTGGACTCCCACTACAGAAAACGTAGTTACTTACCAGTAACTTGTTCTTCGAGATGTGTTGCTCAGATCCATTCCACTTAGGTGTGTGCGCGCCCACGTGCACAGATCTGCGGAGAACTTTTCTAGCAGCCCCTGCAGGGGCCGGTCCCAGCGCCCCCTGGAGTGCCGCCCTCATGCGGCGGTACATATAGCGCTGCCGGCCCCTCCCCTCCTCAGTCCCTTCTTTCTGCCGACTCCGACAGCGGGGACGGAGGGTGGGTGTGGAATGGATCTGAGCAACACATCTCGAAGAACAACAGTTGATGGTAAGTAACTACGTTTTCTCCTTCGAGTGATTGCTCAGATGCATTCCACTTAGGTGATTAGCGAGCCATACCTTGGAGGCGGGTAGGAGTCAACGGCGAGCTGCCCTCAGCACGGCTCTGCCGACTCGCGCGTCGTCCCTTGACTGCTGGACGACAGCGTAGTGTGCAGCAAAAGTGTGCACCGAGGACCAGGTGGCAGCCCTGCAGATGTCCTCCAGGGGGACCCTTTCCAGGAAGGCTGCCGACGCGGCCTGGGCTCTCGTCGAGTGAGCCGTCACCACTCCTGGGAGCTGGACGCCTGCACGCTCGTAGCAGAGCCGGATGCAGGCGGTGATCCACTTGGCGATGCACTGGGCAGAGACCGGGGAGCCCCATATCTTCTCTGCCACCGCGACGAAGAGCTGCGTGGTCTTCCGGAGCGGTCTCGTCCTGTCTAGGTAGAACGCCAGCGCCCTCCTCACATCGAGGGTGTGCAGTCTCCTCTCGTCCTCGGACCCGTGCAGTTTAGGGAAAAACACGGGGAGGAAAATGTCTTGGTTACAATGGAACCTGGAGACTACCAGGCAAGAACGCTGGGTGAGGCCTAAGCTGAACCTTGTCCTTGTAGAACACGGTATAGGGGGGCTCCGAGGTTAAGGCCCTTAGCTCAGAGACCCTCCTGGCCGAGGTAATGGCCACGAGAAAAGCCACCTTCCAGGAGGGAATCATCATTGGACAGGTGGCTAAGGGCTCAAAGGGGGGTCCCGTTAGTCTATCTAAGACCAGGTTCAAATCCCAGGGAGGCACCGGGTCACGGACCTGCGGATAAAGCCTCTCAACTCCCCTGAGGAACCTCACTGACATGGGGTGGGAGAATAGGGACCGTCCCCCCATCGGCTGATGGAACGCCGAGATGGCCGCCAGGTGTACCCTGAGGGAGGCCAACGCTAGCCCCTGTAGCCTAAGCTGCAGCAGGTAGTCCAGGACAGCCTGCACGGGCGACGTACCGGGGGTTACGCCCCGCGACTCCGCCCAGCAGGTGAACCTCCTCCACTTGGCCCTGTAGGCGATCTGCGTGGAGGGCCTCCTGCTTCCCAACAACACGCGTTGGACCTGCTCCGAGCAGGTTCTCTCCTCCTCCATCAGCCAGAGAGCCTCCAGGCCGTCAGGTGCAGGGAGTCGAGGTTGGGATGCAGCAGGCGACCGTGGTCCTGGGAAAGCAGGTCCGGTCTCCTCGGGAGCTCGATCGGGGGAGCGACCGACAGGTCCTGAAGCAGGCAAAACCAGTACTGCCTCGGCCACGCTGGGGCGATCAGAATGACCTCCGCTCTGTCCCTCTTGATTTTCAAGAGGACCCTGGGCAAGAGCAGGAAGGGGGGGAACGCGTACAGGAGCGCCCCCGTCCATTCGAGGAGAAAAGCGTCCGAAACAGAGCCCGGCTCGCGACCTCTTAGCGTGCAAAACTGCGGGCACTTCGTGTTCCAGGCCGATGCAAACAGGTCCAGACGGGGAACACCCCACAGACGGAAAATCCTGTCCGCCACCTCCGGGTGGAGAGACCAATCGTGCTGGGGTAGAAACGACCTGCTGAGGCGATCTGCCTCGTCGTTCTTGACCCCCGGCAGGTGAGAGGCGGTTAAACAAAAGTTGAACCTCACTGCCAAGTCCCAAAGTCGAAGCGCTTCCTGGCACAGCACCGAGGAGCGCGCCCCCCCTTGTTTGTTGATATAGTACATTGCAGTGGTATTGTCTGTTAACACCTGCACCATTCTCCCCAATAAAGAGTGGCGAAACACTTCGCAAGCTAGTCTGACTGCCCTCAGTTCCCTGACATTGATATGGAGGGCAGCCTCTCCCTGGGACCAAAGTCCCTGCGTGGTCAGACCACCGGTGATATGGGCTCCCCACCCCAGGTCTGATGCGTCCGTGATCAGTGTGACCGAGGGGGTGGGAGCCCTGAAGGGGATCCCTTCCAACACAGTCCCGGGGTCCAGCCACCAGTTCAGTGACCCCAACACCGCAGGGGGCACCGTTACCACCTTGTGGAGGGCATGCCTGCTGGGCATGTACACCTTGGACAACCAACCTTGGAGGGGCCTAAGCCTGAGGCGGGCCAACCTCACCACGTAGGTGCACGAAGCCATGTGGCCTAACAGCTGCAGGCACTGCCTGGCTGTTGTCGTAGGGCACCTCTGAAGTTGCGATATTATCGCCGTCATTGCCTCGAACCTCAAGCGTGGGAGGGAGGCTTTGGCCCGCACCGAGTCTAGGTGGGCCCCTATAAAGTCTATACGCTGCACCAGACACAGCGTCGACTTCTGCTCGTTTATGAGCAGCCCCAGAGCTTGGCAGGTGGTCCGGACGAAGGAGACCGCCTCGCGAACCTGCGACTTGGTCTTGCCCCTGATCAACCAGTCGTCCAGGTAGGGAAATATCTGGACCCCCCCTGCACCGCAGGAAGGCCGCCACCACCGCCATACACTTGGTGAACACTCTGGGAGAGGAAGACAGGCCAAAGGGCAAGGCCGTAAATTGGTAGTGGACACCAGCTACCATAAACCTTAGGAACCGCCGGTGGGCGGGAAGGATGGAGACGTGAAAGTACGCATCCTTCAGGTCGAGGGCGGCGAACCAGTCCCTTGGGTTTAGTACGGGAATGATGGACGCCAGGGACACCATGCTGAACTTCAGCTTTCTCATGAACCTGTTGAGCCTGTGCAGGTCCAGTATAGGCCTGAGGCCTCCCTTGGCCTTGGGGATGAGGAAATACCTGGAGTAGAACCCCGTCCCCACCTCGAGTGGAGGAACCGCTTCCACGGCTCCTTTGAGCAGGAGGGAGTGAACCTCCTGTAGGAGTAATTGCTCGTGAGAGGGGTCCCTGAAGAGGGACGGGGGGGGCGGGGAGTGGGGAGGAAAGGCCAGAAGCTGAAGGGCATAGCCCCAGCGCACAATGTTCAGGACCCATTGGTCCGATGTTATTTCCCGCCGCAGGCCGAGGTAAGGCCGTAGCCTGTCCTTGAAAGGCGGGGGACAACCCAGGGAACATAAGACGGTGCCACCCTCGGAGACACCGTCAAAACCGACCCTTGCCCTTAGGGTCTTGGGAGGGTCCTTTAGAAGAGGAGGCGGACGACGTTGTGCGGTTGCGCCGTCCAGAGCCCCGACTCCTGTCCCTTCCCCTTGCGGGAGGGAAGGGTCTAGGCTGCAGCCTCGGTTGTTGCCGCTGACGCTGAGGCGGCTGCTGCGGTTGCTGGCGACTTTGCAACCTGGTCGCTTGGGGCGTGTAGAGGCCTAAAGAGCGCAGGGTCGCCCTTGAATCTTTAAGGGCATGCAGCTTCTCATCAGTCTTGTCTGAGAATAGGGCAGCTCCATCAAACGGCAGGTCCTGGATGGAGTGCTGCACCTCTGAGGATAAGTCCGTGGACTGTAGCCACGCTGCCCGCCGCATGGCAACGGCGGAGGCCATAGCCCTGCCTGCTGTGTCCGCAGCGTCTGAGGCAGTTTGTAGCGCTGCGCTGGCCACCTTCATACCCTCCTCCAGGACAATATTAAAGTCTGCGGCCTGGTCCGGAGGGAGGGACTCCGAAAACCTCCTCAAGGAGTCCCACAGGTTCAGATTATATTTACCTAAGAGGGCCTGATGGTTAGCCACTCTAAACTGAAGCGCCCCAGTGGAATAGACCTTCCTACCGTATAGGTCTAACCTCCTGCCCTCCTTGTTCTTAGGAGAGGCGCTCTGCGCACCCTGCTTGTCTTTTTGATTGGCGGCATTGACCACCAAAGTACCTGCTACGGTCGGCACGTAATACTTTTTCTCGGCGCCCTTAGAGGTAGGGGCAACCGAGGCGGGGGTCTGCCAGACTGCCTTAGCCAGGCGCAGGACCCTTTCATGGACCGGGAGGGCTACCCTGGCCGGACCTTGTGCCCCCACACGCCCGAAGAGGGGGTCCACCTCTTCCTCTAAGACCTTGACCTCAAGGCCAAGGTTCGAAGCCACCCGCTTCATCAGCTCCTGGTGAGCTTTGAAGTCAACCAATGGGGCCCCTTGGTCCCTTACCGCCGCCTCGTCTGGTGAGGATGAATAAGACGGGTGGCGGGGTCCCGTGGAGGGGCCCTCCCCAGGGTCCTCCTCCTCCTCTTCCCCAGTGGGAAGGTCACCCTCCTGCACCGAAGGTGCTTGTTGTGTCTGGGTGACCGAGGCAGGGGCCGGCGTAGTTCCCTGCCCCAATTGAGCTGCCCACTGGGCCCACATAGGCCTCTGCCAGGGTGCCTGTGGCCAGCTCAGAGGCGGCACCGGTGCCGAAGGCCAACCCAGTGCCGCAAGGGTCGGTGCCGGCACCGATACTGGAAGAGACGGTGCCGACTGCAACTCCGGTGCCGGCTGCGGTGCCGGTGCCGGCTGAGGTGCCAGTGCCGGCTGCGGTGCCGACGGCAGTACCTGTTCCTGACGCCGGGACCAGGAACCCGAGTCAGAAAGACGCCGGCGCCGGCGCCGCCGAGCCGAAGCGCTCCGGGACCCGCCACGCGACGATCCCGAAGAGCGGCTGCATCTACGGTGCCGACGAGGCGACTCCGAAGACGACGAGCGGTACCGGGGAGATGATTTCCGACGCCTCTTGGATGGTGCTGGGGAACGGTGCCGAGAACGCCGTCTTGGTGCCGAGCCGGAACTTGACGACGAAGAGGAGCGACGTCGGGACTCGGAGCGGTGCCGGGACCTAGAGCGGTGCCGGGAACGGTGCCGCAACGCGTCGTCCGAAGACAAGGATGGAGAAGAGCTTCCCAGCTCGACTCTCCGGCGTCGGGTGGTGGGCGGCCTATCCACCGTCGGGGCCGCCCACCCTTCGGGGCCCCCCATCGTGGGTTTGCCCCGGGAAACAGGTCCTGACTCTCTCTGGCGAGAGAGTGCCCGAGGCGTGGGCAAAGCCAGCAAGGCCTGTGCCGCCTCGAACGCCTCCGGCGTCGAAGGAACCTGTGCAGGGGGTCCCCCACTCTCAGGAGTCGGGGGAACCTCCCTGGTCGGTGCCGGTGCCGGGCCCGGTGCCGGAGCAGGGGCCGGCAGCACGTCGGTAAGGAGGATCACCTCCGAGCTCGACCCCGGCCGCTCCTGCGGTGCGGGGGAGCGCTGCAAGCGCGGGCGGCGCTTCTTCTTGCTTGGCACCGAGGCCCCCGGTGCCGGGGGCGCACTCCGCACCGACGAGACGCTCGGTGCCGGAGTCGTCCGCGAAGGCTCGGAAGCCGGACTCAAGGCGTACTCCATTAAAAAGGTCCTAAGCCTCACCTCCCTCTCCTTCTGAGTCCGAGGCTTGAAGGACCTACAAATGCTGCACCGATCGGTATGGTGCAGCTCCCCCAGGCACCGCAAACAACGGTCATGGGGGTTGCTGGCTGAGAAGGCCTTGCCGCAGCCAGCACATGGCTTAAAGCCCGGCGAGCCTGGCATGGCCGGGTCGCCGTGAGCCCAAAGGCTCCCTAAACTAACTAACAACCCTCACTAACTGTAAACTAACTGAGTTTGGGATGAACTATTAAGCTAACTACTCACTTTAAGGAGAAAAAAACCTGTTCGAAGAGCAGGGGTAGTTCTCAACCGACCGTCACGGGCGGAAAGAAGGAACTGAGGAGGGGAGGGGCCGGTCGCGCTATATGTACCGCCGCATGAGGGCGGGACTCCAGGGGGCGCTGGGACCGGCCCCTGCAGGGGCTGCTAGAAAAGTTCTCTGCAGATCTGTGCACGTGGGCGCGCACACACCCAAGTGGAATGCATCTGAGCAATCACTTGAAGGAGAACCAAAAATAGCTGAGTTGACTACACTTTTAAAATATAGCTGGGTCTTTGAGGCCTTATAAAGCTTTGGCCCCTTCCTAGATATCTACTTCATCTCCTTTATATTAGCTGAGACTGCCAGCTCTCCAGAGTTTGGCTAACTGACCACATTTAAACAAAAACAAATCTAAATGAAACATTATACTTTTTTCCTTTTTATTTCCTTACCAAATAGAAATAAAGCAGCATGTGCATAAGAAAAGCAAGAGAGGGACAGCTGAGAACCCACAGCCCAGTATCTCGGGAACCAGGGAGAAGGCTACAGGGGCTTTAACACACCTTTGCAGTCTCCTGATCCTGAAAAAGTCACTGGAGTAACGCACCCAGCCGTAGGGGCCTGCAGAATCCTATTTGGCCTGCCCTGTGGGCTTTAGGACTGCCCATAATCTCCACCACATGGCCCTCCAGCTTCAGTACACTCCTTACACTGTGACCAGAGGCTGTGAGAGGATCCTCAAAAGGCAGCCGTATGGCTGTCTTCTGTAGTTCCTATGCTATGGGAATCCTTCCCCAGCCGGATACGGGAATCTTAGGGCCACATGGCCCTGTAACCAAAGTACAGGGGTTGGAACACCTGGTGAGGATCTAGCTTCAATTTTAGAGGTGAAAGTTACTTAAGTTTGCAGGTCCATGCAACCATTGCCTTTCTGCTGTGACTGCCAACAGTGCTAACAAGTTCTGACAGTAATTTTTGAGACACTGATCCTGTCCAATAGAAACAATTGAGGACCACTAAGCCCACATCATGTAAAGTATTGAAGAATCATAACTGCAGTTTTTAATCACTGCATGTAACCTCCCCGTCCCTCTTGAAAATTTATTAATCTGCCCAAAGTTGCCAGAAGTGTGAAATGAAAATACAGATGCCATTTCCACTGAAATAATTCCTGAACTGTAGTCCACTTCAATCTCTTTTTGCTACAGAGGCTTAGGGGGCTTTTTTTAAAAACCTTTCTTTTCTTTTGAACAGGTCCTTTTGCCATTTAATACTGCCCTATACTGACAAATAAAGTGCATACTAGGAAAAGAGCCAACCATATACAATGCACTTCCTCTCCAAGGACTACGCGTTCACTAACCACATAGCTCTAAATGTCTGAGGAACTCATGGTATATGGAAAGGAAAAGCAAAGTCTGCTGCTTGTCTGTGCCATTAGACCAGCTTTCTGCCTTTGACTGAAACACAAAGAATGCATCTAGATAACCGAACTTTAACAGTCAACCCATTCCATGTCCTTTGGGCCAGCTGCTGTGACTGTGAAAGATCAAAATTTCAAACCCTCCAGGATCCCTTGAAAGATAAGGTAGTATTTTGAGCATGTCCTTTGCTGATTTTTGCACTGATTTGTAATAAGACTGGTAGCTGGCCACTCCAACTTACTCCTCTTTGATGACTCAATAACTGTAGAGGAAGACGTGAACTGGGCAGCCAGTCAACAGAAAATGAAGACTTCTGAGTCAAAGGAGCATTCAGATGCTGACGACTCAACTCTCATGACAAGCGTGCATTACAAAAAAACAGGAAACATCTATCATTTCTTATGACGAAGATTTCAATGTGAATAGAGCTGGAATAAGCAAAGCCCGTTCTCACCACCACAATTTATAAGGTTATAACTGCAATCCTGGCTTGGGATGCTGTACATGCTTCACAAGAGCTTCCAAATCTCCTTAAGACACCACCCATCATACAATAGAAAACGCTTTTCAATGGTACATGAGCAGAATTGGAACTGCTAAAAGTTTGGCCCCTAAAGCCTGGGCCACCCCTGTCAAATAGATCCCAGACACTTCTAGACTACCACTATTATTAATGAGTGGGAGAGAGAGGGCAGAGGCAACAGTATCTTTCAGAAGTTTTCTTCTCTATCAGAGCAAGAACTCAGGGGTTAGTCTGGCTACAACTTCACGTCTCGATTTAAACTCTCATCCCACACATGAATACCTGTGTTCTAGGTCAGCTGATAGCCGTTTAGAACAGAGAAAATACAAATGGTTGCGGCTTTTGCTAAACAGCTACATAAAGGTGCTAGAGTAGCCCCTTGTCCCCTATTTTAAAGAACTTCTTTGGTGCCTTATGTTGCAAAACCCATATGCCTCTCTTTGTGTAGCATGTATTCTAAGAGTGTGGGCTCCACTTCAGTGAGTAAAGCATATGATAAAGTAGTTCACTCCTGCAGTGCTACTTCTTCAAGGGGTTCAGGATCTCACACCAGATTTTATGATGGGGTAAAGGCTATGAAATAATCTATGTTTCTGATATAAGATATTTCAGTATAAATCAGGAGTAAACGAAACGATACCAGTAGGTTTAGATTTAAACCATTGTAAAAAACAAACAAACAAAAAAACCCCATAAGTGTAAAAATCAGAAACAGGTCTACTGTGCATGCTCTAAAATGTAAGAAATTTGGAAATTAAAAAAAGAGGCAATAAATGGTTTAACTGGGGGATTATTTCAGATTCAGTTAAAGGTCAGGGAAAGTCTTCAGAAACAGGAACATGTGTTTGAAGAGATGCAGAAATAAAGTCTGATGAGGCTGTTATGTGTGGAGGGGTAAGTGACGTGCCCTGGGTTCTAATCATACTCATGATAAAATATTTCTACAATCAGTGCAAAAAGCTGAGACTATAATTGGATTTGACCCCTCTAAATCACTAGATAATCGCTGTGCCTTGAACAAAAATGTCCTTCGCCTTGTTGTTGGTTGTTTGCCTCAATGACTTGATCACTGTTTCATGCTAATCCTCTGCAGACCATCTTGGTTTTTCCTTATCACTTGCACAGAGAAGTTTACAGTTAATGAAAGTTAGATGTTGACTTTTATGGCTCATAAAGCCACCAGCAAATATCCAATTTAATACAGTCTACTGACACTAATGATTTATCTCTTGCTTTGCGTCACCAAGCTCTGGAGTTTGCAGCATTAAAAATATCACAGTAGAAAAGAACTATATAATACTGATAACGCTTATTAGCAAACTAGGCTTGCACTGAAGTGCCCCTAGAACCATGGTGACTAGGCACGGCATTGTTACATAGCAGATTTTATGGTTTTGGGAATGTCCACGAGGTACTATTTCCTAATGAAAATACTAGGACACTTTCCTAAATTAAACCAGGCCCTTTAAGGAGGTGACGTTTTTGCTTTTTTGGAAGTAACCACGACCCAACTCCCAAATTTCCATTACTGATGATCTTAGCAGAGCCCCCCTCATGTTCCATCAAATGGGGGGATATGGTGATGTTACATAGCAACATAGAAAGTAGCCTCTAGCGGGGAGCAGGGTGGGAAGGAATGGCACTATGCTACCTAGAAGAGAGCGCTGGGAAAAGGAGAACCCACAGGTACACTGTGATTAAAAACCATGTTAGTTGCTGAAATGTGCCCGAGATGGAACACCTTTCTTTGTCACTTCTTGTCCATTCACTTTACCAGCCTCGGAATAAGAAGTGTAAGTGCTGTGACAAATGGTGGGAAAGGCTATTGTAGCCCCCCTTCAATGGCCCACTAGGAGCATGTTCAAGACAGGATAAGTCTCCCCCTGGGCCCTTTTCTTTACACAACTTTGGGACACTGGGCCTGCGGCTGCAGCGTGCGCTCTGCCCTGGGTGTCAAGTGCGTATTCAGCACTCAGACAAGCCACCAGGAGCAAGGTTTAATTCTGTAAAGAAACAGAGAACAGGGATTACAGCCCCAGGCAGGGCCGGGGGCACTTTGCGGGAAACTGCAACCCCCTTGCAAGCATGTCCTAACGCCCACAGTGACTAAACCCCAACAGGAGCAAGCCAGTGTTGTTCTTCTGCGTCATGTAAACTCCCCCGGCTGCTCTTGGAGCCCTTTTCGGTCCCTACCTGTAAAGACACCTAGAACAGGACTGCAGCCTCCCCGTCCTCCCAGCCTCAGCGCTGAAAGAAACTCCCTGCTGGGCGGGCAGAGCCAGAGGGGATTTCCTGGCAGGAGCCAGGTGTTTTCCCAACATGCTGCAGACTGTAGTCCACCATCTGTAGTTCCCAGTCCCACTGCCACGGCTGAAACGTGCAGTGCTACACTATGAGCCTCTGGAGTGTCTTCCTCACTGAAGCGCAGCATTTCTCCCTCACCTTTCCAGCCACCACGGTCTGCACTACTGCAGCTGTTTCGCCTTTCCTTTCAATCTAGGGTGTAAGCACGCCAGTGCCACTAGTATCCTACACCACAAATCTAACCCTAGACCCAATGAAGATACCAAATGTTTCGGAGGGAGACAGCTCAGGGGGCCAGGTTCTGAGTATTACAAAATAGACTGAGCCTCTAGACAGGTCATGAATGCAATGGTCCCACTGAAGTTAAAACCCATGAGTTTTCCTTCACTCTGCTAACAGAGGTTTCTCTCGCTCCAGACGATGGGCACAGACAAATAACATGCCCCTACCTTTTTTTTTTTTTTTGATCACGAATGTCTTTTCCTCCATAGGTGTAAATGTTTAACCCATCACCAACCACTCACCCACACACCAATCCCCACAGCCACCACCAAAGGAGAGAGTAGCCCTTGTTTCATGCTCAGCTGAGCAAAACTAGACTTTTCTCACACTCACAGAAAGATGGAACATTTAAAGCATGCACATTGCAGGCACACCTCTAAATCACCCTGTGGCCATCAGCATGGAACTGTATTCCATTACCGAGAACCAGTAAATACTTGATCTAGCATTCAGTAAAAATATCCAAGGCAGATCATGCTCTATTCAGTACCATGTTCCTACTATATCCATAAGAGAATGGTTATCATAGCTAACCTGGTTCCAAAGAAACAAAGATTTGTAAATAGATTTTTTTTTACACTTCTCTATTCATGTTGCACGACTTTGTCTTCACAGAAGAGATTTTTTTCTTGTTTTTTTTTCTTTTTAATGCATTTAAAATGTTGTCAGATGAAAAAGAAGCCCTAAGTCTGAAGATTAAATACTGAGAAAAAAGAAGCATAGATGTAAATGACGGTACAGCATGTCACTGTGTGAGGTATTAGTTTCCTTCTGTGCTGCCAATGTATTTCTTATGTGATGCAGCTGGTAAATAATAGCCTCTTGTACCTTAATATGAGTGTGCTGGATTTTTTTATATTAGCACTCTACAGGGGGGAGTTCTAACACCTGGAACTAGTATGTGAATGAAACTAAGGCTCGATGCAAAATTCCAGCTGTTAGCATGAGATCAGTCCATATGACAAAAAGAGTGAGCGTCTGATGCTGCATATGCTGCTGTTTTTTTGGGAAAGCATCTGCATCCTCATCTCAGTCTGTACCACACATGCAAACTCATCCTCATCCCCAAATCTGCCCTTCTACGTGCAGTTTAGGTGCTCTACACTTTTGGTGGTTTGAGATGTGAACATGAAGTTCCTCCTTTCAAGATGCACATTGAAGTGAAAAGCTACTCAAGACTTGCAGACATCCTGCTGATACTAGGAATGGAGAGGTGTATTTGTATTGCCCCTAACATGCACAAGATGCTTCAGAAGACAAATAAAAAGATAGTCCCTCCATTTAGGAGCTCACAGTTTCATTTCAGAGATGACTAGTGAAGGTAACTAACAACTGGAAGGAAGGGAAAGGGATGAGAAAGCACAAGACTGACAGTAACAATCTATTATTTTTAGGTACTCATGACTCTCGGCATACGACCTGGGCACCCTATACGCTTTGATGTCATAAATACGGTTGCGAGGTAGGGAAGTACCCCATTTGTCAGATATGGAACTGAGGCATAGAGAAGCTCAGCCCCTGATCCAAAAAGTCATTGGGTGAGAAAGAATGATTCTACTGCCTGGCGGTTAGGGCTTCCTAGTGGGATCCAGGTGGGACAGCAAGGGTCCAGTCCCCCATCTCCAATGTCTTGAACTATTTATGCATAATGGTACAGCTTAAACAAGAGCGACTGAGAGAGCCCCACGTCAGAATATCCCAGAGCCCAGTAGGTAGGGTGCTTTACTGTTCAAATCCTCTCTTCCCATCAGAGGGGGAAATTGAACCTTTGTATCCCACATCCCAGCTGAGTGCCCTAACCACTGGGGTAACAGTTGTAAGGTGGGCACCTCCTCCTTTGGCCATTTTGTGTGGAGTGAGGCAGGAACATAAGTCTTTTCTTATGAGAATGAATTTAAGTACTAAAATCACTTGACTCTAGGCAAAGGGTTCCCAGCTGTGGATAGCTAGCAGAGATGGTTGCCTCCCTGCAACACGGACTTAGGTACCTATCTCCCTGAGAGGGGCAGGGCTTCAGACACGTTACCCTCCCCGCCTAGCATGTTGGATTTTGCGGATTGCATTCTTGGGCGTTTCTCAATCCTCGTTCATTGTATAAGGAGACTAGGCCTCTCTCTCAGGCGTTGTGGGTCAGACTGTTGTTCCTGTGATGTTCTAGGAGCCTAAGTTAGGTGTTGGGATGTTCTGCATCGTAGTGCCTAAGTCCTTTTGTGAATTCAGGCCTAAGAGACCTACCCGAGGTCATATAAGGCAGTTTGTGGTGGTGCAGGAAATTCAACCCAGATTTTGCATGACCACGTAAGCACCAGAATCACAGGACCATCCTCCTATCTTATCCTTCCTCTCAGAAAACTATCTTGTGGGCACTCAGTTATGGTAGGCATGTATCCTAATAGCTCAGTGAAAGGAATTTTTTATGGTGTCTAATTCCCTTTGGAAGACATAGAAGGAATAAGACTTTTAGGATGATTAGAATGAGGGGTGGCTTAGTCCGTGGGTAGTGGGAGGAGATTCCACATATAAGTGGAAAAAGACATGGAAATGGGTGTGGGATAGGAAACGAAGGGGTGGGAGAGTTGTTTTTGGCACAAGTTCGAGTAGGGCGTTAGCTGAAACGCAGGCATTTTAATGGCTTTTCAAAAGGTACACTTATCACAACAGAACACTGCAACTTGTCCAGACCAAAAGATCAAGAGACACAGCACAGCTTTCCCAGTGGAGTAGTACTTCACAGGCTTAACACAGCACTTTCTTTGCCGTTATGTTGCTTCAGTATTGTATGGACACCTCTAAAATGCAAATGCAAGAGTTTACAGTTTCTCCACCCTCCCACCAGAGAGGGAGGCTGCTTCACGTACCTTAAGCAAAAAGGTTTGTTTCACTTGAATGATATAAGACAAAACTGAGGCCAGGTCTACACTACAATTATGTTGCTCAGAGGTGTGAAAAATCCACACTCTTGAGTGATGTATTTATACTGACTTAACCCCCCGTGTAGACAGCGCTATGCTGACAGGAGAGCTTCTCCCCACTGACATAGCTACTGCCTCTCAGGGAGGTGGATTAGCTACACCGATGGAGAAGCTCGGTGTACAAGCGTCTTCACTTAAGCACTGCAGCTGTGCAGCATTTTTGTGTAGACCAGCCCTAAAATACAAGGCTAAAGGAAGAGAAGGTGTTTGAGTAAACCAGTTTTGCAGTGATCATCCTCATTTTAACTATGTAAGGGCTTAGACCTGCCACTATTGAAGTCAATGGAGGTTTTGCAAGTGGGCACTAACTCCTGTGGCTCTATTCCTCAGCCCAGACCTGCACTGCAGTTTTGCAGGCATTCCCTAGCTTTTCCTTAACCTTCTTCTGTTCTGCTCACATCAATGCCAGAGGTTTACAAACGGTTCTGCTCTTCTTCCTATTCTGGAGCACTAAGTATAATTTTAATTTTTAAAATGTTCTTTGTTTATTAATGTTTATAAGTATAAGAAATGCAGTTAAAATAAAACTATTTTAATAAAACTTGCAAACTATCTCCTTGTCCCTTGAAGTATATCACCTATTCAGGGGAAAAACCAATCAATCGATTGATCGACAGCAAAATAATACCAATCCCTCCACATCCCCAGAACTCTTTCATGTTACTACTTTACCTTTGTGTCGGTCAGTTCCTGAAATAAAACATATAATGACAAACTATTTTTAAATAGAAGCGTGATATTAACACACATTTCCATAGACATATTTATAGACATCCTGCGTGTGGGCAGAGCAAGCCACTCTCCATATGTATTCAAATGTATTGGAAGACTGGATTTTTTAAGTTGTCAGACCTCTGTATGGGTAAGAGGAACTCTATTTTCACTCATGCCACAGTGAAAGATTAGCAGCTTGAAATCAGTTTGACAGTTTCAGTTACTCTATTGCAAACTACAGGGAATTTTAATTCCAACCTGTGAAATTGTAATTGCTTCTCAAGAGGGATTCTGGGTAATGGCCATAGCCAAGCTTAGTATCAGAGTTGCCAGTTGCTGCCACTTCAGATATGACTTGCTGTTACTCAAAAATCATTCCAGCTTTCCATATGGGAAGTTGAACGAGGGAGCGAAACCAAATTAACAGAAGCTGTCAGATGTTCAGAAATACGCAGGCAGCGATGAGACAGGTGGATGAACTCTCCTCAGAAGGTACTTTCTCTGTGTCTCGCTCTCTTTTTAAAGTACAGCTTATGCAAAAAGACGATTTGCGTTTAATGCTCATTGCTAAATGAAGATGTCGGCAGTAAAAGAATGCCACATAATGAAAGGATTAAATGTCAGTCCTTCGCCGACAGCAAGAAAGAGACTGTACATAAAAAGCTTGATCAAGTTGGTGTTCAGAGTAGAGTTAAGATGCCCTTGCCATTCAAGTTTTGTGGTATGGTAGATTCTGCACTGAAAAGAGTTTGAAGAAGAGAACACAAAGCTACCACAGCCATTTAAAAACAGCCACATTTGAAGCTCCTGTGGTAAGAAAAAGAAAGCAGTTTCCTCTTTTTGTTTCTTTCAAAAAAAAAGGTGTTGATTACATAATGGCCAGAGACATACTGAGGTGGTTACTGGGTATGCGTATATGTGAGAGAGAGTGACTATGAGTAGGCTGCTAGGATCCCCCCCCTTTTTTGGGGGGGGCAGTGTAAGATCTTTAGGGCAGAGGCTGTTTTTTTTGTTCTGTGTTTGTCCAACACCTGGCTCAACAGGATCTTGGTCCATGACTGGGCTCCTTGATGCCACGGAAATTCAGAGTAGACTCAACGTATCAGATTTTTCAACCATTGTGATGGTACACAGAGAGATCCTCTCTTCTGTAACCGGGTCTCAAATCAGAATGTTGCTGTACAATTAAAATTAACGTCTTGAATGGCACTCAGAAGGAGCTGGGAAGCCACTGAAAGCACAGGACGCAGATATAAGGTACTCATGCTGACCTGCTCCATAAAATAGATAGGGTCACTTCATCCTGAACTAGCTGAAGTTTGTCAGTGGTCTTCAACAGTAGCCTCAAGTAGCAAATAGTTTGGGGTTCGGTTTGGGTTTTGCCTGAAGATTCAGTTATTTGATTAAAATTGGTTTACCTATGATGGTTTACCTATGACCAATCATGTCAGACAAATAAAGAATGCTCTATGACAGAATGTGTAAGAAAAACCTCACGAAGTCAAAAGAAAGGTGGTAACATACTCATGATTTCCATATACCTTTGGAAGACTTGGTTTGAGAACACACAGTATATGCAGCCAATTTCTCCTATCTTCTGCTGAGCTGCATTTTTCTTTTTGCAAGAATTCTGAGATCATAAAAAGCTGTGGGTGAAATTCTGGCTGCACCTAAATCAATGAGCCCAGGAATCCAGCCTGTTAATTAATCCATAGGCTTATTAAACTCTAAATAGTGTACACAATGGGTTTACAATTTTGGAAACCTGTACAAAGATAACTGTTTATTTACAAGGTACAGTGTTGGGGAGCTGGAGAGAAGAGATGGATACAATGGACTCAATAGAAGTGGGTAGAGGTGCAGAACTCATTTGTATATTTTATTCCTACAAAAACAACATTTTTTCCTGATTTCTTAATAATGCAATTTTATTGTGACTCATATCTCCTTCAAGCCCATTATTGTGGAATCAAGTGTTTCTATGAAAATTTCAGCTTTCATTTCTTTTTAAAAGTAAGTTTCTAGCCCTCATAAATGTGAAGAAAACCCTGAAAAGGTGAACGCAGTTTGTTTCATTCAAACAGAATCTCAAAATCTGTTCAAAATCTCAAGAGGCTCAAAGTTTGCAAGGCAAATAGGAAGAATACAACTTTTGTAAAAAGAAAAAACAACAACAACAACAACAACAAAAACCCCCACAACTCCCAACATCTTGTGATTTTTTTTAGGGCTGACTCTTGAGTGTTGTATCCTTGAAGTTGGCAACAGTCATTACAAACTCATGTTTTCTGAAGATAAGCATGTTTCTCGTT
Organism: Mesoclemmys tuberculata; assembly: GCA_007922155.1. NCBI lineage: Eukaryota > Metazoa > Chordata > Testudines > Chelidae > Mesoclemmys > Mesoclemmys tuberculata. The sequence goes on along the minus strand of ML675601.1, from coordinate 34,009,155 downwards.
CACACTGTTATATTCCACCCACATTTTCTTACTGAAAGACTGATTGTGGACCCTCCCTGTTTAATTATCTGTAGCTATTATGAATCCTGACTTTAATTATGTTTCTTTGAAAGATACACAATATTTTTATTCAGGTTATTATTTATTTGTATTACAGTAGCACCTATGACCTCAACCAGGACTGGCCCCCCCGTGCGTTAGGCACTGTATAAATACATAAAAAGAGACAGTTGCTGACCCAGGTAACTTTTAAACAAGACAGACAGAGCTTGGGTGAGAGCAACTATGTCACACAGCCAGTTCAGTGGCATAGCCAGGAATGGCGTGCAGATTTCTTGAAGCCATCCTGTGCTTTATCTACTAGATAATGTTACCTCCTTGAAAAAAACAGAGTTAAAAAGAATAAAACAATTTGTGGTGTATGTGAAATGTAATTTCCCCATAATATACAGTATGTTCAGATCACTAACATAAGGCCTAATCCAATGCCCACTGAAGAGAATGGGAAGATTCACGCTGACTTCAATGAGCATTGGATCAGGCCCATGCTGATTACATTAAATCAACCTTTTGCAGAATTCATTTATTTCCCACTCAACGATAAGAAACAAAAATGTCCAAATTATTTCTGTGCAACAATCAATTTTGTATATATACAGAACAAATTTAGTAGGTTCTGTACTGTTCGTAGTTGGAGGCTGACTTACTGTTTCTTTGTTGTGAGCCAAAAATTACTTCAGACATGGTTGTGACACCAATAGTGACAAAGGACAAACTGAAATGGTCGAACAGTCCTAGTATTGAATATTTGATTTTAATATAAAAGAGACATGCATGAAGAACAATATTAAAGACAGTTTCAAACGCTCAGCATACCAGGAAATTACCAACACTTTTGCATAAAGAAAAGATTCCTTAATAACTTAATGTGTTTCCTACACATTCATTTACCTGCAGCCATGTAAAAGATAAATAAGCAAACACCTGCATTTCTTTAAAAAGAAAAAAAAATTTATAAGAGAAAAAATCTGATGTGACAAACCATTTTCCTGCTCTTGATAAAATAACCACAGAACACAAACAGGGGCAGGATGAGTCTCACTCAAGCTGTGTGTGAAAGGCAAGGCTTAGGTTGAGTACAAATTATTGCTCAGTTTACATCTGGTTTTTAAATGGATTTCTTCTGCAGATTTTAATCAGCACTTTCTTTTTCTTTACAAAAGCTTCATTCAGTTCAGTTCTACTTATACACTTCCATAATAAAAAGTAACAAGAATTGCCAGTAAAACCAGGCTGACAGACAGCATCTTCAGTCTCCCTCCTTTCTGCTGCCAAGGAAGTTGCACCACCACCCTGGAACTCAAAGATGCCTTTTCTCGGATCCCAGTGGAGGGACATGCTTTCAGATGCAAGCCATTGCCCAGCGCGTATCTGAACTTCTGTGGAGAAATGCAGGAATTAGAGTGAGACAGCATGCTAATGACATTTGATGATGTATAACAAGTACAAAGGAAATCTCCCCTAAACAATAATGTCCCTTTCCAAGTCCAACAACAATTGTCTGTACTGCATCTGGAATTATTTTGGTTTCTCTCATTTGTTTCTCATATATGGTGAAGAATTTGTGCTGATGCCATATCAAGTCAGTTTCTTCAGTGAAATTAATTACCAAATCAATAAAGCTGTTAACAGTGCAGACAAATTCCCTGGCAACAATATAGTCAAAGAGAAGGGTTTTTTTGGGTCTGTTTTTTTTTTTTTGTGGCAATCACACTACTCTCCCACTCTTTGGTTCCTGCAAATGGGACTGTACAGCAATATAGGGGACCAATAACATTGCCATCTTTTGCACAGCAGGGCCCTACCTATGTCAATCATGCCCCTGTTGTGCCGGCTTCGTGGTGCTCCAAAATCCTCCCACCGCATTTTTCCCCCAGACCCTCAGGAGACAGCTGTGCTAAAACACTCACCTTCTTGTTCAGCACATCGAGTCTCAAGACTCCCTGCTAGGGCTGCTATGACCATTCTCAACCTGATTAAAAGCACCAACAGTCCTCAAGCGCGGCAGGATCTACACTGCAGCATGGTTACAGCAGGCTGAGTCGCCATTTCAGTTTACACTCTGAATGGGAAAGCCTAACAGAAACGTTCTCTACTGCAACACATCTCGGTAAACACAGTGTTATGATTACAGTCACCATATCTGCTTAAATGACATTGGAGTACATCCGCAAGAAGGTGTAAATGATGGAAAAAGCATAAACGAGAAAGCTTTACTAATATGTTCAGTCATATTTGTTACATGTTGTTAATATATATGTTGTTAATTTTTTCATTCTATTTATTTTGGCTTATGCTTGATTTACATTACACTTTTTCCTATATCCCTTTACTCTATTTCAATAATTTCTTTAATAAATTGGATTGAACCACTTGGATTTTTAATGTTTAATAATTGCCCATTTTAAAATATTTTTATTTAAAGAAGAGTCAGTTCATTTCTTTTTGCCCCTCACTTTTTCTCTCTCTATTTTTCTATTTTTATTTCTAATCTTCTATGATTCGGGCATCAACTTTGCTTTGCACTTGTACTACAAAGTGCCTGTCTGAACAATCATACATTCCTAAACAGCTGTGACAGGATTATGTGCATGTTTGTCCATTACTAATGTAGCTCCTGGCTGACTTCAATGAATCTTAACCATTGAAGATGCCTGTCCACATCAAAGTGGGACAGCACAGCCTAACCAGCTGATTTGCAGCCAGCTTCCCTTATCCAATCCAGGATTAAATACTGTTATGGTATTTGCGGAAGAAAATCAATGATTACAACTAGTAAGGTAAACAAATATCAAAGGGGCAAAATGACAGCCTCAGATACGTCTGAGTGTTGTTGATTTACAGTGCTCACAATGCAGGTGGAGGATTACTGAACATATAACCTATGAAACTAAGATGACTTGGTACATGTACTGCAGGCAAAAGATTGTCATTTGGATGAAGGAAGGAAGGAAGTAAATGGACAAGCATATGGGGACATAGTGCTTTCCAGTGAAAGACATGAAAAGTAAAGGATTTCAGGACTGCACCATCACATTGTGAAGAATATGTTATCTTTCATCACAAAATATTTCATGTGTAGACAGATATTGCTTTGTACCGATAGGAATAGATTTTAATTACTCTACCTAAGGCATCTAAAAATTAATAACTGGCTACAGCTATTTTATTCCAAAAGTCAAAGCTAATTAACCTTTACATGCAAATTAAACTGGAAACCACAGAGTACCAATTATGCAGGATTTTATTTATCTGAACAAACTATCCAGTAATATACTCATTTCTAAGGCTGGTCAAAGTTGGAGGAAAACCTCTCTTCTCCTCAGAAACTGCATGCCTTCAAAATTCTACTCACTTGAGGCAAATAATTTCTTTTCATAGGCAAAGAAAATCTTAGGGTTTTTTCACACTGTAGGTTAGGTAGATTGAGCAGATTGTGCATTTGTGTCTAAAATTTCAGAACAATTTTATAAAACTGATTTATGCTTATATTTAATTTTGGCTAATGTTTTCAAACCAGGGTGACTCAAGTTCGACTCCTAAGTCCATATTTAAGGCACCTTAAAAAAAATGGTGTGGAATCAGAAAAGCTGGGCACCCACAAACCGTAGTGAAGTCAATGGGAGCTGCAGGTACTCAGCAGCTTTGAAAAATCAGATCATTTCTATTTAGTTTCCTAAATGTGACTTTAGAAGCATAATATTAGGCATCAAAATTTGAAAATGTTGGTCTGTGTTCCCAAATACTGGATTTCACTGCTCTCCAGATGCATAATATATTACATATAAACACACTTGAATGTATTTACCAAAATCTCCTCTTTTATCTAATGTGTTTGGGATCATTAAAGATAATTTAACAACCTGTTTTCCTTTTTTAAAATGTGAAGATAATGAAGTTTTGAGCACCTTTTCCCCCTTTATTTTGTCATAATATTTCTCACCAAGAGGATGAATGGATTGGTGTCCGTCTTTTATTTGTTTGACTATGTTTGTTTTTATTTTCTTACTTGATTTTCTAATATGGCAACTTTACTGGAATGCGGATAGATTTCTCACAACTGCACTACAGTTCTATTTTGCTTTCATCTTTTATTTTACTATGTGAAGTATGTACTTACATTGGCATCGGGTTTTATAAACTATTTACACAAAACTATCACATTTTCGTAGTATCACCAATTACAATGGAACTGTCAAACCCTTTAGACCAAAAGTGTAATACCTGATAAATTGTACAGTACTATTTTTATATTAAATGTTACTTTTATTCCAACTGATTCATTCAAAAGTGAATTCAGTAGAAAATTTATACTTGTTTAATACTTCCATGTGGACCAAAAGATCCGGATTTTCACATAATGCTGCACAGGGGATGCAACATTGCTACACAGGGATATAGAAAACTTTTCTTTAAAGTATTTGTCCTTCTCTCATTCCAACATGTTGCAGAAGATGCATTAAAGAGGAAGAGTCGATCTGGTTCTGTTCAGGTAAAAGGTGCCCTAGAAGATGTCTGCCACCGATCACTTAGCTCCCATCTTGCGCAACAACCTCTTAAATGAGATCTGTCCACTGCCTGCAGGTAGCTGTCACTGTCATCTAGTAACACTGGGTAAGATTCTGTGCTGCATCCTTAACAGTGCATTCAAATCTACCTTTGCACCATCTTGATCTGGGTTATCCAGGGCTGGATTGATCCAAGGGTAATTTAGGAAGCCCTCAGGGCCTATCTAAAGCCTGGTTTACACTTAAATGTTTTGCAAACAAAGCTATGTTGGTCAAGGGAGTGTGATTTTTTTCTACCACTGAATGACAGATATGTTGGCAAAAGTCCTAGTGTAGATGCAGTCATAGCAGCATTTTGCCAGCATTAATTCCTGCGTTTGGGGAATTGGTTTTAAGCTATACCAGCAAAAGAATTTTCTCTCTCCCCTAGGGGTGTCTGCCAGTATACTTCAACTGGTATATTTATACTGGCAAATCCTTTCAAGTATAGACAAGGCCTAAATTATAGCAACTTTCAGGAGCTGCCCTATGGGCTGCAGAGTTTCTTGGCCTCTCCATAGTGCTGTGTATCATGGCCTGCCATGGACATCTCTCTCCCACTTCCAGCCCCAACCGCAACACCACGACTTGCAAGGGGAAATCTCCCCCAGTCAAAACCCAGGTTATTCTGGCCCTTTTAGGCCTGCCCCTTTGGCCCTTTTATCTGGCATGAAGGGACTGGAAGGGGATAAGTATCTCACTCATTGAATTTGACAGCACCTGATCAGTCTGATTACTGAGCACACTCACCAATCTTGCATTGCATTAAGTTTAGGTAGGGTGGGATATAGCAGGGTGCCTTGTTTGTGAGAATCTTGATAAAACGTATGTATTTACTTCCAAGAAAATCCTCAAGGCACCTGTGTAAGATTCTAAGTCAGTCTAACTTTGGCCAGAATTACCATACATTATCTGTATCCAACAGAAGTATAACATTCCCTTAAATCTAGTTTGAATGTATCTTCAGAACTGCAGGAATTGGGAAAGTACTATATAATACAATCACGTGAAATTCAACAGGAATTCAAGAGTCAGTTTTTCATCTGAAAAACATTTGGATCAAACATACAGGTAATTAGGCTTCTAAAATCAACTAACATACATATAAGAAGATGCCTGTCATAACTGATTCTTGAGATTGTTTTCCAGAGATAAGCAGTTCAGAATTAAAACTCTTGGTAACCTCATTATTAATAGAAACATTGCCCCACTAATGAGAGACAGAAGGAGAAAAAAGTGGGGAGAAATTACCTACACAAATGCAAAAAAAGCCACTTTGAGTCCAGCATCTCATATTTTCACTTACTCAGTCTTACATTTTATTTTGGCAGTAGCAAAATAAACACAAGACTTTGCTAATAAGGTATAATATAAATTATTAAACCTTCTTGCATATGATCAAATGCATTTCAGATTATTTTCTGAATAATTCTGCCTTGGCAACTGCCAGGAGTAATATATTTTGTGTGGTCTTGTACAGCCTCATTGATCACTGTCTTTCTGATGCTCCGGTCCCTAACTTAAATTGCAGAGCATGAAAGAAATATACATCAAAACCTAAGGTTCAGCATCTGTCAATCACAGCCTAGCTTTTCTCATAAGATCTCACTTCATGTTTTTGTCTATAAATACATGATAACAACTCTTAAGCTCTGAGCTGAGCTTTTAATATATTCAAAATATTTCTTATATGCAAATGTTTATGGTTCAGGGATACTGTTATAACTTATAGTGTTAGCTAACTACAGTAAAAAATTATTTAACTGCAAATACCTCAAGATAAATTAGACTGCTGAATCTTTTATTCCAACCATACACTACTTCTTACACACTTGTATCACTGTGTCTAAAGATGCAGGTCTGAAACCCAAACGCTAGGGCTGTTGAATTTGGAGGCATTTTCATGATTTTCAAAGCAAACAATTACAAACAGGTCGTAAACAGACTATATTAGAAAATTATATCCCTGCTATCAAAGTCTATTGGATAGTTATAAAAATTATAGAAAGGATAACATTTCCTTTTTGATTCCATAGGTTTTTAGAAGTAATTTCTATAGAACCTCATTATATACTTTTATAGAGCCCTCATGTTTAATCTCTACCAAATCCCATAGGTCTTTTCCATAAAGCCGGGATGCTGATCTTAAAAGTTGAAAACATTCTGCACACAAATGAATTATCTTTTTCCTAATGCCATCACATAATCCTCACAATGGACATGTAGCACCCTTGCCACTGTGCATCCCAAGTAATATGCAGTGTTGTCTAGTTGGAAACAGAGAAAAAAATTAATGCAAGAAAAGTAGTTCATGTCTGTTGCAACGTTTCAGTTCCCTATCAGAAGCATGTTTGGGGCAGCTGCTGTGCCATACGTTTCCATCTGTAAACTCTCACCATCCTCTAACCTAAGAAGTGACTGGTTCCAGATGCCCATTCAAAGTTAGGTTCAAGTTTGCTGATTCATTACAAGAAAAAGGACATCTTGAAAAATAATCAAAACAGCAAGGCACTTTGGAAAGAGGAATTTCACTTTGTTTATTCTTTTTATTACGTATCTAGGAAGGGCAGGGGGAAAGAACCAGACAACAGGGTTAAATACATGTTTAATATCTATTTGTTCTCAGTAGAAGGAACAGAGGGAACCCACCACATTTTGGTAGTATGTTTTGATTCTTACTCAGTTCCAATCATTACCGAAGTTACAGCAGGGAAAATAAATTCATGAAAACATCGCACAAATAGACTGCAATCTGTAAACCTGTCTTACTATCCATAGTTTACAACAAAATCACTGAATCTGACTTGATCAACTCAGGTCACAACTACCACTAGAAGCTTGCCTGTGGACAAACACAAACAACATGTTTATTTGATAATGAGGGGTCATGCAGAGGTTGACTATAAGATACATTATGTGTCAATTTCTCTCAGAACTAACAGTTTCTCTGAGATTCATTGTCCATTATGGGGATCATCTTTTGCTTTGCCCTATACTAGCCCCACACATCAAGACTGCAGTTACATCTTGATGCTTCGTCCTCCATAACATTTCTAAGATCTGGCCTTTCCTTTCTGTCAATATAGCTGCAACACTTTCCAGATTCTCCTCTCCCATCTCGCCTACCACAACCTATTCTTTTCTGACATGTTCCCTGGTGGGTATCTGCCTCGGCCGGAATTTTTATGAATGAATTATGAAAAGATCTGACAGGGAGCTAGGAGAGAACTGGGACATGCTGGGAAAAGAGAGTGGTAAACTGAAACTGAACAAGAAGCCCAGGAAGGGAGATTATGACTAGAGGGTGGTGGAAACAGACAATGTGGATGGGTGGGGCTGAGTAACTAGAGGCCAGAGTGGGTGAGAAATATATATTGAATAAGGGGCCAGCAGGGAAGGAATTGGGACTGGCTGGACAAGGAGACCAGATTGGAGAGTCTGGTGATGTAAGACTAGGTCTTGCTAGGCAGAGATTGGAACTGGGATGAGAAGCCAGAGCAGTGAAGACTGGGACTGACAAAGTGAGCAGAATGGGACTGGGAATACGTTGGTGGGGATGAGACAGAAAAGGTCACATTTGGGAGGAATGAGCAGAAAACTGTGTGTCAACTTGAGCACGCTCCACACTCCACAACATGGAATGGAACCCAATTTTCCCAAGTCTCACCATTCCTCAGCTATCAGCAAATACCTGTGAAACCCACTGGCAAACTGTGTCTCATCCCCCTCAAGTGCTGTTCCACATAAAGGATAACAACCTACTGCTGCTATCAGTTACTTTATTAGCTCAAGTAGCAGAGGTCCGTGCTGTGAATCTAAAGATTGCAACACTGATCATGACCCATGTGGGTATCATTATGGAATTTCTATGGTTTACGTTTGCTTTTGTAAAACCATATGAAATTGTTCACACCCCCACCCACAGTTAAAAAATTTTATTAGTTAGGAAATGCCAGAATTAAGGTTGCTCAATTTGGCCTCCTGGTATGTATGAATATGTTACATTTTTTAATTACATGATCACATACTTTTTTCCACATGAACGTTAACTTATTCAGTGCACAAAATGGATGGTGCTCATTTAATGAGGACCAGTTCAGTTTTTTGTTTTGGTAATGTATACACACAAGGGGGCTGAAATAAGGTTGCACAGGCAGCCTGGACTCTGGCATTTCCTAACTTTTGTGTGTTTAACTTTGCAACTTTAATGTTCTTGGAGAGTGTGTGTTCTTGGTTTTGATTTAGCCTTTGTGACGTTCCCCTAGTGCAATCTGGACTGGTGAATCACTGTGTCACCCCAATGCCCCACTCCTGGAGCCTGTTTTACTCTGCTCTGCTGTGAGAACTCCCACTTCTGGGCAGGGCCCCAACATGGGTGTGTGTGTGTGTGAAAGGGTACACTTTACCAGGGCTCAGAGACCCTAGGGGTCCCAGATCAGGCTGCAACCCCCATTATGTGTGTGGGAGGGGGCTCGTGTTCCAAGTTTGTACTGGGCCCGAAAAAATTATGCTTGGGCACTGCTTGGGCTATTCACGCACAGCTTCTAGCAAGCACATTGAGTGAGTGAGTGCTTCTAGCCAGCCACTCTTTGGATTATACAATAAAATGACCCCAGGTAAAACCGCCAAGTTCCAGATGCAACCCTAGGAACCTCCATCTCACAATGTTCAGAGCTGCCCACTGAACAATGCAAGCTCATAATAGTTTGTCAATTTAACAAAAAATTGATATATACCAGTCTTCTTACACCCAGTGAAGCCTTCAACACACTTCAAACCAAATGCACCGTTTTAGGTAAAACAAACCACCAACCAAACAAATGTATTAACTACAGAAGGATTTTAAATGATTATAAAACAAGGCGTAACACGTCAGATTCGGTCAGGATGAACAAAAACAAAACACATTCTAAACTAAGCTTAACATTTTCAGCAACCTTACAAACTTTGGTGTTTCTCACTGAAGGGTGGCTGATTTCCCTTCAGCTAGGCTCTCCCCTTTGGTCAGCACTTCAGTTGCTTGGTGGTATTTGTAGATGGAGGTGGAAGAGAGAGAGCATGGGAAATGTCTCCCTCTTTAAAAATGTTCCTTCTCCCCTCTGGGGCTTTGCCCACCCCATCCCCCTAGGGTCAGGTGACAAACAGTGCCCTTATATGGACTCATCCATATCCTGAGCCAGTGAGCATTAAGTCCCCATGATTCCAAGCTGTCATGCGGACTGGATTGGGAGGAGGGGGCATTTGTGTTATTTGACATTAATGTGTCAAAATCATAGCAATTCATGTAAGACACGCCATGTCAGGTACTGTTAGAAAGGTTATGATATGCTGAATAAGATGATAATATTTGTGTTCATGTGTGATATGTGTGAGGAAAGTTATGGACATCTTTGATATCCTGTATTTCAAACTGTGCTGTAGAAGACACACCCAGACAGAGAGGCTGCAGGACAATAGCCCGCTTAATGGCCCATCAAGACCTTTACAGAAGCCAAAGGCCCAGGAAGAAACTAAAGGCATACCTGAGGCATAGAGTTACCAGGATTGGCCCATGTGACTATGGACTCCATTTTGGTTCCTGTAAAGTTCCACAAGCCACATGGCCAGTAACAGAGGGTATATAAGATCAAACCACAGAAACCATTTTGTCTTTTGTCTTGTTCCTTGTTCCTGTCCAGCTGCGGACACACCTCTGGATCAACACACTTTGCAACTGAACTGAAGGACTTAGACGCATCCAGGTACTGGATGCATACCAGAGGAACTATACAACTCCACAATTGTTCTAGAAACCTGATGTATATGGACTTTTAAATCATTTGTATGATCTGATTGCTTTAAGCCTTTAACACTTCTCTTATTGTTTGTTTTTCTTTTATTAATAAACCTTTAGTTTTAGTTACTAACGGATTGGCTGGCAGCGTGGTATTTTGGGTAAGATCCAAACTTATAGTGAACTGGTACTGTGGCTGATCCTTTGGGATCAGAGGGAATCTTTTAGTAAAGAGCATAGAGTTTAAACAACTGGTCTCTTTACTGGACCTAGTGTCAGTTTGGGGAGCCAGAGATTGAAATGCAGTAAAGGGGGCTGTGTGTATTTGCACAGTGGCTTCTTGATAACCAGTGTGGGGGAATCAGAAGCACTGTCTGTGGCTGGTTGGGAAGTCTGACTGCAGTGTCACCCACCAGTGGTGGGAGAATTCGCTCTCCTTTTACAGCCTGCCCTGACACTGGCATTATCAGTGGGCTAACCTGGGCACGGACGGGTTACACAAGCTATCTCAGGGAAGGGAGTGGCTCACTAGAGATGATCCCTCGCTGATGCCCAGGCCAGTCCTTTGTTCTTGGAAGGCTGAACTGCCTTCGTTCTTTACACACCTTAATGAGGTGCAAACTGCACCTCTGCTCCTGGAGACTTTTGCCTAGATCTGTTTCAAGCTGAGGACATATCTTGGGGAATATTACATAGCGAAGTCTCATAACCATACATATGACATTGCAACAAACGTATTACTATACCAATAACGCTCAGTATGTCGTGAGCATTCCAAAAACATCTTACGTGACATACTTTGCAATAAACAATACACAATTACACTATAAAGGTGAACATGGGGGGGGCAGGGTGTCACAGCCTTATGAGTTTCACACAGGATAGCAGGTCTCCATACTTTTCTTTGTATGGTACAGGATGTCAGTGTGTATAACGTAAATAAGTCAGATATTATACAATCTTCCATTCTGGTGTTTACTCTTCACTTCAGGCCCTTGATGTTTATGAATAGTTATCCTGATCCACTGACTCCTGATCTAAGGGTTTCTATTTAATTTAATTTGCTCCAGAATCTCTTTGGTTTCTCTGCTGCTTTTGCACTGCACTGGCTTTTCCAGGCCCCACCTTGTCTCTCCATCAAAGATCTCCCATCTGGCAGTGGCTCCTTTGGATCATGAGTGTCACTCCAGCATCATTGATCTTTGAAGACCTAACTGCTGTCATTAAATGGTTATGGGAGCCATCTGTTTACTTTCACAGTGCACAGAGGTCTTTCATCACTTTCCCATCTTGGATGTGCTATGGCTTCCTTGGATCATATAAGTGTCATTTCAGGATGATTTGTCCTTAAAGACCTAATTGTGTTAATTAAATTGTGACGCCAGTGTTCTGCTTATACTCATAGAGCATGGGAGCTTTTCACCCACAAACCACATATTTTCTCCCCATGTGCACTTTTTATTCCAGTGCTGACCTTAATGTGATCCCCCCATATCCACTTTTTTGCGCAGACATTCTTTTATACTACATATAGTTAGGATTTTAAATTCTTTGATTTTTTAATAAAAGTATGCATGCGCTAGATAGGACAGACCTCCTTTTCATCTCTCTCCTGAACTTCCTGTAGTAGTGCCTAGAGGCCACAGCTTCAATTTATAAACATAACAAAGGGTATGTCTTCACTTCAAGATGGGGGCGTAAATTCCAGCTCGAGGAGACATACCTGTGCTTATTCTGATCAAGCTACTTTGCTAAAGAGAGTACAGCTCTGGTAGCAGGAGGGGCTAGCTGCCCCAAGTATGTACCTAGCATCTCGGATGGGTATTTGCTCAGGGCAACTAGCCCTACTTGCACTACCGTGGCTACGCTATTTTTAGTGCACTGGACTCTATCACAGTTAGCATGGGTAAGCCTCCTCGAGTTGGAATTTTCACCTCCAACTTGATGTGCGGATACACCCAAAGACATGGTCCCTGCCCCAAAGAGCTTACTATCTAAGTCAAGACTATAGACTAGAGATGATACAGCACAATCAGGAGGAGCTCAGGAAAACAGTAGATGCTGAAAAGAAAACAGCACAGAAATCAGTGCTTGCAACAAATAAGCTGCCATTGCGGAAAAGCTATTTCCCATTCCTTCCAGCCTCCCGCACTGCACAAGAATCTGCTCACAATGACAGAGTCTATCATTATGTAGCAGTCAGTGATTAGACTCAATGAGCTTTACAAAAATACTTTTTCGTATTAATATGTTGCTAAGACTGACACAGGCAATTCTTACATTCTGTAGGTTGGCCATATTAGATCTTTTTTAAAATGTTCATGGGGCAAATGTAATCAGCTCCTGTCAAACAAATATAATCTCACTAGTCCTAGGCAACATAACTCTTTGTAAAATCAGAGAAGCTGGATCAACGTGAGTCTCTTAGGTTGTTTCACAATTTAGCAGGGATTCCGAGGCTTGCTCATTTCAATCCATTTCTCTCATCTTTTTGAAATCCTTCGAAGAAATCTTACTGAAATTAATTAATACTGAAGCTTCCCATCAGGAGTAGAAAAGAAGAATGAGAAAAATACAGGAGACCCACTGAAAATGACAACTATATGAAAGGTTTTTGTAGCAGAAAGGAATATTACAAACTGATCACCTCAGCTGATTTAATCATTCAGAAATTGGTATTTTTGGATTAAAAATCCCTTTATGTTAAAAAAACACCATAGTAGCCACTTCTTTTCACTTTGCAAAGTGCTCACTGAGAAAAAGTGGGATAATTTGTTCATTTTGGGCTATTAACAATTATACATCTGGCTCTTCCCCTCCAGTGGTCCTATGACAAAACTCTGATTGTGTTACAGAATCCTCAGTACCCCTTCCTGGAAGAAAAACAAAGTAATGTCTTTTTGGATGGAGATACATGTTGCCTGGTGCAGCTGGTGTACTTTTGGATTGCAAAGCACTTTACAAACAAGAATAAATTAAGCCTCACAACCTCCTTGTCAAGTATTATCCCCATCTTAAATATAAATAAATCAATGCACAGAAAGGTTAAGTGACTTTCCCAAGATCACACAGCAAGTCAGTGTCAGAACCAGGAATAAGACCCAGATTACCTAACTCCTAGTCCTGTGGTTTAGCCTCTAGACAAGTAATAGACCAATAATCTGTCCGGCAGGTGTCATAAACAGGTACCTTGCCCAGTTTTCCTGTATTGTGTTTTGTTTTGATTTAGTATTTATAATGCCTCAATAGCACCAATTACCTTGAGGTATTTTGAATGTATCCTTAAGAGAAAATTAAGTATTAATGGATACACTTCATTTGGAAAAGGAAGTAGAAAGAGCATGGTACCTTCCAGGGTGGGAAAATCTGCCTGGTCTGGTATGAAATATGGAGTGACAGTTTAAAACCAGAAGGGCTCACCAGATCATTTAGTCTGACTTCCTGGATCAAGCCACCAACACCCCTGCACCCCTACTCCAAGCCCAACAAGTGGAATTAGACCAAAGTATTAAAGCTCTCAGGAACGAAACTATTGTGTGCCATAGGGACAGAACAGGAGGAACCGAGGTGCATCGATGCCCAAGGCCTTGCAATGGCAGGGAATTGATTAAGTGAGATATACACATGATATGCTGGCTACATTTTTAAATATTTGACATAAGAGGGAGAAGGAATTACATTTAATGCCTTTAGCTTCACCACATTGTTAATGTCACTGAAAATGCTTACTCTTAAATTTTCAAGTGACCACTGGCCAAAATGGAGCTTTTGTTAGACTTCTGCCAAGATAGGTGCAGCTTTTAAAAAGGATTTCAACAATTTGAAAAATCATGTGTCTACCTAAAAACGTTGTGCCTAAGATTGTTACAAGCAATACCTAAAACTGTAGTTGAAAGAGATTGGAGAAAAAAATTCCCTTCCATTATTTCTAGTTTAAAATTTTTTTTTTTTTGCATTTGACAGCCAGATCCCCAGCCAGACCTTTGTGAACAGCCCGTTTCACTGTTTTGTTGGTCAGTCACACTTCCCGTCTCATACATTAATACAATGACTCTATACTTTCCTCTGGAAAGGGCTCCTCTGCACACTTTATCCCAGATGCAGCAAGTGTGTTTACCAGTAACAGCAGCTAAAACAGCAAAAGGAAAAAGTGTGCGTATAGCGGAAGGGGCAGGAGATGCAGTAATATAAGCACTCATTACAGCATTTGGCTAAAAAGCTATGTTTTCTGCAGAATAGGGAAACGACAATTTTTATCTGTAAATTATGGAATATGCAGATAAGAAAGCACAATTTAGTGAGTTTCTGTTTTAGACTCTCGTACATGATGTTCATCTACAGTTATGAGCTCAAATCATTCTTGGTGAATATCTTTGCACTGAGTGACTAAAATGAGAGCTTTTCCTCCTAAGAAGAAATGTTCCTTACTGAAATTTCATCAGCTTCTCCATATCTTGATTCTTGTAAAGTCCAATGGCTTGTCTATATGAACATTTAGTTTGCAGTAAGCTGCAGTGTGAATCTCCCTGCACGCACCTGCTGCACAGTTCCTATGCATACTAACAGTTTCTTAGGGCAGGTCTACACTATTGCTTAAGTCCATCTAACTTACATCGCTCAGGAGTGTGAAAAAGACACCCGCTGAGCAACGCAAGTTACAGCGACCTAAGTGCTGTGCACACTGGCACTATGTCAGTGGGAGATGCTCTCCCATCGACATAGCTTCCACCTCTTGTGGAGATGGAGTAATTATGCTGACAGGAGATTGCTCTCCAGTTGGCATACAACATCTTCACCAGGCCTGATGCAGCTGTGCTGATGAAGTGTTTCTAGTGAAGACCAGCCCTTAATCCACTTTGATCTACTACACTTTGAAACAGGAGCAGATCAAAGCGCATGAAGGAACTTCGTGAGCATCAACATGGCCCACTGGAACACTTAATGTTCGACAGGTTAGCGCAAGGTAAAGTCAGACTTCAGCTGGCTGCAAAGGAGAGATTACCCACTTTGTGCAGTAACTGGAGTTTCTGAAATGTGTCCCTCTATAGATGCTCCACTTTAGGTGGACCAAATATAGTAATATTCTCTGTAATTCCCGGTTACCAGAAATTGTCTGATTTTATATTTTGACTCACATTTTATATCCACTTTTATATGGAAAAATTAGTTTCCCAAGGTCATAATTCTATTGATCAAAACTGTGGCTTAGTCCCATTTCCAGTGAACCGAAGCAAAGAAGCATGAACACACTGAACTTCTGTGGACTTAGAACAGAATGGAATCTTAGAGAAGCCCAAGATTCAAACACAGAAAAACCATTTTAGTTTTGACCCAACCGCTTTTGAACATCAGGACCTACACTCACGGTAAGTTATGACCTCAACACCTGAGAACCTGTTTTGAAATGATCCTAGAAAGTATCATAAACTCTAACTGTATGATAATTTGTAAAATACTTTGACATCCTTTTGGATGAAAGATCAAACATGGTACAATTATCTAAAAGTCCCAGGAAGCAGATGGAGTTCCCACCCTGCTCCAGTGTATCAACACACTTGATATGATCCAAAGGCTCCCCATTATTGTTAACAACCACCATTACCAGGCAAGTCTCAGCCTAAATTTTCTCTGGAGTTCAGCTGTTCCTAGGGTTTTCAGAACAGGACTCACCTCTCCCTGCCCTAATTCCCTGTGCTTAGAATGGATGGTCACTCCCCAAATCCAGTTATTTTCCTGGATTGGAGCTAATAGGAGCCATCTGGCCTGGCGTCACAGTGAGAAAGCAAAAATGTCTCTGCATCTCTATGCAGTGTTTTAGCACCTGAAAAAGTGAATCTGGGGAAAAGAAATCCTGCCACCGATTTATAGACTTGAGGAAAAGTTAGGAGTAAGAGATCAAGTCTGGTGTAGTGCACATTAATCCCAAGTAAAAGTGTTATGTCTTTGATTAGGTGTTTAAATAACTAAAAACATACCAAATGTTTCTTTTCTTTTACAGTTCTTCATAAAAAACTCACAGAAACAGTTTTTGCTGGAACCAAGTAGAGAGGGGAACTGAATATGAAGTCAAATAAATGCAAGTATCAGGTCTCATGAATACACCTAAGTTCTCAGAGATAGAACACAAGCATTTAAAGTAAATCTCTTATTCTGCAGTTTGAAATACTTTCAAGAGATCTCAGATATAGGGAGAGAGTTTGTTTGGTTTTCAGAAGGCAAAGAACTCTTTTTATGCTTCTGATTAGCTCAGTTAACCTGAAACAGCAAAGGTTTGATCTGTTTGATTACATAATGGAGGATGTTGCATGAAAGCTAATATTACATTATATACAGTGAGTACATATGGTTAATGTATGTAAAAAGAAAAATTTGATGGGAGTCTTGCTTTAGTAAGTTTGCTTCATTACTTTGGAAATGTCTAATATTAATAGATAACTAATATGTTCAATTAGATCATATCTAGTTTTTTGAATGTTTCCATGGAGTACATGTCTCAGATACTAAAGTTCATTCTCCAGTTTTCAGAAAGCCACCCCAAATGATGGCATTTTGATGACATTGAACTATAAGCTACTTAATTCACTCAATTAAAGCAAATACTACTATTGTTTAGAAATCCATTTCTATTTTCTACTGAAAAGGCTCTTTCCTTTTCATCCAGACTCCTTCTCATCCCTGACACCACAACAGATCTCCTGTCTTAAAGCTGCTGGTAACATAATTCAGAACTGACACCTAGACCACCCAAACCAAAAGACTTGAAGATTAACTTTATGCTTCTGAAATTGCATTGGACAGAGCTTAATTCTTGGTCACAGTTCAGAATTTGGGTTAACCTGCATTACCATCTTGACTTACAAGGATACAATGATGTGACCATTTGGTTAGTCATTATGGAATAAGGTGAACATTCAGTGAATTAGTTATGAGGACAGAATATAATAATGGAGAGAATGTAAAAGAAGGGATTCTATTTTGAAAATGTCATTGTCACTGTGAAGCTCTTTGGGCTATGGAAATTAATACACCATACAAAATAATTATGATATGCACATGAAGGTAAAATTAACGATACAGTTAAAACAAAAACTAATATCCAACTATCAGATCACACTAAGCCACCATCAAAGGGCCACAGACACAGTAAAGTGTTATGGGAATATCATTTAGCATGTAAGAGCCAAATTGCTTCATTACTTTAACAAGAAAAATTATGAAGCCTAAAGTATAAAGAATCCCTATAAAACTAAGGTAATCATAATCTTAGATCAGAACTACTTCAATAGATTTCTCATAGCAAAATTGTATCAGGTTTACAAGAATATACAGATTAATTGCAGTGTTGCATTTATAATTCTCAACACTACCTTTCAAAAATAGGCAATAAGAGTCCAGAGTGTTTTAAAATATACAGTAATACAACATCAGTTAGCAGGCTATTGATCATTTCCCCACATGACTTCAGGTGTAACAGAATGGAGGAAGGAACATCCTAATTTGCTCCTAACATGGTTTGCTGACCTGTTTGAAATTAGATCTACTTCCTGCAGTTTTAAATTAAGCTGTTTCTTAACCTCATGAATACAATTTTCACTTGCTTTCAAAACTGGCCGCCAAACTAATAAACCATTTCACTTCAGTGGTTTTGGAAATAAATAATAAATGGAGAGGAAAAATTCTTAAGGTACTTTTTAACTTCAACTACACAGCAGTATGTGTGCAAAATACCCAGCACACCTCAATCCCCTGCTGATATTTTACCTGGTAAGACAGAAAGTTATGTAACCCTTTTAAACATGTTTCCTTTCAAAAGATCAACATGCTTCTTTTATGCTGTGCTGCTTAGGTTTTCATGTGAAGCCATTACTAGGATCAAAGCCCTGGATGGATGAGGACACGGTGGAAACACCATTCACATTATACCACTGCACGTCCAGATTGTGCCTGCCGGGAGTGTAGATTGGTGCTAGCCACACCTCTAGGGGTCAGAGATGTAGACAAGCATGTTGGACCACATACGTACATGCTGCCACGTGTCTCAGCAGTCCAGCATGACCGAGCGGTCGTGATCGGGTGGGATTATATGTCTGTAATGAGGCCCGACATGACTTGGAACTGGGACTCTGGAAGGAAGGCCTTGGACTTTGTAGAGTCAAGACTTGCTCCTATGAACTCTATCCATTGAACAGGGAATAGAGTTGATTTTTGCTCTTCATGAGCAGGACCAGATTTTGACAGGGGGATCTCAGGAGACAGAGGCTGTGCTGGACCTGAGATTGAGACTTCCCGCTGATGAGCCAGACATCGAGATATGGGTAAATTTGCACCTCTCAATGCCTCAGGTAAGCAGCCACTACCGCTACACATTTTCCGAAAACCTGTGGGGCAGAAGAGAAGCCAAAGGGAGGCCGATAGTGTTGCTGGCCAATCGCAAACTGGAGAAATCTCCTGTGCCCTTGGAAAACAGGAATATGGAAATATGTGTCCTTTAAGTTGAGGGCAGTGTACCAGTTCCCTGGGCCCAGAAAAGGGATGATGGAAGCTAGGAAGACCATGTGGAACTTCAACTTCTTGAGAAATCTGTTGGGGCGATACAGGTCCAGGATAGGTCTAAGGCCTCTTCTGGCTTTCATTATAAGAAAGTATCTGGAGTAAAACACTTTCCCTCTTGGTTTGAAAATAAATGGGGGGATGGATACTGAGGCCAGACTGGGATGCTGTCCCTGGGTGCATCCCCAAAATGCCTGCGTGGGCCACCTTAAGGTGCGCAGGCCCTATTTGAGCAGCAGAGGAGGAGGAAGTGGGTTGACAGCCCTTAAAACCCTTCTCTCTCTCCCTTCTCTTATAAGTTCCTTGCTGTGACTGACCTGAATATCTAAGTGGTGGCTGGAATCATCTCCTAGACCCCTGTAGTTTACACAGGCCAAGGGATCGTAAAGTCCTTCAGGCTGTGAAGCCTGGTATCAGTTTGCTCCGAGAATAGGTGTTCCCCTCAAATGGGAGGTCCTGTATAGATTGCTGTACCTCCTGAGACAATCCAGAGGATTGCAACCATGAACACTGTTGCATGGATACCAACGAGATGCAGGCCTGCCAATGGGGAAGAGGAGAGGAGGAAGAGGGCAATTACCCAGGAGCCAAGCAATTTAAAAGGGCCTGGCTTCTTCACCCTGCTCCTCCCGCCCACACTCCTCCCAGGCCGTGCCCAACCCCGCCGCTCACCACGTTGCTCCTTCCCCCCACTCGGCCTCCCTGCTGTCATTCGCCACTTGCGTCTCTCCTCTCCTGCTTGTCTCCTCTCTGCTGCTTGTCACGTCCCTTCTCCCACTCCCCACTCAGGCCCCTCGGTTGTTGCTTGCTGCTTGGGGGAGGGGGCAGTGTGGAAGAGAGGAGGGGGACTAAAGGGGGAAGGATGTGGTGGTGAGTAGGCTGAGCGGGGGAGGAGGGAGCCTGGATGGTGAAGCCGGGGCAGGGCGTGGGATACAGCGGGGATGGAGTGTGGGCTGGGCTGTGGGCAGAAGAGGCAGGATGGGACTGTTCTGCCCTAGGGCCTAGAATTGCTGCAAGGGGGCCTGCTGAGGCCATTGACCTGGCCGCAGAATCAGCAGCGTCCAGCACCATTTGGAGGGAAGATCTAGCCATTATCTTGCCCTTCTCCAAGATGGATGGGAACTCCTTCCTGGTGTCCTGTGGCAGAGAGTCCTTGAATTTGTCAATGGCGTCCCAAATGTTATAACTGTATCTCGACTGCAATGTCTGCTGGTTGGAGATTCTGAGTTGAAGACTGGCTGTGGAATAAATCTTTCTTCCAAATAAGTCAAGCTTCTTAGCATCCTTAGTCTTAGGCATTGAACTTGCCTGACCCTGTCCATCCTGCTCGTTTGCTGCAGACATCACCAGGAATCTGGGGGTGGGGTGGGGTTGAGAGAACAAGTATTCATTCCCCTTGGCAGGAACATAACATTTCTTCTAGGCCCTTTTCGATATTGACAGCAGGGAGGATGACAATCTTCAGCACCCCTTTGTGCACTGGCAATGCGACTTTAGATGGTGCTGCTGCCACCAAAATGTCAAAGAAGCGGTCTCTAGGTTCCGTGAGCTCTTCAGCCTCCAAGCCCAGGGTGGCTTTATGGCTTTTTCCCTTCCTTCCAGCTCACATGACCAACACCCGTGATGGGGTGTACCAGCCATGCAACAGGGTTGGAGACTGAGAGCAGTGTCGGGGACCGGGGTCGAGACGGCAGAGACCTTTGACGTGGCACTATAGATCTTGGCCAAGGTATTGTGGACTGATGCCAAGATGTGGAACGCTGCCAGTCGAGTGACCACCATGGTGGCCCCATGACCAGTTTAACCCTGGAGACAAGTGCCTTTCCTGGCTCTGGTACCACAGGTAAGGCCAGCAGAGTGGGAGGTACTGGGATGGCCATCAAGTCCCTGGCTGCTTGAAAGTCCTCCAGCATTGAGGGCTCTGTTAGGTAGAGGGGGTCCCTTTCTGTTCCCAAGAGTTGGGGGAGAAGGGGGTGGCTCCCTCAAAGGATTTTCAGCCCTGGGAGAAGAGACTGGCTCTAGCCACTGTGGAGCAGGTGATTAGCCCAGGTGATTTGCCTCATCCTGCCTTCTTATCCCTCTTCAGCACAGGGGAATGGCTTCGATCGGAACTGTTTCCTTTGCCGGTTCTTTGGCACCAGCATTGAGAAGGGCTCGGTGCCGGTGGGACGCTCTACACCAACAAAGAAATACTCGACACTGAGTCCGAGGGGGGTGATGGGTGTCCTGAGGTTGGCCTCCATTGACAAGGCTTTCAGGTGAATGCACCTGTCTTTCTTAGTCTGTGGCCTGAAGCCCTTTCAAATCTTGCACTTATCCCTCACGTGTTTCCCCTAAATACTTTAAAGAACTGTCATGAGTGTCATTAAGTGGGAAGGAATTGTGGCAAACAGAACATGGTTTGAAAACTGGGGATTGGGGCATGCCTCATCGCTGGGCAAACAACCCCAATGAAACCACTATCTCTAACTTACTAACTAACCAACCAACAAACTATTTACAAGAACTATCAACAACTATCTATGAAAGAACCACTAGGCACTTGTGAACACAAGAGAGAAAGCCATTCCAACAACCGTCATGGGTGGAAAGAAGGAACTGAGGGGGCGCAAGGCTCGTGGCACTCCAGAGGGCACCAGAGCTGGCCCTACGGATACCACAAAGGCAAAAAAATCTCCAACAGCCGTTCATGAGGATGTGTATACATCTAATATGGAATCAACATGAGGAAACACTCAAAGAAGAAAAAACATTTTACAGTCTATCTAAAGAGTCTCCCAGTTAAAACTCATACTGGGGGAAAACATCCTTAAAAATCCTCTTTGCACGTCAGTAGAAGAGCTGAAGAGTATTCTGTGAAATTGATGATACAAAATTAGAAATTATGTAGCAGTATAAGTGTGAAGAAAAGGAGAGACGGACCCCAATGCTGTTCTGCAACAAGCACAAGGCAGTTATGACTTCATTGGTATCTGAAGTGAAAATGTGAAAATACAATTAGCACTGAATTTGTGTAGGCTACAAGGCTAAAAAATGAGTCATACACTTAGGCAACAGAAATAAAATGCAAAATTAAAAGTGACATTTTAGCCCATAAGGCTTTCCTTGAGGTGGGAGGGGAAAAAAGACTGGCCTGTTCATATCCTTCCATATTCCTTAAATTGATTCACAGCTGAATTGTCACCTCAACTCATATTTTATTCCTATTAATTGCACATGCAGCACAGGACTAAAGTAATTGCATAATTTCAACTGATTACATACTGACATTCAGCCAAATAACATTATACTTCAAGGAAATAAAGAGTAAACCAACCAAAATATATCCACTTTCATCTGAAACTGACCTGCCTTCAGTCGAATTACAATCTCAGACCCTGAGGCTGCAAATGAAGCCTCAAGTGAAGCCGCTAGGAGTTCTGAATGAATAAGACCTGTAGGATCATGGCACTACATGAGAATGAAAAGCTCTTGCCTCATACGTTAAAGTGCAACTCTACTCTGAAAATTATTATATAAAATGGCCCCTTAACTATATGGACTTGCTCACTGTGGATGAAATTCAGAACGGGCAGACGGCAAAGGCACCACATAAATCCTACTTAAGTCCTCAAAATAGGGCTTAAGTGATGTACAGACCTTGTGCGAGCCCTCTCCGTATGGATGAATTTCACCTTGTGTGTGCTGTTTGCTTTACTACCTGAAGTACGCTGCTATCAGTTTTTATTCCTTTTAATGCTGCAGGACTTGTCCAGTTCTGAGGCAGTGAGAGGTATTCTATTCCAGATTGCACAAACTCAAGAGAATTGTTAGCTAAATTCTGACAGCAAAATCTATTCTGTTAGTGATATGTTACCTAGCGAATCCAGCTTGACTTTCAGATCTCAGCAAACTTCAGTCTGGATTTCCAATTTCAAAAAAGCAAAGGAGAAAAACCAAAACCTCAAATCCATCAACTCCATCCTCCCTTTCTCCCCTAAAGAGCAGTTAATCTGTAGGTCACTGAAAATCACTATATACAGAGCATCATGATACCATTTTTACAAAGTCATTTTTCAGAGTCAAACCACACTTTAAGATTCTCAGGAAACATATTTTTTCTAAGTACCCATAGATGGCTTTGTTCCAGTATTTGGAAGACAAGAATAGAAAAAGATTAATAGCGATTTAATACCATAGAACATGACCTCTATTTACAATCAGCAGGGAACAAAAGTAACACATTAAATAAAGCTGATTAATACATGTAAAAGCAATAACAAGCTGGATGCCTTGAACTGCACTAGATTATGGTGCAGAAAGAGTGAGCAAGCAAACAGAAGAATGATACGCCACTCAGTGCAAACATTTTTGGATATTGTACCAGATTTTTATAAAATATAATGCAACCCACTGAATGAATTTTTATATGTTTTATACAGCAAATGTTATTTCACACCTTTTTCGATGCATTTACTTTAACTAGAAATGTCTCTTTTATTTATTTATTTAAAGCTGTGCTGAAAACCACCATTCTTGGATAGTGAGACATGTACAGGAACTTTGCCAAATTCAAGTCTAAAGCAGCAACAGTGATATATTTTTCTTGGAGTCCAAACCAGCAGTTTGTATCCAAGCTGATAAGATTAACAGACTTGAGTGCTAGTCACAGCCAAAGAATATCAGATTTGGAGGGAAAAGGGAATGGAGAAAAGAAGTTTAGAGTCAGTAGAGATGAGTGGGAAGCATAACTTCTCATTCATTCTAGGTGAGCAGCTTTGCTCAGCTCCACAGCAATGGGGGTCTGCCAAACTCATCAGCTTTTTGAACAACCTGTTCTACCATTGTCACAAGCAAACTTCATTAACATGGAGTTAAGGTGCCAATAATCTGTTAAAAGAATGTGATATTTTCTCATGAAAACCAAACTTTTGAAAGCCTGCATATTCCAAACTAAGGTTCTGCTTTATCAAAAATATCCTCAAAACATAATCAAATGTAAGCACATAGTTAGTTGACCCAAACAACCTTAATGCTATATTTTTAGTACCAGTCTGTGTACAACCAGAAACCTAAAGACAATCTTATATATCCATTATAGTTTTTCCCATCTCCATTTTATTTTGCCTGTGAATAGAGCATTCTTTTTCCCTAACATCAGGGACTCCCCTTTAAGCCACACTTTGCTATCTCTTCTTTTTGACAGCCTGTAAAGGAAGCTTTTCTGTTTGCTGACATCCAAGACCAGATTTGGTTCAGTTTAAGAGTCACCTTTTGCTAAGTAACGAGAAAAAACACCTCTGCTGATTGTGAGAGTGAAGCTCTTCTTTAGTTCAGAGACACATCCTCAGGTGAAATGTCACCAGACCCCATGAAGAAAAAAGACAAAGACAAATAGATTGACCACTGGGAAGGCTCGTTCCCAAGATCCCTCTGATGCCAGCTATTTGTTTCTCCTGAAGATACTTTTCATGTTTTTTAAACTTTACCCTATGGAACAAGCTAAGAATTATGAATCGAGAAGTGTTATAATTATGGGACTCTGGCATAACTAGTTCACACAAAGAGTAATGAACATATAAAGCCAGTTATCATGGACAGCAATTGAAACAGCGTAAATTAGCTGAAGAGATAACTACATTTGTTTCAAGAGAAAGGGGAACTGAGGCATATTAAGGAAACTAGAATTATGATAAACCCAAAATCAACATGCCTATACACCCAGATAGCCTTTTTCTGTAGAAATTATTTTCTTTTCTACCATTTTGTCATGGGATAAAAAATATCCCACCAAAGAGTTCTCAGGCTCATCAGATCTGCATATACTGATACAGTAAATTATGACTGACAGCCCTGCCCCCAACTTCTCCTTGAGACCATTAACACTGTTCTTTACAATTATAAATTCCTCAGTTTGCAGTTCAACTGTTTTACTTGTCCTTCCCATGACAAAGGTATTTTGTACACAAGCAGAATAATTTTTGTAATGCATAAGTCTTAACTTTTTCTCGTTGAGTTTCTAACAGAGCAGTTCTCTTGCTGGTACTTGCTTTTTAAGGGGTGTTCTGGTTTAGGTTAATCCTTCTCCGTAAGTAGGAACCTGGTGCGTTCCTTTGTTTTTTGATGCTGAAAAGGGCCTATAGAGTTTAAGCAGGGCCACAGATCTATGGTAAGATTTAACCTACATTTACCTAATGCAATTTAATGAAGCACATGAAACATTAAAAGGTAAATAACATTTGGATCATTGTCATACTTGTTCATGATGCTTGCTCATGATGGTTAATTTTTTTTATGAAGCATCGACAGTAAACTCAGTATACACAGCAACAACATAGGCAACAATTCAGCAAAGCATTTAAGCACAGTTAGGTCGATCCCTATTCTTCATATCATTAAGCACATGGCTACACTTGTTTAAGCGGTCTTTTGAATGTGGATGCACATTAAGTGATTAAAGTGTTTTGCTGTCAGGTGCTATGAACCTACATGTAGACATATATTGTCTATAGCTTTACATCGTATTTTCGTCATTTATGAAACTCAACAAATCTAATAATTAATTGCAGAATTAAGATACATAATTGCATTATCTGATTTAAAAAAAAAGATTGCAGGCAATAATTCATGACAGATTCGCTTGGAACTAAAGAACAACCAACAATATTTGTTAAAACACCAAAAGCATGGAGACACTGTGCTTGATTCATTAGGATCCTGATACAGCAAAGCCCTTAAACGTATGCTTAAGTCCCATTGATTTTAACAGCATTTAGGCACATACTTATTGCCTTTGCTGAAATGGCAGCTCAAGCTGGCACAGAGAGATATAAATTCCCACCATGACTATATCTCCTTCTGGCCAACTTTCAACAGCTGGACCTCTGACAAGAGTTTACACCAGTCTAAACCAGCAGAAATCTGGAATGAATTTAATTGTCAAAGTTTACTTGTTTGAAACTAATCTTACTATGAATCAATATAAGTATACACTTGTCAGTGACTTTCACTGAAAATTCTACTTTTAAGGCAAAATGTTGGTCCAGATAAACAACAGCTGTACAGTGCTTTAGAATAACACGCATGTAGAACAGATCTGTTCACTTAGAGGTTAACTTGGGCATTCTTAAGTTCAGAGTTCTTGACTCTGAGGCTCACTTCCTTACTTTTTCCAACAGAACCTGATGTTGCTGAACATTTGCCAGGCCCATCTATTCACTAAGGCTTTTTCTAAGAGGGTGGGATTTGACAGGGACAATAGCTGTCAGAGGAAATTTTTATCATCATTAACCAAAACGTATTCAACTTCATATACATGAGGTGTATTTTTATACTTTTAAAAAAAGCAATAAAAACAGCTGGCGAAATATTCCTAGGGAAATGTTTTCCTTCAAACTTTATCTGCTTTTGAGTTGGCAAAAGTATTTACTAACCTAGGAAAACTGTATATCATCAGTAAAATCTTTAATGAAAGTTTGTGTGAAATTTTTGCATTATCTCTTTGAAGTTCAAGCATGGTTAATGGTGATTGTTCACATAATTTACATAATACTGATTCTGGTTCCCTGACCCTCACCCATGTCATCAAGAAGGGCAGAAATAGCCATTTTTGCCCCTAATTTTGTCCTGTAGTTTGGTTACTCTCCTTGAACTAATCAGAGAAAATTCCTGGAGGATATGCAGCAGACAAGGAACAGGCTTCTATTTCTTCTTTCCATGGGAGCTGTCCCACACAGTTTCCACCCTACACAGTTTCAGTCAGTCATCTAAACTCTGCTCTGTTTGAGGTTTCTCCCATCACACAATTTATATGTAGTTTTTCTGTGTGCAGGATGGTTTGCAGCTTGCTTTTATATGTAACTTTGCACACTGAGGTTTTCAACTGTAAAAAAATTATTCCCTTTGTCATGTCAGTGTTTGGTCTTTAAAATGTGTATGTTTTTGAAATATTCTGGGATTTTGGCAGAATTCCTAAGAAAGAAGGAGTATTGCTAGAAACAGTAAAATCTTTCAGAACAGTACATAATTTTCTTGGGTCCACTGAAAAGGTGACTATAAGACTAAATAATGCTTACGGTACACTATGGAGAACATATTCAGTTTGCTGCTGCACTGTTACATCCACAGTCATCAACCACCATTATCATGGCTCTAATTCTGCACTCCATTGTATTCAGCAAAGCACTATGCACGTGCTTAACTTTAAGGCATGTACTGAAGTCCAACTGACTTCATTGGGAGTTAAGCATGTGCTTAAGTTGCTTTACTGAGATTGGGTCTATATATCCTTCATACTCACTTCTCTTGTTCCTGACTGCCTATATTTAAATGTAAATTCAGCTGTCTCTTCAAATGGCTGCCACCTTGGAAACCTGCTACAGCCCAAGAAGTGAAAGGATGAAGAGAAGAAGAATTTCCAACGAGGGGACCACTGACAGAAGCAAAGGAAGACCCAATACTGGTGACACTGAACATAAGTGTACGTCCAATCCCGTAGGTATTTCAGCCACTTGCACTGCCAGCTGCAGGATACTGGCTGCTAACTACAAGAGCTTCTGGTTGTCTAAGGGACAGTTATGCGGAGTGACAGCAGTCTGATGGCTCATAAAAGAACCATCTGGCAGCTGCTTACCATCTTACAGCTGCCAACTCTTTGGAACCTCAAAACTGGCTCTAAGCCCTGCCTGTTTGTGTGTGGAAGGGGGTGGATAAGCAGGAGTGAAGAGAGAGAAGAGGGCCGTACGTTTTGAATTTTTGAATAAGTATCATTTAAAATTTCTCCTCCATCCCACATACAGTTAATTTGTTTTAATTGTGAGAAAGCTAATACAAATGCACGAGTTTCGTAGTTGCTCTTTCAAAAAACTGGTACAGTCCAGGGTTGTGAATTCTCATAGTTTTATTGCAGCTGCAGAGATTTTGGAATGGTTTTTTACATGTCCCATGAAAACATGATGAAAGGCTGTCCACCCAAGAACTTTCTCTTATTCAAAATGGTTATCATCTATTACTGTCAATGGGGCTGAAGACAACAAGATGGCTGCCAGGTCCCTACAGTCAAACTTGCATGTGAAAATGAGGCTGCCCTTAATAAAGTGGGCTGCCACCTTCCAGTGTTTTTATTGAGACTGAAGCCAGGCCACAGGCAAAATGGATCCCACTGTATGGTTCAGGAGGCTAGAGAGGACACAGGGACTGTGAAGAGCAATAGATACACTGTGAAAGGTGGATGGGAAGAATGAGGGGGAGGAAGGGAAGTGGAGGGGAGCAGGAGACAGATTTAGGGGAACTGGGTAAAGTGGGATGTGGGTAGGGGCATGAGGAAAGGATTGTGGCAGCGGGCTCCAGAGCCAGGGGAGCAGGACCTACATGGGTGGATGGGGAGTCCAGTCTCGGGCAGAGAAGTTTGGGTGGGGAGCCTAGGAAGTGGTGCTTCTTGCAAAAGGATAAACCACATGGTTTTAGTGTAACGTATCACTTATATGAATATGTTTTTGCATCGAAACACTGGCATTTTTGGAATATTACAAATATTTTCAACACTTAATTTTTTAAAATATTTAATAAAGAGAGATTACATAACACTGTGCTCCCCAGGGATGCTGATACCTGGTCAGCTGCCTATTAGCTAACGCTGATGAGTTATTCATACTTATTTGTGAAAATGTCATCTATTCTTTTATTGCAGTACTACATAAACATGAGCAGAAGTATATTTCTTTTTTGCTGTTGCATACAATGTTCATTTTTGTCTAAGACCCTTATCTCCTGACATATTTCTCTGCACACTGTTTAGCTAAATTCAGAAAGCAGGAATTAATGCAAAGTTATATATATGTATTGTTGTAAATCAAGTCCCCTCTGGGTCTCCGCAGCTGGCCCCAGTCTCTTCTGGCTGGGGGGGTCTGAGGTGATTCCACCCCTAGCGCCTCCCGCACCAAGTGGTGGGGTGCAGGCCTTGCCTCAGGCCCAAGGGCCGCCCTTCAACCCCACCGGGGAGGGTGGGTGGTCCCAGTCCGTGCATCTGCCCTCGGCCCAGGGAGGTACCTCTCTGCGGGCCCCTCCAGGGGCTGCAGGGTGTGCAGCGAAGCCTTGGAGGCTCAGGAGGCCACCAGTCCTTCCTGCAGGCTGGGGTCCGAGTCTCTCCTGCTCTGCCTTTCCCACTGTAGGGGAAAACACTACTGCCAGTCCCAGGTGCTCCTCCTCTAACTACTACTACCACCACCACCACCACCACCACCTTCTCCTTCTCCTTCTCCTGTCCTCCTCCTAGTCTTTACGCAAGGCAGGGTTTAAATACACCTGGGTTAGGCTCCTAATTGGGTCCAGGTGCTTCCAACTGACCTGGAGTAACCCCTCCTCTGTCTGCAGGGAAAAGGGCCTTCAGCATCCTGGGGCTCACATATCGGCCCTGGCATACGCTCCTGTAGTCATCTGGCTTGACTTTACCACAGTATATATGCAACTAATCAACCCTAAAAAGTATTGTAAGATCTGAGGGTGAGTGAGAGTCATGATATATCGGGTAGATCACAGGTTCTCAAGCTATTTACCTTCCAGCCTTTTTTTTAGCAAAAATAAACTAGAAGAGGAGAGAATAAAAACAGGAATAGGTAATGAATGGCAGTTCTTCTATATTAGGGTCGAGGAAAGGGTAAGTGGAGTTTCCATCTGAGCAACTAAAGAGAGGTGTCTATTTTTGTGTACATTAAAGGCTGACTCTTCTACCTGAAATTATCACAGACTTTGGCAGAGTAGAGTAGAGTTAAGAAAAAAGACAATAAAACCATGACCTGATTTTTTTTTTTTTAATCTCATGATTTTGGGGGCCATTCCCATGATTTTTGTTCTCTTTGGGTTGGCAATACTGCAGAGCCCTATTCCATTTTAGGAGGCAGAATCAGAATATATATTTTCTAAGATGTCTCCATCCCCCCATATGAATGTAATATATTATAAATGTATGCGTGACTGTGCTGCTCTTTACATCTCCCTGTTTTCTTTCCATAAGCCAAAAACACCATGTTTTTGCCATGTAATTTTTGCACAAAAATTCTGAGCTAGAACTGGTTTTCTCAAGCTGATCTGTGGAAAAAAGGTATTGTTCCTTAAAATTTTGCCAAAGGTCCACCTCTAATAATAAATATTAAGAGTATCTTTTCTTTCTAGTAAAAGCAATGATGAAAATAATGCCACAATACCATTCTATGTATTTCCTAGCAGGGTAGGCAAAGAATGTTCCAGAACCACCTTCTGAGTACTAGAGAAACATCTGTTAGTAGGAAATGCTAGAACTAACAACTGCAGCAAGTAAAAAATGAGTGAAGCACAGTTCAAAACCTTCAGATTTAGCTTCCCAATATTGAAGATGACACAGGTAGCACATGAGCACTTTTATGTACAGATACAGTTCTAGGTCCCGCATGAAAATGAGGTTATTTTTCCCTCAGTGTTTCCTTAACATGTTCAATAAATGAACTATAAGTAATACGACTCCTTAAAGGAACAAACTCACAATCAGCCAAAAAACTTATGAAAGCCATTTAGAGTTTCATATCCCTGTTGTTGCCTTGGATTTGGGAAATACAGGAGCTGGTTAAATGGCAGCAGCACATCACTTGAGAACTTTGCACCTTGCCTGCATCTCCACAGTTATTTTGAAACCACTTGAATCATGCTGGTTTTAATATCTTTTTCTTTCTCTTTTAATATATAAAATATCAGTCAGCAGTCAGTCTGCTCGTTACCATGCTGCAAGCTTTTGGCAGCACATACTCAGCTTAATGACAGCTCTGGTTCTGTTCCAGTGGATTATTTTAAAAAAATGTTGTGAGGAAAAAAACAGCTGTGTTTTTCCAATCAGTCACTTTGAGATTTTGGCTGCTTCCTCCCTTTACAGTCCTGTGCCAGTCAAAAACAAAAAAACAACGCCCTCTTCCCCCCCATGCATGCAGTTAATACTTATGTTTCATGATCTGTCAATCGTATTACTGTGTATACAGATTTATTACACTGTTGTACTGTGTTTCCACAGCCAAACCTTTTCAAGATACCATTCTAACTTTTCTAAGCATTAGTCCACAAGTGTCCATTTTAAAACAACCATCTCAAACTGTAACAATGACTGAAAAAGATGGTTACTAACCTTCTGTAACTATTGTTATTCAAGATGTGTTGTTCATGTCCATTCCAAGTAGATGTATGCATGCTGTGTGCACAGTTGCCAGAAGGCTTTCCCCCTAGTGGTTTCCACAGAGTTGGCTGTGAAGCCCCCTAGAGTCGCACCTTTATGGTGCCCTATATAAGGCCCTGCTGACCCCCCTGCCTCTTCAGTTCCTTCTTGCTGGCTGGCTCCAATAGAGGGATAGGTGGGTGGGTCTTGGAATGGACATAAGTAACATCTCAAAAAACAACAGTTACTGAAAGTTAGTAACTGTCTTTTCTTCTTCAATTGTTTGCTCATGTCAATTTCAAGCAGGTGTCTCCCAAGCAGATCCATAGGAGGAGGGGTCAGAGATCAATAACCTACCGATTGCAGTACTACTCTATCAAACGCTGCATCGTCTCTGGCTTGCTGAGTAATATAGCATGGCGTGCCACGGAGGTATGAATAGATGACTGTGTCACGGCTCTACAAATGTCTGAGTGAGGAACGCTGCCGGGGCTGTCTGTGCCCTCGTGGAGTGAGCTGTCAGCACTGGGGCCAGTATTTTTGCCAAGTCATAACATGTCCAGTTGCACGACGTGATCCAGATGAGATTCTTTGTGATGAAACTGGAAGGTCTTTCATCCTGTCTGCTCTGGCTGTGAAGAGTTGCATCGTTTTCCTAAAGGGTTTGGTCCTTTCGATATAAAAGGCCAAAGCCCGGCTAATGTCCAGCATACGTAGCCTCTGCTCTTGACTGTTGGCATGTGGCTTTGGATAGAAAACCGGAAGGAATATGTCCCGGTGTGAGTGGCACTGTGACACTACCTTCGGAAAGAAAGCTCGGTAAGGGTGCTGCTGAATCTTATCTTTGAAGAAAACCAAGGCTCAAATGTGAGGGCCTTGATCTCTGAAACTGCTGGACAAAGTTATGGTCACTAGTAAGGCTACCTTGCATGATAGACAGAGGAGCGATCATGTCGCTACAGGTTCGAACGAGGGACGCATCAGCCCTGACAGTACAAGGTTAAGATCCCATTGGGGAAGCGCTGATGCATTTGAGGGTATAGTCTGTCTAGACCCTTAAGGAAACGCTCCATCATGGGGTTGGCAAAGACCGAGTGGCCTACCACCCAAGGGAGATATGTTGACATTGCGACCAAATGGACCTTAATTGATGACACTGACAACTCTTGCTGTTTGAGATGTAACAAGTAATCCAAGATGACAGGTATAGACAATAGCATGGGTGGGAAACCCTTCTGTGATGACCAGATGGGGAACCTCTTCCACTGAGCCAGGTAAGTGATCCTGGTGGAAGGTTTTCTGCTGTCAAGGAGGACCTCTCTGACCGGTTTTGAACATTCCAACTCCAGAGACTTCAGCCATGAAGCTTCCATACCATGAGGTGGAGAGACTTTAGACTGGGGTGAAGGTAGCTGTGACTCTGGTGATTAAGTCCGGCACCAACAGCAGGCTGATAGGAGTTTTCACTGAGAGGTTGAGGAGTGTGGTGTACCAGGGTTGGCACAGCCATGCTGAAGCTACCAGAATTATGGAGGACCTTTCCTTCCTGATCTTGAACAGGACCTCGTGAACTAGCGGGATTGGCAGAAATGTGTAGAACAGATGGTCTATCCAAGGGATGAGGAATACGTCCGCGACTAATCCTTGGTTATTCTGGAAGGTGCAGAACTGCATGCACTTCTCATTGCGCCTTGTAGAAAACAAGTCTATGTGGGGAATTCCCCACCTTTAGAAGATTTCGTTCACCACATCAGGGCAGAGAGACCACTTGTGGTTGAAGAAAGACCTGCTGAGGTGGTCTGCCAACTTGTCCTGTAACCCAGGCTGGCAGAACGCCTCTAGTGAACCGAGTGGGCTACGCAGAAGTCCTACAATTCAAGGGCTTCCTGACATAGGAGAGAGGAGCGTGCTCCACTCTGTTTATGTAGAACATTGCTGTTGTATTGTCTGTCTTTACCAATACACATTTGCCTGCCAGATGGGCTCAGAAGGTCTGATAGGCTAAGTGTACCATCCTCAGTTCTCTCACACTGA
Source organism: Mesoclemmys tuberculata (assembly GCA_007922155.1). Taxonomy (NCBI): domain Eukaryota; kingdom Metazoa; phylum Chordata; order Testudines; family Chelidae; genus Mesoclemmys; species Mesoclemmys tuberculata. The sequence continues at coordinate 33,976,040 of ML675601.1, read as the reverse complement.
TACGGAGTAACAGCTCTACCTGGGACCAGGGGTTTCAAAGAAGACCAGTTTTTTTGTGTCCTTCGCCCTTGGCGTGGGCCTTGCTGACTTTGCCTCTCACACTCATTGGCTGCTGTGACAAGTGACCCTGGTGGGGGATGGGTATAAAGGTATTCATGGTCCCTGGAGAGAACAAATTTCCTATCTACCCTTTTAGCAATTGGGAACAGGGAGGCCAGGGTCTGCCACAGTGACTTTGTTGAGTCAATTATGATCTTTATTACTGGCAATGCTACCCTGATTGGGCCTGCAGGGGCTAAAATGTCCACCATGGGCCTGTGTTCTTGGAGACCTCCTCAATTTGAAGCCCCAGATTTTGCCCCACTCTCCTTAAGAGCTTCTGGTGAGCTCTGCTTTCTTCTGTGATCAGTGTCGGTGATGACTGTGACTGCCTCATCAGGGGACAAAGATGATGACACCTTAACTGGGGCAGTCTCTTGACCCTCTACTCCCAAAGGATTCTATGGGCTCATTGAGGTTGGTGCCAGGGTCAACGTCATGCTCGGTGCCCAGGTGTGTCATTGTACTCAGAGCCAGTTTCAGTGCCGAGCAGTAGCACATCCTCCGATCAGGGCAGTTGGTATCTGCTCCTGGAAGCCAGTGACAACAATCAGCCTGATTGTGGCCCCTGGACTTGGTGAAAAGCCAAAGGGGTCCAAAAAGACCACTGGACTGGCATTTGCCACTGTGGTGGCCAAGGCATGAGGAAGGGCTAACCAGCCAACAACCTTGGAGGTTGCCTCCCTTCTCAATGTGGGCTTCACCTCGAGGAGAAGGACTCCACTTTGGAGTCGGAGTCTACTCACTCCTTGGGGATCAGTGTGGAGTGGTTCCTGTCGGTTCAGTAACCAGTACCAGGGAGATGGTGGTCGAGGCATCACAGCCGGCTTCCCCTTGGACAACACTGGGCACTTCTTTGGCACTGATGGTCTGGTGTTTGGAGCACCTTCGTGGGTTGGCAGGGATGGCGGTGCAATGCTCTCAATAAGATCCTTGATACCTCAAAGGTCCCCAGCATGGAATGAAGCTGTGGGGCTTCCTTGCAGATTTCCCTGGGTGGGGAGCTCAAAGGAACCAGATGCAATGGACCCCTTTCCAGGACCGGAATCAATGGTACCAAGGTTGCAGGTGCAGCCCTTGAATGGCCCGACGCAGGTCGCACTCCACTTGAGCCCTAATGCCCTCTGTTTTGGGCATTGAACAGTGCGCCCTGTCCATCTTCCTCTGCTTCTTGCTGCACCTGTGAAGCGTCTCTCAGTGCCAATGATCCATGACAGTGCCGAGGGTCTCTGGCCACAGAGTCCTTCCTTGGAGCCACAGATGCTGGTGCACTCCGAATAGAGGCCAACATGCTGGGTGTCAGCTTGGCCAGAGAGCAGCCTCCATAAGAATAAACTTCAGTCTTTGGGTCCTCTCTCTTTCTTTGTCCTTAGGCGGAATTTCCTGTAGATCTTATAGTGATCTCTCTGATTGGTCTATCCGAGACTCTTAAAGCAAGTGCTATGAGGATCGCTTCTGGTCAAGGGCTTTTTACAAACCCTGGATGGTTTTAAACCAGGAAACAAGACTTGCCCTGTCCTTGGGAAAGGGGGAGATGATCCCAATAAGGGGGGTCCTATCTAACTAAACTAATAACTAACAATTACAACTAACTCAGACTATTTAACTATTTACAGGTGACAGTTCGATAACTACTAGAGAAAGGGACACTTACAAAGTGAGAGAATATTGATGTTCCAGTGACCGTCTCAGGCGGTATGACATCTTGCACCCCCATGTTCACCCTTATAATATAATTATGTATTACCTAATGCAAAGTATGTCATGTTAGATGTCTTTGGAGTGCTCATGATGTACTGATCATTATTGTTATAGTAGCATGTTGGTTGCAATTTCATGTGTACAGTTATGAGGCTGCACTATGTAATGTTCCCACAGATGTGTCCTCATGGCTTAAAGCATGTCCAGGAAAAGCTCTCCATAAGTAGAGGAGTAGTTCACATCTCATCAAGGTGGGTATAGGACAAACCGTGCTCAGCGTTCCAAGAATAAATGACTGGCCTGTGCATCAAAGGAGGATCAATTGGACTTTCAAGTGAATCATCTCCCTTCTCTCGGTCAGTTTGGAACCCTGAGGAGATAATGCTCACTGACTCAGGACATGGATGAGTCCATATAAGTACACTGTTACCTGTCCCTGGGGGTAGAGGGACAGCAGAGCCCCAGAGGGGTGAAGGAATATTATAAAAAGGAGACATTCGCCATGTTCTCTCTCCTCCATCTCCATCTCCAAACACCAAGCAAGTGAAGTGTTAACCAGAGGGGAGAGCCTGGCTGAAGGGAAACCATCCAGTCTGTGGTGAGAATCCCCTAAATTTGTAAGGTTGCTGAAAGTATTAATCTTAGCCTAGACTGCGTTTTACTTTTATTTCTTTTGACCAAATCTGACTCGTTACGCTTTGTCTTATAAACACTTAAAATCCTTCTGTAGTTAATACATTTGTTTGTTTACTCTACCTAAAGCAGTGTGTTTGGATTGAAGTGTGTTGGAGATGTCCCTGGGAATAACAAAGCTGGTCAATTTCTTTTCTTTGTTCAAATATCAATTTCTTTGTTAAACTGTTGAATTTCTATGAGTTTACATTGTTCAGTGAGCATAATGGCATATTGTAAAATGGAGGTTCCTAGGATTGTATCATGGACTGGGGATATTAGTTAGTGTCATTCTGTTGTATAATCCAAAGAGTGGCTGGCTAGAAGTCCTCACTCATTCAGCTGGGAGCAGCTTACATGCGTGAACAGCCCATGAGTGGGGGTTCTCACAGCAGAGTAAAATGGGCTCCAAGAGAGCGAGATTCACCACAGCAATTCACCAGCCCAGATTACACGAGGGGAATGTCACAGGCGCTAAGAAGGAACTGAAGAGGCAGGAAGTTGGCAGGACCCTATATAGGGCACCATGAAGGTGCAACTCCAAGGGGTCCAGAGCCGACCCTACAGATACCACTGGGGAAAAAGCTTCCAGAGACTGTGCACGTGGCGCACACACACCTACTTGGAATCAACATGAGCAAGCACTTGAAAAAGATTTTTTTTAAATTAATACTTATAATTTACTTTAAAAAAGGAAAAAGCAGCAAGGTGGCTAAATAAATTTTCAGTTATTTTTCTTCCATACACGAAATTACTGCTACATATATTTTTTGGAGCTCCTAACAATTGTGCTGGAGAAAGGACATCAAATGAAGCCTAGAAATGTGATACACATTTTCATTTCACACTCCATCAGCTTTTACAACAGGAGCTCCCTGAGAGGTAAGAACACTTGGCAAACTGCCATATTAGCCAAGGTATAAAATGCAAGATCAGGTTACCTTTAAAAAAAGAAAAAAGTTTTATTTTCTCTGCATGACTAAATCAGCTGTCTAGCTTCTACTGAATATTTTAGAAGTATACAATACTTATCTTCAGTGATGAAATCTGAACTTCTGGAAAGACTTACGTCGAGGTGTTTCAATACAGGCTTAACAGTAGTGTATTATATATTACAAATAGTTTGGTAAAGAAAAATACACAATTCCTGCCTAATGTTTACTAGGATAGAAATATACTGATTATATAATCACTGGTGTTAAATCTTTTCCTTGCTAATAATTTCTTTCCTCATCTTACATCCTGGAACAAGAAACAAGCTTATTGCCTTTACAGGCAAAAAATAAAGCTATGGGCATCAGCAAAAATGTCTTTAAATTCAGATTTCAAACCGTCAGAAGATTAAAACTTCATGCATACATAAAAAGAGAACTATAAATGAAAACAGAAACATAGCCTGGAATCATTATGCTTGAACAGCTGCTCTTTTACTAGCGTAGTAAAGCAGAACATTTTACTCACCTCTGTTAAACCAGAAACCTCTCCTTTTGCTAAAGGCCTGGTGATGGATGGAGTGAAAACACTGGCATCTGACATTGGCTGCCCCTTCATAAAATGCTTCCCTGCTTCATAAATGTCCACTTCTACCATTTTACCCATGAATTCAGGGTCCTTTGGCACGAGAACCTTTGAAAGAAATTGTTCAGATGGTACACATATATTTCCTATGTTGAATGTCTTAGGACTGAAAGTCACCACAGATTTTATTCAGAAACCAGAGTTTTGGTGAAAGGACAGTGTGAAATCTGAAAAATTCAAATTGCATTCACTGGCATGCTCTACTTCTTCCTAAAACATCTCTGTTTGGTAATATCTCCCATTTGTATTCTGAAAAAGCTATGCAGCATTAGGTCTGCTCTTTTCATCTATGCTTAAATGCCTGACTAATACCTTTGGCAGACAAAATAGATGGGTGCGAACTGCAAATTTAGTTCAGGAACCAAACCCAAACACCTCCCAAGATTACTTGCTCGAAATGACTCTACTAGATGTCTCTAAACCTTTCTGTTTTCATCTCTTTATTACATCATAAACTATTGGTTCTTCAACTGTAACATCTTCAGGGCATAAACAATGTCCATATGTGTTTTTACAGAGCCTTGCCCTTACCTTGATTGTGGCCTCTTAGGGAATGTCTACACTTCAGCATAAGCACAGGGTTTGAACTCAGGCTCAAGCCTAACTACCCTTCCATCTACACACAAATTGCACTAAACCAGCAGTCAGATCCAGGGTCCCAGGACCCCATGGAGACCCCATTTGAGTCAAGCTGGGACCAGCAGTCAAGCCCTATTGCTTTGCAGTGTAGATAGATGTAGCCCCACTGGACTCATGCTCTGGGAGTCTGCCAAAAGAATTCCACAATCCCATTTGTCCTCCAGACAGTCAAGTTTGATGGACAATCAAGTTTCCCCTACGGCACCACAAACAAAGGACTAGAGCCGCCACATTTTTTGGGAGGGCACGAGGAAATCTGGGATATAGGTGGTTGGACTCGGGCCCACATAATGCAGTGTAGATGCTAGAGCCCCAGGCTGGGACTGTGGGGTCAACAATTCCTAACTTGGGGTTACAAATGAGTGTAGACAGTCAACGCCTAGGGTAACAAACCCAGGGTCTGCTAATTTGAGTTTTACTGACCTTGGGCTTACACTGCAATGTAGACATACCATTGGTGATATGACAGAATAAATATTAAAACAACAACAACATCCTCGTTATCTTTATAATGCAGGTTCTTTCAATATAACTGAAATTATCTTAAAATATACTGAGAACATGAAAAATAACCATTAAGGTCTGAGGTGCCTGACACAGCAAGCACATTCGAGAGCAGATGAGCATGCCTTGAGGACAGAGACCAAAGCCATTTTCCTGGTGCTAGAAAACTGAGAATTTCACAGGACATGGACCATATACTATAAACTTTTCCAATTCATGTGCTCAACTTATACTATTGCTGACAAAGCAGGAAGAATGAGATCTTTCTAAATACATTGGAACAGTTTTTCCTGCTTCAAGAACAAATGGCACAGCAAAGACTTTAATAATATGGAAACTGCAATTTAGCTAAAGTGTTTCAGGAATAAAGTGTATCTACAGGTACTTATTTCACCACTTAAATTTAAATTGCTAAACACACGGCCCTAACTTCAAAGTGATTTTGACAGAGAGGCCCATTTGTGGTTTACTACTCTATGTCAGCAACTCTTGTGAGGCCTGACATACTCCCTACAACTAACACACTATTGTTATAATCTGTATCTATATGTTGTCATGTAATGTGTCACTGAAAACCAATAATTCACTGATCATTGATATTCTTGCATAAGAACATAAGAATGACAATAGTGGATCAGACTGATGGTCCATCTAGTCCGGTATCCTGTCTTATGACAGTGGTTGTGCCAGATGCTTCAGGGGGAGTGAACATAACAGGGAAATTTACTGAGTTATCTGGAAACTGAGTGTAGGTGAGAAACCTGCTTAGGCAAAAATCTTTCACTAGGAAGACAAAGGAAACCACCCCTTGTCTTCTGTGGAAAGTCCTGAATGAGAGAAAGCTAGTCATGAGTGGCCAAAAGGTAAAAATCTACCTTGAACAAAGATTGTAGCTTGTTAAATCAAGTCTTAGCTTCCAGAAAGTATTTTATGTTTTGTTTTACTTGTAACTCTTTCTATCTTCTTTCTTTACACGCAAACTCACTTAATCCTATGTATATTTTGTTAATGAAATTGTTTTATTTTTACTATAAACAGTGCTATGTTTCACGGGAAGGCTGTATTTACCTCCAACAATTTAATAAGCTTTAATGTGCTTTTGTCTGTTTAAAGGAACAATGGACCTTATTATTTCTCTGGGTGGTTCAGGTGAGAGCTGGACACTTCAGGACATACAGTTTTGGAGGAAATTTGGGACTGGGACAGAGTTATCCTGCTGGTTGTAATCAAGACTAGTGGAAGCTAGTGAGGCTGAAGACAGACTGCAGGGGTCAGAGCTGCTAAGTCAGGGCTGTCTAGCACACACATTCAGGGAATGATCTGCATGCTTGTAGGCTGGCTGTTTGAATCCCAAGCTGGGAGCTACAGCTGCAAAGCTAAGGCTGTAAGGCACCTAGGGTTGCAGGGCAAGTGGTGACACAATGTTGAAAGAGATCTACCATTCACTAGGCAGAAAATTAGATATTTGCTTGCAATTTATATGGCAGTAAAAGAAAGTAAATTAAATTATGTGCAACATACACTGACTCATCACTAATAGCTCCCCTCCCACATGGCAGTTGAGACACCATACCTAGGAATACTGCTTAACTCTTGTTTTTTTGGTTTGTTTGTTTGTTTTTGCAAAAACGAAGTGAAATACAGACAATTGCAAGAAAACTAATTCAATCTTTATTACCTGGGGGGCAAATGATCTGCATTTGAGTAAAGGTGATAATTTTTGAGGTGGGTATTGTAGCTCAGAAGGGTTGTGTTTCTAGGTGGAAGGATTTCATTTGAAAACAAATGGCATGTTTTTAAGTTTGAAATGCTATGAATCTAAACATGAGAGACAAAAGAGCCTTCTGAAGCCTTCTTGCCTTTTTTCTATTCTTTTTAAGAAAAAAAACTTTGGGAAATTGCATTGTCTAGAAGTGCTCTCTGAAAGATTACTGGAAAGCACCAGTTCCTTTGGAGTATCCATGTACACAAATATCCATTATATATTTTTAAATTCATTTAGGGTATTTTGGCAACTACAAAACACAAAGATGCAGAATCTCCCATTAATGAGTATAGATAGTTGTATTCCACATGGCAGGCAACATTTTCTCCTTTCCTTGACTTTTGCACTGTAGCACTTTGTCTGTTGGCCTGATTTAGGGAGATTACAGAAAGTAAAGAGAAAAATACAGAGATTTTACTTTTATTTATTTATTTTACAGTACCTGCTCGTAGAATCTATTGTGAGCAACATAAAACTGGGAATCAAAAGATTCTTCTGTTACCAGAACTCTCTGCCTCTCGCCAACCTGGAAAATAGAAAGGTAAAGAGTTGAGTATGACAGTAAAACTCACAAAATACTCCCTGAAGGAGGATGCATCCAGAAACTTCCTCTTGAGTTTAACTTAGTGCCTTTAACTGAGTGCTAATTCAGCAGCTAACTCAAGAAAAACCTTAGAGCACTAAATTAAGCTGCCTATAAGATAATACCGACCATTTAACTGCAACAAACTTAACATAGTTTGAAATTGCATGGGTAATATACAGGTTGTCCAAATGTGAAACTTCATTGCAAAAAGTTAATCTGATTTTTTTCACTCATTCTGAAAACAGTCAGAAATTAAAATATTTTGACATACACCTTTGTCCACAAACCCACAGAATCAAATAAAGCTCCAGCATGTCTCTGTATTTTGCAATAATTCATAAAAATAATAGATACAGGCTGCTCCAAATTTGTACACATTTCATAATGACAAATGAAACAGTAATAACCATTTGTGAGTGATGAGGAACTGTGATACTATGGAAAACCTCCAGATATAGCAGGATAAAACAAAGTCCATTCATCTTTTTCAGAATTCTTTAACCACATTTTCTATTTACCTAGACAGTGTGTAAACAAAAAACATTTATTCCTTCACAGCCCATCTTCCTCCCCCCTTCTCAGTGATATCACAATGCTGTATTTGTGACATCACATTCATTCCCATAGCAATAAGTATAGTCATCACAGGATTTTCACTGCTAGATCAGGAAGACTGACTGTGGGGAAGAAATCTCTTAAATAACACACAGATTCAATAACATTCCAGGGAGCATGAACACTGGACAAATAAAGCTACAACATATTTATTATTTCCAAACATGACCCATTGTGAATAAAGTCTTTTAAAAGGCATCAGTTATATTTTACAACATTGCCAAAAAGTTGAGCATGGGGAGCCAAGTGTATTTAGCAATATGTCTGAATAGTCAAGATTAGATCAAGATCAGAATATTCTCAAAGTTCTGAGGTGTTTGAATTAGCAGTTTTGGTTTGGTTCATTTTTATGCTGCCTTAAGAAGTTTAGATCTGGATTTTTACATAGCTCAGGGATAGTCACATCCAAGACTGTAGCTTGGGCCAACACTACCTGTTTTATCTGAATGTATCCTGGATTTTTTCTTACTTGTTTGACAAATGCATTCTTCAAATTACATCTTTTTAGCAAACTAAATTTATGTATTGCTTTTATTTTTATCCCCATTTACAGACTCGTCAACATGTCTGAGCTTTTAAGCATTTACTATATGTAAACAAAGTTGCATTAAAGACCACCTGGTTACTTTAAAAAAGAAAAATCACTTTCACCACATCCTAGATGTGGCTATTTATACAGAAACTGAGAGGTCCTACTACAAAACAATCACTCTGAGAAAGCTAGATAGACCCGGATCAACTGACTGCATTTACACAATTTAAGTAGTGAAGAAAAAACACACGAACCATAATTTTTGGATCTTCTAAAAATTAGAGAAATAAGCACTGATGCATACAGCAAGAGCTGGTAGAGACTAGGATAGTAAGATTCCTACAGGGAGAAAATTGTGCTTGTTTGCACTGTTGTGCTTGTTTTAATGTTTGGGAGTTATAAATAACATAGTATAAGTATCTATCAGTGGTTCTCAGAGAAGGCTGTAATTACAAATAATGATAAAGTGTATTAAAGTTTTAGTAAAGCTGATCTAATGTAACAATATAATAGTATGTCCCCAAGTTTTCCGTGCTATTTTTCTCTCACTATAACAATTATCCAATTCAAATCCCCAGAAGGGTTTTGCAAGTGCATGTCAAGGGGCAACCGGAAACAATTGTCAGTATAATAAGATTATAGGGAACACTTTGGAGCTTTCTACTGTTGTTTCCATGACATTTCTGGCAATGAGGTTTTTAAACCCCAAGGAAACCCAGAATGGGTTTGCAGCACTACAGCAGGAAGTGTGGCCCATGGTACATTTTTTTGCAAAGACCAGGAGGAAGCTTCAGACCAGCAGTACTCAATTTTGGGGAAACACGATACCATTGTATGACACTGAAGGCGGCCAAAATAACCACTCATGTCCTGACATTGTACCACAATGTTTTCTAATACTGAAACTTAGTGTCAAAAGAGACTGATACATCGGCACAGCAACATCGACCTGCTCCAACTTCTGTTGGATATTGGCAATTCTAATCCAATTGCTTAACGTCTTCCGTAATCATATGCTAGGTGGTTTAGTAGCATTCTGTTTCCTTGGGTCCAGGACAAGGCTCAGCTGGAGGAGCTGTCACTGGAGCCATATGAATGCTGCTTCTGGGACCCTCTTATCATACCTTAAGACAATCGAGTGGACAGGTGTAGTGCAAAAAAAGCAGCAGAAGAGAAAGTGGACAAGAGAGCATGGTCAAGGGATAACGTATGTGGATAACACCAACCCAAAGGGAAGCCAAAGCCATCAGGCTGGCAACTGTTTGAGTGGGTGATTTCTGGGGATTAAGTGAAAGGAATGAAGGAACTGAAAGTTGTCTTTGCTGCTATAATTAAGAATGTTAATTATTATTTTATATTTATTATTTTATACTATTTATATTAATTAGTTAAAAATAAGTCAATTAAAAAGTGATAAGGCAGAGTTAGACACTGTTAGTTGGAGGGGAAAAAAGTGTCACCATTCATACTTGAAAAATAATTGTAGAGAACACCTGGGTTTTGATCATTTGAAATAAAAAGTGGCTTTTTCATACACGCATTGCAAGCTGTTCTGACCGGTGTCTTCTGGAGCATATTGGACACAATGAATGTAGGCCCCTTGAATCCACTAGGTAGTCACAGAATTGATACATTAAAAATTCTAGGGAACACGGGAAAAAGAGGAGAAAATACAAAGTTGTATTTAATTGATTATGCTGCTGAGCATATAGGACAACATTAAATGGTCACGTAACATTTTAAGACAGAATATGAGCAGTGTATTCCAATTATAATAAAGAAGAAATATAAGTAGGCAGACTGTAACTAGCAAAACTGAAATCTATCCAACATACTGGGGCCAATGGCCCCCTACTGCAAACACTCAGTTTTATCTTGCCTTTGAAAGAGTTACATATGTTGATAACATGAAGAAGCCATATCTAATAACAGTAATCTTTGCTGTTTTTTTCACCTAGGTACCCATACATGTAAACTAGTATTTTTCATTATTGTTTTTCTCCCCTTGTCTATTTTCATAGATGTATGTGAAGGCTGACCTTTGGATCCTAGAAAATGACTGTGCAATTTACTAAGTAACAATTCTCACCCAATATTTGGAACTAAATAGAAATCTGCTCTGGAGTTTTGGCCTAGAAAGTCTTCAGGAATCTTACTGGAGCAGGATTTCACCGTTTCCTGCAGAGAGTTTGTAAAACAACAACAACAGACCCGCCAGATATCTTGTGTGAGACAAATACTAATTTCTCACTTACCCTATATGTACAGGGAGGGCAACAAGCACTACTGTTCCAATACCGTCCTACACACAGCAGTTGCCAGGCAATTTATAAACCTCATAACTGGTAACCAAATTATTTCAATAAGCTTGTCTATCATTTTTGTTTATCCCACAATAAATTCTGACATGATAATTCTGTAATTCGGCTTTTCCTTTATTGAATATCATAAAATGCATTTATTTCAGCTAACTGGTTTTCTGAAACGAACAAATGATAGGAACTGTCAAACATCTTTTTTGGTTTCGGTCACATTAGTTTTTATCAAAGTTGCTCAGAATATGTTAAACATAAGGTTCTGACCTTAAACCATGAAATAATATTTCTAGTTTCACTGCAAAAGACTGACCCAATCTGCCCCTTTAGACTAATTACTGAAGTGTAATGTCACCAACGAACCACTCTAACTACACTTGGAAAAAAAAGTATTGTCCTATTTTTGTTTAGTTAATGAAAATTACAACCTTTCCATTTTTGATTAATCACTCACAACAGCCTAAGCATGCGATGCACGCTCTTCAGGGAATACAGTAATTTTCCTGACTGTTTAATGCATTCGTCTTTTCTCAGGCTCAAGCAAAACTGTGCTTTTTTTAGTAGGACTCGTAGGGGTGTTTCAACAGCCTCTCTTGGGCTAAAAATAGTTTTTAGAAACATTTTAAGAATACCTGCATTTCTGTATGTTTTACAATGTTGTCATAAAACAAGGCCTTACGATATACTGCAAAGTAAGTTATCAATAGCCATCTCCAGTGACAGACTGACAAAATCTCTTGTAGGGGTCAATCCAATTCCCAATGAAGTTAATGAATGTCTCTCTGTTGCCTTCAGTGGTGGTTGGATCAGGCCCTTTGACCCCCAAAATTATAGAGCAATGGGTATGACAGAGTTTAAACCCCACAGAAAAAAACTGGTTTCCTTTGTATATGGTACTTTAGAATACTGACAGTCAAGAGAAATATATTCTACCTCAAGCTTTTGTTGTGATAACAGATTATTTGGATTCATAGATGCAAGAATACTTTTTAGCCCTCTTTACCAGAAGGTCTAAACTATGGAAAGTTTAGAATGCCCTTTGTTTAAATTATTCTTACTTATCAATATTTAAATATTTCATAAACATTTTAATAATTATGTGCGTGAAAAGGAGCATTCTTACCTCCCATCCCCTAAATCCTTTTTCAAATTATTGCATCTACTTCTTAGGGGTCAAAATTATCTTTACCCACTAGAGACCAAATTTCTCAGGAACTATAATTAAGCATTTGTGGTACTTATTTAGACATCTTAGGTGCTCACCCTTCCCATTACAGTGGGTAGAGGGCAGGGGGACAACAGAGAGCAGCAAGCGTGTACACAAAGCTCTGAGGAATGACAAAGATTTCTTAACAATTTCGCTCCATAGAAATATGTGACCAAACATTAACTTCCTTTTTCCTTCAGTCCACATTTCCCCCCCACTCTCTTCTACTGCTACCCTCTGTTTTCTGCAATCAAATGCTGCTCCTCCAATTTGTGCGGTATCAACATCTTCATTTCTAAAGCTGGTGCTAGAATCTCCCACAAAGACCATCAGTGTTTCTCCTGTGGTTTGTCTACACACAGTTTTTGTACTGCTTTAGCTATCTGAGTTTGAAAATGGAATAATTAAAGAGGTGCAACCCCCTAACATGGATGCAATTATATCAGTATAAAAGTACTTTATACCACCATAGCTAATACTGTATGGGAAGGGAAATAAGCTACGTCAGAATAAGGCACCTTTAGATCGATGTAACTGTGACAACTGACAGGGCTGAACTAAAATCACACCCCTCACCCATATAGTTAACTTAGTACAAAAACTGTGCGTAAATCTGACTTTTGCAACAAAAATGTCTACTTTTCCCTTTCACAACTCTTATAAAATGACCTCTGTCATGCTGGAGTGAAAGTGTTATCAATGATGGCCGCTTCCCGGTGGCAAAATGGATGAATTTCCTTTTTGTTATTTTCTACATTATATTTGCATAACACCAAAATATTAACAGCACATAGGGCTTTACATCTTCAGAATCATGCAAACATGAACCTATTAATTCCAGCAACACTCCTATAACCCACTTTACAACTGAAGAAACAGACAGAGGAAGTGAAACTTCAAGGCCACACAGTGAATAAGAGTTAGAATCAAGAACAGAACTCAGGAGCTTCCTAGTCCCATATATAGTCCTCCAGACCATGCTGCCTTACGCACTAAAACAACAATTTAATTATTGAGGAAAACAGATGACCAAGCTCTTATACGGAAGCTGTATCTGAAAACAAATTTCAAACAAAGCCATTACATGCATTTAAAAAACAAAGCAGAGACACCGGACACTGCTGAGCTCACCAAACTAATTAGACCATTTTGGCAGCTTAGCTCAGTGCTGCTAACTAATGCCATTTTATTCTTCACATCAGTCAGTGATTTTTATCCTTACTTACATTTTTCAGGTTGTTTGAAATTTTGGTAAGAGCTTTGGGCACAGTCATACTACTAGCTCTCATTAGGGCAAGGAATTAGGACTCATGAATCCCAAGCAAAGCAGTCAAACTTTATCAAGCTGACACAGTTCATTTCATTGTCAATTCAAATGAACAAATATGACAAGCTTAGGATCCACTCATTAGACTGATCAGCCCCTATATGCTAAATTGCTATGATTTTATTTTCAGTGATACACACACACTCTCTCTCTCTCTCTCCTTACATACATGCTACGCATACTATGCACCACTTCAGAGTTTAAAATAGGTCTATGCAACAGATGTACACAGTATAAACCTCCATCTTTCAACCCTTTCCCAGCCTGGCTTGCGGATGAGCAAGCAGGAAGGATTGGTATAAAGTTAAAGACAGCCAGCTCTAATAGTACTTAATTAGCACAACAAAAGGAAGTGCCTCAGTCATTCAGCAGTGGGCAATGCATCTCATTAAAGACAACTGAACAACAATTATTTGGTCCCCTTATGAATACTTTTGGCACAGCTGCCAGAGAAAGAGAGAGAGAGGGAGAAAGATGGAGCTAGAGTGTGTCTGCTCTCTTGGCCCAGTGCTCAAGCTTCAGGGTAAATAGCCTGCTTCTATTACTGTGCACCTGCATCTGACTGCTTCATTTTGATTTGGTCTCCTGCTGTGAAAATGTAGCTTCTTCAAGCACATACAAGCCCTGCCATGCACTTCACATGAAAATTATATTCAGAGATGTCAGCAGTGACCTAAAAACGACAACTGGTCCTCAAAGCAACTGCTTTCCTTTTCAATTCTGTAAATGTACATTTTGCTTTTTTCCCCTCTTTCCTTTCCATTGCTCCTCTGTTCTAGGAGGGAGTCAGAATTTTAGTTTAGTTTTATATCAGTTCTGTCAAAGTATATTTTCAAGTCTGATTAACCACACAAGAAATTATCATATGAAAAAAAGTCCTCAGAGATCGTGGAATTTACTCTGGTCTGTCTTGCTCAGATCGCTCCACTGCAAACCTGGCCTACATGGTTAAAGGTCAGGATGCAGAGGCAGAAGATAGGTTCTGGTCCCAGCTCTGCCAGAGAGTTGCTATGCGACTTTGGATAGGTTAGATACCCTTTCCACAACTCAGTTTCCACATGTGTAAAGGTGGATCATAGTAGTATTCACTTGAATACTAACTCATGAAAGTTGTTACAGAAATACAAAGTATTATGTACAGAATTAATGTTTATAACATCCACTCTGTGACTCTTCAGTCATTCCTTTAATGTAATTCTAGTTAACATTTCTTCATGTCTTCATGAAGAAAGACACTAAATTACATACAAATCTCTGAAGAGGAAGTATAAATGAAAGGCTCAGCTCAAAAGCAGTAAGGGAAATTATGCGGGTGTGTTACGTGGTTCTTCCTTTCTCCCTCCCCCCTTCATCATTGAAATCTGGATGCATGAGTCACAAACAGAAAAATCAGACACGATACAGATATGCATTGGTAAATGGGTTGCCTTTAGGGAAACTACAGTTTTGTGATAAAAAATAATTATAGGAAACCTTCTATTTCTGGTGATTTCCAGAGAGACAAGATGGAGTTTTAAATGACTCTTTGTAAAATATTAACAGATTACACCCATTCTGCCACTTCACATGCATTCCAGTTATATGGTGAACACAGATTTTCTTTTGTGGGACCTCTAAATCTTAAAAAAAAGAACAAAAAAAAAAAAAACTCCTGGGTTTATCCTCTGCTGAAATGTGCCTACCAAGCTTGGAAATATTTCAGTATTTTAAAACACTATATCCTTTTAGTGTCCCCTTATGAAAATATTTAAAACTTCTCAAGTTCATGGCTATTATGAGTGAATGCAATTCTTTAAGATGTGTTACATAGTCTAGAAACCATGTAAGAATACTATATGATGTGCCACTTGCTAAGGCAATTATACTTAGTCTTGTTTTATTTAATTCTTTTGATAACAGCTTCACAAACACACAAAAATAGTTGGTAGACAGAAGTTAGGTATCTTCATTTTAGCAAATTCCATGTTTTGCATCAGGTGCAAGTTTCCCATAATGAAGCTTTATTTATACTATGTGAATAAACCAACATCTACACTGAAGCCCTACAGATGTGCCATTGTCATGTTTTAAGTGTAGATATAGCCAGTCTTAGTAGACACAGCCTCAGTGCATCAGAGACAGGAAAACCCATTGATAACTTTCAGATGATGAAAAGCAAAGAAAGTGGAAAGGTCTGGGGAGGCTAGATAGAAGAATACATAGATCACAATGGGGCACCTTCACTTCTATTAACATGAGAAAAGAGGAAGCATGAATCAGTAAACAATAGTTTGATTGGATGGAAGGGCAGAAAAATTATATCCGCACTTTAGGTGAAAATTCCTACTTGCCTATAGAGAAGAGAGGAACACAGAAAAAATTGATAACATGGAAAGAAAAATGGTTTTAAAGGTGCAATATGCTGAGAATCCACTTATTCAGCATATCAGAAGCTCGAAAATGACCATTGTATACAACTATCAAATAATTTTTCCAGTAAGTATTTTAATAGCTTAAAAATAGAAAGTTGAAACACTGCCTGAAAGAGTTAAAAAGTATCAATATTTATCAGCCTTCTTTTCAAAAGGATAAGTAGAACTCCCTTTGAATGCATGAATCCCAGACTGCTAAGACAAATATCAGAACATGGTCAGAGGGCGATAATGTTAATGAGGATATGCTAATGATATGATTTTATTTTATTTTAAAGGCAGCTTATAGATGATCAAAAATTAGACACTGGAGGTTTTTTCCCCCTTTCCTAAGATATGTTAAGACCCCAAAACAGTTGATGGTTTTGGAGGCATATGGTTGAATGACAGGAATATCATCAAGGGCTTACAGGGGGACCAAAGCAAAAGATTCATTAAAAGTGATAAATGTGATATGACTGCTTAATGTTTTTTTGCAATTGCACATTCAATAGAGCAGACCAATGGCTATGCATTTTAATGTCTTTTTGTAAACAAGATGCCAGATTGTAGTTGTAGACTAAATAGTTATTTGCAAATGATCACCTCTTCATTAACATACCAGAATAATAATTCTGAACAATGTTACCAGTCAAAACATATTAATCGTGGATCAGCTAAAATTACAAAAATTGATAAATAGTATGGGTCACAGCTGAGAATGCCAGGTTTCAGGACAAACTACTGAGAAATAGGGTAGACTAACTCCAAAGTGGCGGATATTCTTCCGTAAGATATACCACGTCTATAAAGGAAGCAAATTTCTGTCTCACAGCAGTGGTTAACAAGAAGTCAGAAAAGCAGTCTTCTTTGGCATCCCAGCCCTTGTTTCACCACCCGAACACTAGACAATCAAACAAAGGGTTTTTCTCATCTCAAGAGACCAGACACATAGCCAAGTCAATCTATAACTCAGATCTTACCCAATAATTGCACTGTTGCCAATCCTTTAGTATCCAATATCTACAGGCTTATTTATAAGAGAAAAGAAGAAAGAGAGAGTTAAAATGGTCTAAGAAATCATACACATACAATCATTACTAAGGTCTTGTAGCAATGATGTTACAGAAAATAAAGATTCTGGTAATCCTCCTTTTGGTGTAAGTCCATAGTCCAGAGATCAGAGCAGGAAAGAGGCAAAATGGAGATGCTTCCAGGGTCCTTTATACTTTCTCCCATGTGGAGGGAATGCTCTCAGTCTTGTTTGTGGAAAATTACACGCACAAGATGGAGTCCAGGGTCACATGAGCTAGTCACATGCCCTTACATGCTTCAATGATTCACAGGTGTGGCCATCACCCATATTCTGGCTAAAGTGTCCCCAGGAAAGCTCACTGGGCAGGGACAAGCTCCTTCTATGCCTGTTTTGTTCTTTATTGGGTCATCAGCTAGAATGGTCCATTCACAATACGGTGGCTAGACTGGATGTAAACTACCTTGTGAGTGTTACCTCGGCAACAAACATTTGAAATACTGGCACATAGTCAACATTCATAACTTTAGATACAAAGATGATACATGCATACAAACAGGATAGTCACATTTGATAGACTGTAACTTTACCATTGATATCTCACATGACATACTTTGTATAAGATTTGTTGCAATTGTCTGACAATGACAATATTAATTGATATTCTCTCTATTCACTAGAGGTATCCAGTGGACAATAACATAAGATCTAATGGCTGGAGGTTGACGTTTTATGAATTAAAATAAGGTGCACATCTTTCACAGTAAGTATAATTATCTGCTGGAACAGCTCATCAAAGGATATGGGAGATTCTTTATCATATACGATCTTTAAAACAAAATTGAATATCTTTCTAAAAGATGTGCACTATTTCAAACACAAGTCATTGAGCTTATGTGATTGGACTGACCATTTATAACATTATTGATATCAATATTGCACAATTACAACAAATCTTGTAAAAGATGCCCTGTAAACTATCATTGGAAAAGTTATGATTTACTGAATACAATAAGCTCATTTACACGTGTTTATCATCTCTGCATTGCAGGCTATGAATATGTGTGATATTTCTGTATCTAAAACTTGTGCTGTGCTACTCGATTACACCGCCTAGGCAGATTAGTGTCAGCACTGATGACTCATCAAGGGCCCTCAACTATACAGTGAGTCCAGGGAGAGAAACCAGGGCTACGTCTATGTATCAGGAAATTTAGGGACATGCCTGTGGTCAGGGGGATTTGCAAGTCCTTTTCCCTGCCCAGGTGCTGTGAGTTTGGGTTTCGGACAACCCACATGGCAAACTCATGTTGATCTGGTAAATGTGGCTGACCCTTTGGGGATCAGGAGAACGTTTTGGTAAAGTGAACAGAGTTTTAAAATAACTTATCTCTTTTCTGACCTACTTCCTGATTGAGAGCCAGAGACTGAAATGCAATAAGGGGACTGGGTATTTCTTTTTTTTAGCTTCTTGATAACCAGTGTGGGGAAGCACTGTTTGTGACTGGTTGGTGAATATAACTTCAGTGTTAGCCACCAGTTTTGGGAGAATCTGTTTGCCTTTTTGCAGCCTGCCCTGACCTTGGTATTTTCAGGTGGGCTACCCTAGGCACGTATGGGTCATACCTTGATGCAGGAATTATTGGGTGAAATGCTGTGGCCTGTGTCATGTAGGAAATCATTCTAGTTGATCGTAAGGTCACATGAGACCATTAACAGCTATGAAAGGTTTCAAATCCAGTGTTTAAAATGTTGGATAAATAATCAACTAAAATGTTGTTTGCCAGAAATATTGTAATGTCATAAATATAGACCAAAAAATCACAGTAAGACAAGTCTTTGACATAGCAGGGAAGAAAGTCCTAAATAACAGAAAATCCATAACAGAAGAAAAATGTCTCTTCATACAATTATGGAAAGGGTCTGATTCATTTGTAGTGTTCTGCAATCCCGTGGTGGGAGGAGCTGGCTAGATTCCAATGTCTCAGTCTTGTAGGTGGAAGAAGGAATTTGAGGAGTGCCTTGTGTTGTTCAATATGCCTCTTTGGCCAATAAAGGAGCAGTCCTGTCTCTAAGTCACCCAATCATCTTCAGTCAGAAAGAATTTTGTTGTGAAATAGGGATTCAAGAGTGGGAGTTGTTTATTTTTAGGTCTGTGATAGAAATACCACATACTTATCCAGAAGAAAAAATATCACAGAAAACATCACTTCATTACATGCAACACCAATTCTCTTCATGCAGTTCCTTTTCGTCATTCATTTTAATTCATGTTTACTAAGAAAAAGTGCAACAGAGTCATTAAAACACAAATGAAATCCCCACACACGCTAAAGAAATTAATTGATGTGGTATGCCTGGAAGATGATGCTTTAATATTTCCCAATCTACTTTCAATATTTTTTAATCCTACTATGTAACGTGTCAGATTCTCAAGTCAGACATGCACACGTATCAGAAGTGCATGCAAACACCTGATTGGTGCACATATATCTGGTGTTTATATTAATTCAACCTTGAAGATCTTGGCCAATATCAGTAGTTCAGTGCTGACTTGTATTTTACTACTCGTTTGATCCTTTTCCTTTCTTCAGAGCCTAGTTTTCCTTTTAGTTTTTGGTTAAAAAAAAAAAAAAAGAGAGAAAAGGAAAACCTGACTGATGATAAACTCCTGAGACAGGACTATGGATGTGCTTTGTGAGTCTCCTGTGCATTGGGGGGCGGGGGGAAGCCAACTGCTCCCATTGCTGAGTAATCAGTACAAACCGTAGGAAGCATCAGTTTTACCTTATTTCAGATGTTTTGATTATTAAGAAAAAAGTTAAGTTCACATTTAAGAAATAAAGTTTTTTTGGTTTCCACTGACACTCAAAGGCTACAGCACTCTTTTGCAAAGATCTCAGCACAGCCAGCAAAGATGACGAGTGAGAAATCACGTGTTTAAAAAAACAAAACCAGAAACAGAAAACAAACAAACAAACCACTATGCTGGTGGCTAAGTAATAATAAATATTTAGCCTTTATACAGCATTTCCTGTCTGCAAACACTGTACATACATTAATTCCCAACATATCCCTAGGAAGTAAATAAATAAGGCAAAATTGTTGTCAAAATAATTTTAAGCGTGTGTGAGAGGAGTTTCAGTTGCTTTAACAATCCATTTTAATTTAAATTGATGTATGTAGTACAGTTATAAAAAGTGAAAAATTGTAGGTACAGGCCTGCCCAGTTTAGGGGTAGCCAGAACAATTGTCCTGGGTTGGGTCTGAGGCAAGGATGCTACACCCATTAGCAGGTTTATGCTGCTGTGAGTCTTCTTAGAACATCACAGTGTTTCACTTAAGGATAACAGCCACAGAGATCAGTAAGATGCCACAGAAAGGCAGCATGGGCCATGTGCAAAGAGGTGCTGTCAGAGCTCACTAAAAAGAAATGAGAATGAAACCCAAAGCAGGCCCTCAAACATCCAGACACCTTGAGGAAATTCCTGCGGATTAGATCATCTTCTGCCCAGAGGAGGGTTCATCGATCAGATTCACTTGGATTATTAAATCCCAAATCACAGTTCAATTGTTTTAATAATTTTTTCACCAGAACTAACTCTCTTCACAAAGGCTGCAGTGTAAGTGGCACCTCAGCTAGTGTCACATGATAATTCATATAAAGATGTTACCTATTTCTTGCTTACTGATTACCTTTGATTTCAACTATGTAAAATCTTCAATTGCTGCTATATCCAGTGATAACAGTTAGTGAAATTCAATATTTTCCCATACAGTTTTATCAGGATAGGACCTCCAGACAGTCATATTGCTGCTTTCTAGGAAGATATATTGAAAAGGATACATATGAAGGACACTAGGCTCTCTCAAAATTCAAATGCATGTTTGGTGGCCCACCTTAAAGACATGGTAGAAGGTGGAATCATGCAAATGATTGAGGAATGATTAGACAGACAGCACTTTTACTATTTCCCTAGATTTCTAGAAATTCTACATTTCACTAGTTCCACAAATCAACAAAAAGTAAAAGGCATCTTTTTGCTTGTTTGTTCATTCTAGACGAAAGCTATTAATAGTGATCCAAAGGTCCTCACATCTGAATTCCAAACTTTTGGGACACAACTTGATTGAGAACATATTACTTCCAGATCTCATCACCAAAAAGGGAGTGAGAGAGTGCAGGTCACATAGCTAACAAAATTATACAACAAAAGATCCTCATATTAGTTTTGTGGAGTTATAGGGCAAACCCTAATATCAGTCGTCAGAGTAATGTCAGACAAGGCGCATAAAGATTGGCAAACCAGAACAATGCTGGTGATAGAAATCTTTCAGCCTAAGTGGCCCTGATTAAAGAAACAACAATACGTGCCAAGCAAAAGTTGCTGTGGTAAATCCATTTGTTTGAATACTAAAGATCAGCCCTTAATTTCAATTCCATCAAAAGTAATGCCACCAGATGTGATTTTTTACCACATTTCTAACCACCATAGATTTCTCTGTGATGAGCCAGATACAAAGGCAACAGGAAAAGAGGCAGAGCTGGCCCCAGAAGCGAGGCACACTGATAGAAAGCACAGCTAGGTGAATAACAGATTTTTTGATTCACTGGTAATGGGGGGGAGCGAGGGAGGAGAGAGGAGGAGAAATTGATTTGACCTAAATTCAATTTTTTTTGAAATTTTTGGTGAAATTTCAACCTGACACTAAACATTTTGTTTTCAGGCATTTACCTATACTCAGTAGCCCCACAGTTAGAGAACTCACCTGGGATGTGGGAGAGCCAGGTTCAAATTCTTGCTCTGGAGCAGGGACTTCAACTCAGGTCTCCCTCCTCCTATATCAGTGCCCATACCACCAAACTACGGGCTCTTCTGGGGTGGAACTCTCTCACCCTCTCCTGTAGAAGTTCCACCACTTTGAATGAATAATTAAATATTCACTGGAGCAGGGACCTGAATTTGGGTGTTCCACAATGCATGAGAGTTCCCTAACCACCAGGCTATAGAGTTATTCTCTCTCTCACACTCTCTCTCTATGGCCCAATGATCATTTAACTATCTTATACAAAGTGAAATAGCTTCAACAGGAAAAAATGAGAGATATCCACCCCAGAATACTCTATGGCCCAGTGGTAATGGTATTCATCTATGACTTGGGAGTCTCATCCCTGCTCCAATCAATACTTCATTATTCATACAAAGTCAAACAGCTTCAACGGGAGAGATTAAAGAATGTTCACCCAACTATCTGGCGGTAAGACGCTCACCTGGGAAGGGCAAATGGACTATACATAAAAAGCAGTGATAGGCAGAAACAAACCTCTTCTTGCTCTGTGCTCCATATCACTGCAATTTGAAGTGACTGCTGTTGCTATGTTAATTAATATACAATTTATCGTTCATTCACAGGATAGCAACTGTGATGGTTGGTCATAGAATCATGTGAGAGTTGGAAGGGACCTCAGGAGGTCATCTAGTCTAACCCCCTGCTCAAAGCAGGACTAAGCTCAGCTAAATCATCTGAGCCAGGGCTTTGTCAAACCGCAGCTTAAAAACCTCTAAAGATAGAGATGCCCCCACCCCTCTAGGTAACCCATTCCAGTGCTTCATCACCCTCCTACTGTGCTCCAGCCCTCTAATAATTTTTGTTGCTCTCCGCTGGACTCTCTCCAACTTTTCCACCCAAAACTGGACACAATACCCCAAATGCGGCCTCAACAATGCTGAATAGAGGGGAATAATCACTTCTCGCGATCTGCTGGCAATGCTCTTACTAATGCTGCCCAATATGCTATTAGGCTTCTTGGCAACCAGGGCACACTGATGACTCATATCCAGTTTCTTATCCACTGTAACCCCCAGGTCCTTTTCGGCAGAACTGCTGCCTAGCTCATCAGTCCCCAGTCTGTAGCTGTGCAGGGGATTCTTCTGTCCTAAGTACAGGACTCTGCACTTGTCCTTGTTGAACCTCATCACATTTTTTTGGCCCAATCCTCTAATTTGTTTAGGTTCTTTTGTATCCTATCCCTACCTTCTAATGTATCTACCACTCCCCCTCGCTTAGTGTCATCTGCAAACTTGCAGAGGGTGCAATCTACCCCATCCTCCAGATCATTAATGATGATGTTGAACAAAACCAGCTTCAGCACCGACCCCTGGGGCACTCCACTTGTGACCGGCTGCCAGCTAGACCATTGATCACTATTCATTGAGCACTATGCTCCAGCCAGTTCTCTATCCGTTTTATAGTCATTTAATCCAACCCATACTTCTTTAACTTGCTGATAAGAATACTGTGGGAGACCATATCAAAAGCTTTGCTAAAGTCAAGGTGTATCACATCCACCGCTTTCCCCACATCCACAGAATCAGTCATCTCTTCATACAAAGCAATCAGGTTGGTCAGGCATGACTTGCCCTTGGTGAATCCATGTTGACTGCTCCTGATCACCTTCCTCTTTTCAAGTGCCTTAAAATGGATTTCTTGAGGACCTGATCCATGATTTTTGCAGGGATTGAGGTGAGGCTGACCGGTCTATAATTCCCTAGATCCTCTTTCTTCCCTTTCTTGAAGATGGGAACTATATTTGCTTTTTTCCAGTCATCAGGGACCTCCCCCAATTGCCACGAGCTTTCAAAGATAATAGCCAATGGCTCTGAAATCACATCAGCTAACTCCCTCAGCACCCTTGGATGCATTGTATCTAGCGCCCCATGGACTTGTGTATGTCCAATCTTTCTCAATAGTCTTGGACCTGTTCCTTCAGCACTGCGGGATGTTCACCTCCCCCCCATTCTGTGCCACCTAGTGCAGTAGTCTGGGAGCTGACCTTGTCTGTGAAGACAGAGGCAAAAAAGGCATTGAGTATCTCAGCTTTCTCCACATCCTCTGTCACTAGGTTGCCTCCCCCATTCTGTAAGGGGCCCACACTTTTCCTAATCTTCCTTTTGTTGCTAACATACCTGTAGAAACTCTTTTTGTTCCCCTTCATGTCCCTTGCTAGCTGCAACTGGTCTCAGCAAGATGGGCTAGATTCCCCTTCGCTAACTGTTACAAAATAGGCATGGTCCAGCTTCACAAGAGAAAGGGACTGAATTTGCAGAGAGGCCAAGACACAAAGCCATGTGAAAAGAACCTTGAGTTTTAAACAAATGCAGAACGTGGCGGAGAGGGTGTATTATTTCTTTCACACAAGGAAAGCAGCCCTTTTTCAACTGTCTTTCTCTCTCTTTTTTATTTTTTGAGGAAGACAATTGAGGGAGGAAGAAAAGCAACCTAAAAGAAAATCTACACACAAAATAATTGATTGAATGAAATGGACTATCTGGATGATTTTTTCCCAAAGTACAATCAAATAGCCTTATTTATCAGCATTTACTTTAGATTCCTCATTAGCACCTATGCTGTGATTGATGTAAATTATTACATAAAATTAAACACATTTTTCAAACACTCTCTTTACTGAAGAGTGCCATGGAGAACATTTAGGAGCACAGCCCTATTACAGGGGATAGGAAAAATGAACTAAGAACCAGGAGAGTTTCCTGATATTAGACCTTGCCACTCAGTGATTTACTATGTGATCTCGGTAAAGCTAATTAATTAGTATTTCTCTGTGCCTTGGTTCCCCATTTGTAAAATAGGGATAATGTGATATTCAGACAAAGTTGCTAAATTCTTACCTATTTCAGAACTTCCTTTTATTTTCATATTAAATATTTTACAAACATGCCATGTAGTTTTTTTATGCTAGCACTGTCACTAAGAATTCACCATTCAGTTTTATCTGCTGTCTATATATTAATTCTAGACTTACTTTGTGAGAAAAAGGTCGATTTTGGGTGGCAAAACAAGGCAGATATACATTTCTTTCTATTCAATTTTAATTGTGTTAGTTTTATGAGAGTTCATTAATATCTTTTTTCTTTTTTAAACCAGAGTCACCACCATTAACCTGCAAAAATGCAATATTATGTGGCATGGAAATAATACATATTTTCCCGGGACATCAGAGCACTGAAAAAGCTACACACATATAAGAAATACTCAAATGTCTGATTTATAGAGTTGTGGAATGTGGTTAGTTATTTTCAGTTAAAATTGTTGTTACGTGGTATTTCAGCAATTGATAGATATTTGTGAAGATCACATAATCTTCTTGAAAAAAATTGATATAACATGATAAAAACGAATTCCTTTGGTCACCAGAAAAACCACAGTTGTACCTGATCTATTTATTGCATGGATATTTTTGTTTCTCTATTAGTGTTCACAGATAAAAATATTTACATGTCTATAGGCATGTGAAAATGAACACCTTTTGGGGATTTTATTACGGAAGAAGGGAGCATTGTCCTGGACCAATAATGCTCCTCTCCCCGCTAATATGGGCAAACTCAAAACGGACACACTCTTTAGTAAAAGAAAGTAAAATAAACTTTTAAAAAAAAGATTCTCTTAGTTCTCTGAATAGTGACAAGGGATGTGACTGCTCAAATCTTGCCATTACAATAATTAATTATTAGTCTCTCTGTTTTATAATACACTCTGTTTATAAATGGTGTAAAGGGTAAAAAGAATTGCAGCATCAAGACCAAGCTATTTAAGGATGTCTGCAGGAGAGTTTCTGTTTATTCAATGTCTGACACCTTTTTAACAAAAATAAATGTACCGGTAAAAACCCAGTAAACAAAATATTTTAAAGTAAAACCAAAAACCACTCGTTTCACTGGGAAATGCAGCACCTTCTTCTTAAACAACGGGCTGGGAGAATGAGATGGCTTACCACATTTGAAAGAGAGTCTTCCTGTCTTGTCACCTGAGCCTCACTTTCTTTGTGGCATACTTGATGGATAATTAGATAGTTTCAGACCTTCTTAGGGGGCTGATTCCAATTCTGCCATATTTTTAATATTTTTCAGCAGGCAGGCAGAATTTCAACCAACAGGTTCTTCAATTATGGGAGGATTGGGAGATTAATTTAATGTGTTTAGATTCTTGTCTTGCTATGGCAAGTGTAATCTTCTTACTTAGAATACAGCAGCTGACTTGGGCATTAGAAGGAATATGATTGTTCTGTTATGCTTGGAACGGCACATGATACTAGCTGAAAATAAGGCGAAATGATAGTAAGGCAAACAGTAGTTTCTGGTTGCCTTGAATTCTTAGTGTATAGCAAATTACTTGGAACTGGCGAAACTTTTTACCATTGCAGTTTTTGCTGTAATTCTTGCATCCCTTCTCCTTTATCTTCTTGCTTTTTGGCTTTCTTAAACACATCCTGATGATCAGTGAAGCAAGAGATTTAGTGTGAAGATGTCAGCTAGTATCTACGACAGAGCTGTCACAATTCTTCAAACTGATTTTAAAACTGATTTTGTGGCCTCACCAGGAAGCCACAACAATATTATTTGGGGAAAATATCCTTAAGTGCTCATCAAGGTGACTCCAACATGTTACATGTGTGTCCAGAAAAACTATGCGGCAACATCACTGAAAACCTCACAGTACATAAATACCTTCTGTATACAAAGTATCATCTGAAAGACTATAACGTGTGAACTGAAAACAAAGGTTCGGTAGTCTGACACACTTAGCAAAGCAAATTCTACACTATATCACAGCCATATTTTTGTCCTTAGATGGCTAATCCATTTGGCGTTGGTGAATATGGAGTTTGGTGAATTTGTTTATCCTGTGGCCTAATACTTTTTAATGAAAAATAATAGCCCCTTGAGCTTTGCAGATGGAATCAATTATATCGATTCAAGCTGTTTAACTCCATTGTTCCTTTCTTCTGAAGACTGAAAACCTTCCCTAACCTAAAAAAAAGCACTAAAAAATGAGAGTTTATCTAGTGTTGTGGTCTTTATCTAGTCCACTGGATAGTATAGAGTCTAATATATATGACCACATTTCTGTATATTGATACAAATGTGTATTTAGGGTTCTTTTTAACATTTAAAAAAAAAAAAACGTTGACACCAGTAGTCGTCAGTGTATTAATAACACTTAGTACATGTATAGCACTTTTCATCTCAAAGACTTTTGCAAAAGTGGGTAATGCACCATTACTGCATATCTGAAGAATTTCAAATTAATGCGTTTCCTAGTCACTCTCTAAAGTTAACCCATATTTGCAGATATTACATAAGCTAAAAGAAATAAAATATATGGTTTCAAATTTACATTAAAATGTGAATATTTTCTATACATATAAATATTCATATAATATAAATAATCACATTTTATGTAAATTTGAAACAATGATATAAACTACTATTCTATAGATTTTAAGATCAAAAAGGAACATTTTGCTTGTCTTGTCTGACCTCCTGCATAACACCAGTCATAAAATTTCACCCAGGTATTCCTGCATCAAGCCCAAGCTACCATATATCTCTTTACAATTCATCTAATCTTTATTTAAAGACTTTTAGTGATGGAGAATCTACCAAATCCTTCAGTAAATAGTTTCAATATGAATTACTATCAGTGTTAAACATTGGAATATTCTTTCTGGTCTAAATTTGTTTAGCATCCACTTCCAGTGTTATTATCCCTATTTTATGATGAGGCAAAGGGCGCAGGAGGAGGGAGAGAGAGACAGAGTTAGGTGACATGCCCAAAGTTATACAGCAAAGTTTATAGCAGAACTAGGAACAGCAATTCTGTCTCCTGAATCCAAGTATAATGTTTTAACTACAAGACCACATAGCCTCTATATATTTTTTTAAAAACTTTCATCCCAAATTGATAGACAAACATTAGAGTGGATGCTCAAAGTGAAGCCAAACAGGGGCAAAGATTAGGGGAATCTATTCCCAATCTGAGTTTTTTACTGTCCTAATGTTGTGTCCCCCATCTCCCCCACTTTCAGACCCTACCATTCTGCAGAACTTACTTAGTCACAATAGTGATTGGTGTATTATAAAAATCTAGACCGACAGTTAGATCTACACTTGCCTCATCCCACACACTTTTTTGAACGGTGAATATACCAAGGAAAACTAATATACTCAAAGCACATATTACCTCTGAAACAGCACATTTACTGAATCGCAACAAAACCAATGTTCCTAAAGGTGATAACAGTGAACATGGATTACATAGAACATAAAAAAATTAACAAATGTTGTATGAGATAATAATATCATTTTATTATTAATCATCATGTATATTCCTGTAGTACTCAGAAGCCTAAACTGGCACCACTCTATGCAAATACATTGTAAATAAAATCAGCCACATCTACTGGACCAGATTCTGATTTCACTAAAACCTACATAAAATCCAAGTAACTCCTTTGACCTCAGTGAAGTTAGCGGTATTAAACAGGACCAATCTTGCTCATTCTTTCTGGCACTACACATGGGCAGAGATTTGTGAAAACATTCCCTTCCAATTAGAGACACTGACCTATTTCCTTGGCTTTGCAAATTTTAGGCTTGTATTTTGATCTGTGAGCTCTTCTTTTACTGGATATGGGATTTCAAATTCTGGTTGCTGAGGCATAACCAACAAGGCTGCTGAAATAACTTAGGCCTGAAAGATGCTTGAATGAACAAGTTATGGGTAAAGTTATCAGCTAACAGAGACGTTCAAAAAAGTTTGGCAGATGGCCCAGCTCAAGGGCAGGTGGCAAGCCCATCCCACCATTCCTGACTTCTAGCCATGCTGTGGGCACCGACTCACTGTGTCACCTTAGCTTAGTCACTTAACTTTCTGTCCTCAGGGCCACCATTCTTGTAACAGGGACACTGTTTCTTTACTTATCTCACAAAGTATTGTGACAATTAATGTTTGTAAATTACTCTGAATACCAAGGAGAGAAAGAGCTAATTACCATAGAAGTGAACTATAATTCCTATAAGAAATATAATCACTGTTTTAAGCTGCTTTAATGTGGAAAGTAGTAAGAAGTGTTTATTTTGTTCTGATGCTTATATTCCCATAAGCAAATTTAGTAATAAATGCTTTCTTGACATCATTCTAAAATCTCCTATTGAACGGTCCCTAACCAAAACCAACTTAGATTCCAGATTGGTTAGTGAAGAGCACCCACTGGAAGCCATAAATTAGTTTTGCATCTATCAGCAGCAAAAGGTAAATGATGGTCCACTGCACCATCACACATACTAATATGTGAAAACAACCAACGGTGATTTCCTTTGCCTTTTAAATGCACAAGGAAATGAATTTTTTGTCAAACTATGAAGCAGTTAAAATCAGGAATTTCCAAAAGTTAAAGTTACTTCTGTAACATTCATTCAGCCATGTTTTATTCACGTAATAATTTCTATTCCTTTTTCCCTGTTAACTAATATAAATCTTAATGTACAATACAATGCTAACATATACACTAAAAACAAAGAATGTGCAACAAGTCTGAGTTAATACTAGTTGAGGGAGCTGCCGTAGATTTTTGAGTTTTCTGATTGAAGGGTTTCCTATTTCACCTTCAACACTGCATTAACAATATATATATTTTTAACTTTCTGTATGTATATTTCACACATACAATTTAATTGTATAAGTAATTTTACTGTCTTTTATGGGACTATTGTTTCAACTCACATTGGCCACTGTTTCCATAAAATCAGCTTGAACAAAGATCAAAGCAGTTTCTTTAAATGCACTTGTTTTCACTACCTTTTATTGTTTTAAACTGATTTCCAGTCCTCATGAATTAGTTTGAGGTGGTTAAAAATAAATGATTAGTTTAATTAAGCCTTTTGGGGAGAAAATTCAATGAACTCAAAATTCAGAACTTCAATCTTTTCCTAATAGCTAAAAAAGGGATTTAAATGAATATATTATACATTTTTAGGGGGCTGACAAAAAGGAAGAAAAAAAGCTTCCTGAATACACTTGAATTCTTTTTCTTAAAGATGATGTATTTTGCACAGTAGGCATGCTGTACTAAAGGAGGATGGATAACATACACAAAAATATTAACAAGAAAAATGGGAAACACTTGGATTAAAGTCAGAAAATCTTGTCATTCATCATTTTATACGTGACACACCTGATATTCATGAGTTTAATTTAGATTTTTTAAAATTATCTCAAAAGAGCTGTATTAAACTGAAAGATTAAATGAGCTTTATACCTGAAAAAAGGACATTTTGGAGGGTGTATTGATTTGAGGAGCTAAGTCTGTAAACGCAACTGTTTTGGAATCCCACATGAGCTCCACACATTGATGTAATGGTACTAAATCAGACGTAAGAATGTGACATTTTGAAGTGATAGATTACCCCTGTACAAAAGGTAACACCACATATTTCCCTGCTTTCTTGGAATTTCACTGACCACTTAAAACTTTTAAAATGATGGTTTTCACACTCTGAGCATATTCTGCAGAAGGCAGAATGGGCAATGTATACAATTTACTATATGGACTGGAAAGCTAAACATTTGGCTTATATCATGAAAGAAACACATGTTCAGCAGATCCATCTGACATTTGTACAACTCTCAAATGATGATTCTCTCAACTTGCTCATGATTTCAGTCTACATTTAGTTCACTATTATGTCCTGCAAATGTAGAACTAAAATTAATCAGGATCTCATTTACCTTCTGAAGAGCACTTAAAAGTCTATGATTTTAAATTAATTTATGCAAAGAGAAAAGCTCTTGTCTTTCATAAGTAGACTTGCAAGCCATATAAATCTAAACTATAGCTTTAAACCCTTAATGACCCCACTTCCATCCAGTCTTAAATGGAATAATTAAGCAATAACTTCCATTCCATCTAAGTACATGCAGCAATGATGGGTTCCTGCTTGTTGAGTAAACCTAGAAGCGTTTAATTGACCCATGGAACTGATTATTGCAGGAACAGTCATATGGAATAGAAGCCATCTGTACTTTGCTAGAAGTTATTTTTCCAGGTAATTAATAGTTTTTGGTAATTCAGAAAGATTAAGCAGACCTACTCACTATGAAGTGACAAACTGTGGTGGGTTATAAAATCCGTAGATGGATTAATTTGAGATCTTAATGTGGCTCTGAGAGTAATTGGACAGAAATAAGTTACCAACTAAAAGCTCAATTAAGATCTCAAACACAGTTCTAGGATTCTCATACATTTGAACAGACATTGAGATGTCACTAATCTGGTATTCACTTTTTATTTATAATTCAATGCTAATATTGAGAAATTTGCCAGGTAAATTGGGTAGACAAAATGATATTCATACTGCAGAAAATATAACAGACTATTTCAGATGCTCTTCATGACTGCATAATATTGGCCTTAATTTACCTGATATAACTCTGCTGGTATTGAGTGGAGAAATATGCTCTGATCCTATATGAAAAGGCAGCCTTTCACAGACTTGTGTTTGAAACAACTAATGAGGTGCCTGCTATGGATTTGATTCGTTTTCTCCATATAGAATATTTTACATGTACTTTGATTCCCTAAAGGCCTCCTTGATACTTAAAAGGGATATCAGGTTCATGCTACACAAAGTGAATTATACAATAACTCTAGGAAAATTGCAAAAATCTTTTCTATTGAGGAATGGGAGTTTATGTGGAGAAAGAATGAGGTAGTTGCTTATGAGTCCCATATTTGTTTAAATGACAAATCAAAAAACATTTATGGCTCTTCATCACCATTTCTATATCTTAGTTAGTTACTAGCATAAGCAGCTACTCTCTGTGGTAATGATCTCTGGAATTTGAATGAAACGAAGGAATAAAAAACAAGCATAATTTTCCTCACTACCGTTGCATTTTCTTCAGTCTTTCTTCTCTTTTTCCTTTATTATTTTTGTTTTCCCTTTCTATTCTCAATATTTAGCATTTTCTGGACAACAATGGATTTTGTGACTTGTAGTCTTTTTCTTTATTTCAAGCTATCAAAGGACTGGCCTAACCAACCCTTTGGAATATATATATTGTATGTGGTTATTATATATAGTAGAAAACAGAATACATGGTTCAGGATGTATTTGCAAGTCTTGGGTGAACAGCAAAACACAAAATTGAAGGTGGCAAATATTTTCAGCACTCTTAGCTACAACCGGCATCTCAATGCGCATACAACCTGTCATGTAGAAATCCTCCCCTAAAATAGTTAAACAGTTTTTAAAAATAAAGAAAAGAAGATTGAACAATTAGAAAGAAATGAAGGCTTTGTAAAAACAGCTATTGATACACAGTCCATGAGGAAGTACTTGAAACATTTCAATATGCAAAATTCATAAATATAAAACAGCTAATCGTAATGACACACTCCCTGAGGATACTGAGGCAGTAAGCTTTGTACCTAATGACTGAATTTTTAAAACAAGTTATAAAGAACTTGAAAGGTATTGGAAGATGGGGAGAAAAGCAAACGTGGTACTTATTTGCACAAGAAAATAAATGTTATTCTCTCAGTTATTTTCTTATAAGTCAAACGTCAATCTCAAATAAAATAACTGAAAATGTATTGAGATAAATCAATACGATTATGCAATAATGGATTATACGATGAGCAATAAGCAGCATACATTTAGATGAAGAGATCTTGCCAGGCAAGTCTGAATGCTTTTTAAAAAAATTTTTTGGACAACTTTACAAAACGAGGGGAAGGTGACAGATGTAATAACTGGATTTTAGTAAAGCATTTGATACTTGGGTTGTCCCTGCTCTGCCCCAGTTGTCCTATGTGACTTTGAACAAGTCACTTAGCCTCTCTGTGCCTCAGTTCTATATCTGTAAAACGGGCTTAGATTTGGCAGTCTATACACTTACCTAGACCAAGAAACCAATAAATGTCAGCCCCACCCGACCTTGGCATTGGAAAAAAGAGATGATTGATGATGATGATTTGTGATAGTATCCCATAAAATCTTATTCCATGATAATTAAAGTAGACTTGGAGAAGAACACTAGCTTAAACTGAAAACTGGCTGAAGGGCTGTTAAGAAAAAAAACCCAAAATGATAAACTGCAATATTTTGAGCTACATGGAGGTGTCAGTTGGGCAACTGCAGATATCAGTGTTAAATCTAGTTTTATTCAACATCTTCACAACACGATCTGGAATAGGGCATAAACAACATGTCAAAGAAATCTTTAGATAAATTAGGAGATGCAAATGCTAGTGAAGTAAATCACTGTAACCCATGAAGATTAGAAATATGGACAGAAAGTAATAAAAAAATATAATTAACTTCCTCAAAATTCCAGCTAATCTAGATAGAGAAAATAACTTGAAACACAGATGCTCCCTGTAAAGCAGCAGTACTGAAGAAGACTGTTGGGTGGACAGCAGCTCGGTTCCAAATTTCCAGAGTGATATGGAAAAAGAAAATTTGCGGATGCACCAAGTCATAAAAGAATGCCATACAACCCAGGAAACTAAACATTCCTTCTGATCAACAGGACAAATGTCAAATAAGAAACTTGTCTTCACTTTCCAGACCCTTCACGCCCTATTCCCATTCTATCTGTAATCTCATTAGTACCTAGAAGCTGACTCCAACCTCTGATTGGCCCATGAACCCAGCCAACATCACCCACTTGTAAAATTCTCAAACAAGCACCTTCATCCTCTCTTCCATGCTGCCCCTCACATTTGGGAGAAGCTCCCCATACACATCTGCCAAGCCACCTCATTGTTCTGCTTCAAATCCCTCCTTAAAAATCTCCTTTGCAGTGATGCATCAAAAAACACGACAATGGCTAGGCCACTGATGTTCTGAGACCATCGTATATCATGACTACCAACACTGTCTCATTTCCTTGTACTCGCTGTCTTTATCTGCCTGTCTCTTGTCTTACACCTAGAAGCTCTTTGGTGCAGGGACCCTCTTTTTGTTCTGTGTTTGTACAGTGCCTAGCACAACAGGGTCACAGTTCATGACTGAGGCTTCTAGGTGCTACGATAATACAAATGGTATTTACAGCAACTGAGGTTCCTCAAGCTTGTGGCTGACACAGAGGATTAACTTTAGTTTATCGTCAGTCTTTCCAAAATACGCCTTCAATCTTTCCAAAATCTGACTAGATTTGAATAGCTCTTTTTTTCATGTAAATATGTTTTTTTTTGGTGGATTGATTTGACCACTTTGTCTTCACTAGAATCCAACAGCAGGTTGTATCAAACTTCTGAAAGTCCTAGGGCCCAGAGATGGACAGACCCCTATCACTCTCCAAAAGAGTTACAATCATTGAAGGCTATAATCCCCTTAAATTCAATCCTTGGAAATGTAACAGCTGAATCCAACAGAAATTTGGTTCTCAGTAAACAGTACCAAATATTTTTGGATAATTAGAATGGTAGAGTAAACATTTTCAACTGGGAGGCGGGGGGAAGAGTTCTCCAGCAGGCAAAGATGTACTGTCATCCTGACAACAACTTGAGTGGTCAGGGTCTGCAAGATTACTGGATTTGTCCCAGGTTAGATTGTTGGAAAGTAATTACTACTAATGGCTTACATATATAGCATGTGCATCTCCAAGATAATGCGATATCCTGAATTATGTTCAGGCTGTATGTGCATACATATATATATTTTTTTCTTTCTAAATCATCTTTTAGTTGACAGGAAACTGACATGCTGGCATCAGCCATGTATTATGATTTGACAAGGTTTTCCTATCCTACCCTCTATTTTTTTCTAGCATATGTAATCTTAAAATCAGTCTGAGCCAGAAACTATTTATCATGCAATTTTTCAGCAAAGTGTTTAGTTATAGGTAACACACTCTAAGGCTTTCTCCAGTCACCAGGTCACCCTTCACAATTCAATAAAAAACACTTAATATCTGTTTTGATTGCAACGTAACAAGCCAAAAGCATGACTGCAGGGACCTGAAGTAGTGTATTAAATTAGAGCCATTTAGAGTATGAAGCAAAAAATATACAATTAACAGTACTTCAAGAAAACATCATCATAAATTAATCCGTGTAAGCAGTGCTTGTTTGACTTATTAACAGCTTCATGCTAGGCAGAATAGACACTTGCATTCATGTGCTCGATTAGTGAAAAAGGCATTTCATACTTGTCTTTGCTTTCAGTTCAAAGGTCTCTTTTCTTTAGCCGTACATTTCATGTTTTTCCTCTAAATGTAGATTTTACTACAGAATTACAATAGTTATCAGCTGTTTAAGATTTAAAATGTGAAAATCAAATGATTAAGCCTTAAAAAAAAATCTAAAATGCTTTTGTGGGTTATATTATGTCTGCTTAGTTACTCTGGAAACAAAGAAAGCAATGTAAGATTAGCATTTTTATGTTAGGTTTACACAGATTGTTTTTTTTAAAGATGGTCTTCTTTCCAGAGTGAATTCAAAGATACTTTTATATCTCTCTGATATATATATATATATCAGAAAATTGGTATATATATATATGTATACACACACACACACACGCATGCACACAATTCAAAATTCTATCCAAATTGTATAATATGACAGCATCTCAATAGGCTTTTCTTCTTCTTCCAAAAATGTCATATGAAGAATAATAAAGAATTGTCCACTCCAGATTGCTGAAGAAAACATATTTAAATTTCAAATATGAACTTGTCCATGCACAGACATGTGGAACAATTCTTGTGGAAAGGTCATGATTATTGTTGAAAACACAACTTCTGTGTTTCCATTTCTACTTAGAAAAGGCCAGTTTTAATGAGCAAAGGTAGCAATGAGGCATCTCGCTCCTCACAACTTCATTGCCACTTCAATTGATTAATGATGCAGGCATGTCAGGCTAATTCCTCACCCAGATAATGTCTTGTACCCTACAAAATTTCTGGCAGACAAAACGAAAGGCTTGTTTGGAGTTGTGTTTAGCAAGGATTCCCATCACTTTGCCTTTTTGAAGACGTATCTGTAGGGGAAAACTCTGACAGCAGAGGAATTGGTTCAGTTATACTGCACAAGGTTTTAGTGGAATGAGATTTCATGGAGGTCTGCACCCCATTGATCCACCAGGACTCAGTCCATGTTATTGCAAGAGTGTAGGGGTTTGAGGCCCTCCTAATAGAGGCATAATACCCAGATTCCACTATATGCCACATATTACACACAGGACGTTCAAATCCTGAAGAGATTATTTCAGTCCCGAAGCCACGGTAACCAGAGTGGCCAAGAAACCTGGTGCATGCATAGGTTGGGGAGATTCTTCCTCCCCAAACATCGTGGACCTTTTTTGCATACAACCTGTTTACTCAGACTGTGCAGAGGTTACACGTTAGACCCTGTAAGTGTAAAATTCTCAAGTGTGTCTGTGCACGCCATGAGGCTCCTGCTTATCAATGACAGATCTTACCTTGGGTGGGGTTTTTAATCAATGTGCATTCTGGGTGAAATTCATCCTTTGAAGAGGGTGTGCACAAGGACTATATATTACTTAAATTATACATATTAAATGGACCTTTACATGGAGTGAATTTCACTCATTTCTCTTATATGGTTCTATATTTGTATGTTTTTGTCCTTGCAATGTGCCTTGCTTTGACTCTCAATTACAAAATAGGATTCCTTGCTATTTCTTCACCAGGAGTGAGATGATCTTATTGTCTTTTAATCCAGAAATATGCTATGCTCATTTGAAACACGGAAGTTCCCAAAAGCAAATTCCTTAATTGATGGAGAATAGCTAGAGCAAGTCCTGCTTTTAAAATTGAGCAGAGACGGTAAATCGAGCCAAGAGGTCTTTGTTACATTAGAGACAGACACCAGCATCTTGTCCATTAATCAGAACATTGATTTTTGGGTATTATTAATGAAAATTCACAGGTTAATTGCTGCTATAACAGATATTTGTTCTGTCTAGCAATATTGATAACCAAAAAATGCTGTTAAGAGAGAAAGGCAAACTAAATGTGGTTATATGACACAACGTAGCCAAATACCTGTGGATTTTTAGGCACAAACTTAATTAGGCTTTGGAGGGCTTCAGAATTATTTTTATTCCAAAGCAATCTCTCTTGGTACATGTGTTATCAAACACACATATAGTTCCTTCAAAATTTAGTTACATCTTATTCATCTGCAACGGGGTCCCAATCAGTCTGACAAAGATGGCAACATATTGTATGAAAAATTTCTGAATTTGGTAATTCTGTATCACTGTAGAACCAAAGGCAATTTGATACTCTTAAGAGCTAAAGATTTTTGGAAAAGAGAGGAATGTAAACAGGACCCGAGCTAAGTAAGCTTAAAGTGTCTCACAACCCAAACC
This sequence comes from Mesoclemmys tuberculata, assembly GCA_007922155.1. NCBI lineage: Eukaryota > Metazoa > Chordata > Testudines > Chelidae > Mesoclemmys > Mesoclemmys tuberculata. Next base: position 33,938,873 of record ML675601.1, on the reverse strand, counting down.
AGCCACACGTTATAAACATGGTTTAGGATGACTATGAAGGGGTTATAATTTTTATGTTTTGAGACCTTACTATAACACAGGGGCTGTTTAATTAGAGAGATGCATATGGGTAGAGACTTGATTTATACACATAAAGTATGAGTACATAAAATATTTTTCTTTAGGTTTAAAACTTTAAAAAGAGATATCAGGGTAAGCTGCTTATTTACAGGATACAATAAAAATAGCCCCAGCCCATAAGCAGAGAAAAGGAAGTTACTCACTGTGATGATTATTCTCTGAAGATACCATTGCTGGGTCTTAGCTTCAAGCAAAAGACTAGGCAACTGGGAAGAGTGCCTAGCATTGTCCTGGAAACTAAGAGCCAGCAGTGAGAAGCTGTGCATGTGGTATCTTGAGAGAAACGCATCTGACTTTCAATTTCTTTTCAGATTTAGAGATTTGTCCCTTAAAAAAAACTGGAGGAGGAACAGGAGACTAAAATAAAAGTAATTCCCCAAATATACATATTTTGTTCCCGAAGAGTTAATTTTACATATGATTTTTTTCTGAACGGTTCTCTACAGTATTCCTAGCACTTGAGAAAATGTTATCTAAATAAAATCACTGTGCACACATGCATGCATTGCACTGTTACCAGTAGGCACATCTTAATATTTTTAGGATGATCTTAATTTTGTTCATACGCTACTGTACTTGTTTTGGAACATTTTGGTAAAACAGGAAAAACATGCATTAAAACTAATTCAGCCCAATGGGAAATCAGAATGTTCAAGATCCAAAAGAAGTGAATGAAAGAGGGAAAGAGAAAAATCCTGTTTCTAACACAACACATCTCTGCAGGGCAGAAGCAGAAGTTCGCAATGCCTGCAAGTTGTCTGGTTTGCTGCCTTAATCGCGACTGTTTGACGTTTCTCCCCTGTGTAATGCAGAGGTAGCATATCAGATCCCCGCAGATGCTGGAAGCTGAAGGCAGCGGAAAGAAAAGCTTTGACGTTCTGTCATGGAGATGACAGGACAAAATGACCTGCAATAAACAACAGTTTGAGCAGGGTAATTTGATGCATTGAGTTCTTAAGCTTCTCCAGATGCTGGACTCAGCTTGGAATTCGAGATAAGGGGAGAGCATTTATTTCACCGAACCATAGTGTTGTCCTGTGAAACCAAGAAAAAGGAATCTCTCTATGCAAGCAGGAAAAATAATCCACCTGCTCCATAAAATGTGCTTTTCTACCCTCCCCTAATCAGCAGCTCTAACTGAAATTCACACAGTAGTAAGATATCCTGAAGATTGAAATCGATGTTTCTAATCAGTTTCTACTCATTTATTGTTATGTTACTGGCCTGATAATGAAACAATAGAATAATCTACAGATATACAAAATGTACTTGTAACTTTGTTTCTTCCTTTTACTTTCCCCTGAAAGTGAGGTTATCAAAAGCAGCCTCTTGGACTGTGTATGCCTTTTTGCACTTGTGCAAAATCCTACATTACTGGGTGCCAATTTGATAGTTAGGTATCTATCTGCACAGTTATATCATCATAAACATAATTGTAAGGGGCTGACTGAGGCTGCTTTGAAAAGTTGCTCCTTTAAGTAAAAAGAGAAAAATACAGAGTAGTGGTGTGAAAAGAGAACTCAGAGATTATCCAAGAGCTTTTCCAGTTTGCTCCCCATAGGTAAAATAATATGCTTATACTGTGTGGAATGTATTTCTTTCTAAAATGTGGTTTTATGATACTACAATATGCTGCTCCCCATGATGGAAGCCATTGGTCTCAGCGCCATGGGCACATCTTTCTGGGTTTAACAAGAGGGTGAATTCAGAGTCTCTCCAGTGCACACTATGTTGGCTGCTTTCAGGGATGAACCCTGGTAGACTGGAATTTCTGCAGCCCTGGAAGCTTTTCCTAAGCTCTTGTTACCCATGTGGTGAGGTCCAGGTAAAGACACTGCAGCCAATGTCCTGGTCAGGTCAGGTGTCTCTGGTTTAGTGCATGCATGAAGCAGTCCTGACTTACTCCCTGAACTCTGCTAGCTGGTATATATTGCATCTTTCTTTGGTGATTGTATTGTGAAAGATGGTTTCTCCCTTGGCCAATAGTCCAACACCAACAATACTATATTCATTTTCTACAGCAACTTACATTTTAAAGGATCTCTAAACACTTCACAAGAAACTGAAACTGTGCACAATGATAACTTTATCCTCCACTTAAATACAGCTGCCTCTCAAATTAAATGCATCAGAGGTTAAACGTGCATAGCCATACTACAGAGAAGTTTAGGACAGGAAGCGCAGCACACCATATACAGTTAAAACTGAATTGAAGTAGGTAAAATTTAATTATCTAAATTTAAATTTGGCCAGAATACCATAGTTAACAGCACTCACTCTTCTAGAGAGTATAATGCAATCTTTAATAATCACAAGTGGTCAGGACCACTGTTTTATTTTTCACCCAAAATACAGCACCACTAGCAGCACAATGATCTCTAACATCATACTTGTGTTAGGCATTAGTTCAGTACTGACTCACTTCTACCTGTGGTAGTAACACCCTGGTACTCATTAGGGACATATCATCCAAATACATCAAAGCCCAACCCTATGTACAATGTGAGAAATGATGGAATCAAAACACAAGGAGGTATGTGGCTGCAGGCTGGAAAGGATCCAAATTTTCATGCTGTGAAGCATGATGGCAATAAAGCATAAATATTAAACCATATAACTGACATTAGGGCACTGTCATCAGAAATCCATCCACAATCTGTATTCCAAGCTGTGTTAACAGTGCGTTAACGGTGACAGGGAGATAAAACATTTAGGTCCACAGCACTCTTGAGCACCGTACAGTTTGACAATAAATTGTACACATCATTTGTCAGAAAAGTCTTGAGATTTTGTCAATACAGGAAGAATAATTTTCTGGATAAATTTCTTTCATCGCCTTAGTTTAAAATTCCATGGCTGGAGAAATTACTCACAGGAAGAATATTCTAGCCATGGCCATGCTCTCAAGAAGAAAGCAGACAACATCAGACATCTTTTTTCCATTCACTTCTGGTAGAAAGGAGATCTTAGTGTCTATCACAGTTTTTATAGGTCTGCCCTGTGTTTTTTGAAACATTAAAAATACCTCTCAAAGCTACTTCCAGACAGATACACTGTTTCTTCCTACTGTGCCAATGTAAGATTGGTCCAAAGACGCACAGAGGGATTTAGCCATGTTAACTCTGCTGACAGCTGCACAGAAGAGAATTTATTTTTGTCTTTTTCCTTAAACTAGGAAATTAGACCAAAAAGGCCCCCAGCCAGCCAATCAAAAAATGCTGTTATGATTGCAAAGTCAAACACTCAAAAGTGAGGAAATGTTCTGCATAATAACTCAGTCACTTTGCCTTTAAGTCTCAGTTTTATTTGTAAAGTGGGGACAATACCACCTGTCTCCTGGAGGGGTTGTTAGAATGAGGTAATGTCTGAACGATACCGCTGAGCATATAAAGCGCTAAAAACCCTGTGAAAAATCAGGCTCTAGATGTCTCAAGCAGGGTACCCATTCACCAAGAGTAAGGTATACACTTCAAGCTGGGGATGTGATTCTCAGCTTGAGGAGACACAGTCACGCTAACTCACTAGAAATATAATGTAGCCGCAGAAGAGCTAGCTGTGGGAGGGGCTAGTCGCCATGAATACTTACCCATCAGAGTTCCTAGGCAAGTACTAACCCATCTTGCTGTGTGCACCGCTGTGGCTACACTCTATTTTTATCACGCTAGCTCGATCAGAGTTAGCGTGTGTATGTCTCCTCACGTTAGAAATCACACCACCCAGCTCGAAGTGTAGACATACCCTGAGACAAACACAGTCAATCAACGCACACAAATTTTGGCCTTCATCTCTCTGTACCTCAGATCCCTGTATCTAAAATCAGAATACTACTACTTGCCTATCTGACAGGGGAATTGAGAAGGTAAATTCCTGTTTTGAAGGTGCTCAAACACTATGGTGCTAAGCACCACGGTAAAGTCAATCACAAAATTAGTAATTCTGTACTCCGTACAGGATTTGGATGGTGTTCAATAAAATTAGGAATAGGACTACATATTGAATGATGAGGATAAAAGGAAATATAGAACAGCTGCCTTATTCAATGCTTATCTTGTACACGGAGTGGGGTAATACTGGATGGCATAAACAAACACCGTATCAAATGCATGTGAACAAGTAAACAGAATTAAGTTTATACAGGGAACCGTAAATCTGGCATTTTCTAATTTCTGAGTGCAACCCTAAAAACATATTTTCAATGTAAGTCTACTTTCTGTAATGACACATATACACGAGGGGGCTCTTGCATCCTTCCATTCCCTTCCTACAAGCTCCCTGTGGGCCACCCTCCCATTCCCTCTATTTCAGAGGCTTGCTGTAACCCCCAGCCCTTCCTAATGCCAAGGCTTCTATGCACCCACACTGGACTTTGCCCTTGGTATGGGAGGGTGTCCCATTCTCCCCTCCCATGTCAGGGGCTGTGTGTCCTCTCCACTCCAACCTTCCACCACACATGCCAAGGGCCCTTGGTGACCCGCATTCCTCATTTTATGCCCATGTGCCCTTCCCCTCCCCCTTCTGTCCCATATCAGAGTCCTTTATTCTCCCTTCACCAGGGCTTGTGTGCGCCACCATATTTTTCTCTGCCAGGGGCTTTGTACCCACCCATGTCAGGATATCACATTCTCCCCCCTACCAGGGCTTCTGTGTGCCTCCTATTGCTTCCTCTGTGACAGGGGTTTTTTGTGCTGCCCATTCCAGGGACTCTTTATGCACCCTCATTCTCCTCTCCACCAGGAATTCTGTATGCCCCCTGCTCTCCCCGCCACCCAAAATTTCTTTTTCAGGGTGTCATCATTTTTAAACTGTACTGGGAGGATGGGCAGAGCTAAAATGAGGTATTTTGTTATGCAGGAACATGCTGCCATCAATAAATTCTTTAATCTACAGACAATTTGAGTGGGCTGAAACTGCTTACTCTGCTAACAAGATGCAAGGGGCTCTGTGTGTCCCCCTTTGCCCGCTTCCAGTTTCACCCCATTGATGCCTTGAACATTCCTTGGAATTTTGGAATTGATCCGATGCAGCATTTTAAAGTTATCGCATTACTTCCAAACATACAGAGAATTGCCATCAAATTGAATGTAAAACCTCACAGACTTGGTCAATTATATCTGTATACTACATTGAGCCTGCATGAACCTCATTTTAGCTACCTTTTTGTCTTTCACTAGATTTGTAACTGCTGCCGTTCTAATTACTTGTCGCCCTCCTTGGATTACCCTGCTAGTTTTACATAAATCCCTCCTCCCAAGATTATGAAGTTTCTCCCACACCCAAGGAGATATTAGCCATGCTGGCCCCTGATGTGTTTCACAATTGACCTAGATAAGAATGAAAAATATACCTTGCTAAGATGTTTACACTGTTATTTGATCTCTCTGAATAGATCTGGAGTGTCTGTGTCCCCATGCCAAATATGGATTGTGCGCAATTGCATTTCATATTGCACTAAGAAGGAGTTTTCTTCCCATTTTGTACAATGGCTACATACTACAGCTGCGTGATAAGAAGGGGAGAGTAAGAATTAACTTTACCAGTATAAACTTAAAAATATCCTCTCACAACTGCCTGGGAGATCTGCTGTTAGCCACCATAATACAAACAATTTTTGTCTTTTTTTTTTTTTGGTCTTTGCTAGGCAGCAACAAGCCTGTTAAGCTCACCTGCTGGATCTTGTATCTTTTACCTGAAATATCATATTAAACAATGCTATACAAAAAACAGAGGAGAAAATGTTAAGCAGTAATGGTGATTGGGGAATACAGGTGATGCATTATCAGGAAGTGATGAAGAGATAAAAGTGGTTATATTGTAAGCTATTTTAGGATTACATATTGAGATTGATTTATTGTAAGAGTTTCATATTAGCAGTTCTCCTTGTTGCTAGCATGAACCTCTGAAGCTCTGCAACAGCTAGCAGAAGCATTATCAGCTCCTGCCCCCATACCACAGGGCTTTTGGAAAGGAAAAGGGTGTCCAGCAAGCCTTGTCATGTTGATGCTTAAAGGGCTACTATGGGCCAGTGTGTATGAAAGGCAAGGTTCAATTCTTACTTTAGGCTTTTATTTTGGTCTTTTGGCCAAGGACTAAGTAACATCCACCCACCCCACATTTGCCTTCCCTGTGGTACACAGGGGGGGAGCAAAGGGAATTTCCCAATGTGCCTTTTCTCTGTGACTCTTCCCAGGTGTATTCAAGGTTGTGAAGCATCTTGCCACCACCTGCTCTTAGCGGGAGGAAATCTTGTCCGTGTCTGTTCTGGATCAAATCTCTGAAACCACCAGCCTCTAGTAACACAAGCACTATCTTCCAGTCCTCTGCAGGCCCCACCCTCTCTGTCCAGGCTAGCAATAGCACGCATCAATTCCCGAGTCCTCCGAGCATCCTTCTGGAGTGCTCAGTCCGTGTTCCGCTTAACACTCACAGAGCCCTCAGATCCATTATTTCCAAAGGAATAATACACCCCAGCTTGTACAATTCCAGTCAGGCTCACCACTCAAAACACAGCACATCTATTTATAGCAAAAACAAGAACAAGTTTATTATCAAAGAACAGAGATTCAAGTGATAGAGAATTAGAATATAGGAAACAAATTATTACCTGTAAATGAAAATCATAAAACGATTTCTAGACCTTAAACTCAGCTAACAAAGCATTTCCCTATCTCCAAAAAGATAGCTTACCGTAAAATCCTTTCCCCAGCATTTTCAACTAGTTTGGCTGAGATCCCTTCTCATAAAATCAAGCCCACTGGTGGCTTGTCCTGAAAGACTGAAGGACTAACTTGGGGTTCATCTGCACCCCAGATATAGTTTCAAATATTCACTGAATTACTCTTAAACACGGCTATTTTGTTCTTCCATACAATCCATACAATGTGATCTATAGATTAGCATTTTGCTCAGACTGTGAACCATACAATACTTAATTTTCACATGACCAGTCAGAGTGAGATAAGCATTTTTTCCCTCCTGCCTGACAGGAGTACACAAATTACCTTTCGATAACCTGCCTTAACTCACAGATGTAGAGAACATAATTTTTAGTATATATACGTAACGCTTCACATATTTTCTGTCCATACATCTCACAATGACGAGTGCGACACAGGCTCTCATTAGAGACCTGACATGACATATTTTGGCAGACTAGAAGGTAGATGTCAGACCCAGGGGAGTCCAGTAACCCCTATGTATCCTTGTGCCATCTGCCAGCTGGCATCAAGACATCAAGACATCACAACATCCCTGCCTCCGATGTTAAAAAAGAGGATACAAAGAAGGGGAAACACTGGAGTTCCCCAGATGTTGCAAGGAAGGAATGTTTGGTCATTTTCCATCACACAACACTGTGCTTTCTTACTTTATCCTGAAATCAGGATAGCTCTTTGTGTTATAAAATATTTAATCTATACAGCACTGTATCTTGATAAAACATGTTTATTTGTGCATAATATTAACGTGGATGTCCTCACAGCTTTGGATACAGGACTGATAACTGCAGGAGGAGGTTCACAAACCACTGCATATAAGGGAAGTCTGCAAAACTAGCATGCTATAAAGTGATGTTATTAGATTAAATCATGGGTCAAATTTGCTATTTTAATGTAGTTCAAGTTGGATATATGTTGTAACTCGTTAAGCAGTGCAACTTACACCCATTTGACAGAGGGCAAAAAAGGTTGGAAAAAGAGTGTAGATTTCCTCTCATACTTCATATTTTTCCCTATTGCTATAGTTGCTTTTCTTGCCACATGCCTTCATGCCTCCCCAGTGTAAATTTGCTCCCTGAAAGCCAAGTCAATGCGTTACGTTATTTACCACTTATCACTTTGTCACCAATTTACACCCCAAGTTTAACTGATGTCGCCATTTACCTCACTGCAGAATTTGCCCAAGAGCTTTTCAGAAGAGTTGCACCCTCTTATCGCAGCCTGAATTTTGCCCGAGTCACAATTAAAAGCAAGCAAACAAAAACCCTTATGTTACTAAGTGTTTCAATGCACTGGCAGTGCACAGAGTTAAGCATGTGTGTAAATCTTTGTAGGACCAAGGTGGGATGGGATTTTCAAAAGTGCTCAGATTCATTCTATCTGCTCCCATGGAAGTCAGTGGAGCTTTATCATTGATATCAATGGAAGAGCAGTTAAGCCAATGCTGACTGAAAATCTCCGATTTAAACTTTAGGGGAATTTCCATATCAGATTATAATACCTTTACAGCAAGAAGTCCGGAAGTTTATGATCATTTCATATTTTTACCCTCACAGGTAATGAAAACTGCAGAATCACTGAATTTTGTACTACTGAGATTTTGTCACTGTAGCAAAGGATCATAGTTTTTGAATGCCTAGCATTTGAACCCTTGAATTTTTAACATAGAAATCTCACTTACAAAATCAGGGAATAGGAACCAAAATCAGGAATGACAAAGACACACAAACCAATTCTATTTTTAAACATATACGAATGAGAATTGTTGAACTGAAAGGACAAATCACGCTTTTAACAGTGATGTGAAACACTGGAAGTAACAGAAACATACAGTGTACCAGTGTTTGGCTGTAAATGAACCATAGCACATTTCATAATTAGAAACACAACTTCCTGCTTCCAAGTGCTTCCCTTCCACACATTAAAAACTAGGTTTCCCATGAAATCTGCTGCTGGGGATGAACAGTTGGCAGGCAAATGTAGAAATCCTAACTCCCGCTGCTGTTAGAAATAAAATAGCATTAATTATGAAGTAACGTAGATGACCATAATGGGTATTTTAATTACAAGTCTCTTAAAAGTTTGCTCCAGTTTTTCCTGCGTGTCTCAGACTGACCTAATTTTTCTCTTTGAAGAATCACTGTACTTGGAAACAAACTGTCCTTTCTGTTAGACTTTGTATTTAAAAGGTTGAGGGTAATTGTCACGATGTCTTCTTATACACAATGGCACAATTTCAAGGTTGCCCTATCAACTTCGCCCTGACAGCTTTCCTATTTCCCACTATTGCCTTGCTCACTTATTCTTCACCACACAGAAATCAAAGTATAAATCCAAGTAATGAAAACAGTCAAACTGCTCATAAAATGTCACATTACTATGAGAATGCACATCATTTCCCAGATAGTATATTGTCAGTCAGAGGATCGTTATTGAAATGACAGTAGCAGCATCAGACCGAAACATGCTTCTGACAAAATGAAATGTCATATTGTTCGGCTGCTTTTGTAGTAAAATTTACTGATTTGTTCCCTTAAACTTATTTTGCTAGAGATACCCAGTGTTACTTGGGCATAAATAAAACATTTACAGAAAAAGGGGGGAGAAAAGGTGACTGTTTTATTTGAGGTGGGGGTATGGAGACATAATAATAGTTTCAGACTATTTAGATTGGGAGAGAAATATGACACTTCTAACAAACGTCACTGTATTTCTTCAATAGAAATCCATTCTGTCAACCACATGGCTTGAAATGGTTTTAGGAATGCTTCAGGAAAGCAAAGGATGGGGTAACTAATATGAACTGAATTCAAACTACCATCTCTTTGACCCACAGTGAGTTCAGAATTTAGCCAGATCTATAGCTTGGTGATTAAATAGCTGTGGCTTTATTTCTAACCAAAGCTTTAAAAAACTGACTTAAAAAGCTTAACCAGTGTCTCCACAAAATCACAAATGTATCAGGTGACTAAGTAAGACACTTTGGAATCTTCTAGGATTTATTATTTCTCTGTGAGCTAACTGGCTAGTATAGCCTATTTTTGTCTTTTTATTAGCCTAGAGAAGCAGACATCCACTTACACAGTTCTTTAGCAGCACAGATACAGATGACATTGCATTCATTGCATCTGGGAAATGTCAACTCAAAGCTAGCAAGCTGAAGGACCACAGAGCCACAATCATTCATGCAGAATAGGATCTTATCTTTCTCCATTAGCACATTTACAGTATATATAAGGAATACGGTGTTAGTACCACTATATCTGTGTGTGTGCGTGTGTGTAAAGAGAGCAAAAGTTTGTCTGCTTTATTCTATAGCTTAACATGTAAACAAAAGTGGAATGTAAAGTCATCTGAAAAAATTAAAAAGGGCCACTCTTCTAGCTAACCTCAAGCATTTGTGCATGTAATTTGGAGATTTGCACATTAATATTTTGCAGCCATGATTTAAAGCAGAGATGAAAGGAAAAAGAGAAATACTGGAGTTTCAACCGAGAGTTGACAGTCCTGAAAAAGAATAAGGGACAGTTGGGACTATCATCCCCTTTTCCCCTCAGGCTTGTGAAGATGCAAATATGCACCTCGGTGATCACCGTTTTCACAGATTCATGGAAGAATTGGGCTGTAAGGGCCCTCAGGAGGTCATTTAGTCCTTCCCCCTATGCTAAGGTAAGATTATGTATACCCAGACAGTTCATGGCAGGTGTTTGTTGAACCTGTTCCTAAAAACCTCCAATGACAAAGATTCCACAACCTGTCCAGTGCTTTTTATGTACTTTGACTGGATGCCCAAGGTGCATGTGCATTCCAAGAACATGAATCTATTGAAGGGATAATATCAATTGTTATTTTTCTTTTTAATAGCAAATCTTAAAATATTCTGGTTTGTTATTTAATTTCTACCATAAAAGACATAGGATATACAATGTGACCTAGTTAACATGACAGCAGAATATGACTTCTGGAATTTCCTGTCTTTTCTGGACTAGATTTCTCACCTTTAGCATTGCATTAACATTCGCTTGTTCACTTATATAAATAAAACATATGGTATTAAGTTTATCTTATACTGCTATACAATAACTAAAGTGAACATCGTAAAAACACACTGGCAAACATACTAATACCAACTCAGCATTTAGAGGTAACACTGTTATGTTATAAAGGGGTGGGAAGTTGTCCATGAATGCAAGCTTCGGGGTAAGGAAAGCTAGTTAACCATTAAGGCAGATCAACTTTAAATGCAAAATCCATTTCTGGAGGTGCATTAACCATGATTTTTCTGATAACAATAGGAATCAGATTACAGATGCATCCATGAAAGAAGATATATTTCCAGAATCAACTGTTTTGCCAACCAGAGCTAAGGAGAACAACCCAGAGTTAAAGATAATAGTATGTTTCTTTAGAGGTAGAATTCAAGAACATAGGGGATGTTTGTATTGTGTTCAGAAAATAAAAAGGTGCTTTATAAATGCGATATAAATATGTGCTGTAATATTTCAGTTATGCTGTGTCCTTTATTAGAAACCCCACATGCCATTGACTAATGTGGATCATTTTGGCAAGAATGCCAGACATCAACTCATGCTGCTAATCATCTATCCATCTTCTAATTTCCTCTATGCCAGTGGTTTCTCCAAGTGTCCATGGGCCTTCAATGATCTACAAAGCCTTTCCGGTAGTCTCCAGAACAAAATCTTTTGGGAACCAACAGTCAGCACTTGGTGGCATTGAGAGGGAGCTGCATATGAAACAATGTTTTTCACTAAAGGCCTGATCCAAACCCCGCTGAAGTCAACAAAAATCCTTACACTGACTTCTACTGAAATGAGGGTGACCAGATAGCCAGTGTGAAAAATTGGGACGGGGGTTGGGGGTAAAAGGTGCCTATATAAGAAAAAGCACGAAATATCAGGATTGTCCCTGTAAAATTGCGACACCTGGTCGCTCTAACTGAAATCAAAAAGAATCCTATTGACTTCAATTGGCTTTGGATCAGCACCTAAGTGTTCTGTAGTATAAAAAAGCTGCAGAGTCACTGTTCTAATGAATAGAAATGGTTAAAAATTATAACTGTGAAATGGCCATCAAAATTATTTTTGCACTGTTTTATAATTTGAGCTATTTAATGGTAACCATCCACTTTTATTTCTGAAGATATGTTCCTCGGATCAACCTATACAAGATGGAATTTAATGGATGGCCTTAAGAAGGAATGTTTCTTTGGCTGTTATTTCTTTATTCTTTTCTTTCTTTTAAAAAGTCTTTATTAATTTTGTCTTTTTTTCTAATCAAGATTACATATGTCTAGGTCACTCAAATATGAATAAAATATATTTAAATAATTCAGGTCAGAGACGATCTTCATAATCATCAATATGAAAAAGACAGAAGAGCTCTGTACAGTTATGCAGGTATAGTTATATTTTACAGTAGTAAATTGCTCCCTTTTAGGCTTACTTTTCTCTCTCTCTCCTTCTGGTCAGTGTTGACCAGCTGCTATCAAGTGCATTAGGAGATGCAGACAAACTAATCCTATTTCTCTTTCAATCTCATTAGTATTACAAAATCAGTAGATTTGCCCCTCTATCAGATAGCAAGAGAAGGTCTGGTTATTATGTCATGATAAATACAAAATATACGCAAATTCCCTAGCTGACCTATTGGTGAACTGTTTACATGATAGCCCTCCAAAACACGCAGACACACCACCCTCACTGAAAGTGTGAAATTCAGATTAAGAAAATACTTTTACTACATCTATTACATAGATTGAAACAAAGATTTCAAACAACAAAGGGAATCTGAATTCTGCACCATAACTGTATGGCAACAAAGAAGGATTTTGCCACTCGTTAAATTACATAGAAAATAAAAGTAATAAATGCATATATGAAAATAAAAGTTAAGCGTATATACTGGTGACTAATACATGGAAAGGGTAAGTTCATTAACAGCTATGAGATAGTATCTTGTAGGACTCAGCCAAATTAGAATAGGTCTAGTTCATTTAAACAAATTGTAGTAGAAAAAAATATTAAAGTACTGCTTTTAACTTAATGTTGTTAATCTATTGAGGACCCGCATTTTTTATTTTTAGAGAGGAAAATAAGTTAGCCCTATGTAGCATCCCTGAAGGATGTATTTTACACTAAAAACAAAACCCTTATACATTCATCCATCCACTCATATACTGTATAGTTTGTAACATACACAATGTATATCCATAGCGCATATATATATATATATTATTTGAACTGTGTTTCCCATATGAAATTTATTTGTGCAGTCAGTTTTGCAGACAATTAATAGTGTGCTGTAATGCAACTGTCTGCAACATTTTCATTCCTCATACTAACATGAACTGTTAATACAGAATGCACATGCAATATTCAGTATTACACACTGATCCTTAACACACCTGAGCCCAACGCTATTATGGTAATTTATTATTTGAATCTGCCCTACAATAAATGGTCTGCACTGCTGTCTATCTTACAAAATCAGATAAAGGACATGCTTATTTTCCTGTGAATGCAGTAATTTACACTGAATGTCAGAGGACAGGACCAAATACTTCATTTTAAAAAAGATTTAAAAGAAAAAGAATTGAGTGAGGGTCAGGAGAAGAGGAAATGGGGAGAGAAGTAAACCAGTCCCTGCTGTACTATGCTTCAAGCTGCTGTAAATTAGCCCAATTAGTTTAAGGGTATTTCTTTCCCCCACTCCACCAAAATAGAAAACATTTATTAACTAGTGCTTCCAACTGTGACAGAAATTACAGTCATTTTTGATGTACAGATGGTGTAAAACTGCAATCTAAAAATATGATTAAAAACTCAAAAGCTGAGTAACCCAAGTTCATCTTAGAAATGGCTGTTTGGACGATGCTAAGGAAACACATTTTGGGTTAATTAGTTTGCTTTTTATCTTTCAATTAAAAAGAACCTCTCACTCCCCCTTACTCATGAAAGAGTCATTAAATTTAACAGACCTTCCTGGATAACCCTGTGATGAAGAATAAATTAGTTAAACATTAATATTTAAAAAAAATTAGTATGATTTTATTAAAATAATCAGTCCGGGACGCAAATGTCTTTCTAATCCTTGCAGATTCTGGAGAGCATTGAGACTATTCCACTGTGACCGCGGTTGCTGGAGGGGCCACACTGAACTTGCTCAATCAGCGGAAATTGCAAAGAATAGGGCAGGTAATCCCCAAAACTGGTGGTTATTTTAATAATTAGATTCACCAAGGCAGCATCAAAACAGTTTCTAGAGTACCTTACTGGTTACCCAGAAGTCAAAGACCCAATTCCCTTCAAGCAATCCATCCCTGGGCTCCCACCTAGTCAGCCAAGTCAAATATGATGAGGATTACTGAAAATCTTGTTGATCATATATATAAAGTTTTACCAACCACAAAGGATTGGACACACTGCCACCAGCTCAATGAATATTACAGATTCTATCCAAATACACGCTTACAGCCAATTCTTATTAACTAAACTAAGATTTCTTGTTAAAGAAAAGAGAGAGCGATTGGTAAAAGGTCCTTATACATACAGACATGAATAAAGTTCTTAGGTCAGTTTCATAGTACAGATGATGAGCTGCTGAGTTGCAAAAAGTTCTTTCCCGAATCAGTTCATCAGGTTATAGTCCAAATAGTCCACATTAAATATCAGGGTAGCCAGCCTGGAGCTGGAGACCTCAGTCTGCAAGGTCTTACTCTTCCCCTGATGAAGTTTAAGCAGATCTGAGATGACAGGATCAGCGCCCTAGAGTTCTTTTATAGATCTCTGGCAGGTTATCGATATTCTCTAGACACTAGGTATTCCTTAAGTGAATAATAGGTAGTCTTCATAGCTTTGAAGTAAAACCTTTTAGTTCCTATGCACATACTGGTAATTAGCTGCATTGACCAGCATAAGGTAACTGCCCTCCTCCAGCTATTTACATGAAGTTTACTACAGACTTCAAAGAGAAATACAGACATCGATATTACTACACCTAAGATTCATCTAAGTGTGAATATCCCCTTCTGATCTCTGAATCAACAGAACATAGAGACAGACGGGAACAGTTTGGTTACACTGTTAACCTCTAACAACATATGTAAACATAGACAAATTCAATCATTATCTTCTTCCAATTTTCCATCAATACAAGCCTACATTTTAAAGCCCTAGTCTATCTACCTTGGCTTTGCTAGCTATTTATAAGGAATTGCCATTTATATATTCTTCTACTATATCTCTAAAGGTTGATTTTGGGTCATTTAGCCTGCTAGTTGCTTAAGTCTTTCTGGCTCAGTGTCACATCCACACATGTCATTTTTCAAATAACGTGGTTCCGTTCTCTGAAAGAGAGCATTTTGTGGAGTGGGCCTAGTGTACTGAATATTCTATTCACTTCCACAGAATACAAGGGGTTACTTTTCTATTTGTTCTCCTCATCCTCCAGAAAAACAAAAACAAATAAACTAGTGCTAATTCTTAACAAGGAAAAGGTAAGGAATCTATGAAGTTTAGTATTTAACTCATTCAAATTGAAGAGCAAATAATTAACATAGTAGCATTAGGACAAATTCTACAAGACATGGGCATGGTCTTACATACAAGATAATTCGTCAGGGTGGTTCCACTTAAATTTATGGGAGGGGATATCCTCCATAATCCCTGTGCTTCCCCAAAGGCCCCACATGTCACAGCAATCTTCATGACAGTGAGGAGGGTTGAAAATGTCCCCTCAAGAGTCCACATTATTTTTTTCAGTCATCCCATGATGTTACAAGGGAGAAGTTTCTCTTCTCCTTACCTGTCCAGAACTGAAAGCACAAACTCAGCAAGACTACCTATTCAATGCCAGCATGAGGAGTTTAGGACTCATCTTCTAATCATTGCATAGCAGACTGGACATTTAAATGTGTGTGTACGTGCATGAGTGGGATGTCCACTGGGAGACAGGACACCTTTGCCATTGACTCACTCTGTGACTCCAAAGAAATCTGTGATGTCCCTGCCTATGCTATACCTGCTTTGTAGCTTTGTAGAACTTCACTCTCCAGTAGCCTCAAGTTGCCACCTTCTACCAGCACTGTGAATTGCAGATTAAAATGTGTAGTTTTGCCCACAGTGCATAAGTAAAATGGCTGCTTACGTTTTAATACAGCTAGTTTCAACCTTCACCTATACATTTTAATAAAAGGTGCTTCATGCTCACAAGAAATAGGTCTTTTAGGGGTCTAGTCTTTACAACAATCCAGATCATAAACTCAACCTGATCATGTCTTTTAGGAGGACTATCTTTACATGCCCTTATAAAGAAACAAGGGATTAAATACAGATGAAAAATGAACTGCCCTTTTACAATTGAGGTGAAATGATAGAAGAGTGTGTCAAGTTTCTTACCCTGGATGCCTGACCTCAAGGTTAATAGAGAGTTCCAGTTTCCTGTGCTGTCAACCCTATAATTTCACAGAAATGAAGTAGTAACAATAAAAAGACAACAAAAAACCCCTGTTTTACGGAGCTATGAAATTCCCATGTTAAAGAAGTGTCCCTGCTGATACTACAAATAAAGAAAACCATGTTAAGAAACCTTAACATCATATAAATGGAAACAACTATGCTAGGTATCACAATTATACACTGCATTTGCCTTAAGTTCAGAGAGCCTGAGTCTATCATCTGTCACACTGGTTTCACACTAATGGAATGCTATTGACTTTAAAAGAGTTATGCTCCTGATTTACACCAAAGTAAAGAAGATTAGATTTCCCAAAGCTTTTAAGATCCCTTCCTTTTGGAACATTTTTGGAACCTGGCTTTCTGAGTTACCAACTGGTGGGTAAGAGAATTTTAGCTGCGCAGAACTCCCCCCCCCCCGTTTCCTCCCCCCGATTTTAAACAAGGGTCAGTCAGGTTAGTTTTATGCCACCAGAGTGCCAAGGAGGCATTTTTTTTGAAGGTATGGAATGTCTGTCCTGACTTTTTAAAATATGATTGTATAATTATAACAACTTCAATTAGCCCAATGGTAAACCAATCGATTAAAAGAATTTCAGGGTAAGTGCGATAATGTACAGGAATGCACCAACTTTTATAGCTCACGTCATCTTTGACGGAGAAACTGTGGAAAACAAACACAGAACTCAACTGTAGCCAGCCCACACATCCATTCAAAGGTGGAAAGGAGTAGCAGGTGCCCGATTCACCTGCATGGGCTATCAACATTGTGTGACACAACATGATACAACAGCAGCTGCTGCAGGACTGCTCGTCCCCCTCCTCTGCAGGTGAGCAGGAAGTGGGCAAGAAGAGGCAGGCGTAGGTGGAGCCTTGTGTCTGTCCAATATGCTGGCCAGCTTAGCTGATTCAGTAACTAACCTGGAAAAGGAGTGGTGTACCTTGCTTCTCCTATGGAGCAGCAGGGAAGCAGGGACCAAATTGTGACTCTGTCCCTGTTTTGCTCACGCTCAGAGCAGTTTGCAAGGTGCCAAGATATCCCAATGGGATCGTTTTATTCTTATTTCCTTTCTTCCTGCGTTTTTTTCTTGTCTTTTCTTTGTCTGACAATTCCTCCATTCCAGACCTGCCTACCTTTCCCTCTCTTTCAGGAGTAGAACGGAAGTGATAGTGTCAAACTAAGCACTTTCTATGTCGAACTCAGTGCAGTCATCTCCATGCTACTGCATGCTCTGTATAAAACGCTTCTGTGCACAGCACAATACAATTCCTTCTCTGTTGTGGGTCCAACCATTAGGGTACTCCTCGCAAACTCCCAGTACTGCAGTCTGGGGCTTCACTTTAGCTTCCTGCTTATTTATGTCCCTGTTACCCGTCTCTCTCTGATTTCTTCCCTTTCCTAGAGCTCCCCTCATGAAGGACACTGCTTGTTCACTCTTCTTCATCTTTAGCACTACAGCTATTTAACATGCCATGGAAATGAGGGTAAGATAAAGAGCCTAAGGCTAAAGCAGGCAATAAGGTAAAGCATATCTCAGAGACAGCCACAGCGTACAAATTAATTTCAGTTCAGAAAAATAGGATCATGTAGCTATGTAGTGAGATAAGTTCTGACAAAATATGGAATGAGATATCATATTTGCAGGGTGGTGATATTAACTTACAAGAGGCCATTTTGCAACATTTGAACTGCTCAGGGCACACGCTGGGAAGCTTACTAGGCTTGGTAAGATCACCACACTTAAGTACTCTAGGTATTTGACATTTGATTTTATGTAATCTTTTTGTATGCTTTCATATGCTGTTAACATAATGAAATGTGGAGAATGTGGCAGAATTTGAAAGCTTAGCAATATTTTCACTGAAGCAGTTTTACAGACACTAAATTTTGGCTAAGATACCACAGTTATCCCCCTCCCCCGCCAACATGCACCATGAGATCATTTAACTTTCTCTTTGTAGATTTGATAGGTGATAAAGACAGGCAGAAAGGACCATCTGAATGGTGTCATCTCACAGCCCAAAGCATAGGTGGAACTCTACTCCGATCATTCGTTCTGAATAAAAAGTTAAGGGACTACAATTTTCTGAAACAAGAGGGTGGAGACTATAGGGTTACATGAGAACTGTATATAATTAAGAACAGTGCCTTTTTATTAAGCATTTCTGTTCTAGTCTTCCCTAACAATCTTCTCACAAGCCAATATGTTTCTAGGGAGATAATGGGTGAGTAGTTCTTGTTTTTCCTTACTTAAAATTAACAACTTAATTAAAGATGGGCCAAAGCGATCTAGAAAATGTATCCTTCCTGTGTGTGAGAATTTGATTTTCATAAAAGTAAAGGACAAACTGAACAAGTGAAAACCAAGCACAATAAGGGCTAGTGCTTCAATCTACTTGGACAATCCACTTCTATCCTAACAAGCTAATTGCCAACTCATTCCAGTTCAGAAATGCGTATGGGCAGTGACTGCCATTGAGTACTGAATTGTAAAGTGTTTGTGTGAGGCTGATAAGTATCAGCCAGGCAGAAGCCACTAAATTCATCTGCATGGTGATATATACTCAGACCCTTTGAGTGTGGAGGGAACAAGAACTGGTGGAAACTGACATTTAAGGAAGATAAAAGTGGGCACAAGGATGAATGAAGTCAGATCTCCACAGAATGCTGACTCTATGGGGTCCGTACCTGCACCGTTGCAGAGAAGACAAGATCTGGGGTATAGCTACTGTCCACAGTGTTCAGGGTAAAATTATGTGTCTGTCACATATGCATTCATGTTCACCCTTATAGTGTAACTGTGTTATATCTAATGCAAAGTATGTCATGGAAGGTGTTTTTGAAATGCTCATGAATACTGAACATTATTGTTATGGTAGTATGCTCCCTGCAATGGCATAGGTATAGATATGAAACTTTGGTATGCAATATTCCCAAATGTGTGTCTCACATGGCTTGACTAGATCCACACAAACGCGCCTTACAGAGACATGCATACAGGAACAATGGATTGGCCTGAGCACCTGATAAGGCGACACTCATTTGACTCAAATGGAGGAAATCATGTCCATTGCCAGACATGGCTGATCACCTGACCCCAGGGGGTGACGAAGAAACTTGTTAAAGGCAGAGGCATCTTTGTCTCTGGATCTCTCCCTTGGAATCCATCTCCGATGCAACATCAAGGACACTGACAGACTGCCCATGGGGGGTGGGGGAGGCCTGCAGGAGTCAGCCAGCCTGTGGGGTAAGCTAACATCAGAAACTGAAAGGTTACGAAAATGTGAAGTTTAGTTTAGTATGTGATTTATCATTTAATTAATAGTGATCAATGAATTGTGATCAATCCTTGATTCATATTAATCATATAATCACTTACAATCTTGCTGTAATCAATAAACTTGTTTGTTTTATCTAAAGCAGTGCATGTGGACTGAGTGTGTGTAGAGACTTCATTTAAATGACAGAGCTGGCGCATATCAATTTCTGTAAAAAATGGACAGACTAATCTAATGAGCTTGCAGGGTGCAGTGTATAGTACTGAACTCTGTAAGACGGCGTTCCTGGGATTGCATTTGGGACTAGGGTCAATCCCAGGAGTGGCCGCCCAGAAGCGCCCCTTCACTAGGTCAGGGACCAATTATACTCGCAAAAGGCTGGACGTGGGCCAACCCAGGAGTGGGCGGTTCACACAGCAAAGCAGAATAAATTGGGGCCCAGGAGTGAAGGATTGGGGTGACAACTACACACCAGTCCAGATTGCAGGGGGAATTGTCATACCCACCCACTCCACAAATGGGACAACTGAGAGGAAAATTCCACAAATTGAAAATTGGAAAGATTCCTGACCCATATAGGGTTTTCCCCATGTTGGGGAGCATCTGGTCTAGTATATGGACTTTAATTAAATGCAATCATTTGTACTTCTAAAAATATATATAAAAGGCCATACTGAATCAAGGTAAGTGTTCTCAGTGACATCTATATTACACAATAAAACAATAAATACTGAACAATAGTACAGTTTTAAGATAAAAAGGGGAAAACTCATTGTAATGAGTTAGGCTCTGTGGGTCTCATTTATTTTTAAAACATTTATATATCCTTTGATCTTTGCTATAAAGAACAAACAATAGTAGTCCTGCAGTAAACTGAAAACCTGGATTCCAACTGAATTAAGCCTGTGCTCATTCATTTGAAAAATAAAATGTGATTGCACGGAAACAGAGGCTGCGAATCATGCCAGTAGGTTAGCACCATGCCACACAACTGCCAGGACCCCTACAGACCATATGTAAAACATTAACATGCTCATGGATCTAGCATGGCTCAGGGAATATGATCACAAAGTGCTCTTAGCAAAGCAGAGAATTTATTTGTATACCTGAATAAGCTTAAACAATTTTGCAGCAGCAAGCAACAAGAATATTTTAATTTAATTTATTACATGTACAGCTGATAGCTATGCCTATAGCTTAGGTTGCATTTATTTAGATTGAACAGGAACAGCTTTTTTTCCCCTAAGTCTGCAAAACAAAACATCTAATGACACTAAATAATTATCATTTCTCCCTTTGTTGTGAATTATATTACTGCCTAAATTTATTTCCCAAATATTTTCCTTTGGTTGTGTCACCCCTACTGTACCACCTTCCATTTCTTAATCATCTGGACCACTATTCCAGCCCTGGTCTACCCTACTTTCCAACACTTCTTTCTAGTCAGTCACAAATGCATTAGTTCATCCTTCCATTAGTAGAATGGACCCATGAAACATTCTGAGATTGAAAATACCAATGGTAGCGTAGTATTCCATGAGCAGGGTGTTAAGAAAGGACACAAATACTGTCATTTTCCTCAAGTTCAACTGTATCTTCCTCAGAGACAACCTGGATCATGAGACCCAAGTCTTCTTGAAATGCAGTGTCCAGCAATATCATTGAACCTCATATTGTCTTCAAAATCATTTTGCACTTGGAAAAGCCATCCAACATTGTATAAAGTATGCAGGCTCACCACAATGGTCGAAGATGAGTGTGACTCCATTGACTTCAATGGCATTAATCCTGACTTACACTGGTGTTACTGAGAGTACAGTCAGGCCCATTCTGTTCATACTGAACATTTTGTAGAGCACAGGAAAAGCAAAAGTGACTGTTGAAATCAATAATTCACCCCTTTGCATTTTCTATGCTATAAATTAAAGTTCTTTTGTTTTTAATTATAAAATAATTTTTTTTGTAGAAATGTTCTAGAATGAGATCAAACAATGAAGACATTTTTATGATTCATCTTTGCACAAAAATCTTTCCTATTTAAACAAAATTGTATGATATTAGTCCTTAATGCAATTCCTCTGTCTGTCTCACACACACAGAAAAAAGAATAAAACTGAGTTACTTTGTTTTAAAAGATAGTTATGGTGTATCCACAAAAATGGCTTTTTATTACAAGGTCTCACCTTGCACATATGACAGACACATAATTTTACCCTAAATGCTAGTTTACTTTGATTGCATTTTATTTCACTGGATACAAATTACTTTAGAGCAACTCCCAATTTAAACACAAAAGAAAAACAAAATTAACAAGGAAGCTTGTCCATAAAAAAAAACTGCATTAAGAGAAAGTTAAAAGGTGTGACAAAAAACCATTAAAGTCCAGAAACTCTCTGTTACAGCTCATATATTCTTTATGCCGACCAAACCCAGGCACAACGGAAGCTTCCCTTTAACTATCTTAATGCAACATATTGTGCTAATGTAGCTGTTTTCTGTCTTTGAATGGAACTTGGATTGTGTGTGAACATGCAAGTTGAGAACAAACGAAATATGCCTAGGTAAATATCTGAACTAAATTGGTAGAAACTATATTCATCATGAAGGTTGTTATAAAATCACAGGCCACAATTTTGTTGTGGGAATCACAACTTTTAATGCATACCATAAGTTTGTACAGTTGAGGCAAATTTGAGTGGTTTTGCGATGCTCTGCAACAGATTACACTGCCACTTATTCAAATTTGGCCTGGCTACCCAATGTGAGTGAGTAGTACTGCAGCCTGGTGCACAGGGTCACAATGTCATTCAAATATGACCCGGCATCCTCTTTGTCATGCTTGCCTTCAAGAGCCAAGCAGGAAACATGGCATCTCTTCTGTGCTACTGCCCTGCTTTGGAAAGCAGATTATATGCCTTGGACAAAGGTGCTGGAACTTGTGTGAGGGTGCATACACTAGACTGGTGCTCCTTGTAGGGATACTCAAAAGGGATCTTCATTGCTCTTCAGGAAACAAGTTGAGGGGAAGCCTGAGATTGGCTTCATGGGGAATGGTCTGTTGACTGCCATGCTGACATGTTTATGAACTGCTACTTTAACAAACTGTGGCCTCAATTTTTGAACAATAAATAAATAAATAAATAAAAATAATCAAGCCTTTCTTGAAGCCTTGTTCATAGCTGTATTTAATCTTTTTAGATTTAGGACTAGGCAGAAGTTATACTTTCTATTTGTTTTATAGGGAAAAACAATGAGATTTTTACAGTTGCTGCATACATCACACATTCCTCTGTTGTTACGTGGCAAATTGAATATTTATGTCTCTTCTCCAAATGAAGCAGACATGCTGTCTGGCAGGATTTTTTTTTTCACACACTGGTTTTCTTCTAAATACATCTCTTGAGTTATATCTGGTGGCACCTCCGCCCTGGTGTACATAAACAATGTTTACATGGGTCACCTGACTTCTTGTTCTAAAATGGGCAATATAAACCCACTATCACTCCCCACCTGCACCCTTTCTCTGAGAGAGGGGTCAGACATTAAAAATGTCATAAATGTTTATTGTGTGCTACTACTACTGTTCTTAAAAGCTGCCTTTTAGCTTTTTTTGTAGCACCCTCCCTCTCACCCCATTGCTATTTTTCAGGTTCCATTACCCTGCACACCTTATTGATAGTAGACAGGGCATTTTTCATAGATGGCCACAGCTTGTAGAATACTTTCAGGGGAAGGTAGTAGTAGTAAATAAACATCACCACCATAATGTCTTTAAGTGTGACCTAGTAGATTTTAGAGAAGCTTTATATTTAAAACTCTTAATGCTGTCACCAATATACTGTAGCAATAATCAAAATGAGCGTTCAAGCAAATCAGTTCTAAAGACATTCTCTCTTTTCTTTTCAAACCCCTTCTCCCCATCTAATTCACATACATAACTATTGGGGAAGGAATTTTCTTTTTGTCCTGTGTCTATACAATAATAATAATAATAATAATAAATAATTTTATGTTTCATCATTTATTTGTGCAAACCAGAAAGAAACCCCTCTCCTGGCAAATTCTCAAAACAATTCAACAAGCGGTTTAATTCATTTAATTTTTAGATACATTTTGACAAAATATTTGGTTAATTGGATTGACATAGTGGATGTTTTAAATATGACACACTATCTGCAAAATGTTGACAAAGAAAAAATTCTGAATGGTTGACAAGGCAAAAAATGCCCTATCTTGGAAATGTGTGACATTACGAAAGCTGCCTTTGCCACGGTTATGGAGGGTATCTAATTTCATATGATGGTTTGTGTTAAGCTTTTAGTTACAGTTTGCTGTTATTCTGTGCATAAAACCAAGCACCATATAATTGGGATCCATGATTTCACGCTCTGTGCTTTCATTATGCATGCTCAGTGCAAACTGCTTCAGTGTGGATATCACTTAAAGTGTTTAAAAATAATTAAATCTTTCACATGGGGTCACTTTTTGTCAGGATACAACCCAATCTAAAATTAATATTGTATAACCTATGTTTCAGGCCTGCATACAGACTATGAATATGTAAGGTTTAAAAAAATGCGATAATTGTTAAAGATGCAGGTGCTTCAAGCTTCTGCTGTGACATGGGCCTTTGGGTTACAATTTTTACATGCTTATTCATTAGACTCTTCAAAAAACAAAGCACTGAGCAGAGCCAGCTGGTGTGCAGGTAACGTTTGATGCTGTACAATGCTTTACTGCGAAAGAGATGGTGCACAAGATTAATTCAGAGGCTGAGTTTGCAAATAATTATATTTAACAGTAAGGAAATGGAAGATGGGTAAAGTGCATGAAGAATGGGTGGGTGCACGAGAGAAGTCTGTGCTAGCGTCAGAAAACCAACTACTAAACTGAAACATTATGGAAACAGAAAAATCTATTTTTCATGAATTCTTATACACTGAGAAAAATTTAATTTAGCATTATATTTAAGAAATTACTTTGCAGCTTCATGTCTCTCCAGACATTTTAATTTGAAATCAAAACCACAAGCTACCTGTATATCCAGACCAGGTCACAAAATCAGGAAGGAGCAGTTCAATAAATATCATAATCAATACAAGTTCGTATTTATCCAATAAGTAACATACTTCATTATGGTATCCTCAATTTTATACATATAAAGTAAACATTATTTAATTTTGAATGCAAATAATTTCTATTGCTGAGAAAGCTATTTGTAAAATCCAGATAGATCTGTGTGTGTGTATATATATATATGCTGTATTTGTATCTACATAGCATGCATAGCTATAAATGTGTAATATTTACATACACACATTTAGCTGTTAGCATGTATTCATCTCCTCAGAGACCAGTAACACTAACAGTCTGCAAGGAAGCTAGTTTGACTTGGAATTCTACCAGACTTGGTATTGTACGTACTATTTTTAGTTAAAAAGGAAAAAAGGAGAGAAATTATTCATTTAAAAAGAGAAGCAGCAGGGCAGGATTCATGAGACAGATGGTGCACGTGTGTGCCACAGCAGTTGTCACTTAGTTGTTCCCTGCTGAGAAAATACAGCAGAACAATGGTTTTTGACTGATATATTTGACTTAGACACACAAACCTATGTCAGCTAATTCTTATCCATATGTCTGTACATAGTCACATAAGTCTGACATTCTTCTTCTGGAGTGAGCACCCTACTTTTTAGAAATGAACAGCCAGTCATTTTTCTCTTCCAATAATTTGAAAACTTTGATTCAGAAGCCCAATAAACATCCCACTTTTGGAAAAGGAAACTAATTGACATTTCCTTTAAAACCTTTTCTTCAGAGTAGGATTTTTGCAAGGTCACAAGAGGGGAGAGTGTTTCACAAGATAAATACCTCTATGCATTTATTATGAGTTTTATTCCCTTCATTGTTACTTGTTTTTTTCATGTAACTACCTTTTCAGAACTACATTGGGTTCTTGGGAAGGAAAACAAATTAAAAACAGCAAATCTCTTTCTTTCTAAAGATAATTTTGCCTCAGGCAATGAATGAGAGTGGAGAGTACTCTCAATAGAAATAACTCAAGTGTAGTAATACACTGGTGCATCAACTACCATTAAAGAGAAAATAGTTTCTCAGCAATAACAATGTCCTGTATTCAAATCTGAATAATTATGTTGCTTTAACGATGAAATGAAGAATTATAAAGGGTCCACAATGAAATCCCCCACCACTCCTATAAGATATTTTGATCATCTTCTGGATAACTTCTTTTATAGCATTGTGTACACAGACCCTGTATAACATATAGAACTCTGTCAACCAATAAAACAGCAAAATGTATGTTTTGCATTCAGATAATATACTCCATGGAGGCATACATACAGGATAATACTTCACATCTCTGTCTTAAATTATGTGAATTTTTTAAAATGAATGGAATTATTTTAAATATCTTCAGCTCTCCTTCAAACTGACAACAAATCAGTACCATCTTCAGTTGCAATGCTCCTATTAACTGACGTAATAAAGATGCCAGTTATTGAAATTTTGCTGAAGAGTCCGTTAAATGGTCACTCAGTCCAAGAATTCTTCTATAGACTCCAGCTTTGTTATACGATAAATAGGTGTGGCCGTGAAGAAAATAGGCATGCAGAAACAGGCAGTCCTTCAAGAATTGAGAGAGGCTGGCTTCTTACAACTCCCTTAAGACAGAAAGTGATAATGAAATTAAAAAAAGATGAACCAAAAACACAGTGCGGATGTGAAGCCGAATCATACACCATGTAGCCTGCATTATTGTAAAATTCTGCAGAATTAATGAGAAGCCATCAGGAATAAAGGAAGAAAAAAGGATAATCAAAGCCAGGATAGACTAAGATATTAAACTACTTAGACTTCTTTCGCTAAAATGCATGTACACTTCTGGCATTTCTGAGTATTTAGGTCTATTCCACTAGTGAAAATGCATATGTAAATATATTTTAACAAGACCTACAGAAAACT
Source organism: Mesoclemmys tuberculata (assembly GCA_007922155.1). Classification (NCBI taxonomy): domain Eukaryota; kingdom Metazoa; phylum Chordata; order Testudines; family Chelidae; genus Mesoclemmys; species Mesoclemmys tuberculata. Next base: position 33,912,304 of record ML675601.1, on the reverse strand, counting down.
TGTTGGTCCATAACTTGTTTTTTTAATGCCAAACTAGAACATGTGAATTTACAGAATGAAGATGAGTCCTAGTTGCAGCCTATTCTCCTGAACAGCAGTAGTACTGGTGGTGTGGTAGAGGAAGTAAAAGGATTCAACCATTCCATCCACTGGTTAAAAAGTTTGCTATTTTATGTACTGGAAAAAGGAGGTGAATAAGGAACCGGGGTAAAGTAAGTTTTGCATACTGCAGATATTTGGTAGCTTCTACTGCTATTGTCTGTTCTGTGTGCACATAATTAAATCTTTAATGGGACAGCCTAAGTGTTTGAAATGTAATAATTATTTAATTTCCAGGAAAACATCTTCCACATTTATATTTCTTTCTATTACTGGTTTTAAGAGAAAATTTGTGATTCAATATTTTGGGACCCCATTATAATTTTAATTTTACTGTGCCTTCTAGAACACACAACTTTTATTCTTGTGCTAGCTATTTATTCTCAATGGTTAATGGTTAAAAATATATATTTTATTTCTGTACACATCTAGGATCTTGTTGACACATGAACAAAATCAAGCTTTGCTCGGTTTCGTTACATTCATTATCCCTCCGTTCTTCACCTATCACCACCAGTTCAGCAAAGTCCATGCAAAACCAGAATAAATGAGCACAGTATTCTCTTAATAAAGGTCAGTAGTACACGCTAGGTTGTATATGTACGTATGTTATGGTCTCTTCTAGTTCCTATTTAACACATACAGATTTCTATCTTTTCACACCACACTTCACCCCTCATAAATAAAAGCATAGTGAAAGATGGTGTAGTGTCAAAAGATGAGAGTCTGTATGTTCTAAAAAGGAATCAAAGGACACCATAACATTGATTTAAGGAATATTATAGTTAAAAATGGGTCAAGCCCAAACCTTGAAAAACATTTCTAAGCAACTGCACAGAAGTGAATCCAGATCCCAATCTGTGACTAATCCTTAAAAGTGTTCTATATTAAACTACATAAAGGTAAAGGTTACACTTTTCTTGGGTCTTTTTATCAAATGTAAAACACAGGGTCATGTACTCAGAGTTTCTTTTAAAGTTGTGATAGCACAAGGTTTTTTCTGTATGTGCCTTTACAAAAGATAAGAGAACCTTCCTCATTCAATAATTGATAATCTTTCACTTTCATTGCAGACTTAAGGACAGCAGGGGCATTTGTTTATCCTGATTTTCAAAGCTCCTTCAAATATCCCCCTTTGCAACATGAATTTAGTGCTAGTTTTGCCTTCATTGAAAGCCAAAAGCAGGTCATAACAAGGAAGACTGTCTGTGCCACACCCTAGCCTATAGCCTGCCAGCGAGAAGAACTGAATGTTGGAAGAGTCTGGTCACTACTGCCTTTTCAATTACATTGTTCTTCAAGTGATGGCAGGAAACATGACAACAGTGTGCAAGGTGTTTAATGCAGACTTCCGAACCGGGGGGACTAGTGCATTTTTCAGAATGGGCAGCAGGGAGCCTTCACAGAAAAAGGCACTGATTATGTGTTAGCAGGACTCAACCCACCTTCACTGGCTTTCACCAGCCAAGAGGGGCATAACTAATTCACAAGTAATAGGCAGCGCTCTCTCAGGGATTCTTTGATTGATTGGCCCAAAGGTGAAGTAAGACAACTTTCTCCATTCTAATTTAGCTTCCACAATCCCTGTGAGGCCATATCTACATTTGACAATCATTTGGGCAAAGTAGGATGAGGGCTCTTCACACTGGGAGGAGTTTAGAATCAAGGATGGATGAAAGCAGTCAGAATCATTAAGAGCTGGTTCACTAATCAGAGCACTCGGTACTGGGCATAACTTAGTGGATAGTGCTGTGGCCAAAAAGTTGGTTTTGGCATCCACCATGGCTCTTGCATATATCTGAAGGTGGGACTTCAGCAGCTGTTTGCACTGAATTAAGTCAGTTTTGCTCCACAGGCATTCTAATATTTAACCCCCTACACTTAATTTAACATGGACTGTCAATGAACCATGCTCCCCTCAGCCACAAACAGCATTATGACACTGTATAAAACCTGCCTCCAAAATAAACAAATAAGGACACCCTCAATATGTTAAATGACGACAGTATTAGAAAGTGCTTGAGGTAAACAATCAATGCAATAGTAGAGGTGGTGTTGTGTGGGTTTTTTTGTTTTTGGGGTTTTATTTGTTAATGATTGAAGAGTCTGAATTGAGTTTTGCCCCCTCAGGAACTGGTTGTTGCATTTTTATGCCAGACAACTTCCTAGTACAGCATTAATTTTTCCCCCAACTACAGTATTTAATTATAAGGAACCCATGCCAAATGTCTCAAAATAAACCTCATAAATATTTACTCTATAGAGACACTGTCAAGGCTGGTAGAACTAAAATTAGAACAGGCAGTTTTGTTTTGGTTGTTTGTTTTGGGGACACATGCGCATATTGCCCCTCGTTCCAGTCTACTCATCTGCTATGTTCCAAGTAGGATTCTCCTACATACTTCAATATTTTGTGCTTTCACAAGAAGGCAGAATAAAAGGACAATGCAAAGATCCAAAATATCTACAAATTCTATATAAGAGAGTATGTTCTGAAGAAATGAGAGAGAAACTGGGACAAAAAACAGCCTACATATATTTCCCTAGAAAAATAACAAAGATAGCTACAGAAAAATGATAGCAAATGAATATTGCTCTGATAACTGCTGCTACCCACACCATGGAGTGGCAACATTTAAATGCTACAGTGAATGTCTGACCATACAATAGTCATTCACAAATAGTATGGGTATGCCACCTTCATTTGAGTCTACAAGGGACTCAGAAAAGCTTGCTGCTTATTTCCCTAGTCCATGTCTAGTGCTCTGGGATGCTACAGTAATACAAAATAACAACAGGGAGATGGTAGGTCTTGGATGAGGGACAAAGATTTTTACTCCAGATTGGTACTTCTGACCCAACACTCCTTTGTGGAAATGTTGATGCAACCTCATCCTGATATGATCAAATGGTGTCCAACATCTTGGACTTGATAAACAGGCCAGGTGGACGATAGAGACTTTTGGGCACGTAGCCAGAGGAGGCTGTATCTGGAATGGTCAGGAAAAAAAATCACAAGGAACTGATATCCACTCAGCTCATCTATTCTTTGTAACCAAGGAAAAGAAAGCCTACCTCACTAGGCTTGGAAAAGTATTGAGATGAGGTATGTCATGCAGATATTTTCTTTTGTCCTTTCTTGCTCTATTTATATATATCTTGTTTTAAAAAGACATGAATTCAAAATGACACACAGGTGGCCTCAGAGAGAGGAGGCTCCCGAAACCTCTAAGGAGTTTCTGAAGCCTAATCCCTAACTCATGGTCTCAGTCAGCAAGGACACGGAAAGGGATGCAATCTCCTAATAAGGAGTACTGAAATGGACTGTAGTACGTGAACACTGGAAAGAAGCCTAAAGAGCAGGGAGGAGACCGAGTTCGCTGCAGGAGACAGCTTATTAGTATATTAATCCTGAATATAAATTATTTGCACTGTGTAACTTTGTATGTTATGGGGCACAGCCTTCCAACAATGGCTGGATGACTTCCTGCTTTAAATCTCTATTCTGAAGACACATCTGTCTTTTAGTCCTGTAACTTTTTATAGTCTGTAATATTAAAACTACACATTTTTAAAGTTCATTTTGAGCACTAAATCAGTTTTTAGCAACAACAAAAGAAAAGGTTTTTTTGCTCATCTAATAATTATTATATCTGAACAGTGCTATCATCACAGAAATCTTGAACATGATGAATTACTCACTTTTGTACATCCTTGTACATAATTCAGACTCTGAGCCTTCCCAAAATGTGAGTTTACATGCCATAATTTAAAAAACATTCTAGAACACAACACAAGTTGAAAATATTGTAACATACACCTAGTGGAACACCATTTTAGAAACTATTGTCTCTTAAACTTTAATATTTGGCAACAAAGTGAATAGCTTTATCAAGAGCAAAGGCAAGTACTTTGCTTTACAATGCCTTCAGTGAGTTACTAAAGGAACAGAAATAAAGATCCTAAGGGATACAAAATGTACTGAGATTTAAAAGAAAAGAAAAAAAAAGAGCTTAGTCAAGTCTAGCTGCTAATAGAAAATTGTGAGTAGAAATGGAAAATTTTTTACACACAATTTCCTATTAGCAGTGTCTCCCACAATCCTGGACATATTGGCTGCTTTCCTCTTTCTGCAGCTTACAGGTTGATATTTTGGTGCCACATAGTATGGTATTCCCACTCTGCTCTTTCTTGCTGCCAGATGAGTTATTCCCAATGTGTAACATTTACATAACATTATTATTAACAAATATTCCAGAGATGATAAAATTATTATGAACATTGGGCCAAGGAAAAGATAGTCAAATGATAACAATTCCACTTAATATCTGATTGTTGGCTCATGAGCCATCCACGATGGGTAGCACTGTGGGAGACAGTGCGAGCAGAAAAGAAATTATTGGTAAGAAATTTTCCATTCTGCAGCCCAACTTCCCCACAATTCTGGATGTTTGGGAAGTAGTGAGCAGTGAACACATTTAGGGATCATTATAAAACAAGTTCAGTAGGAAAGTAGGACCCCTTTTTTGTCAAAAGTGTGTATTATTTCTGCGCCAATGCCTCTGGCACCTTCAGGCCAAAGGAGGCCTCTGCAGAAGATAGAAGGTCCACTTTACAATGCTTAATTAAGGTGTTCACTCTAGATCAAGTGGCTACTTTTCAAATTTCCGAAGTGGATGTACTTGCTCATTCCTCCCATGAGGTTGATAAAGACCTTGTGAAGTGCATCTTGATCCCTTCTAGGACAGAAAGTTCTGATGATTTGTACGCTTCCACAATACATAGTTTAATTCCCCTAGTGATGGAGGACTTGAAAAGTCCTCTGGCATTTTGGGTAGAAGCGCACAAATTAATGAGCCTGATATTCTCATTGATTTAATATGCTTGAGATAGATTTTCAATGTTTTTCACAAATCTGAAGTGTGCCACACCTTTTCAATTGGATGTTGTGGTTTTGGACAGAATGAAGGAAGTACAACCTCTCTTGGAAAGAATGGAAGGAAAAATTTACTTTAGGAAGAAAAGATTCTGGTGTCCTAAGCACTACTGGGCTCTTGTGGAATATGCAGTAAGACTCTGGTAGAGATAAGGCTGCCAGCTTCAACACTTGCCTGGCAGAAGCAAATACAACTCAGAAACAAGTCTCAATGGATAAATGAAAGGCTGATGCTGAAGTCAGAAGCCCAACAGGATGGCTTGTCAGGGCCCTCAATACTACAAGAAGGTCCCATTTTGGTCTGACTAATTGGACTGCTCAAAGGAATCTGGCTACCTGTGGATTGTCTGCCCGGGAGCCAGAGGATCCTGCAACCAGCAGGCTACTAAGGGCAGATACCTGACACACAATTATACTAGTCTGAAGGCCTCTTGTATATGCCTTCTTAGAGACAGTCCAGAATGACTGGAATTCCAGGATTTCTCGGATTTGCATTGTGCTCTTTGCACCAGTTGTTTAATCAGGACCAGAGGGAGAAGTATACTTTTACTATGGATACTGTCCTAGATAAAAAATGTGTCTAAATGACTAAGGACGGTAGACCGAGACCTCCTAGAGCTTCCCTCTCAATAGCAATGCAGTTAGTTGAATCCATTTTGGGTCCAAATGAAAAAGCGAACCTTCTGAGAAGATGTCTGGTCTTCACAGAAAGCTGGAGTGGAGGATCTATCGGGTCTGAGAACCAAGGTCTACTCTACCGATGAGGAGTTATCAGTATCACTGTCGTCTGTTCTTATTCTACTTCCTGAACCACCTTCCCCAGTAATGGAAAGGGTGGAAACACGTAAAGGAGACCCTATGATCAACTGTGTGATAAGGCAGGGATCCGGGGTCTGCCTTCCTAGTGAAATATTTTGGCCTTTTTACAATATGTGAATAGGTCGGATGAAGGAAGGCCAAACTTTAGAGCAATGAGATCAAAAACCTCCTCAATTCAGACCTCTCTAGGAGTTGTTGACCCTGAATCTGCTCAGCTTGTCTGCCTTTTGGTTCAGATCCCCTTTGATGAGGATCACTCTCTGAGGGAGAGGAGGAACTGTTCCATCTACCTCATTATTTTCATTACCTACACATGTAGTGCCAGACTCCTTGTTTTCCCCTTGGCTGTTTAAATATGCATCTGTTGTCATACTGTCTGACTAAACTAAGATGTGGTTCCCCTTTGGGTGGGCTAGAACCTCTGCGGAGCTAGTGTGATCACTCTCAACTCTTGGAGGTTTTTGCTGTGAAACTTTTTCCTCTTTGTGCCAGAGACCCTGGGCTCTTTGGTCTCCAGATGAACTCCCCAGCCCTCCAGGTTGGCATCAATTGCAAGGATTAAAGTATCTGTAAGGCAGATGGGCATGTCTTTGTGGACATTACTGAGGGCTAATCACCATGGTAAGGACTTGACACCTGTATTAGAACCCATACTTGATCTTTCATGCGTTCTGGGGAGTGGTCCCACACCTTTTGTATGAAGGCTTGAAGACTTCTGATATGTGAATGTCTGCATGGAATGTTTCCTATGAATGACATCAGGAGTCCTAGCAGTTGGAGGCATAGTACTTTGGCAGGCCTCCTGCAGCTCCGGAACAAGAAAATAAATTCCTGAACGGAATCAGAGAACTTTTCTTTGCACTAATGATGAAGTCATGTGCCGGCAGGAGATTCATTGCCCAAGACATGGTCCTGTGTTCTGCTGACTGTGATGAAACGCTAATCAGGAGGGTCATCCAGGAGTGGGTACAGGTGAATTCCCTGCAACCTGAGTCTGGCTATCACAACAGCCACTATCTTTGTAAAAACCCTTGGATTGAAGACAGGCCAAATAGAAGTGTTCAATGCTGATAACGTTTCCTGTCACAGGTGAACCTCAGAAGTCTTCAGTGGCATAGTCTGATGGGGATATAGAGATATGGGTCCATTAGATATACTGAAGTCAAGAAGTTCTCCCAGGATAGGGAGGGATGACACTATAGAGGACAGGATCTCCATCCAAAACTTGGTTTTCTTCATCCACTTGTTGAGCCTTTTGAGGTGGAGAATGACTTTGCTACCCCCATGCCCTTCTAAACAATGAAGAAAAATGGTTAATAACCTTCTATAACTGTTGTTCTTTAAGATGTGTTGCTCATGTCCATTCCAGGTAGGTGTATGCACACCACATGCACAGTCACTAGAAGGTTTTCCCCCTAGTAGTATCCATAGAATCTATGGTGGCTCTGGTGCATCCTGGAGTCATGCCCTCATGGCATCCTATATAGGGCCCTACCAACTCCCATCCTCTTGCTTAGAGGAGACTGCTCAGGTTTCAGAGCCAGAGAGCTCACCTTCCTCAGTCGAGGAGGGGGCAGAGAAGGAGACAGAGGTGTCATATCTCCTGGATTTTTTGTGCTTTTTCTTTCCCTTTTTAGGTTTTTTTAAAAACAAACAAACAAACAAACAAACAAACAGCTTTTTCAACCTTTTTTGCCCACTTTGGGAGTGTAGAAGGTCTGCTGCAGCTTTGGTGAGTCCTTTTGCAGCTTGCCTTCCTTATGGGCTAGAGCCCGCTCGAGAGGTGTATCACAATTCTCCCCTACTGGGTCCCATTTCCCCAAGCAAGGGGGAGAGGGGACTCATTGTCCTGATTGCATGGGTGGGAGGGGGCTTATTAGAAACCCTGCTTCTTTTCCTACGGAGCTCAGACCACACTTTAAGACTGAGGAGAATGCCCTCCTCACTTTGGCATGCAGGAGTCCCCTGGGATTAACTCCCCAGTTGAGTGGCCAGGATCCTCTTTGCTTTTGGAGCTTTCCCCTGTACTGTACTGGGTTCCTGCTCCATTTTTCTCCCATTGGAGTCATGGCTGCTGAAGGGTTAACCAGTCCAGGGAGGAGGTAGAATACTGCTCCATCCACTATGCCCCCAAAAAACTGGGGAAGAAAAAGCTAAAATAGAAGCAGTAAGGGCAGAAGCAAAAGAAACCACCACTGTCTGCTCCTGTGGAGGCAGAGAATCTGGCAGTACGTAGGAGCAGAAAGGGTGAGGCCAGACCATGTAGTGCCAAAACATTGTTTCACCTCCGGGAGCTACAAGGAGAGGAGAGAAGCCCAGATCTTAAAATTGTGGGAGATGCAGGGATGCAGAAAGGCAACTACTAAAAAAATCTATTAGAAAGCAAAAGAAAATGAAAACAGTAGGATTTAACAATAATAAATACTGAAATACACAAACATATACACAAAAAAATGTACTATGAATCTCTGTTCTCTTCTGCAGAGTGTATGAATAACAGGTGCTACAATACACACACATACCCCAATTATTTCTACCCTTTCTTAGTTCAGGATATGATTAATGCAGCCTATCAGAAGCCAGATGGTGCAAAACCAGAACCATCAATCAAAATGAAAAGACCAGTGAGTGCTATCTACAATGATGTGCTCACAAATGGAAATTCTGTTCAGAGACCCTAACCCATAATATGTAGAGGAAGCCATAAACATAGCTATACTGTCCCCAAGGAACAGGCAGACACGGCTCATGCTTTGTTAGGGAAAAAGCTGAAGAAATAAAATTCACTGCCCTGGGCTCTGATTGGGGAAGACTGCGGAAGGGAAACTTTACATATGTTACATAAAAAATTAAAAGTGGGCTCTTTAATGATTTTAATAATGTTTACACTGATGACATTATCTGTCAAACTGTCCATTTGCCATTTGATTTAATATGGGATACTGGCATACATTTACAAAGCAGCTGCCACTGTCTCTCTGACACAGGAATTGGCATCCAATGTCTTCTCCTGAACAGGTTTTATGCATAACCCCAAATCTTTGATTTTATAATATACACTTTCTATAAGCATTCCAAGAAAAACAAGTTTGCGGTCTGCTACATACAATAATGATGGCTTGTTTCTCATTAATTTTTGTAGCAAGCAAGCTTTATAAGGAAAGGTAGTTTTGTAAAAATACAAGGCACTTAAAGAGAATAATTTAACATACGCAAGCTTCCTAAATGATGCTCACAGCTAGGATTATTAAAGGAGATGGCAGTTTGTGTGAAAAATGTACAACAGCCCTCAACACATACTCTTTCTCAGAAATGCATGATGGTGTGAAATAAAGGTTTTAAGGTTTTGTCAGCAGGAGTGTAGCATGGCTGAGTTATTCATGTATGCTGACAAACTATATCACACCACAACTATTTTGCATTCTGCATATCAGATTTTATAGAAAAACTGTTTTGGAAAAATGCTTCCAAGAGTTTTAAAAACATCTTAGTAATATGTTTTCCTAGCTCTCTTCCCCTGTAAACCCAGAGGTAGAGGGAGAGAAAAATTAAAACTATTACATTTTAAATAATTCAAAAGGTGAGATGAAATAGCATTTCTATACATTAAAATGTCACATCTTTAAAGATCAATATCTGTGGGCCTTCATGCGATATTGGAAAATTCATATCTGCCACTGAGGAACTGGTAACCTTCCTTTCTCCCCTTTAAAATGATCCAGTGCTCCCATTTCCAATCCTGATGGGTCACAGAAAATATTGGATTTAAACCTGCCACAGGTCCAGGACTCCCATTGTGCACTCAGTACAGTGTAACTTTAGGAAAGAGAGTATGCATTTGGATTAAAGAACACCACATTCTTTAGCAGGCTGATATTTTAAAAATGTAAACTGTTCAAACATTTGAAATTTTAGAATAAATCCAGGAGAGGACAGATTAGCGAGAAGACTGCAGGCGACACCGACAATTGGAATATACCATATATGCCCACCATTATTTGAAGTACGTGTCACCTACACAGACTCTTGAGACAGACAATCAACATAAACAATGAGAGTTCTGTAGCACTTTAAAGACTAACAAATTTAATTTTTGCAGGCTTAAGCTTTCGTGGGCTTTAACCCACTTTGTCAGATGCAGGGAATGGAAATCAGATAGGCAGTATATATATATATATATATATATATATACACATACACACACACACACACAGAGTCAAGGTAGAACAATGAGTGGGGTAGGTAATAGCAAAGTCCATACAGCTAGAGTAGCTGAGGCCTATTCACAACCATTGATTAGAAGGTGAGAATGTGTGAACAGTGACAATTACTTCTTGTAATGAGATAACCATTCCAAGTCCCTATTCAGAGCCAGTCTGATTGCATGAAGTTTGCAGATCAGTTCTAGCTCTGCCGTTTCTCTTTGAAGTCTGTTTTTGAAGTTTTTTTGTAGAAGTATGGCAACTTTCAAGTTGGCTACAGAATGTCCTGGGAGACTGACGTGCTCTCCAACTGGGTTATGAGCGTTTCCATTTTTTATGTCAGATTTGTGTCCATTTATTCTTTTGTGTAGTGACAGTCCAGTACAGTCCAGTACGTGGCAGAGGGGCATTGCTGGCACATGATGGCATATATTACATTAGTAGAGGTGCAGATGAACAAGCTCCTGATGGTGTGGCTGATGTGGTTAGGACGTGTGATAGTGTCACTAGAGTCGATGTGCAGGCAGAGCTGGCAACGGGGTTTGTTGCAGGGATAGGTTCCTGGCTTACTGTTCTTGTTGTTTGATGGATGGTTGCCGTTGAGTATTTGCTTCAGGTTGGGGGGTGTCCGTAAGCAAGGCTACCCCTCTGAAACAATCAACATACTGTGTGTTATTTGCCCCACACTTTGGTAATTGTGCAGGATTAGCTGCAATCCACAACAAGAGAAGAGATTTGCAAACACTACATTTAAAAAGCAAAGGCTTTTTAGAACTGAATTGGAAAGCAAATACACACAGACTGGTTCTCCACATTAACAGAGATTGTTCTAAATTCACTTTCAGATGATAAAAATCAAGCTCCTCGAAATGCTGGTCATAAGAAGATATTTATCTTTTACTTTAAGGTTGTATATACTTTTATCTGCACAATAATAAGTCTCCATAGCTGGTACCTAAGGGAGTCCCCAGATTTGAGAATGTCTGGGTATCAATGATGTCTGGATATCAATACCACAAGCACACAGCAATAGTCTACCCCAGAGTGTGCTGCAAGGTGATATTATACCTGCAGCGTATTGTGAGACAAGTCCAGAGGTTGAAGACCAATGAAGACCTTCTATTAATCTAAATGTGTCTAGCTCTTTGAGCACACGTTGGAGCCTCTCAGTATTTCTATAAATGGCTTAAAAATCCTTACAAAAACAACAAAATAGTATTTTCATTCAGAATCCAATCCTATTCCTCAACTTCCTCTAACAGCAGAACAGGATTTGCTGCCCTTTATTACTGATGTAAGATTTAAAATAGACTGATAAATTAACAAGCAGACACAGGTTTAAACCCAATCTAGGGGAAGACATAAATAAGATTTTTGAATATACGGTATTAAAACGATGACAAATATAGTTCTGACTTCTAAGGAAAGCAAGATGGAAAGACTGGTTACTAATTTAGTTGTCTGTAGCACACTATATCTGTCCTTTGAATAAATAATAGACTCTGGTATCTGGAACTGCTAAATGTTTAGCTCAAAACAGAGCTAAAGTACTTTGGAACCATTATCAGATTTGTTGTTTGCAGTGTTGTTATAGCCATGTTAGTCCCAGGATATTAGGGGAGATGAGCTGGGTAATGTAATATCTTTTATTGGATCAACTTCTGTTGGTGAAACAGACAAGCTTTTGAGCTTGTTCCTGAAGAGTTGTACGTAAGCTCAAAAGCTGGTGTCTTTCACTACCAGAAGTTGGTCCAATAAATTTACCTCACCCACCTAGTCTATTTTATCAGATTAACAAACAAAGCAGGGCCAGGTTTAGTCATTGCTTGAACAGAAGACTTCCAAGGAATAACAAGTTTGCTGCAGGAAGTGGTTTCAGTAAGCAACGTGCTTCTTTCTGAAGCAACACTGGATCAGTTATGCTGAGGCACTATGTGTGGAGTTTTCATCTTTTGAATGACACACTGACCATTCATGATTCTTAAAGATCCCATGGTATTTTTCAGAGGCATAAGGGCATTAGCCCTAGTCAAACTGAGTAAATACACTCTACCTGAAATCCCCATGCAGTTGCAAATAGATATAGTACTCCTAACATCCTCTCCTGAATAGCTATTGTGTGCTCTTGTTCAGTTATTACCTTCCATTCCAGAGGAGGATGCATTTCAGTGGTGGTTGAAATTATGTGTATGTTTAGACAGATAATTTCTACAGACTTTTGGGGTGAAAGGCAAGGTTAAGATATTAGAATGTAAGGCAAAAAACTCAAAAATAATATATAGCATATGCATCTGAAAAATGTAAATGGGTTTTTTTGTCAGTTTGTGTTTAAATTAAAACACATACCAGTTTTGTATCTCTTAGCAAGTGTCAATAAAATCTGTTAATTTTAGTCACAATCTGAGACCTCAGTTCAGCAAAGAATTTAAGCATGTGCTTAAATTTAAGATTATGTGCTCGTAACTATTTTCATTTATGACACGGATGATGGAATGGAGAGAATGCCTATTAAATGTGCAGGTGACACCAAACTGAGGGTTTGTTAGCACTTTGAAGGACAGAATTAGAACTGTATTATCTTCATAAATTAGAGAATTGTCTGAAATCAATAAGATGAAATTCAATAAAGTATGAAGTACTACACTTAGAAAGGAAAAATCATATGCACAAATGCAAAATAGAGAATAACTGACTAGGTATCGGTACTATAGAAAAGGAACTGGCGATCATAGTGGATCATAAATTGAATATGAGTCAAAGTGTGATGCTGTTGAGAAAAAGGCAACTATTCTAGGATGGATTCTGTATCTGTTAACTAGTTGAAAGAATTGACCATGTTTAGTCTAGAGAAAAGAAGGCTGAGGGAAGACATAACAGTCTTCAAATATGTAGAAGGCTGTTACAAAGAGGAAGGCGATAAATTGTTCTCCATGTTCACCAAGGATAGGACAAGAAATAATCATTTTAGTTTGCAATGATATTTAGATTGGATATTAGGGAAAATTTGCCTAGCATAAGGATGGATAAACAATGGAACAAGTTACCAAGGGAGGTTGTGGAATCCCTATTACTAGAGCTTTTTAAGAACAGGTTAGATAAACACCTGTCAGGGATGGTGTAGGTGTGCTTAATTTTGCTCAGGACAGGGAGATGGATTAAATGACTTCTTGAGGTCCCTTCCTGACAGGAATATTCAGACACTACACCCTCTGTTGTCTTTTGAAGTCTAACATTTGAGCTCATATTAAAATTGTGAACTAACCAAATGAGAGGAAGGGTAGGAAAGGGTGCAGCAATACAACTTTATTTGCTATGTAGAACAGTTATCAGCAGACCTTTCACAGACTAACTAAAAAGCAGACTGAACCAATAGTTTCTCATAATCATTTTGTCATTTGTTGTTTTACTGTGCGATAATGAAACTTTCTTTTTCTGTCTCCTCATGTCTATAATGGAATATATCACATAGTGGAAGTTAAGACAAAAATCAAAATTAGAAAAATGCTTTCACTGCCAAGAATGCAAAGTATAAAAGTAGAAGATGTAATTTAACCCAACTTTGACTTTCTGTAATTTGGGAAAATCTGATCAGGACCTTCTTCTTTGGCTTACCCAAAACATGTTTGACCCTTTTTTTTTTTTGGATGGAGTCCTACAGCAACAACACACTGAAGAAAATTCTTAATTCAAAGGTTTTCGATTTCACATGGAAAGACTTTAAATGTTTAAACAGGTCCCACAAGGTTTAGTCATTAGTTAAACTATGACATCTGGTTCTCCACAGGGTTCATAATATGCTTCTGAAGCTTGAGCTAGCCTATGTGGCACAAAAATTTGTCTTATTTTACAAACATCACAGTGCCCCTGCAAGACATCATCTGTGCTGCTACTTGATATCAGACAGCGTTGATGCACAACGACCTGGTTTGCTGAAGACCTTTGAGAGAGGTGAGGAGATCACCATTCTAGCACTCCTATTACGAGACACAAAGTCAGAGGAAAAATACCTACGTTTTGAACCACAATTATATAAGAAAAAGTTATAACGTATTAAAAACAAATAGAAAGTTAATGGAGTATGCACATTAGTGCCAGATGTAAAATTACTATCCAAATGCTTTGGCAATAAAGAAATACAAAACCTGGCTAATGTCAGTGAACTTGACATGTTACTTAACCTTCCACAAGAATAAAGGGAGACAGTGATTTTGTGAACAAAGTAAGCTTCCAGTCTCCAATGAAAGGGATAGGATGGATAAAAGACTAGCCTATCACATTCACACAGCTGGTTTTTAGGATGGATAATCTACATAAAAAGCCACTATAAAAAACTTAGTGTTTGATTACTCATTGAAATCAATGGCGAAGTTCCACCATTATCCCCATGTCTTTCTGCTGGTCTCTAACATGTGGCACAAAGGTTACCTCTGTGATGCCCTCTTGAGAGAGCAAGTTGCTTTGTGTTGGTTCCATACACAGTGCTTCCTTTCCTCCTGTAAGTGGTGCTGTGACCAATAGCCATGGTAGTGCCATGCAATGGCACATCAGAATAATGATCACAAAACTCAAATAGGCTGTTGTTTCTGATGTTAAGAACTGAAGGGCAAGAAGGTGGATGTCCCATTTGTCAATATCTTTCTGGTAACAAGCTGTCCAAATTTGAAGACAGTATTTTGGAACTGGCTGCACCAAAGCCAACTTGAAGATGACTATTACTTCTATGCTTAGTAAAACTATGCTTGCAATATACAATCAAAAGTTGCTGACGCCTATTTTGGTATAGTATCACACTGCAAATTTATGTCTAATGATTTGCTGTCCATTATCACCACCTAGATCTCTTGCACTATTACTACCTCTCAGGTTTTCTCACCTAATAAGAATGAGTGTTCTAGGTTATTTTCCACATTATTTTTCAATGATGATCTTTTTTAAAATATATTTTGCCCATTGTTATTATTGTTTTTAGATTTGTCTATATTATTTCTCATTCTGTAGGGGGGGGTTTTGGTGATAACCCCGAATTTAGTAAAATCTGTGAATTGCATTAGCATGTTACTTATACTCTCTTCAAAATCGTTAAGATATTTAAATAAGACATTAGCTCTGATAGCTCACTAGACACCTTCGAAGTCAATACTTTGTCATTTTATTACCTTTGCTTACAGTCTTGCCTATTTCTAATGCATGTCTGGTGAGAAGACAGTTTACAGAAAGGTTCCATTGTTTCTATGATAAAAATCTATCATTCTTGAATAAAATACAACCACTCTTCACTCTGAAAACTAAGGCGGTCATCCCAAACAACTTGGTTATCAAGAGGTAGTGGCTTCTTTTTTTTCATGTTCTGTGATTAAATGTTAACAATTATTGCTGTACAGTTTAAACCATATCGCTCAACACCGATTTACTGCTTATTTTTACATATTTGTATTCATCAGTGTTGCAAAACAAAAGCAACCACTGGTTTTAGAGCAACAAACCAGTATTTTTTTCCATTGATTTAGGATGCAAGACATATTTATAGCTGGATTATGTAACTGTTCATTTCTTGAAATTTCAATTACTTGTACTAAGTTAAGGGCAGTATGTCCTCCTAAGCAAGCTTTTCAGTAAGCAAGACAGCCTCTCCATTGTAATATTTTGTTACTTTATTACCTCCAAAACTCTATATGCTCCTAGAAACTGAAAAGATCTTTCTAAAACCCCAAATATTTGCCTGCTGTGTTTGGTTTCAGATAGTAAGAGAGATTGAACTTGATAGTTAAGTGAAGAAAGAGCAGCAGCTTTTCAGATGTTCAGATTTTCTTTTCCATCAAGCAATGTTCAAGTGTGCCATTAGCAAAAGACCACTGAAGTGTTCCTCCTTCGGTCTTCTTTCAAACCTCACAACATACCTCAAGTGCACAAAACAGCCTTATGTAATCCACTCCAAAGTGCAATGCTGACCATGAAAAGAAATACATAAAATGAATCAACCCAGTGCCTTGTTTCTGAGCTTACAATGAGCATGTTTTCCACAAATATCTGGTCATATCTGATGTATGATCAATTAAATTAAATCTCAAATCTCTTTTAAGGCATCAGTAAAAGGCTCTGTGCAAGCAAGTCGACAACAATCCAGTAGCATGTCTCATTTTCCAGAGAAACACTTCAAGGTACCTGTGCTCCTGCATTAGGAAATTCGAACTCTAGCTTCTAATGTAGGCCTGACAAATTGTGGCAGCCTTTTGATAAAGTACAGTGCTTGTTCTTGGAATTAATGGAAGCCAGGTAAAGTTTTGTTATTTTCCAAAGTCATAAATGCAAATCATTAACTAAGGAATCTGAAGCAAGAGAAAGTCTCTCAAAAGAAACAGTCTTTTTAAAATTCTGCCTCAGAAATGCAATCTGCATATCCATGGAAGTGGTGCTGTATGTGCACACTCACAGAAAAACATACAATTAGTATTACAAAAACCAATTCTCTCTTCAGAAAAAAAATATGAAATGTGACAAGATTATTGCCTATTATGTTTTATAGCAATTCTAAAATGAGTCTTTTCTAGCATTTATATCTTTTAAAATGTCAGCATCTGATTGGGGTTACTCAAACTATGACTATCATTTCTTTGACATGATAGCTCCTAGCAGGCATGTGTAAAACAGAGGACTCTTTAAGACCAGTAGATGTGAAATTCCTAACATTGTCTGTAATTAACAGTGATGCAGAAGACAGAGAGAACCTTAGAGAATCAGGGAATGTTAGAACTGTAGCATTGCATGCATTATTGAAAGGTGCAAGCCTCACCTGTTAGCTATAATTAATGCTGCAACTCTATGTTCCTATTTTTCACAAGTGTCTTTCAAAAATTAAGTCTGGGGTTAATATTTTCAATTATGTCCAATGTGACCTTTTATTTTTCAAATAAAAAAGGTTTTTTTCTATGGTCTGTCTTGGTGTTTTGGGTATCAGTTTGTAAGGAAACTATATGGAAGTTACTTTTTTGCTTGTGAAAATGTTTTCCAGATAAATATTTTTTTTTTAGTATTTAGGCGTTCTCTCATGTAATCAAAATTATACTAAAGAGCAGACAGATCAAAATTACAGATTTTTGAGCAACACATTTTTAAAGGTAATTAATGTAGTACAAGTGTCGCCCCATGTAGCCTGAATGATTAGCCAGTATTTGGGGCCTTGTTGGGTTGTTTCTGTTAGGAAGAGAAACTGATGGAGTCAGGTATTTCTTCGGTGCAATCCTGTATAAAGAAGTACAAAAGTCCTGTTTCCCTGAGCACAGTAGAAACAAACAAACAGGAGGCAGTTTACTTGGCTTCCTCTCTCTTGGCTCCTTCCCAGGACCATACTCAGTACAACTTCTCTCATTGTCTGCTAGCTTTCTGCTTCTCACTCATGCACAGACATATCACCACCACCAACCAACGCCCCAGTCCCTGCATGTATATCAGTCTCAGGGGAAACCCACAGGGCCACATGGCTTAGCTTCTATTCATGCTTTGCCATGATGGGCCATTGCCTTGGGCTGCTGCTTCTATTGTTTCAGCTATCACAAAAAAGCTCTTAACTGCTCCCTCCATTTAGTCCAAATAAAGGATGTTTAGTACCCAAATGGATGTGTATTAGGACTGTGTTCATAATAGCCATTTACACCTTCCAGCATCAACAATACACATCATTTTATTATAACCAAATGAGTCAACTAAGGAGATGTGTAAGTGTGTGCCTAGGAACTGATACAGAGTCCACTGATGTCAAAGGAAATTTTATCATTGGTTTCAAGAGTTTCTATATCTGGCCCAAAGATAGAACTAATAAGAAAGAATCATGTGACCTAAAATGGCTTAGTTATATGCCCATCTAAGTTGTCAACCATTTGGGGCATTATTAGAACC
Source organism: Mesoclemmys tuberculata (assembly GCA_007922155.1). NCBI lineage: Eukaryota > Metazoa > Chordata > Testudines > Chelidae > Mesoclemmys > Mesoclemmys tuberculata. Next base: position 33,894,355 of record ML675601.1, on the reverse strand, counting down.
ATGATTAGGTGAGATGGATTAGATAGATACACATATGTGCCATAGCAGACTAAGAGGAGGTTACCTGTAAGTGGAGGTTCTTCGAGATGTGTGCTCCCTATCTGTATTATAATGAGGGATTTATGCATGCACACCATGTGTCTGGAGCCGGAGAATTTGAAAGTAGGGTCTGTTGGTACGTGCATCATGATTTTGTTCAAGGTGATAAAGGGCTGGGCAGATTGACCAAGTCTCCAGTTCCTTCTCCACTGCAAATCCAACAGGTCTGCAGCAGAGGGGAAGGAGGGCAAGAAGCGAAATGCCAAAGGGACCACACACACTCAAAGAACCTCCAATTACAGGTAAGTAGTCTCATCTTCTTCTTCAAGTGATTATTCCTATTGTATTCCACTAAGGGTGACTAACAAGCAGTACTTAAGTTGGAGGAGGATACAGATGCGAGAGATAAATGGAGGACAGCTGTGCCAAAGGAGGCACACATCCATCACCAAGTCCTGCACTATGGTGCAATGTGAAGTAAAGGTGTGTACTGAACTCCATGTAGCCATTCTACAGATTTCCCAAAGCAGTATGTCATGGAGAGAGGCCATGATTGAAGCCTGTGCTCTCCTTGAATGGACCCGCACCCCTATTGGCGGTGGGAGGTCGGATAATTGATAGCAGAGCATAATGCACATGGAAATCCACTTAGAGATATGTTGTGTGGAGATCACGTGCCCTTTAACCCATTCAGCTATTGTGACAGCCTGGGGAATCTTCTGATCATTTTTATCCTCTGCAGGTAGAAGGCCAAGGCCCAATAGCCATCGAGGGAATGGAGTTGTCATTTCTCTTCTGAGGCATGTGGCTTCCAGAAGAAAGCAGGAAAGTGACTAGATTGATTAATGTGAAACTGGGAGATGACCTTTGGCAAAAATTTGGGGTGCAGGTGCATGGATACTTGCTGCATGGAAAGTCAGGACAGGAGGGCCTGACATCACGGCCCTGAGCTCACTGACCCTTTTCATGGATGTGATAACAAGGAAGGCAACTTTTGTGGAAAGGAGAGAGACACAGAACACAATGCCAGGAGTTCAAAAAGTGGTTTCATTTGTACAGATTAAACCAGATTGAGAACCCATTCAGGGGCAATAGATTGTACAGGTGGGAAGGTTCTGATGAGGCCCTTCCAAAGCCTAGCAATCAACAGGTAGGTAAAGATGAAGAGTCCTTCCAGCAGGGGCAACAAAAGGTGCTAATTCAAGCTGGACATTAAAAGAGTTGAGGGTGAGATCCGATGCCTTGAAGGACAGGAGGTAGTCCAGAAGGAGAGGAATCCCCACTGCTTCTGGGGAAAGTCCCTTACATTGTGCCCAGGTGGTAAAGTGTTTCCAATTGGCTCAGTAACAGTGCCTAGTGGAGTCCTTCCTGCTGCTGGAGAGAATGTTCTGCAAGTCCGATGAACACGCTTGTTCCTGAGAAAATGCACATCCAAATACCAGGCCCTGAGGCGAATCACCTGTGGATTGGGATGGACAATGTTGCTATTGTGTTGTATCAGGAGATCGGGGAGAACAGGCATAGGGATGGGGAAGATGGGCAGACATACAAAGGAGGCTGGGAAACCAAAACTGTCTGAACCAGAAGGGGGTGATCAGGATGACTGTCACTTTGTCTCATCTGATCTTGTGAAGTACGCGTAGTAGGAGCAGGAAAGGAGGAAAAGTGTAACTGAATTTGTCCAACCAAGTGAGGATGAGAACATCACCCTGAGAGTAGTGTCCCAAGCCTCTCTGGAGCAGTATGTGCTACATTTTCTGTTCTCTGGGGAGGCGAAGAGGTCTCCAGTTAGAGTTCCCCATTTGGTGAAAATGTCCTGAAGTATGGTGTCATGGTGTTTCCACTCATGGTCTATCAGAAACTATCTGCTGAGCGAGTCTGCAATCACATTCTGTGTCCCTGGGAGTTACGCTGCAGATAAGATGATCTGGTGGGCGATGCACGAGTTCTAAAAGGTGACTGCTTCTGAGCACAGAGTCGTTGATCTCATGCCCCCATCTGTTAATGTAGCATACAGTCATGGTGTTGTCTGACAATATGATGGGAACAGATGAGGTTTAGCATGCCTTCCTGACCACTTGGAGCTCGAGAATGCTGATGTGCATTCTTCACTCCTAATGAGTCCATGTTCCTTGTGTCATGTGTTCAACTATGTGCAGTCTCCATCCTCGGAAGGAAGTCTTGGTGATGATGATCTTGTTCGGGGAGAGGGGTAGGAAGGGAATCCGTATGCAGATCTAACATGGGTCACTCCACCAGTGGAGGAATGAGATTATTTTAGGGGAAACTAAGTTTTAGATCCATGGTATGATGATTGGGTGAATAAACCATCTGGAGCCAAATCTGGAGGCAGCAAAGGTGAAGTCAAGCAAAGGCAAAGTCAAGCAAAGGCAGTGATGTATGTGCACAAGGCCATGTGTCCAGGAGGGATTGGCAAATTCTGGCCATGACCAAAGGATTGTTCACTATGCAAGTTATGAGTTCTTGCAGACTCCGGAACCTGTCCCATTGTGGGTAGGCTCATGCCACGACAGAGTTGATGGTGGCCCCTATAAAGCCTAGACATTGTGTGGGGTTTAAGGTTGATTTTTTGGTATTGATACTGACTCTGAGGGAAGAAAGAAGGCTGAGCAACATGGAGATTGAAACTTGGGCCTCACGTCTGGACTGTGCTGTCAGGAACCAGTTGTCAAGATATGGGAACACGAGGACCCCATGACGCCTGATGTGGGTTGCCACAATGGAGAAAACCTTGGTGAAAACTATGGGCACAGTGGTGAGGTCAAACCAAAGAACTCTGTATTGGAAATGTTGCAAGCTGACTGTAAATTTCAGAAAGTGTCTGTGGGCTGGATAAACGTTTGTGAAAATAGGCATCCTGTATATCGAGAATTGTAAACCACATGCCTTTTTCTAATGAGGGGATAATCACTGATAGTGTGACCATATGAAATTTGGGTTGACCCTCCAACAACAAAAAATGACACTGACTATGCAGACCTATGTAGTGCTGAACTTGGACACTTTGTGTGTATTGGGCTCTGAAGTACATGTAGAGCTCCCCAAATGTAAGTAGTTTTGACCCACTAAACTATTATCACAACTGCTTTGACAACTTTTAACAACAACGTCACTGGTTTTAAAGGACAAGTATGACTTGGGAGAAAAACATTAGAAAAGCTAAGCATTCTCTAGAGACAGGCCTGTCAAAGACTTATCTTGGGATATGGCATTGGGATATGGCAATATCCATATTGGGATGGCAATATCTTGGCAATGGCATTGTTGTGTCAACACATGCTTTTAAATTAAGCTAAATATTATAAATGACCAAGGTGTAGCTGAAGAAAAAAGAAAAATCCGTCATTTTTAAGTTTAATTTATTTAAAGCTTTGCTCACTGTGATAGCCTTTTCCGAAATACATATTATGTTTATGTGGATATCAGGAAAACAGATTTATATATATTATTGCAGAAATAGTAGTGTTGTAACAGGATAATGCACCTAAAAGAAAAAGATGAAATAACACAGCGTTCACCCCCAAGAATGCACGATTTTAAAGCTTAAGATCCATGCCTTATATAAACACAGGCATAAAGGCAAGTATTTCAGAAATAGAAATAAATTGTCCAGAAATGAACCTCCATATTTCTCCACAGGACTCTAAAAACACTTTAAAAAAAGAGAATGTGGTGAAATCAATTGTTAGAGAAGCCATGTAAAATTGTATATTCTGAAAGAAGGGTCAACATATGTCAACAATAGGATTCCCCCACAGTGGCGGTTTATTAAGCAAAATATTTGAGGAGTCCCCTCCACACATATATATCAACTTCATTTGTATCAAATTCATCAAATTCATTTACAAATATCAAAATCATTACCAAATCATGCATTTTAGAAACTAAATTTTTCACTTGAAAACTGGGAGCACTTCACATGCATCTGATTTCAGGTTTTTGAGAGATTTTTCATCTCTTCACAACTGCTGCTACAACTCGGCTTTTGGTGGTACCGTAGTTAAAAAAGCCACAGGTCTGCAGGCATTGTAAGTGGGACAGTGCCACTGAGCAGAACAGACCAGGAGCAAGTCATAGTCAACTGTTCTTGAGAGCCATAATTATCTGGATTCAGATAACAATAAGAGGGGGGCAAATGAATTAAATAAATTGTTCACTGTGAATAGTAACGGCTTAAAGAAAGGAGCACAACACCCTTCTTTTGCTAAAGTCAGAGGCAGTACTCGCTCTACCCTCTCTTTTTCCCTGGCATGGAGGAATCCCTCTCTCCCTCTAAGTTCCACCTCCTTAGCTGAGGAGAATGAGGAGAAATGCAATAGTAATTGTTTGGGAAAGATGACAGAGCCTAACTGCAAATTCTTTATTCTAAAGCAGAACTGGCTCCCCTCACTTGCAAAAGACAAGCACCCCAATTCAATTGCCTCTCCCTCCTAGAAAAAGACAGTTAAATATAAACAGTATTTGAAATGCCTGTAAATTTTTTTACAGTGCAGAAAATTGCATTGAATATGTACACATTTTGAGAGGCAAAATCCTCTGGAACAACCGTTTTAATTTTTTTTCCTTAAATCATTGTTACAGATTCTTCATATTGATCAAGCTTAAAGAACAGCACACATAAAAATAGGCCTGGGGTGTCAGAAGGAGGTACCATTCACTGCACACAGGCATCTCTGGTTGTTTGGCTGCTAAGGGCTTGCTCACGGACATGAACTTTTTTCAGAAAAATTTCTTCTCTTGCCTACTGTGTATCCCATCATGGAAGGATGAAGCAATGCTGCATTACCCCATACGACTCTTTTGTGACAGACGCCAAAGCTGGTGTGCTTTCTTCCTATCTTGATCAGTTTCAACCTTTGTGAATAGCCCAGCTCTATTCATCTCCTTTTAATCACCACTTTGATCCACTTTAGAGAACCAAACCTATTATCCAGCTCACCCACAAACCTGAACTTTGGTGGTTCAAATAAACCAGAACATGGATCTGAATCACCTGTGTTTTTGCAATCCCATAATGAAGGCACACTGGTAAATCTCTAAACTAAAATTAAAAAAAAATTCACACAATCCAATCAATAAAATCAGCCAAAATAGAGAGTAAAACCAATATTTTCACTCACCAGCCAGGTGTTTTAGTGTTTGTACAGCACTGTCGCAACATAATACGATAATATTTTAAAATTTATTTTTCAAAATTGACATTTCATGCACCTCTAGTTTAAGTGCTATCAGTGTTTGTAAAATTGAAATCTTAATTTTCAAAGTAAAGTTTTTAATCATATTGCAGGTGGTTGTTGGGCTTAGTGTGTGGTTCTGGATGGCACTGGTGGCCTATTATATGCAGGAAGTCAGATGAGATGATGTGATGGTCTCTTCTGGCCTTGAATTCGGACTGATTTATCTGAACTATCCATACAATTTCAATTAATGCGACTGCTAGATTTGTGATTAAAAACTAGGAATGTTACCAGTTGTGAATATCAGAATGAAGGGTTAAACTGGAAACTAACTGCATGCAGCCAGAACACTTGCAGCTGGTTCTCTAGGCCCGTTGCCAATGGGAAGAGAATTGCACTGAGGAAAACCTGCATAGGCAGAATTTTTAAAAAATGGGAGGGGAGGAGTCTCCCCTTACAACTTCCATTTCTTCTCTTATTACTTTTACTCTTTCAGACACACACATGCATACATGGAGCAAGCATAAAAGTGCCAAAAGAATAAACCTTGTGAGCTTCAAAAATCAATCATCAAGCAATTCTGCTACTTTTAATAATTTATTAAAGGTCCTAAAACAAAGATCAAAAGGAAACATATCTAAGCATTTATATTCAGTTCCACATTGCCTGATGACTAATTTGTAAAGGAGTATATAAGTCTTCACAACTGAAGCCAAAATCATCTGAGGATACTTTGATATAATGCCACAAAGGATATGAACAGGAAGGCAGCAGGAGTTATAAACGGCCAAGCTCCATTAAGAGTGCTAATAAAAGAATTATGGAATTTCCTTGTACTACGAATAAAAAAAAGTGTTTAGTACAGGAGAATTTAGACAAGACGAGGAGTATCAAAGCCTTTGGCTCTTCACAGTTGCTTCTCTTTATTAGATCTTAATTGATCTACTAGTACACTTGCCTTAAAGTGCTCCAGCTTAAAAACGCAATATTCCCATCAGAAATCTTGTCACTTATTTCTTTTCCTCATAACATTCGTCAATTTCCACCAGCTGTTAACATCTGCACTATCAGACTATACAAATGACAAAAGTCTAGCTACAAAAAAGACATTTAAAAGTGAGGGGTGTAACTTCAAAATAATTTTAATATTATATATTTACTGTTTGATAATGTTTTTGCAAATTTGTCAATGCTCAAGATAACTAGTTGGTATGGAAATATCATGGAAACTGCATGAAGTTATTCAATCCATTAAAAATATATTCAAGGAACAGTTCTTTATTTCCAACATGTATTTATTTGCACCACTTGATCATAACTTACTAGTAAGAATGACAAGACAGACAGATGTCTAACTATTAATTTTTAAAAAATCCATATTTTTCAAAGTGCACTAATACTTAGTGTTTCATAAAATAGCAACACCACTAAAGCAGGTCATTATATTGCTGACAAATAGTTACAAGATCAGCTGTGCTTGCTTAAAGGCACAAACTCATGAATTATTGTGCGCCTCTTCTGCCTCAGAACACCCAGAAGGCTTTCTGTTAACAAATGAGACCTCCAGAATCAACAGGTACTCCACGAGTAAAGCATATTTCAAGGCTTAGCTGGCATAACAAGCTAACCAATGTACTCAAGAGGAACAAGCTTAAAAAAAAGTGTATCAAATACCATGTGTTGATTTTATAACATTCAGTATCAATTCATAAGTTATATTTCTAGGAGGTCAGTGAGAGCAGCAATACAGCTTTTCAGGCTTAGGCATGAAGAAATACAGTGATACATTTAGCATATTACAATTAAAAGAAATTTAATATACTTTAGAGCCACTTCAAGATTTTCTTTATTTCCTTTCACCTTTATACTAATCAGAAAATATAGTTATCTTAAACGTTTGGAATGGTACAGGACAAAAATACTGCCAGTGTATTTCTTACCTTATGATCATAAGGACTGTATGAATGAAACAGTTGGGATAGATCCTTTGTTCTTTGCTTTTTCTGCAGAATAATAATAATAATAATAAATAAATGTATTAGAGAAATTAAAGGGCAAAAAAAAAAAAAGGAAATGCAGATCTTAAAATATTTTATACAGGTATAGACATGTATGATCCGCAGACTTGTTAATGGAATTGCAGGTGTGAAGTACAGTTTATGCTTATTTAATATCACAAGAAAGAGCTAACATATTATTCATTAATAATTTTAAGGACATTACCTTAATAAAAATAAGGCAAGTATTTATACATCTGTAAAATCAATGGAATCTGTGAATATCAGAGTTCTTTACAAGAAATCATCTATAATGTTTTGGAACATATTTGAAAAATAGGCCCCCAACCTGCAGAGATTTACTTATAATTCTGGCATTTATTCATCGTTTAGTTTTACAGTAGATTAGGTTAAATAGCTGTTTAAAGTAGCCTTATTTATTATTTGTATTATTCTTTTGCCATTAACATTGCTATAACCTTGCTATAACATTAACAGATGCCAGGATCTTTAATGCCCCTAGACAAAATCTTCTGTAACTGAAGATATGGTGCAGAGAGAGAAAGGGGAAGAAAACAGTCACTGTTGGCCAAATCCAACTTCTACTGAAATCAACAAAGACTTTCCACTAAGTTCAATGGAAGTTAATCAGACCCTCTGTAGGGAAAATTAAATACAATCTTTCAGCTGCATCTAACTTGACAAAATACTGCTGATTGCAGCTGCTTTCATATTCAGTTTAGACACGTGTCCCACAGAGGCTGCAAATCCAATTATGCAAAGTTCCATGTTAACTAAAGGAGCAACCTTGCTGCTTAGAAAAAGATGGATCATTGCATGCTGTAAACTTAAGTAAACCAGAGGCATGTACATGCCTTGTTCTTGATCTCTTAGGTTGTATTTTGGCCTGTAAGCTGCACTTAAGTCAGACAAGTTCACCATCTAATTAGATGCATCAATAATGTTTATAGCACTTTGGACACTAAACACGTGGTTGCATGACTGCAATGTTTATTTTAACCAGCCGGAAAGTACTAGGCAATTTAAGTTATCTTTGATGATGTGAAAGGAGAAATTCCCATTTTGGCACTACTTTTATTTTCAGTTAAAAGTGCAAATACAATGTCTTCATACTGCATGCTGTAATTCTGGTTGCCAATCCAAAGTTATGAAGGTACCTGCAGGTAGGATAGTTAGGGTCACTAAAGTTATCAGATAAATCATTGTTTTTCTGTGATTGTGTTTTAGTTACCGGCACTGAAGAATCAAATGAATAATAAGCTCTCCCTCTTTAAACAAGCAGGGTAAATGATGGTTTTCAATATAAAAGAGGCATCTGTATAGCTGAATCTTTTTAGCATTGCCGTGACAAACAAGCATAAGTAATCCCTAAGAAGAGGAGTTGTTCCTGGGAGACTGATAGTGGGTTTCTCTATCACTAAGATCAGTGATCTCAAATAATTTTTTGTTATTGTAGTTTCTTCTTCCTGCTGTACAGCAATACAATATGTTTTTGCCAGAGAAAAGATCTCCTTAACATGGTATCTTCAGCATCAGGTATACCAGTGTTATTTCCAAATGATTAAAAACACTGTCCATCTCAGGCGTTTCAACTCCTCAAATCCACCAGTTTGGATTACCAGGCACTCCAAATGTCTTCCCTGTCAGTTATTCAGGGAAATATCATGATAAATTGGAAAACTATAGTTAAATTACCATTTACTAAGTTCCTTCATAAAATCTTAATGTGTAAGTATGCAAAAAGGAAATAAACAAAAAGAGATTAGTCAAACTTGGAAAGGTCTATCAGATTTCATAGAAATATCTGGAAAAAGTGTAATTTTTTTTGCCCTTACTAGTGACAACTCTTCCCTCCTCTCTTCTTACTCCTTCTTTTCTAATGCTCATGATGTGCTTTTTATTATATTATTGTAATTGCTTTAAGAAAACCAATAAAATTGTATGACAGAAAAGCCAGCTGCAGCCCTTAGACTCCTGGCAAACTGCCATATGTCCCTCAGTTAGGCAAAGCTAGGATACCTCTCTTACACAGTGTATGCAAGCTGTCTTGCACTCTTCCATTGGAGGACATGCAAGTTAAGGTATGACTCTCCAGCCATGTCCCTGGACCACCCTATCTCCCCCAACTCCTTCAAGCCAGTCCCTCCACTCCAGGAGGGGTAATATGTAACAATTCTGCATTTCTTGTTTTTCAGAGGTTTAAATGTGTGTCACCATAAATCTCTGTTTCCTGGTTTTCAAAGTTTAGTCATTCTTCACATTCTAGAAGGCCACTGGGCAACCTTAACTCTGCATTCTCAAAGTTTTTGGGCATTTAATTTCCTTGTGTTTAAAAAAAAAAAAATTCTCAGCAGCCCTATTTATCAGAACTCAACTCTCCCACTCCACTACCTCTGACTCCTTGGCAATGATTATCCTGGCCATAGTATGACTGGCTGCCTGTTAGTCCCTTTGCTGACTCTGTGTCATCTCCTTGTCTCCCATCTTTTTCACTGTCCAGCACAGCCTGGTTCTCCCTTTCCAACTGTCCTTTCCATCAAGAGGCAGGCATCAGTATGAGAACCACAGGTTGAGGAGCTGCGGAGAAAATGTAGGAACAGTGCAGGGACAAGCAATGAGTCACTAAAGGCACTTTCTGAAAGGAGGGGAACAGACATAGGGAGCATAAAAGAACAAAATGGTCCAGTGGTTAGGACTTGAAACTTGGGATGCTTAGGTTCAAGTCCCTGCTCTGCAACAGCTTTCCTGTGTGGTCTTTGGCAAATCTCTTGTGCAAGACTGCCTTTCTGTGTCTCAGTTTCCCCATCTGTAAAAATGGGAGAGGAATACAGCCTGAAACAATCATTCTGAGAGGTGTGAACTGCTCCATTCATGTCATTGGGTTTTCTGCCCCCCCCAGTGCCAGTGTTTATGAGCCTGTACTATACACCTAGCATGCCTGTGCTCAACTTCTCCCCTACAGTCTCAGTAGCATGGCCCAGATGCACACAATGACTTAGATACCTAGCTCCCATTTTAGACACCTAAATCGAAAATTTAGATACCACTGAGATCCTCAAAATCCCTGCTAAGAAGCCATTACAGGAAAAGACCAACTTCACCCCTGTAGCTGTACAGAGCATACTCTGTCTCTCAGTGGGGATGGCACATGTGCATTTTGGTCAGCCCTAGCAACTATGAGTGGCTTGAACATGCTCAGTGAGGCCAGAATCTACAGAGATTTTTAGCATGTGCAAACGATAATTTTTCAAAGTCTTATAATTTGGCCAAATTTGGGCAGATTTTCACGGGGACAGCAAAAAGCATAATCCTAACAAAAATACCATTCCCCTGCTACAATTTACTTGTAGCAGTATGGAGGCATTAGAGCAATTCAAAGAAAAGGATACCAGAATTTTGTAATATGGGCAAAACAACATATTTTCCCCTAGCCTTTTTTTTTTTTTTTAAAACATTGGAACTGTTTTAGCTAAAATTCCCCACTCAACCCCCAAAAAGTCAGCACGAGTGAGATACCCAGCATGCACATTTTGGGCCCAAATGGTTAAAATTTGGCAAAATCATAGGCCACCAAAAACAGGGACCTATAATGGGAAGTATTGGGCAACCCACAATTTCTCCATGAGGAAAAGGGAGGAGAGAGAGAGAGAGAACGAACTACGGTACATATGGCAGATGCTATTCAAATTGCTCAATACACTTCTGGAAAGTGCTCAGATACTTTGGTGATGAAAGTGATGTAAGAACCAGAACATAACATAATAGAATAGAATATGTACAAAATACTTAATGCTCTCAATCATCTTTCATCAGAGCTCAATGGGCCTTATACACTCAAGTAGAAAAATTTTTAGACTACCACAAAATCCTGATAGCATACATTTTTAAATGAAACAATTAATTAAATAGCGCAGCTTTTAAATATTTCCCAAACATACACTCAACTGACTACACATTCTCAGAGATACTCAATCGCATATATATATATATATATATGATGTTAGGCAGAGCTAAAGCGGACTGTATTATTCAAACTAAAATCCTGGCTGTTTTTAGCCTTCCCAAAAACCAAACAAATGAAAAACAAAACATGAAGCTCTCAGAGACATTTCTGCAGCTTCAGAAAGTATCTATTTATTACAGAAATTAGTTATGAAACTTCATTTTTAATAAGGGCCTTTTAAAAGATCAAAATACAATTAAAACATATTTAACTAATATTCCCCCCCCGTCTCCCCTAAGGCGTCATTCGTGCTCTAGATGAAACCATGTTTTTGGTTTAATCCCACTAATGCATATTTATTGAGGTTCCCCCAGCAGTGTAATAGCTGTGGTAGATGAATCAGCACAGTAGGGAATAAGAATACATCTCCTTTGACCTGATATTATGAGAATTAAACAATATTGTTGCCCAAACACTGCTAAACAGTATAGTTTACAGATCTCTTCAACATGTGAGTTTCAGGTAGAATTGCAGTTGTTTGAGATCAGGGAGCACATTTACAACATTAACATGAAAAAACCTGAACTCTTCTTATACAACTTCAGTCACTGGATGATACCTTATTAAAACACCTACACAACAATTATACTATAGTAAACACTTCACTGCCTCATAAAAATCCATATTTTGAGCAGTCTTTTTCCTTCCATTAATTCTCAAAATCTATTTTTATGGAAGTAAAAGTAGGTACTGCATACAAACCTAGTACTATCTTCTATCAGAAAGACAAACAGTGCTGGATTAGGAAGACAGGTAAAGTTTCAGATATGAAAAACTACTGCAAAAAAGTGACCAATTTGAATTTTGAAAAAATTCAATTTAACCTCACCTTCAAGGCCCTAATAACTCCAACCCAGCCAACATCTCAGATCTTCAGTCCCCTCTCGCTCTAATAATGATGCCAGCACTGGAGTCCTTTGCATATTCTTGTCTTTCTGCCTTTATCTGTTATGCTCCCTACACACAGAACTTTCTCCAGTGACCAGGTACCTTTGCTGACCGTGTTTGAATCACTCAAAGACTCAGCTATTCTTCAGGGCACCCACACAAAGTAAAAGGAAGCAATAAGAGTGATTAATGAGAAGGAAATAACCATATAAATGATTTTATGGTAATCCTCATTCCCCTCTTTATCCTCCCCCAATTTATCTTTTACTCTCACAAAATGGCCACACTTAGAATGAAACTGTAAAATTCTGAGACAGAAAATACATGTTTTAGTTGTTCCATAAAGCACCTAGCAACATGTACATAGTAACAACATGTTACTAGCAACATCTGCTTTCTTTCACACAGGACTGGAAAATCACATTTCCCATCTCATCACACTAGTTAGTACAGAGTGACTTAGATATTTGCAACTAAAACCCACTCTAGCTTTGTGAGTCCAGGCAGCACATAACTGATGAAAGGATTTAATATATTTTTAAAAGTCCAGCCTAAATATGGCTTCTTGAGACAGATTCTTTTTTCCAAACACCAATCTGTAAACAGAACCTCATATTCTGTAATAGTTTCCCCACACCATTAATGTATCAGGCTCTCATTGATTACAACTGGGCAATTTTTTTTCTGTAAATAGTAACTTCATCAAAAATGCCTTTTTCAGGGAACTAAAACTATCTGTGAATTTGGGGAATAGTTTCAACCAGGGAAATGAAGGGAAAAATTAGGGAGTGTCAAAATGGTTCATTTAGACATTTTAATGTTGATTTGAATCGATATTTCATTTCAATATGTTCTTTCAAATCATCATTCAAAAGGTTTCAATTGGCCTGAACACAGCTGTTTTCATTTTGTGTATGAGTGAGAAAAATATTTTAAAAACTCAGTTATGGTTCAAAACAAAACAACTATTACTGTCTCAGCTCTACTCATGATCAATATACTCTTACCTTTAAAAGTAGCCTGTGTTGGGACATGATGCAGTATTGCTGCTCTACCTCCTATTTTACCCTGTGTGCTCAGAGCTTCAGAGAGCAGTTCCAAATTCCAGCCTAATAACTGAAAGAGTGGAGTTTGGTGCAGCCTGAGAGCCACTGCAATTAAATTGCTCACAGGTGTTGACAGTCCAAACAAAAATCGCAGTATAATAAATTGACAAAGTAACTGAGAGAGATGTGGGAACACTCTAGCCAGGCCAGGAAAGAGGGGGATACTGTGGTGGACATTCAAGCCAATCTAGCAAAACAAAGCAGCAATAAACTTAGTTTAACTGGCCCATATCTGGCTGTTTCGTGCTGCTCCAAGTGGAGTGTACTGGTGAATCTGACCACGACAGTTAAAAATAAAAAAATAAAAAAGATTTAAGGTTGATACTTTTTATCTTCAAATCATTAGAAATATGGTAGCACTCCCTTGCAATTTCTTGTTTAGTTTATATATATATATATATAAACTTTTAATTTAAAACAAAACCCAGAACTTTCTCAGACAAAAAATATGTAAAAGTGAAGTTAAGATTGAGACTATATCTCAGTAATTTACAGTAAACTACAATCAGGGTTGGTGCAATTATCCCAAAACCTAGCATCACAAACACAGGAAATTCAATATAAAGGTTACATATAAAAGAAAATCCGAAAGTGTTAAGGTGTGAAAATGCAGTTACAGCAGCCAAATGCCCTTAGCTCTGCTCTATAACAGCTTCTTCTAACCTCTCATTTAATTAGGACTCACCAAAATCCTATGCACAGATTATATTTTGACATGTATTTTAGGATTAATTGTCTTTCTGCCCATTATTCTTCATAATTTTAAGATTCTCCCTCAATTTTAAGATTCTCAACAGAAACCTCGGCCTTCTAGGGCCAACATGGGGGGGTGGGAGAGGACTGGAAAAGGGATGAAAAAAATCTAATGTCTTAAAAATCCATTTAGTCTAATCTGAATCCACAAGCATGTCTTAAACATAATTCTATGGTTTTTGGATTAATAAATGACAAATCATGGGTTTGCTCTAGTATGGCAATCTTTGTGCTCCTGTGTAATATGTCTGATGCATAAGAGATTATTTTTTTTCAAATGAATTCAATACAAAAAGCAGGTAGGAGACCTCAGGCTGCTGGAAGAGGACATTTTCCAAGCATGAGTCTGTAACTGATCAGAACGATTGTCTCATTCAGTGTTTTGCCGAGTAAAAAGTATTTGACTAATATGAGTTCTAGGTGTGTGTGTGTCAGGACTATCCCAGATTAGCCTGACACCAGGTAAAAGATAAAGCAACTGCTCTTTAGACTACAAATCTACCATAGTGGCACATATACCTGTATGGAACTATAACGAATAGCAAACTAAATATTGTTGTGTTAATTAAGCATTTAGTTGATATACAGAGTATCCAAGCCTAGGATCAATTTGGCTACAATGCTCTGTTTTCCTCTCTTCATAGCGCAGCCCCAAATTGATCTGTTCAGTTATCTGACACTGGATTTGGATGCTTTCCATCATCCTGAAAAAACGAAGGATTGGCATTACAGTAGTCACGATCAGGGCCCAAGCATCATATTTTCTGGCCCAGTACAAACTTGTAACACGGAACCCCTCCCCCACACACTCCACAATCCCTCATCCCATACAAACAATCCATGAGCCATTTTGAATTCTGAAATTACTGTTAAATTTTCTACATTTCTGGAAAATGCCCCTCTTTGCTATTTTTGTTTAACATAACACCCAGCCTGAGAGTCCTACAAGTTTCTGACTATTTTGTAACATTTTGGTCATTATAAAGGTATTATATCCTGTTGATGTCTTGATTTTTTTATTCTAATAGACGATTGTGACTGCAAACATTTTATAATTAGGCCAATTAACTTTAAAGCTTTATTTTTCTAGCCTTTTTCATAAGAAAATCATGAATTAGCCCCCCAAAGTCAATTTCTCTTGCAAGTTCACACTCATTAGATAAGATAGCTAGGTGGCTTAACCGTTCTTTTCAGGCCACAAGCCTGGATCTTTGAAAAGTCAAGAATCAGCTACTGTGGCACTACTCTCTCCTGCTTTTTGTAAACCTTCTGAATGTAGTGGTGCTAATGGTGATACTGCATGACTATCTTCAAGCATTAGATTGGAATCACATGATCATGTTCTGGCAGCTTTTCTTTGCCATTAATTGCCAGTGCCACAGACACAGTCTCTATATTGAAAGCATTTTCATCTTGATTTTGTTCATCTGCTTCCCTAGTTAGTATATTGCCTGACTGTCTGAGTGTATGTCTATACTGATGGCAGCAAAGTCGCGGCCGTCAGATCAATCTTTCTGGATCGACTGAGTGGTCAGTGTAGACCCACTCAATGGATCAGGAAGCCGACGTAGTAAAACCACCCCCTCAAGTGGCGTAGTGCTGTGTCGACGGGAATGCGGTTCCTGTCAGCGCTGTGCAGTGAAGATGCCGCGAACAACAGAAGCACAGCAGTCGACTGGGAGTTACGCAAACTACTCTGCGTAGCTTGCATAATTCCCATCAACTGCTGCCAAATCGCCAGGTAAGTGTAGACCAGGCCTGATTTGAAAAACTGGAGGATAGATTGGTGTCCTTTAGCTTCTTTTAGTTCTCTTTCTTTTACCTCCTTATGTTTATGGCTGCCTGATTTGTATTTATAGCCGCCACCAGACATGGCAGTATGGGGTGTGTGTGTGACTGAGAGTTAATCAGACACTTACTCTCATATATTTTGGGCCTGCAAATCCTACCAGAAGCAGCAGCAGCACTGGCTCCCACTGTCTTATGGTGCTTTGCTTTGCTCCTCCCACCAGCTGTCCCTCCCTCCTGCCTATGCACAAGGAACTCTGGGACTGGTAGTTCTTGATATGATCGACCATGTCTCAGAGAGGAGCACAAATTTCTCACTCTATCAGTCTCAAACTACAAACTGCACAAGCGCACACTCTCTATTCTAGAGAAGGGCCTGGACTGGGTCAGGAGGCCCAGCAACTCACTGTTCAGAATGTTGCCTGGGACTGCTCTAACACTGCTTCTGATTGGCTCCAGCAAATCTCACAAGATCCGGACAACAGATACATAGATACAGGGAAATAGGTTTCTATAAATATCCTCAGACATGATCTATGATTTAGCCTCAATTTTTTCCTCATGGTAATATGGCTTGCAGCCTGGGCTGGGCCCCCAGGGCCTCGGTAAAGTGTACCCTTCCCCCCATATTGGGGCCCGGGTCACCATGAAGGAGAAAGAGGGCTCAATGGGGTATAATATAACCACAAATGAAGGAGGAAGACAAAAGCCAATACTTGCCTGGCTGGAGTGAATCATGGGGGGAAAAAAAACACTTGTGCCTAAGGGATTGCCTAGTCTTGCTGTTTTATCTCAAATGATCTGCTCTATTATTCTGTCCTCTCTTTACTCCCAGTTTTTCCACAATTTCAAATTCCATGTGGATTTTTAGCATGTTGACTTGACGTGAATGTTCAGCATCCAAATGAGTGGAAGATATGAGTTCCAAAGCATTCAATGACCCGATCAACTGTGATGGCTCTGAAGGGGGTGCACTTGGTGCTCTAAAGACAGTTAAAGTGCAGATGGTGTCCTTTGGAGCCCACATCAGGCTGTTAACATCATTTTTTTCTTCCAAAAGGAGCTTTTGTGGTCTATCAGACAAGTAACATGATTTGCAAATAATATAATGTCTTGTTCTCTTCTATGAGATTTAAAAAATAAATAAAACCAAATCCAAAAGCAACTACTGTACTTTAAAAGTGAACCGTTACGTACAAATTAAATTAGAGTTAAATCCAGAGGTCTCCAATGTTTAAAAAAGTACAATGCATTGCAGGACCTATAACATGACTTCTGGCATTGCTGATGTCACCGTCTGGAACAGACATGCATGTATGGACAAGTGTGCGTGCGCGCACACACTCCAGTGCCACAAGTCTTCCTGTAACCCATGTAATGCATTGTATATTTTAAAATATGTTTTATTTATGAGGAAATATTCAGTTATAATACATGGAATATACCTTTTTACAGAAATAAATTATTCTTGGGATTTTTCTGCTTATAATTTATAACTGCATTCTATTCATACTACTGTATAGCTAAAGGAATGACTATCAGTAACAGTATAGATACATACAGAATCAGCTCTCAACCTGAATTAAAAACTCCAAATCTCTAGGCAGCAGAGGTATTAAATTAGTACAGCTTTACCAATCTGAGCAACATTATTAACGTTAGACCTGAGTAGAGCCATCTTCCACTGCCTGCTTTGAGTTGTAAACTGTTAAACTTGAAATACACTTTCATCATGGAAATTCTGGCAGTGCCAAAGCCTGAACAAACAGGTTTTACTGTTCTGATGCATACATCTGATTTCAGAAATTATGTTAAAGACAATACTCCTAAATCTTCTGTAGTTTGTAACTACAGTCTATGATGTGCTGCTGAGTCTTATTAATGAACCAGTTCTCACCTTACATGAAACATGATAAGGCAAAGAATTAAAAAAAACCAATAAGGAAGATATTTAGTTGCTTCATTAATTTTAGCAATCTGGCTAAAGCTATGGCCTTTATTATCTGTAATTAAGTAAAAATCTGTAATTAAATAAATGAGTAAAAGCCAGAGATGACCTCAAATGAAACCTTTGTGTCCTTCTTATATAGGGGTGGGAGGTTCATAATCTCCATCGAGATCCAAGTTTCACACCCGGACTCAAATCTTTTTATTATGGTGTGAACTGAAACTCCTATATCTGAACACGCTGACAAACACAAGGCCATAAGTACAACTATTGAGGGATGACAGCAACACACAACCCTCAACTTTATATTGTCCTGATGTCTCCCTTAAAGCCTCAATCCAGCAACGAGCTGCACTTACTTCAAAGGAACTGCATGCAGGCACTGTATTGTGGGATCTGTATTTCTGTGTGTTACTCATAACAAGTTCAGGCCTACTCCACCATTTTATTTAAATCACAGAATCATAGGATTAGGAGGGACCACAAGGGTCATTTAGTCTAACCCCTGCCAAGATGCGAGATTTGTTGTGTTTAAACCATCCAAGACAAATGGCTATCCAGCTTCCTTTTGAAAACTTCTAAAGAAGGAGCTTCCACAACCTCCCTAGACAGTCTGTTCCATTGTCCTACTGTTCTTAGAGTTAGGAACTTTTTCCTAAAATTCAATCTAAATCTGCTATGCTATAGTTTGAACCCATTGCCTCTTGTCCTGCCCCCTGTGATAAGAACAACTTTTTCCATCTTTTTTATGGCAGCCTTTCAAGTATTTGAAGACTGATATCATGTCTCTCCTTAATCTCCTCTTTTCCAAACTAAACATAGCCAGTTCCTTAGCCTTTACTCTTAGGACTTACATTCCATCCCACTGAACATCTCTGTTGCTAGCCTCTGGATCCTTTCCAGTTTCTCTACATTGGACACAGTACTCCAGCTCAGGCCTAACCAGCGCCCACTAGAGCAGTACTATTACTTCCTGTGACTTGCATGCTATGCCTCTCTTAACGTAATCTAAAATTGGATTTGCTTTTTTTGCAACAGCGTTGCGTTGCTGACTCATGTTGAGATTGTGATCCACCACAACTCCCACAACCTTCTCAGCAGTACTGCTGCCAAGACAGTTATCCCACATTTTGTATTTGTGCATTTTGTTTTTCTACCCTAAGTGCAGCACCTTACATTTGTCTATTCAATTTTGTTTTGTTGTCTATAGCCCAGATCTCCAATTGATTAAGATGTGAATTTTAGCTCTATTTTCCAGAGTGTTGGAAATCACCCTCACCCCCAGTTTTGTGTCATTTGCAAATTTGATCAGTATACTCTCTATTTCTATATCCAGATCATTAATAAAGATGTTAAACACCGGATCCAGAACAGATCCCTGTGAAATCCCACTTGAGACTCCCCTCCTATCTGACTTCATTCTATTAATAGTTACTCTTTGTTAGTATTGTCCAATTATGTATCCGCTTAATGGTAGTTCCACCATTTCTTCAGCTTATCTATCAGACTGTCAAGTGCTGAAGTCCGGGTATAATATATCCTCTGCATTCCCCCTATCCACCAAACACCTATCAAAGAAGGAAATTAAGCTGGTTTGGCATGATTTGTTCTTAGTTAATCCATGCTGGCTGCAAGTGATTACCCCTTCAATTTACAAATTGAATGTTTTATACATTGCTTTAGTAGCTTCCCAGGTATCAAAGTCAGGCTGACTTTTCCCCCCTTTTAAAGAAGGGCACTACATTAGCCTTTCTCCAGTCTTCTGGGACTTTGCGGTTATCCATGAGTTTGTAAACATTATTGCCAGTGGCTCCAAAATTTCTTCATCTTATTCCTTCAGTACCCTCGACAGGATAGCATCCGGCCCCACTGATTGGAATTTATTCAAATTAGTCAGACGTCAAATTAGTCAAAAATATCTGACGTGTTCTTTACTTATCCCAATTTGCATTCTTTCTCCTTTATTGTCTGTAATAACTTCTCTAGTCATCCAGTCACATGCTATTTGTTTGTGAGAAGACTGAAGCAAAGTAGGCTTTGAGCAGTTTTGCCTTCCTATCACCTTCCATTACAAGCTCACCTTCACTGAGCACCAAACCACACCATCCTTGATCTTTCTTTTTTGAAAAGCATCTTCTTGTTGTCTCTTAATCTTCCTTGCCTGTAACGCATTCTTTCTTTGGCTTTCCTGTTTTTGTCCATCCCCACTCACGCTATTCCTATATACTTCCTTGGTGACATGCCCCTCCTTCCATTTCCTGTATGTATCCCTTTTGGCTTTTAGATAGCGAAAGAGCTCCTTGTGAAGTCACACTGGCCTCTTATGATCTTTCCTCTGCATCAGAATAGCTTGATGTTGAGCTTCCAGGATTACATCTTTTAGGAACTGCAAGCCCTTGTTTTCCAGTTGTACTTCTGTCTCAGGCATAACTTTAGTTTGAAAAACATCACTATAATCTTGCAAATTGAAATGAATGAAATTTAGGTAAGAGATATGGAATAGTAATGTAAGACTCTTCCATAAACTCCTGCTTAGATACCTCTTCCGCTGATCCATTGCTGTAACATGTATACCTATCAATATAATGAGTGAGAGGAGAGTGGGGAAAACATACAATAGACCTGTAGTGGCATGTAAAAAAGAATTGTCAAAGGATAATGTTAAATTCCTGGTTTTGTTTCTTTTTAATTCTTATGGGAAAATAATTGTTCTGCTAAAACCAATGGTTACCATCAGCAATTAAGTCAATAATGTTACATGTAGTACAGATCAGGTTTTTTTGGCATTACAGGGAAGTTTAAAAATCAAGACACAAAGAAGCTGTGTATTTTCCCGTAAGAACGGTTTTATTTTGATGGGTACTATTACTGACAAGACAACTCAGACTAAATCTGCAACTGTATGTTTTCTTTGGAAGCTAAACCCTTTAACCCACATTTTGTGTACAAGTCGTGTGAAGTCAGTAATTTTCAGTCTGGTCAGCGCGCTGAAGAATGCCGCTGTAAGAAGAAAGTTGAATTCAAAGGAGTACAGCGCCAGCCTTGGTTTCCCAGGTGTATTTCTACTCTGGCTTTGAACTCTGGCTTGCTTTTTCAGCAGGACTATCACAACCCACACTCTTTAGAAGTCAGAGACTCAGATTCTGCCTGTTGCTCTGAACTACACCACTGCAGAATTTCAAAAGACATGGCTCCACGCCAGAGTCAAAATATTCTCGTCCCTTCCCTGGAGTCTGACGCTGCAAAGTCCAGCTGCGACTGTGGAATTTAACTCATTCCACGGATTCAGCCATGAACTGAGGCCTCAGTAACTTTAAGAGCCAGACAATTCATGGCTTTCACACAGAAAAAACCTGGCTTTACACTAGCTTAACTGTCTCCACAACAACAAACGCAAGTTTTTCACTTCAGCACCTGGTCAAATAAACTAAATTGGTATGACCTGAAGCTAGTATTGGCTTTAAAATAACTAGCTTTTGAATGCTTGGGTAGAGTTCAATAATAACATTTTAACTGCAGACTGAGGTTATCCACAGGTAACTAACTTTGACTATCACAGAAGTCAGTATCTTAGGTTGCATGCTGAGCTGGAAGTACTCTGGAGTTGTCTTAATTACGGATTTAAAAATTAACCATAAACACTGCATTTGAGTGTGGGCGCTGAGACGGAAGCCTTCTGCAACTCCAGTGCAGTTCTAATTGGGAATAATAGGGCAAGGTGTATGCATGCTGGTACATGGGATTTAAGCAAAAGAACTTTAATTATCAACAAGTAAATTTACTTGTATCCTTTCTAACATTTGGAGCTGGCAAGTTTTGCCATTAGAGAGAATCATGGTGTACAGAGCTGTATGGTACAATAATAATATAATGCCAAATACAGGCTTTTTAGGCACGGGGGCTAAACAAAGGGGACTTAAACTCAGCACTGCAATGCTAACTATAGGCAATCTGCCACCCAGTGGGATTCACAACCCCAAGTCAGGTGTCCCAGCTCCCTATACAAAGTATGGGGAGAGTTAAGGGATCCATGAAAGCCAGCATGCAGAAGAGGAAGCCACGTAGGCTAGTCAATGGGAAATACTGAGGAAAGGAGGGGTCCCAAGCCCCATCCTTCAAAGGGATACAGGCATCTAATCCAGGCCAGAGGGAGATGCCTATCACCACCTGGGATTCACAGCCATGAATCCTTTCCTGGATTTAGGTTCCTTGTCAGACCAACCTTTTCTCCCAAAAACAGAGGAGAAGGGGGTGGGGGAGAAGATAAGCAGGTGGTGTCTAGTTTAAGAATCCCACCACCTTTTAGGTTCTATGCAGCTCAGCAGTGTCAGGACTTAGATGGCTTTGAACATGCTCACTGGCAGAAGTTTAGGTGTCTTGTGAATTTCAACACCTTCAGGCTTAGGTGATAGCTTAGCAGGAGTTTTGAGGATTTAGGTACTTAAATTGACAGCTAGATGCCTAAAGCCATTTGTGCATTGTAGCAAAGCACTCTGGCCTTTCTCAGAGCCTGGGCCTGAGAGGAAGGGTGGTGGTGCCCCTGTTGGATGGATCAGGGAACTGCAGGCCTCAGGCCCCGGGAGCCAAGGGGCGGGGCTGAGACAGAAAGGGGAAGTACAAAAGGCCGGCCTAGCAGCTTAGTCGGGGAAGCTGCTGTCAGATAAGGATATGCCTTCCCTGAGACTGAGGTCTGAGCCTGACCCAGGTCCTGGGGCTGGGCAGCATGAGCCCTCTGCTGACCAGAACCTCAAGGGTCTGCTGGGGCTACTGGGCCCTAGCGACTAGGAAGAGCTACCGGAGACCACTGACTGGGAGGGACCACCCGAGGCCAGCCATGACCTAGTTGCCTAGGACCCGACGGAGCTGACACAGCCCTATGTGCCAGCCCTGCCCCGCCTGGGGGCCACAGACTCATTACCAGCTCCGCCCCACCTGGGGAGGCCGGGGACCACAGCCTCTTTGCCAGCCCTGCCTGGGGGCCAGGGTCTACAGACTCCTCACCAATTCAATAATTTTCCCCTGGCAGCAAGGCACTGTGGCCTTCCTCAGAGCCTGGGCCTGAGAAAGGGCCACGATGCCTCTGCTGGGTGGATTCGCTAGCCTGCATGGATCTAGCCCAAAAGTAATACCATTAAATCTAATATATCTGACTTGGTTTTTGTAATGTCACCATCTCTGTTTACCTGAGAACAAAAATCAGTGTCTTCCAGCCCTGTTGGCAGCAACAAGCTTAAAATTATTGATGAGGTTTTTAAAAAATAAAGATATACAGTATGAAGATATTGATGTATTTGAAAAGGGTTATTTTGGAAAAGATAAGTTAAGAAATGAATTTTGCTCAAAGAGGGTTTTTTTCTGGAATTACTTGCATGAGGAAAACAAACAGGAATTGGACCATCTTCCATATCTGCAGAAATGTCACGAGCAGCTACAAGTGAATAAGAGCTGCAAGTTGCTGCTCCTCTATTCCTTTATTGTGGCATGAAGTAAGAGGTGCTTTTTTGTATCTGGACTCCCAATGAATTCTGAATATATTTCCAAATGATAGAAAGTGGTGAGATGATATACCTGCATGAGAAAATAGAATTCTTTTTGGAGAAAAGACTGATCCTAATGAATATAAATAAGAATATATAAACTTGTAGCTTAGTTACTCACCTTAAAGTAATAATTATAATAATGAGTAAGACAACTTCTACTGAAAGAAAATCAAGGCGATATACTTGGAAGGAATTAAAAGGGCCCAGCAGCTGTTCAGTATAGAAGGTCCAAACCAGGAGTAGGGAGTGAAGAGAGATAATTATGATGCTATCTTTAGATCAGCCAGAGTGATGTTTTTCTACAGAGCATTACATGAAGAACTGACATCTCAAAATGGCTGACATCTCCTATGGTTCTCAGTGAAAGTGAGGCTAATATTGTTTTAGCAAACATGACCATCCCCTCACCTTGTTCCCAGTGGGAATACAGCTAAGATGCCCTAAAGAAGATGGTGATTCTCTGTGTTGTCAGCAACAAGGCCAAATTTCAAAGATCAATTTCAACAATGTATTTAAACATTATATAGAGAAGCCAAACAAAAGCTACAAAGAAAATGCAAAGGGCATGTCTAAAATTTCACATTGACAGACGACTAGCTTTTAGAAAAACAAACACAGGAATTTATGCCATATTTTAAAGCCACTTGAGAATGTAACTTGAAGTATGAATTTCTACCAGATATCTCCTCAGTATATCAACACCATGGTTTTCCTTGACGGTTTCCAGTCACAGTATATACCTGTTCAGCATAGCCAGAGATTCTTTCAGGTAAATCAGAAGGATTGCCAACAAGGCAGAAAGTCAGAATATCAATAGGGATTTTCTGAGCCATATTTTGACTAATCTATAAGACCCTGGGACTCAAAAGAAGACATGAAGATATACATAAAAGAATTGCCTCAGTGTTTGTATGGTGCCTAGTTCTGCAAAAATCTGAGTTGGTGTTTCCATAATAAAAATAATAAAATACAACTATTTAGGTGTTTTTAGAAGATGTGGGAAGAGGGATACTCTCAACGTTAAGGCACTGGACAGGAACTCAGGAGCTCTGGATTCAGGTTCTGGCTCTGCCTTGTGTGACACTGGGCAACTCACAATGTTAGAATGCTTCAGTTCTGTAAATTAGAAATCACAACACTTCCCTGCCTCACAAGTGTTTTGTGAAGAAAAACTAACGTTTGTGAGGTGATGGAGTCACTTAGATATATGTCATCTTCCATGGATGATAGCTTTCCAAGCAGAATAAGGAAGAGCTACAGCCTCTTTTCCTGTTCTGAGCATAAAAAGTAGTGGATTAGTGTTACTTGTCTTTTTAGACACAGAAGATCAGTGCCAGTATGGATTTCAATGATAAAGATTCCACATAGAGTTTATTGAATACTCTGTATGTCAAGCCCAAATGAAATGTTCCAATGTGATATTTTCCTCCAAAAAAGTTATCAAATATACCACTTCACCAAAGAAAAAAGTGCTATCATTACTATCCCTACTTCATGTACTGTGCCTGGAAGAAAGGTGAACTTGAAGGATTTGACAAGGCAAATACGCTGCCACCACAGATACCACTTGGTTAAGACCACGGAGGTTATCTTGGAACACAATGTACAGGAAGGAAGGGAGCAGATTGCAAACAGCAATACATCTCTCTTACTGAAGATTTCTGCAATGCTAAAATGAAAAGCAAACATAGCTAATCTTGAGCAAGAAGACAAGGGTGCAATTGTCATGTGACATCACTGGGTCACTTGTTTGGTATCCCTAGTTACATAATGTGTCCAAAATTTCTTTACATGAAGAAATACTGCCAACAGAAACCTATACTCCTCTAAGCTAATAGCATGTGAACTTTCTGACAAAGCATTAGCTCATGAGATCAGATTGGAGACATGATGTGCTCTATATATTATCTTCTTTTGCTGTAATAGGTTCATGTGTTGCTTGTCCTTATGTGAATACACTGAAGTCAGTTCATTAAGTATAAGATGACATGTACAGTAAAAAAAAAAAAAAAAAAGAGAGAAAGGGGTGGGAGTACATAAAGTAATAAATACTACATGGGTATATAATAGTCTTTTCTCTCATCTGGGAAAGATATGTAATTATAAGGTGCTCTGGACAAGGAATGAAAAATGAAACGCCCGTGCATTCTTGACACTGCAAGGAGGGCCATTAGCTACTACCCAGAGACATTATGAATATAAAAGACAAGAGATTAGCATAAACTATTCCTGCTCCATTTGATAGGTTATCTTGCATTTAGATGGGTTGTTGAAGATTACAAAAAGAAAAACAAGGTGGGAGAAAAAAAGAATATCTGTTAATTACAGTTTTTCATCAGCCCTGGAACATAAGAAGCCATGGCTTCTTTGAAGGTTCTAATTCCCCAAAAGCAGTATAGAAAAAGAAGATCAAAGTGAAAATGCAAAACTTCACTAAAATTATGTCCATCCCCCCAAGTTTAAGCCTAACTTAAAAAAAAATAAGTTAGTTTTTATTTGATTAATATTCAATGGTAGTATAATTGTATTTAACTACACGCTGCAAAAAAAAAAAAAAAAGTGGCCAAATTCTTCTGCTGCTGTGCAATCCAATGAGGATAATGGATGTGTGACGAAAACAAGAAATTAACCCAAATGTTTAAATTTTTAACCCACCTATACTCCCAAAATTGCTCAACTCCTGTATTTTAAATATAGGCACCCACAAGGACTAGGTGGTGGGCATTTTAGAGAGAAACATTTCAGTCAACTATGCAAGTTTATTTACACTATCACACAAAACCCCGGCAGCATCTTTTGTGCCTGAATCTTCTAAATTTTCCTCTACAAGATGCTAAGATGCTCTACAAAAAACGATTAATCATGGCTCAAAGCTCACTTCTTTGAACAATTAAAAAAGGAATCAAATTTAACCTAATTCTCCATTTTCATCAGTTAACACATTTTCATTAAAAGTATGGTAAATATTGATGGTAAGTAGAGACTACATCTGCATAGCTTTCGACATTACTGAGGAAGAGATACAACAATAAATATACTGACTTCTCTTCAAAGAGTAGCTGCAGGTTGGTGATCCATGATGACCCCATGAAATGAAGTGTGATATATTTTTACCTGCCTACAGCATTAGCTGTCTGTGATTTTATCCTGATTGGAAATACAGTGCATACAAATTTTATTTACACTGGTACAAACACCACTGAAAAGTTAAAATGGTTTTATAAGATTCAGCATGGTGTACTTTCTTGTTAGAAGATTCAGGTTAGGTAACTATGCACATTCAAAACAGATTTTTTTTTATCAAACTAAACCTTTAAACATAATTGTCATTATCATCACTTATGACAAAAAGGGAATTTAAATTATATATATATATATATCAACTAGAATACAGTTGATAACCATCTGCCTCATGTTAAAAACGTGGCTTTTATCCTCATGGGGATTTTGAAATGAGGTGCTTTGGTAATCGGAAAGTGTTATACCACAATGATCAAATATTGAAGATTGGGGAGTACCTGAAAAAAGGACGATTAAATATAGTTTCACAGAAATTTCACCAGTGACATTTACCATATAGGCTGCAGAGACTAGATTTTAAAACAGTGCAGAATCACGAAAGATATTAATAAAGTGGTTGTCAACGGAATGAAGGTAGTCACATGCAGGTATGACCGTCAACACATAAATCAAAGATTACTATCTTTTGGTTCATACTATTTTGCACAGAACTGTTTGCAATGTGTATGATCTCACTGGATTCACATAAGTCTTCAAAAATCGGAAGAAAATACAAAATGTAACCTTTGTCCTTTTCTTGGTAACAAGAAACTCACTCAGAAAACAAGCTAGGAAGAATATATGACTAGCAAGTCAAAGTCAAAAGAATCATTTGAACCTGTTATAAAGCTATTTTACCCCAATTAACAATTTGATCAGTAATTTAAACTTCAAATCTGGCAAGGCATGCAGGTCTCTAGCTAAGCTCTAAAGGCAATCATTTTATTTTATGGAAATATATAAACTGCATTTTAATTGTGGCATAATTCTCCTGCAAAACCATATCCTCCAGTAAACATATCTCATGTTTCAAGTCAGTACAGTGCATACTGTACATTCACATTTGGCACAACATGAAAGCCATGTAAAATGAGCTATCAAGTACAACAGTGCAAGCAAATATATCTTACCACTAAGGCTGGAACTTGATGCATTTTTGCAGCAGGAGTTCCTGGGCGTGGGTAAAACTGATTAATAAAGAGACTTGGAAATCTGTATTCTTCTACAAGTTTCATGGTATCTTGAAAATCTTCATCTGTCTCCCCTGGAAAACCACAGATGATGTCCGTAGCAATTGTTATTCCAGGCACTCTGTAATGGAAGAGGAAAAAATGTTAAATTGCGGACTGGGTACACCAAATCTCTCGCTACACAAAAATCTCATTCTCTTGAAAATGAAAGAAATGTATTTACTCAACTCACCTTTCACTAGAGAACTGAGGCCTAACACCAGTTCTAGAAAAAGTACAATGAGATTTTTAATGGCCATTTCTCTGGTATGTTTTCATCGACGGCAGCAAATTCGCCATCAGCAGATTGATTTTTCAGGATCGATTGAGCGAAAGTGGAGACCTGGCTCAACTGATCCAGAAATCGACTTAATAAATCTACCCCAGGAAAAAAAGTAATGCTGTGTTGACAGGACAGCATTTTCTGTCGGCACAGCGTAGTGGGATGCCACGCTCATTAGAATTTAGGAAGTTGATGGGAGATATGCAAGCTCCTTTACGCAGCTTGAGTATCTTCCATCAACTCCTGCCCAATTTCACGATAAGTATAGACCAGGCCTCTGACAATGAAAAACGTGACACATGGGTAAGAACCCAAAAATAGAAAATAATAGAGAAGTTGCAGTAAATATTTGACCCAGAACTGAAAGAGAACAAGAATGAAAAATTTCTGGACTAACTCCTCAGGCACTTGAAACAATAGGTTACCAGCAGAACTTGTAAATTCATTTAATTGTAGTTACTCAGTCTGCAAAGCTTATAAGTTCCCAGGCTTTATTACTAGAATTTGGAAATTCCTTGCACTGCTGTAACACTGCAGGCAGGGTAGGGCAAAGACAGGGGCCTGACATCCTATGTAGCTTAGAAATTCCAGTCCAATTTGGCTTCTGTACAAAAAAAGCTTCCTTTAATTAGAACCAACCTTCTAACTCAGTCCCCCTTAAAATATGTCTAATCATCCACTCTCCCCATAAAAAAGACAAAAACAAATAGTTGTTTGCAATAATGTAGTTGTGTTGGTCCTAGTGTATTAGAGACACAAGGTGAATGAGGTAATATCTTTTATTGGACCAACTGCTCTTGGTGACAGAGACAAGCTTATGAGAAACAGAGCTTTTGATAAGAGCTCTGTGTAAGCTTGAATGGTCATCTCTCTAACCAGCAGAAGTTGTTCCAATTAAAGGTATTACCTTACCCACTTTGTCTCATTACAAAAACTTAAATTATTCTAATACACCAGCATAAAAGTACCCTTTTATCTAGCAACAGCAAATTTTTACCTTGGCTGGATACATCGCATGATCAAGCGAAATGCGCATTCCTATTTAGGCAGTGCTGCTAATTAATAGAGCAATGGATCTGAGATTTAGATTTATTCCCAGCTCTGCCACTGGCCTGCTGGACGACCATGGGCAAATCACTTCACCTTTCTGTGCCTGACTTTCCTCATTTGTAAAATGGGGATAAGGATGCTGACCATTGTAAAACATTTTGAGATTCATTGATTAAAAGTGCTATATAAGCATTCATTGTCATCATCAATATGGCACTAGAGAGACTGTCTTCTAATAATGAGTTGCTGTCTTGACACCACAATATCAAACATAGTGACAAACTGGAAGGAATTTAACTTTGAAGGGTAGTTAAGAACTAAACAAGTATACAGTAGTTTGACTTCTCTATACCAAAAGAAAGATTTGGACATAAAAAAGAATCATTCAGTGAGTGAATGGTGTATCGACTAGGCCTATCTGATTACCCCAGGAGAAGAAAAAGAATAGATGTTTGGTCCTGAGATGAAGAGGAGGTCCTTAAGCCACTTTGCAGCTTTGCAGTAGCTTCCCAAGCATGCATGTGGGGATCTGCTCCCTGACCCACAATCATCTTCCTCCCAAAACCTGGGATGGATTCCCTAGACAGCACACCGGTGGTGGTGGGTTCTCTCTTTTTCCCTATCCAGGTATCTTGTAGTAGAGATAAACAAATACTTATAATCTGAATACCATCTGTGTAATGTTTAGATGGACAAAGAGAACTATTATTTATTCTAGGGCAATAGGACGGGATATGAATAACATTATTGGGAGTACAATGGTCAAACAAAAATTGAGTCTGAATACCAGGAAAACTTTTAATAGCAGTTAGGTCTACTGAAGAGAGAAACGAAGTTGGACAAAAGAGCTTGAGAATGTAATCTAAGGAACAATACTGCACTT
Organism: Mesoclemmys tuberculata; assembly: GCA_007922155.1. NCBI lineage: Eukaryota > Metazoa > Chordata > Testudines > Chelidae > Mesoclemmys > Mesoclemmys tuberculata. The sequence continues at coordinate 33,864,569 of ML675601.1, read as the reverse complement.
GCAAGGGGATAAACCAGGTGAAATATGAGGTAACACTGATAAACTTTTGTGCAACTTTTATTATTGTAGTATTATTTTGTTTGCACTTTGTACATGCCTTTTCATACTGGAAGATGAGTTAGATGAGCAGTTTACAACAAAAACAAAACCCAGCCACGACAGACTACTTAATCATGAAGACAAATAAATGGGGCAACAGGGTAAAAAACTGGTGCTAATAAAACTTAATTAAACTACTAATAGACTGTTCTGTGTTGTCTTTCACAAGACCGAGTCTGATTCCGTCTCTCTCCCATCATGGCATTTGCTGGTAGTAATTCAAAGAGAGTGACCCTATGACAGGAAATGTTACACAGTGACCAAGAGATATCTCTCCATACCATAAATTAAGCAGTTGCACTAATGTGCCACAAAAGTGAAGGCCAGTTCAGTTCAGGACAGGAAGGTTAGTCTTGTCTTGTAGTTAGAACACAGAACTGGAAGTCAAGAGATCTGGTTTCTAATGCCAGCTCTGTTACAGATTTCCTGTGTTACCTTGAGCAAGTCACTTAGCCTTTGTGTGCCTCCATCCACCATCTCTAAAATGGGGATAACTACTTTTCTACAGGTGTGTTTGTGAGGCTAAATCATTAATGCTTGGGAGGTGATATGATGATGAGGAGGATAAAATATAGAAAAGCCATTGAATAAGAAAAGAAAATTAAATTGTAGTTCTCAGTCAGGAGGATAGCAGATTTAATGCAAGGCTTGCAGAGTGAGAAGCAAAACATGTGGTTGTTTCCCTTTCACTTACAGATGGTAGGATTTTTGTTTAAATCTTGTGAGGGATAGTATATCGAACTATATTGCTTTCTCTCTATTTTTCAAATGTGATTATTTTTTCGTTTAATTAGCTGCATGGAAGTCATCTAGATACGACTATCACAATATTCCTTCTCCTTAGGTTTCAATAAAAACATAAAAATCTTTTCCTCCATTCTATATTACATTTAGGTAATAGTTCTGAACCTAAAGGTTAAGACTGAAGCCAAAACATGGCAGATTAAAAAAAAACCACTTTTTTGACCTAACACATAAAACATGCATCTTATACAGAGACTTGTCCCAACAGATGGGAAAGAACTTTTTCTTTTGCTAAATAAAGGCAGGTGGGAACCAGTAGCTGAAACGTAAATATAATGTGAAAAAATCTGATACTGTGGACCCAAGAGCCTGCAGTGGCTCCAACTGGTTTACTAAGCCTGACATAAGCTGCAGGATATACATTTCTGCTTGAAATGAAATAATGTAAACATCTATGGTAGCTAAGAACTGAATAAATATAGAGTAATTTTGCATTCTATGACAATTTCCCTGCACGTATTTTGAGTTATAATGGCAGGCTGACATAAGACAAAATATATTACTTTACAAATTAATATCAAATAGCACCAGCTGACATTTCTCGCAACATTAATAAAACAGTCATTAAGTTTGACAAAACCACTATTTGTTAGTTATTTTAGCAATTTTAATTATACTATAGGCAACAGTGTAAGCACTTCTTGCCTACAGTAGTGGTGATACCATCCTTTATATGAGTTTGCCTGTTTCTAAGGCAACATGACTTATAAGGGTCAATCAAACTAGATTCAGTAAATTGTGTTCTTCCCTCCCTCCGACAGTGAAAAGGAAATTAAACATTTTTGAAATTCATAAACTGCACAAATGTCTGAATTCTGTTTGGCAATAAAGTGCTAATTAATTTAGTAATTAGATTTCTTCCTGGATGGGATTTTTCTACACACAATGGAAAAACTAGGTTTGGGAAGTGGAGTAAGAAAGAGAGTCTCTATTCAGTAACAGCAATTAATTACAGCCCAATCCAATATGCCTGCCCTAAAATACAACATTGCTCTGTGCCGTTTTGATACCACTTTAGACTACATTAAAGAAAAATGTTTTTTAAAAGGGAGAAAAGGTACAGTGTGTGTGAAAACTCCATTCAAGAGAAAACCAATTACTGAAACAATCAAACTCCCTGGTTTTCTCCACACAACACAAATAAATGCAATTTATTCCACATGCACAGAATCATTTTCATAATGAGAGAACAGAGAGGAAGAAAGACAATGAGAATATGGTAAAAAAAAATCTACATTTGAAAACTAACATATAGACTCATAGGTCAGAAGGGACCAATATGATCATCCAGTCTGATCTCCTGCACAAGGCAGGCCACAAAACCCTACCCATACACATTTATAACAACCCCGAACCGATGACTGAGTTATTGAAATCCTCAAAAGTGAGATTTGAAGACCTCAAACTGCAGGGAATCCATCAGCAAGCGACCCATGCCCCACGCTGCAGAGGAAGGCGAAAAACCTCCGGGGCCTCTGCCAATCCACCCCGGAGGAAAATTCCTTCCTGACCCCAAATATGGCCATCAGCTAAACCCCGAGCATGCGGGCAAGACTCACCAGTCAGCACCCAAAAACGAATTCTCTGCAGTAACTCAGTTCCCATCCCATCAACATTCCCACAGACCATTGAGCAGACTTATCTGCCGATAATCCAAATCAATTGCTCAAATTAAACTATCCCATCATAACATCCCCTCCATATACTTATCAAGCTTAGTCTTAAAGCCAGATAAGTCATTTGCCCCCACTACTTCCCTTGGAAGGCTATTCCAGAACTTCACTCCCCTAATGGTTAGAAACCTTCGTCTAATTTCTAGTCTAAATTTCCTAATATCCAATTTGTACCCATTCGTCCTCGTGCCTATATTAGTACTAAACTTAAACAATTCCTCTCCCTCCCTAACGTTAATCCCCCTGATATATTTATATAGAGCAAGCATATCCCCCCGGAGCCTTCTTTTGGCCAGGCTAAACAAGCCAAGCTCTTTGAGTCTCCTTTCATAAGGAAGATTTTCCATTCCTCGGATCATCCTAGTAGCCCGTCTCTGAACCTGTTCCAGTTTGAATTCATCCTTCTTAAACATGGGACACCAGAACTGCACACAATATTCCAGGTGGGGTCTCACCAGCGCCGTATATAACGGCACTAACACCTCCTTCTCCCTACTGGAAATACCTCGTCTGATGCAACCTAAAACCGCATTTGCTTTTTTAACAGCCATATCACATTGGCGGCTCATAGTCATCCTGCTATCAACCAATACCCCAAGGTCCTTCTCCTCCTCTGACGTTTCCAACTGATGCGTCCCCAACGTATATTTAAAATTCTTATTATTAATCCCTAAGTGCATGACCTTGCACTTTTCACTATTATATTTCATCCTATTACTATTACTCCAGTATACAAGGTGGTCCAGATCTTCCTGAATAGTATCCCGGTCCTTCTCCGTGTTAGCAATTCCCCCCAGCTTCGTGTCATCCGCAAACTTTATTAACACATTCCCGCTCTTTTGGTGTCTGAGACTAAAAAAAAGCAACAAAAGGTTCTTTACTCTAAAATAAAGATCTTACTATGAAATAAAATGTAAAATTAAGCAACAAACATCAGTTTCTGCTCACAAGTGTATGGGCCAATATTAAATAAGCTGCTTTTAAAGATGAACTGCAAAGCTATCTTGTTTTAAGTTAAACACAGTAATAAGTGCTGAATGTCACTACTAATCATTCTGTGGTTGTAGGCATTTAATACATACATGAGTTTTTAGTAACTGTCTTTAGAATTCTTTATAGTCTCTGATATCTGCTGGGTCTTCTAGGGTCAGCAGAGATGCTCCAAAATGCATCATTCAGTGAACCCAGAATACACAGTGAATTTTTTTGAAGAATAAAAATAATTTTAACATATAGACGACCTCTTGCAAATGCATTTATTCACTAAATATGCCCTGCCGACTGGTAATTGGAGGCACATACCAGTATATCTGTGCTGTTCTCAAAATGATGCAAGACTTTCTAGTTAATTTAAAGACAAGACAATCTTGACAAATTCCTCAAAAATCATAATGCAATGGTTACATCTTGCGATCATAAACCTTTAGACCACTGCAACGTTTTGGCTGTGAAGTGGGAGTGCTATTGTCTCTACTCATTCACTTATGACTCAAGAAACAATGGAAGAATAGTTTTTACACAAGGATCTCTACTGTAGCATTTTACATTGAAAACACTGGACTTTTCATAAAAGTCAGGAGAAACTGAGGAATGGCCTACCTTATAGAAAAATATGCTTGTGTCTATGTGTTTGCTAATTTTGGGTTCCCAAATTACCCTCTTCTTTTTTCCTATAGCTAAACCTCTTCCATCTGCTCACGTAGGTTTGTACACAACCAACAGGAGTTGCGGCCAGCAACACAAGCATAACCCGGGGCATCTGCCTCTGCCCAATAGCAGAGGCTACTGTTGCTGATTTAATGAGCAGGAACCTAAAGACCATTATATTGATGTGATAGCATCTGTTACTGAAGAATCTAGAAAAGATCATGGTGGAGCCAAGGAGAACATCCATCCAAACATGGGAGAGAGAAGGACGTGAGTTATGGTGGTAGAGAGGTGTTTGGGAGAGCAAAGGCAGAGGAGAAATACAAGTGTCTTATCCTTCATCTGTCAGACTACAGGGACAGAAACAGAAATGCTTTCTACTTCTAAAGGTGGAGAAAGAGCAGGGTATGGGGAACAGGAAAAGGGCACGGGTAAATCCTGCAACATGCCAATTACAATGAAACTGATTCCAAGGTCTAAGCTCCCCATTCCTGTTTGCCTGAAAGAGCCAGACAACTGCTTCTGTTGGTCTTGTTGTAAGTTGCAGCCAGGATGGAGAAAAACAAAAAAGAAACTGGACCTACTTGACCTTCTGTTTCCTAACCCCAAGTGGAGTGAAGGAAGGGCCCAATCAAAGAACTTGGGTGATGAGAACACAGGAGGTTTTGCTTTCTTCTCCTTTCTAGCAGGTCAAAAGGCTGCTGGGAGAGGAGGAGAGATGGGCTCAGGCTCTCAGGCAGCAGCAGAAAGAAAGAAAGCTCTACTGTAGCCACTAGCTACCAGTCACTGTAACCAGCCCCCTGAGCATATCTTTGGCACACTCCTTGGATCTATACTTCTCCCCCAGAGCCTACTGATTCTCTCCTTTGTGTTCATAAGAATGGAGTGAAATTTGTCCAGGTTTAGATTCCACATGAATCACTTCATGCAGCTTTAATTACAGCAAACATTTCCTTCGGTAAAAACATGGTTACTTACCAGTAACTTGTTCTTTGAGATGTATTGCTCATATCCATTCCAGTATAAGTGAGTGCAAGCCACTGTGCACGGGTTCCCGGAACTTTTTCCCCTCAGCAGATCACGTAGGGTCAGCTCAGGCGCCCCCTGTAGTGCCGCGCACATGCTGCGGCACATGAGGAGCTGCCGGCCCTACGCCCCCTCAGTCCTTTCTTTCTGCCAACTCTGACAGTGGGGGTGGGGGTCGGGTGTGGAATGGATACGAGCAACACATCTCGAAGAACAACAGCTACTGGTAAGTAACCATGTTTTGTACTTCAAGTGATTGCTCATATCCATTCCAATATAGCTGATTACAAAGCTAGACCTCGGAGGTGGATAGGAGTTACCGGTGAGCTGCCCGCAGCACGGCTCTGCTGAATCCCGCATCCTCTCGCCTGCTGGGCAATGGCGCTTGAGCTCTGGTTGAGTGGGCTATGATGGCTCTTGAAAGCGGCACCTTCACCTTCTCGTAGCCAAACTTGATGTAGGACATAATCCATGCGATGTGCTGAGAGGAGATGGGTGAGCCTTTCATCCGGTCCACCACTGCAATGAAGAGCTGCGTCCATTTCCGGAACGGCTTCATACGCTCGATGTAAAAGGCTAGGACTCATTTCACGTCCAGGGAATGCCATCTCCCCTCCTCCTCCAAGCTGTGTGGTTTGGGAAAACACGGGGAGAAAAATACCTTGATTACAATAAAACTGGAAAACCATCTCGGATAGAGGCTGGATGCAGCCTGAGCTGGACCTTGTCCTTACAGAATACTGTATAAGGGGATCTGAGGTCCAGGCCTTAATTTCAGAGACCCTCCTAGCTGATGAAGGCTGCCTTCCATGAAAGCATGACCGGGGACATGAAGTCATGTGATCAAAAGGGGGAGCCCCGGGGGTCTCGAGAGGGCCAGGCTGACATCCCAGGGAGGCACCGGATTGCATACCCGCGGATAAAGCCTCTCCACCCCCTTGAGGCACCTGACCGACATGGGGGGGAGGGGAAGAACAGAGATCTTCCTACTAGCGGCTGATGGGAGGCCAGATGGCTGCCAAGTGAATCTTTAATGAGGCCAGCGCCAGTCCCTGTAGCTTTACCTGGAGCAGATACCCCAGGATTGCCTGCGCAGGCAAGAGGCTTGGCGGAATGCCCCGGGACTCTGCCCAAGATGTAAACCGTTTCCGCTTAGTCCAAAACACGACCTGTGTAGAAGGTTTCCTGCTGCCAAGCAAGACTTGTTGGGCCTGCACCGAGCAGGCTCTCTCTCCCTCTGGCAGCCACAGCGCCTCCAGGCCATGAGATGCGGAGAGTCCAGGTCCAGGTGCAACCAGCAACTATGGTCCTGGGAGAGAAGGTCGCACCGCCTCGGAAGCTGCATGGGAAGGGCGATTGAATGGTCCAGCAGCATGCTGAACCAGTACTGCCTCAGCCAGGCCAGAGTGAAGAATAAGACATCCGCACTGTCCCACCTTACTTCCAAGCAAGACATTGGGCTGGATCGGAATAGGTGGAACCGCAAACATGTGGGTCCCTGTCCAGTCGATGAGGAATACTTCAGAAATCGACCCGGTCTCGAGACCTCAGAGCGAGCAGAGCCTTGGGCACTTCGTGTTCCAGGCTGACGTGAATAGGTCCAGTTGGGGAACACCCCCCTCTTTGGGAGACCATAGATACTACCTATGGGTGCCGCAACCAGTGGCGGTGGAATAGAAATGACCTGCTGAGGCAATCCGCCTCATCACTCCTCACTCCCACGAGATGAGAGGCAGTTAAGTAGAAATTGTGCCTCGCTGCCAAATCTCACAGGTGGTTAGCTTCCTCGCAGAGGGCCAGGGAGCGCACTCCTCCCTGCCTGTTTATGTACAACATGGCTGCGGTGCTGTCCATCTGCACCTGCACCAGTCTGCTTGTCAGGAATGGGAGGAACACCCTGCACGCTAGGCAAATGGCCCTCAGCTCCTTTGCGTTGATGTGCAGGTGCCTGTACTCCCCCGACCAGGGCCCCTGAGTGCTCAGGTTGGCGCTGATGTGGGCTCCCCGTCCCCCAGCCAAGGCGTCGGGAATTAGGTTGACCGACGGGACTAGTTCCCTGAACGGGACACCCCTCAACACTGCCCTCCACCAGCGTAGGAAGGCTAGGGCGGGCGGGGGGAACTATGACCACCCGATTCAGTGGGTGGCTGCTTGGCACATATACTGGAGGCCAACGATGCTTGAAGCGATCTGAGCCTCTGGTGAGCTAGTCTCACTGCATACGTGCAGGACGCCCTGTGGCCTAAAAGCCGAAGGCTGTGCCTGGCTATTGCCATGGGCATTGGTGCAGCTAGGAGTGAATTCTATGTATTGCACTGGGGTTAGTGTGGACTTCTGCTCATTTATGAGCTGTCTCATCTTGCTGCACATGGAGCAAGTGAGGGTCACGGTCTCCTGCACTTGAGGCCTAGACATGCCCCATATCACCCAATCATCCTGGTAAGGGAATATTTGTGCCCCCTTATGTCTCAGGAGGGCAGCCACTACTGCCATGGGTTTGGTGAACACCCTTGGAACCAAAGATAGGCCAAAGAGCAGGGCTGTAAATTGGTAGTGGGAGGCAGCCCCCGTGAAGCAAAGTAAGCACCTGAGGCAGGGGAGGACGGGCACATGAAGCATGTGTCCTTGAGGTCGAGAGCGACACACCGGTCTCCCGGATCCAGAGAAGGGATTATGGAGGCTAAGGAAACCATGTGAAACCTGAGTTGTTTGACATACTGTTTAGCCAATGCAGGTTCAACATGGGTCTCAGATGTCCCCTTGCCTCGGGGGTGCAGAAGTACTTTGGATAGGACCTCTTCCCCCTTCTGCTTTGAGGAACCATACCAGCGCTTCTATGACAAGGAGGGTGTCCACCTTCTGCAAGAGGAGTTACTTGTGAGAGGAGTCCCTGAAGAAAGACAAAGGTGACAGGCTTGGAGGACGGCATCGTTTGCTGATTCAGGCAGATGTGAACAAGGGGTGGCCCTATCTATGGCCCTATCTGCCAAGTCAGCCGTGTCACCGGGTGTCTGGAGCGCTGCCCTAGCCACCGTGATTCCCTTATCCAGGACAGTGGTGAAGTCTGCGGCCTGGTCCTGGGGCAGGGTTTCAGCAAACCACCTGAGGGAGTTCCTCAGGAAGTTCTTAGGAGTGGAACCATGCTGACCTTGCCTGTCCCACTGGTCTGCTGCGTAAGCTGAGAGCACAGCACCAGGGTTCCTGGTGAACAAATACTCGAACCCTTCGGCCGGGACATAGTACTTTCTCCTACTCACCTTCAACATAGAGGCGCCTGAGGAAGGGGTTTTCCACAGGGCCTCAGCAATTTTGAGATCCCTGTCGTGGACAGGTACGGCTACTCTTGCTGGGGCAGCTGCCGCCAGTACATTGAAAAGGGTATCATTGGCTTCACTAATTCCTTGACTGCCAGCCCCAAGTTAGAGGCCACCCTCTTGAGCAGCTCCTGGTATGCCCTGAAATTCTCCAGTGGCACCATGAGGTCCCGGGAGACTGCCTCTCCCAGGGAAAAGGAAGAGAACTGTCGAGGCACATCCTGCGGGTGCTCCCTTGCATGCCGAAGGAAGGCACTCATAGAGGGGCCCTCCATGGGGTCCAACTCCTCGTCCAACAGGGTGGGTAGGGGCCTCGGTCCCATCTGGATACCCATGGGGGCCAATAAGGCAATTGTTGTGGCCATCGTCCCTGGGGCCAAGCCCGGGCTGACTGTGCCACCTTCTGTGATACTTGAGGCCCTGAGCCACTAGACCGCTGGTGCCGTGGCCGCCCTCTATCCTGGGTGCCGTGCCCTGCTGGGGACCGTCCTCTCAACGCCTCCGATGTGGAGGATGACGAGGACCGCCTCCGCTGCCGCAAGTGGTGCCGACAGACGGAGGCGCACTCCAAAGAACTCTCGGTACCGGAGTGCCATCTTGGTACCAAGGACTCTGCAGTAATTGGGACTGGCGTCACTCCAGACTCCGCGGTGCTGAGCCTGGCTCCAGCAACCGGGTTCTGTGCCAGTGACTGCACAGTGCAGCATATTTGCGTGGCAACCAGGTTCCACACCGCCGCCTTGGTGCAGGCGGACCGCTCGATGCTGAAGTCTTTGACGGTGAGCAGGTTCTGTGCCATCTGCAGTGCAGGCGAACTCCACGGTGCCAGGCATGCAGAGTAGGTGCATGTACTACTTATATTGGAATTGATATGAGCAGTCACTCGAAAGAGAACAGTTTTCACAAAACCTACATCCAAATCAAGAAATGAAATGAAGAGAAAGTAGGAGATAAAATGCAATTAATTAACAGCTTTCCTGTGATCCCCTGAAACTACTGTGCACAACAAAGTTGCTCCTTGATGTCCTACTCAGCACCTCATATTTAATGTGATAAATCTACCAATGATTTAATATTCTCCAAGAGTTTTTAAACAAGGTTTTTCCTCAACAACAGGAAAATACTGATTTTTTAAAAAATCTACTCTATAAGCAACAATATGAACAATAACATACACATTCTTACAGCAAGACTGTAAAGATGGCCTGGGTGTACAGGAAATCTCAGTGCTCTGAATGAGGTTGGGTATAGGAATTTTTTCTGAGATGTATTGTACCAAAGCTAAGTGCAAAAATGAGAACTGCACTATTTAAAAATTCACACAGATACTTGTTGCAGGACAGAAAAATGTTAATCTTATTTCTCAGAAGATTATTTTTCATATAATTAATCATCAAGATTTTAATCTCATTTATGTATTTGCATTCTGAAATCTTCACTGTAGTAGTGTTTTCAGCAAACCGGCAAATGAGATTGTGTCAGAGATTAAATCATTTGAAGGCATCTTAAAAGCAGTCTTTGTCTAAAGGGATAGTTGAGAGAAATACCACGAGTTGATGGTAGCTCTCTTTTAAAATACTCCATGTCATCATGGTCCTCAACAAGAAAGGTCTAGAACTTTTTCTTGGAACTTCTGAGCCAACCTGAAATCCAATACCTTCTTAATATCATTACTCTTGAAAGCAAAGCACCTGGATATATATCATGTGACATATAAAAAGCTGTCCAAGACTGTCCTTAGGCTTTTCCAGTCATTCCCATTGGTTTCAGATGAGTCGTCTTGGTCCCTGGCAAACTGCAGTTTATTAAACCAAATACGCAAATCCTAATCTGCCAAAATATTCCATTAATTTGTAATTTTCAAATACAGGAGTCAAGGATGTATACAATTTTCCAGTACTTCTGTCCAAATTTCTGACCTCTGGTTCCGGAGGGGATGTGAAGAATTTTCCTCCTTTGGCTACTGTCACCAAAGAACCTAGAGTTAGAGGAGTTAAAGGAAGCAAGCTAAAAACAAAAAGCACTTCAAACTCCAGTTGTGTAATCTGCTATGCCCTCTCAGGCGTTAATAACGCTGAAGAGATGAAGAGACTCATGCAAGTTATCAAAACTCCTTTGCAAAGCTTCATAGGGGAGTGTTGCTACCTACCCTTCCTCTTAAAATTCTATGAAGTAAAATAACTTGTGGTTTTTTACACAAAGAGCTGACAATGCTATATCCAAGACTTCAGACAGGCGCTACTATGCTCTGAAATGCTACAGTATTATTCAAACCATAGATATCCTTGGGGAAGGGAAGTGAGTCTTTTCTCCTCAGTGTCAAATGTTATTTCAAGTGAAATTTCTACTGGAGACTTCATTAGGGGTGAGTACAATAGGGAGATCATTGCATTTTAAGGGTTGAGTCAAACTTCCTTGGTTTTGAGTCCCAGTAAATCTCATCAACAAACAGGCGTAAAACTGAAGGTTGACTCAGTCACTCAGGCCTCATAAGGAAAGGCCATGCAGGTAGAGCTATTGCACAAAAACTATTCCTACATGTTGACGAAGAACAAACCCAGCCCACATATAGCTGTCAACCAGATTAGTATATTTGAGAGTATTCTCTAGAGGAAAGTATTCTCTTTTAAACTGTTAGGATCAGTTATCAGCTGGTTCATAAAAGGAATGGAACTAAGAAACACTTGGATCAACAAAGATCTCTTTGGCAAGCCAGACCTAAATTCTGCAGCCATTTAATGCAGCATATTGGAAAGCCTGAGGCATCACTGTATAAAATAAAAACTGAGGCTTTAAGGAATTAATGTAAGAAAATTAATAATACAACCAGTATATCAGTCTTTTGGTTATTTATTTCTGTACTGAATTCCATCTGGAATCAATTCCCAGCTCTCCTACTAGACTGTGAGGTGACCGTGGGTAAGTCAGTTCACCTCTCTGTGTCTCAGTTTCCCCATCTATAAAATGGGGGCAATTATACTTACCTTTTTGTAAGGCACTTTGAGATTTACTGATGAAAAGAACTATACATCAGCTAGGTATTATTATTGGTGCCTTACCCTTTGCCTTTAGAGATTTTTGCATTGACAACGTAACTAGAAGTTGACAGAAAAGACAACTGGGTCTTTTGGTAACCAGGAAAGCCTGAGGGGCAAGTGGATATGATCAGCACCTATATATCCTCTGCAGGAAAATCTATTTAAAAAAAATAAAATGCACCTCCTTTTGCTAAATTATTGAAAAAGAAATAAGAAAAAAGAGAAAAAACAAACTTGGAAATAAATGTGACAAGAGACTGATATTCTGTAGCTTGCAATACAGAGTGAAAAATAAGAAGTGAGGGACAGGTGGTGCATGGGGTTCTTTTGTACTTTCTGTCTTAGAATATCTGAAACTGTTTCAGCAAGCCCCCAAATGTGGGAGTGCATGATCCAAATTCAAGATTTGCTAAGGCAACACAAAATGAGACTAAATAATTGGAAGGACCAAAGTTGAAAATAAACAAAACGTAATAGTAGCACTCAGACAAGGTCCCTTAGTTACAAAGATGCTCTATATCATACGCAATTAAATTATTTGGAATTTAATATATTTGAATCAAGGAATCACCATAACAACCTCAATGTGGGATGCTAAGTGTAGTCGTATCAAACTGTCCATCAGACCAAACAAGTAAGAGATGCACATGAATTAATTGTCAATTGAATTTTTATGAAATTTGTAACTAAAAATTAAATCCGACAAAAATAACCTGTGTACTAAATCCAGTTGGGAAGTAGTTTCAGACAGGTTGACAAATTAAAGATAATTTGGAGGAAAAAACCCAAACTATTAACTGATATTCAATCGAAAGCTAAATTAGAATTTCAATTTACAGAAACGATAATAATTCTTAGACCTCGTTATTTTAAGCTGTGTTACATATCCACTATTCAAATCTTCTGTTTCAATTACTTTTAGCAAATTTAAATCTGCTGATGATGTGTGTATTTCCAATAAATACACCAGCATGAGATTCCACACTGGCAGGACACCTGCCAACATCTTTTATTCATGTATGTGTTCCCAGTGCAAAGCAATTATATGATTTCAAATACTTTAAAATGTTTTCTATTATTGCCCAACATAACTGCAGGCTGCCTCACAAATCACTGTTTCTCTTCAGCTCATGCTCTGTCTACATCAAAATGGAAAAGACTCAGTTGTTGTTTGTAAAATTCTATGATGTCTACTCATTTACAAGTAGGCTCACTGGTGTTTACCTTCACTTAACTGCTGAAACACTGAACACTAGAAGACTTTTTAATAGGTGATTTAAAAAAATTTAAAAAAAACATTTTTTGGAATGCAGATTTTTTCTTCTTTTCACTAGCCTGCCTCTTCAGAATTCATTCTCAAAACACCACATATGGGAGAGGGAGAGACAATAAAGACATACAATCCTATGCATTTTACAGAGGTGACAGCACTGCACTTTTCACAAGGTTCAGTTATATTCAGTTATACACTCTTCTCTGGATTTCCCTGAACTATCTCCAGGAGTGGTACATATATGGATGGGAGAATAAACTGCATCCTACTGTTTAATTTAAGTAGTGGTTCACAATCGAACACTTCAGACTTCAAGGGCAGCAGAAACTATATGTTAATTCTAGGTCTCAGAACTACAGAATCAGTATGTGAGTTGTATAGGGGATTATACATTTCACTTGGTGCACAATTCTGCCAGCTATGTGTTTGACAGTGAGTCTCATAGGAGACACGTTGCACCTGTGCTCCACATTAGCTTCCAGCTGAGTGCAGTCTAAGGCGCTGGTTTTGACCTTTAGAGTCATAAATGGTTTTGATACACGTCACCTTAGAGAGGTGATATTGCAGCAGTTGTGATTAACTGAAGTGCTTGAGCTAACAGCCCTCTACATTTAAATGAGACGTGCTGAAAACTGAGTATTTTCAATGAGGGGTCTGCAACTTATTCCCAATTTCAATGTTTAAAATCTATGTTCGCTGAAATTCAGATGGAGCTACAAGGTCTTCTCATAGAATATGAGAGTTGGAAGGGACCTCAGGTGGTCACGTAGTCCAACCCCTTGCTCAAAGCAGGACTAACCTCAGCTAAATCATCCCAGCCAGGGCTTTGTCAAGCCGCAGCTTAAAAACCTCTATAGGTGGAGATTCCACCCCTTCCCTAGGTAACCCATTCCAATGCTTCACCTCCCTCCTAGTGAAAAACGTTTTCCTAATGTCCAACCTAGACCTCCCCCACTGCAACTTGACACCATTGCTCCTTGTTCTATCATCTACTACCACTGAGAACAGCCTAGCTCCATTCTCTCTGGAACCACCTTGCAGGTAGTTAAAGGCTGCTATCAAATCCCCCCTCATTCTTCTCTTTTACAGACTAAACAAGCCTAGTTCCCTCAGCCTCTCCTCATAAGTCTTGTGCTCCAGCTCCCTAGTAATTTTTGTTGCCCTCTGCTGGACTCTCTCCAACTTGTCCACATCCTTTTTGTAGTGGGGGGCCCAAAACTGGACAGAATACTCCAAATGTAGCCTCACCAATGCTGAATAGAGGGGAATAATCACGTCCCTCGATCTGCTGGCAATGCTCCTACTTATACAGCCCAATATGCTGTTAGTCTTCTTGGCAACCAGGGCACATTGCTGACTCATATACAGCTTCTTATCCACTGTAACCCCAAGGTCCTTTTCTGCAGAACTGCTGACTAGACTGTCGGTCCCCCGTCTGTAGCTGTGCATGGGATTCTTCCATCCTAAGTGCAGGACTCTGCACTTGTCCTTGTTGAACTTCATCAGATTTCTTTTGGCCCAATCCACCAATTTGTCTACATCACTCTGTATCCTATCCCTACCTTCCAGGGTATCTACCGCTCCCCCTAGCTTGGTGTCATCTGCAAACTTGCTGAGGATGCAATCTAACCCATCCTCCAAATCATTAATGAAGATGTTGAACAAAATCAGCTCCAGCACCAACCATTGGAGCACTCTGCTTGTTACCGGCTGCCAACTACATATCAAGCCACTGATCACTTCCTGGTGAGCCCGATCATCTAGCCAGCTTTCTATCCATCTGATAGTCCATTCATCCAACCCATACTTCCATTTGTTGATAAGAATACTGTGGGAGACCATATCAAAAGCTTTGCTAAAGTCAAGGTATATCATGTCCACTGCTTTCCCCACATCCACAGAGCCAATCTCCTCTTCATAGAAGGCGATCAGATTGGTCAGGCATGACTTGCTCTTGGTGAATCCATGCTGACTGCTCCTGATCACCTTCCTCTCTTCTAAGTGCCTTAAAATGGATTCCTTGAGGACCTGATCCATGATTTTTGCAGGGATTGAGGTGAGGCTGACCCGTCTGTAGTTCCCTGGATTCTCTTTCTTCCCTTTCTTGAAGATGGGCACTATATTTGCCTTTTCCAATCATCAGGGATCTCCCCCCATTACCATGAGCTTTCAAAGATAATAGCCAATGGCTCTGAAATCACATCAGCCAACTCCCTCAGCACCCTCGGGTGCATTGCATCTTGCCCCATGGACTTGTGTATGTCCAATCTTTCTAAATAGTCCTGATCCTGTTCCTTCAGCACTGTGGGATGCTCACCTCCTCCCCATTCTGTGCTGCCCAGGGCAGTAGTCTGGGAGCTGACCTTGTCTGTGAAGACAGAGGCAAAAAAGGCAGTGAGTCCCTCAGCTTTCTCTACATGCTCTGCCGCTAATTTCCAAGGCTACCTGTGAAGGCAAAAGGATGGTGCAGACTGAGATTGGGCTGGGTAGCATTTTATTTGAATGGGGACTGGGATTGGTCATTTTGATCTGGAATCTCCTGTTTGGATACTGATGTAGTAAAACAGATGCATTTTACAATTACAGCACAGGCTGTCAGATGCACATTTGCCTTCTATCAGTTGTAGTCTGAATGGTTCCTGGTCTACTTTTCATCATCAGCTACCTTGAAGGAACAGTTTAGGCTTGGACCCCCACTAAATGTACTCATTTTTAAGGTACCGTACACTTCCCATACAAATGAAACATTTTACAGAACTTCATTAGAGATTTATAACTTCAGATCATTATGTTGTTTTATGACTTAAAAATGAGAGACTTAAGACAAAAAGCTCAACATCCTTACACTTCATTTCTATTCATTCTCTAATAAATACCATCTGGTGTGTACTTTAGGGATATAATACCCGTCAAAAACTCAGCCATATTATGAGAACCAGTACCAAGTTGATCTGAAATGCATATTTGAACAGATGTGTTTAAATTACATCTACATCTATCCACATGCATAAATTCAGAGCAAGTGTGTGTTGATTTAAAATGCATAAAAAAGGGATTTGGAGATGCATCAAAAGTGAACAGCATCTCAACGGATCAAGGCTCGCATTATTAAAGGTCATCACTAAAAATAAAATTTGCATTTATTAAGGATTGCACCAGGGAACAGTTCATGAGAACTGACTTAATGACTGTAGCACTAAAACAGCCATTGAAACTACACTAATTTTCTATATCCCCTCAGTATTTAACATTAAAACTGTCAGGTATGATCAGAAATAATAAGATCTTAGTTATCAGCAGCTGTGAACATTATATGGTTTTGCTATAAAATGACACTTTGCTGATTCCTAAAACTAAGTGTCTTGGCTCTAAGGTCCAGCCCATAACTTTACTTCACCAATAGTAATTTATTTCTTCAAATTGACATAAAATTCAAGGGAGTCACATAAAAAAGGAATAATAAATACATTGGTTTTGATATGGTGATGATATTCATTGATGAACTTCAAGAAGTTCTCCTATTAATAGAATAAATGTTATCTATTTTAACATTTATCAGTTTTGTCAGGTTCCAATGTACAGTGTTCAATAAGACAGAAACAGTTTTTGTTTTGTTTTTTTACCATTTGATGTGTTTGATTTTGTTTTTGTTATGATATTGTTAATATCTCGTGGGGACTTTCAACCAGCCAGAAAGACAAGTGAGTAATTATCTCAGTAATTAGCCCTATATCTAATACCACTGCTGTGCCTTTACCAGCAAAAAGGGAACACCAGTGCTTTCGGAATGAATTTTTCAGTCAAATGTAAGGGATAATAGAGAAATGTCAATGAAAGTTGACAATCTGTAAAAGCAATGCAAGGAACGATCTGAAAAATACCCCCCAAATACACACATTCAACAGACATAGAAGTCAGTAAAATAAGCTACTTTTAAATTGTTACGCTTTGACATTCAGTTTGAAATAGGTTTTCAACAGAGAGCACAGACCCATAATAATGTAAAATATATTGACTGGTAAAAATTGCTAGTCAAATGGATCAATATTAGACATCAGTAAAAGCACTTGTACTACTGTTGGGCACTACAGAAAAAACATGAATTGCTAAATAGAATTCTTGAAAGTCTATATTTACTGCTCTCAAGACACTTCAGTGCATTGCACACACACCTTAGTTGCTCTGACCATATTTATGTTATATTCAGGAACAGAATAATAACCAGATCAGAACTTGCACTGAAACTTCATATTGTTCTAGTCAGATCAATCAATTATAAGCTTTCCACTTAAAAGGTTATATATAAATGATATACAGCAATTGGAATTATCAGTTTATCTATACATTTTCTTCACACTGACATCAGCACTGAACTGTATCAATACAACCTGAGAAAGCTGTCGCTTCCAATGAAAGTGAAGGTGTAACCACAAAAAATTAAAAGTGAGTTAGGGCTCTGGGTACGCCACGAGTACCCCGATTTCTTCCAAACTATGGGCTGAGGTAATGGCCACTAAAAATGTCACCTTCAGGGATGTGCATAAAGAAGCACGTTGCTGAGGTTCAAATGTATGCCTGGTAATACCCCACAGGACTAGGTTCAGTTCCCATGGTATTGTGGGTATATGTATATCTAGGTAGACATTCTGAATACCTGTGATGAAGCATTTAACTGTAGAGTGCAAACAGCATGGTGCCGTCGATTTTATGATGGAAGGCAGTGATGGCTGCCAAGTGAACTGAGACCAAGCTCATGGAAAGTCCTCATTCCTTTAGTTCCAGGATGTATTTGAATATAACTGGGATTGGCGTGGATGCAGCAATAATGTGTTTGTCTTGACACCACGTATTGAATCTATGCCATTTTTGAAGGTCCGATAGCAGACACCATAGATAATCATGGTATGGAGCACTCGGGGAAGGGATAGAATCTTCGAAGTGCTCAGTGTTGGCTTAATTCTGCTCCCATTTAATATTCAGGCCAACCCTGAGCACTTTTAGAAAATTTCACCCAACATGAGCACATACCACACTACTGAGTTTGCATTCATTGCTGCTCTTTGGTACGTTACTTAAATGAATACCTACAGATTAATCAAGAGTACTAAGCAGAAAAAGAAGGCAAAGAAAGAGATGAAAAGAAGGAAGTGGCTAAGCAAAGCTGGCGAGAAGAACTGATCCACCTTATTGTTTCTTTAAAGGGTTGTCTTCTTGATAAGTACTGAGGAGATGTATATCTTGTTAATTCAAATTAAAGTTCATTTTAATTATTTTTTCTAGTCTCCTTTTTCACAGATATTGGCAGAAATATTCTGCAGCCAAACGCAAACTATTTCAAGTACTGTATTTTGTGCGCTTCATTTAAACCCCCATCTGCTTTTTGACAAATGTAATCCCTCAAAGACTGACAGTTTAATTTTTACAAACCATAAACCTAACAACATGAGTAAAAACAGCTATCAGTAAATCCCATTTCATAGACACATCATAAATGAAAGTTGCAAAAATGAACGAACTGAACATTTTGTTAAAAAATAGTTATATCTAACTGCGATTAAGACCACTGTTCTAGATCAAGATTGATAAAATTAATTGCAGAAATGAGTGCGTTTTAAAAAATAGTTAATTAGTCATACCTGTTTTAAATACACACTGACATATTTATCACCTAAAGAAGAAGTCAAGGTATTTTACATGGATGTCTTCAATATAAAACAGCACAAGGTTAGCTCTCAAGTAATTTTAAATTACAGATAGCTAAGTACGATCACCAAGCTCCTAAGATTGACTAGAGTCTATAGTTCTAAAGGCACTGGTAATGATTCATATACAAACCACTTTTTTGCATAGCTTTTTGGAACTTAATAGAACTTGGAACTTTGGAACTTGATATAGTCTTAATAAATTAATAATAATAATTTATACTTAGTGTTTTTCATCCATTAAACTCTTAAAGTGCATCAGAAAAGTATGTAGATACCATTAGGTTCCTTAATGTCTAAATTTAGACCCATCTTATGCAAAAGGAACTTTCTGTTAATGGATGGTCTCCAAAGGTTAAAATCCCAATTTCTGAAGTGGCTTAGACACTCAGGCCCAGATCCTCAAAGATATTTAGGCACCTAGCTCCCATTGATTTCAGTGGGAGTTAGGCACCTGAATACTTTTGAGTCTTAAATGCCTAAGGGTATAGCATGGGTTTGTCTATCCAAACTGAAAATTACACCTCCCGCTTTCATGTTTGAAAAAAAATCTTTGGCTCTTAAGTCACATAGACTTACGTGCTTTTGAAAATGTATCTTAGGTCTTTGCAACTTAAAATCAATTTTGGCTAAAACCAGAGACTTACAGAGGAGACTGGACTTCAAATAATAATAATTGAATAACAGAAAAACATGGTTACTTACCAGTAACTGTTGTTCTTTGAGATGTCTTACTCATATCCATTCCAACATAGGTGAGTGCACACCACCATGCATGGGTTCCCAGAACTTTTTTCCCCTTAGCCGATCCCATAGGAGTACCACACTCATGACATGGTACATAAGGCACCACTGACCCTATGGCACCTCAGTCTCTTCTTTCTGCCAACTCCGACAGCGGGGACAGGGGGTGGGTGTGGAATGGATATGAGCAACACATCTCAAAGAACAACAGTTACTAGTAAGTAACCATGTTTTCTCCTTTGAGTAATTGCTCGTATCCATTCCAATATAGCTGATTACAAAGCAATACCTTGGAGGCGGGCAGGAGTTACCAGTGAGCTGCCCGCAGCACGGTTCTGCTGAATCCCGCATCCTCTCTTGCCTGCTGAATGATGGCGTAGTGGGATGTAAAGGTGTGCACTGATGACCAGGTGGCAGCTTTACAGATGTCCTGCAGGGGCACTTTCTCCAGGAAGGCCATCGACGAGGCCTGGGCTCTGGTCAAGTGCGCTGTGATGACTCAGGGGAGTGGTACGCCCGTCAGCTCGTAGCAGCACTTGATGCAGCAGATGATCCACTTGGAGATGTGCTGGGTGGAGACGGGGAATCCTTTCATCCGGTTCGCCATGGCAACGAAGAGCTGCGTCGCCGTCAGTGCGCTAATCTCAGAGACCCTCCTAGCTGATCTATTGGCCACCAGGAAGGCTATCTTCTATGAAAGAACAAGGAGCGGGCATGAAGCCATAGGTTCAAAGGGGGGCCCCGTTAGTCTGGAAAGGACCAGGTTCAGATCCCAGGGAAGCACCGGGTCATGAACCTGCGGGTATAGCCTCTCCACCCCTTGAGGAATCTAATAGACATGGAGTGGGAGAACAGGGATCTCCCCTCTAGCAGCTGATGGAAGGCCGAGATAGCCGCCAGGTGGACCTTCAGGGAGGCTAGGGCCATGCCTTGGAGTTTCAGCTGTAGCAGGTACTCCAGGATGGCCTGAATAGGGGAGAGACTTGGACAAAAACCCCGAGACTCCGCCCAGCAGGTAAACCTTCTCCACTTGGCCCGGTACGCAGCCTGTGTTGAAGATTTTCTGCTGCCCAGCAGAATTTGTTGGACCTGCACCAAGCAGGTTCTCTCTCTCTCCATCAGCCACAAAGTCTCCAGGCCGTCAGGTGCAGGGAGTCCAGGTCCGGGTATAGCAGTCGACCGTGGTCCTAGGAAAGCAGGCTGTGCCATCTCGGAAGCTTCACTGGGTCAGCAACTGAGAGGTCCATGAGCATGCTGCACCAATGTTGCTTTGGCCGGGGCAATCAGTATCTTATCTGCTCTGTTCGTCTTGATTTTCAAGAGGACTTTGGGCAAGAGCGGAATGGCGGGAAAGGCATACATGAGGGTCCCCGTCCATTTGATGAGGAATGCATTGGAAATGGAGCCTGGCTCGTGACTGTGGAGCAAGCAAAACCTTGGGCACTTCTTGTTCCAGGACGATGCCATAAGGCCTTTGCCAAGTTTAACACCCTGTCATAAACTGGCAGGGCCACTCTAGAGGGACCTCGCACCCCATAATCTCCAAACAAGGGGTCCTTCTTCTCTGACAACTCTTTAGCCTCCATGTTGAGGTTCCACCCTCTTCAGTAGTTCTTGATGGGCCTTAAAATCTTTTAAGGATGCCCTCTGGTCCCGGAAGGCTGCATCATCTGGGGAAGAGGAGGACGACTGTGGGTGCCTGTCCCTTTACGAGGCCCTGTGAAGGGTCCTTCTCCAGGGTCCGATTCCTCATCCGAGGAATAGCCCTCGTGCCCTTTTCAGTTACGGGGGCACCAAGTGGGCACCAGATGATGGGACCGACACCATGCCTGGACCCATATGAGCTCCCTATGGTCGCAAATAAGGCCATTACCATGGTTCTTGGGGCCACCGTGGTGCCGGCATTGGTATCAGCTGCTGGGCATCCTGGGGGGGCTTTTGGGACTCTTGAGTATCCTTAACCTTCTGGGGACTTAGGCCCCTGGAGCAGCAACCTCTGCTCCGCCTCAACCTGCTGCTCCACACTGGGGAACGGCCCCTTGATGATCCTGAGGATGATCTGGAGCACTGGTGCCGACAGGAGTGGTGCCGTGATGAGGTGCACTCTGACAATGAAGATGAGCGTCATCTCGGCACCAATGACTTTCGGTACCGCTTGCCTTTTGGCAAACACAGTTGGTGCTGACAGGATCCACGTGGTGCCGAGCTTGACTCTGGAGACTGGGATCTGTGGTGTGGTGCTGGGGAGCGTGCCAGTGCTGGGCTGGATCAGTGCCATGACAAATGGCTTGGTATTGGGGACCTCAAGCACGAGGTTGATGAGTGGCACCAAGCAACCCTCGAACGGCTTCTTCTGGCGCTGGACGACTCCGGTGCCAGGGTCCATCCCTGATGCGGAGACTATGAGCTCAATGAGGTGGACTCAGAGCTAGACGGGGAGCGTCTGCGCTCTACCCGAGGTGACCATCTGGCGGGAGACTCTTCCCTGTGCGGGGGTCTCAACCAGCCTCCTGGGGCACCCAGTGAGGGTTTACCCCTAGACACTGGCCCTTTCTTCCTCGGCCGAGCGGGGGGAGGGTGCGGAGGAGTGGGCAGGGCCATCAGGGCTCTCGCTGCCCGGGAAGCCTCTGGTTTCGATGGCACCTGTAGAGGTGCTCTCCCATTCCCAGAAGTCGGGGGAGGCTCTCTACATGGAGATGCAAGCACCGGAGCAAGCTCAATGGGCCTTGGCTGCATCTCTACACTCTACCCCACCAGTATCAACAGTATGGGGGAGAGGGCACGCACCGTGAGCTGTCTCTTTTTCCTCTTTGGTAACGGAGACTTGTGTTGCGATGGCTCCAGTGCCAACAGTGCGCACGGCACCCAGGAAATGCTTGGTGCCAACGTGGAGTGTGGTGGCTCAAAAGTTGGATGGAGCACTTCCTCCATGAATATAGTCTTCAGCCTTATGTCCCGCTCCTTTTGAGTCAGTGGCTTAAAAGCCTGACAAATTTTACATTTTTCTTTGCAGTGCTCTTTCCCCAGACACTTAAGGCAGTGGTCATGGGGTCACTCACAGGAAAAGCCTTGCCACAGCCGGTGCAAGGCTTGAAGCCAGGAGACCTGGGCATGGTCGGGTCCGTCGAGCCCTAAAGGACTCTTGTCTAATCTAACTAACTACCTACCTAACACTTAACGATTACTAACTACAAAACTGCTTAGAATAACAAAGGGGAAGATACCTGAATTAGCAAGGTCATTCCAGTAACCGTCACGGGCGGAAAGAAGGGACTGAGGGGCTGTAGGGTCGACGGTGCCTTATGTACCGCGGCATGAGCGCGGTACTCCAGGGGATGCCTGAGCCGACCCTACGGGGTCTGCTGAGGGGAAAAAAGTTCCGGGAACCTGTGCACAGTGGTGTGCACTCACCTATATTGGAAAGGATATGAGCAATCACTCGAAGGAGAACTACTGTATAACACATAATAAATACTACAGTAGTGCTTGGAGGCCCCAATCAGATATTACCACCGTTGTGATAGATGTAATAAAAAGACATGTCCACAGTCCTAAACAGTTTTCAGTCATGGTTAAAACCAAGACACAAGAAATAACAAAAAAGATGAAGGGCAAAGTAACAGTAATCTCAGAATGTTTTCAGATAGGTTGCGTGTATAATTTAGCACACTGGGATGATTTTGAACTAAGAATGGATGGTTTAAAAAAATCTTTTTAAGGTCAACATGCCTGAATCCTGTTGCTGTTTAAAGTAGAACACTGTAAAATACAATAAAATGTGCTAAATACCATAAATGAAAATATCAGACATTTATACGTCACTTTGTATCCTGACAGATTTCAAAGCATTCTATGAACTTAAATGTAATCAAAACAAAGGAATTGCTTCATTCATCTCTTATATGAAACAACTTTGATGAAATAAACCATCACTCTAAGTAACATGAAAAAGGTCCCTATATCAAATGCAATAACTGTTCCAATGATTTGCAAAATGCTCCTACTGAGGAAGGAATTAGTGAGATCAGTTACTGCAGGCACATACCATATATGCTGAAGCTATTGAGAACGTAAGCTATATTCTAAAAAAACGCCTACTACAGACCTCTTCATTCTGCAACAGAAAAAAGTGTGTTCTTAATCCTTCCCCACCGCTAAATATGGTCACAGTATATTGGGAGGAGGAGGGTATTATTTTAGATTTCAAACTTCTGTGTCTCGATTATCAATATTGCTGTGAAGAATTTCAGCTCACCTCGGAGACGTGGCAATTAAAGTCTGTAACTCCAGTAAATATACTTACAAGTATTTGCTTTCACAGATACTGTAAGTTTATGAAGGATATTGATCTGGAGGCCTGGCTATATTGATGTGAACCCTTTCCATGTGAGCTATACATTAGATGGATATATACTTTGCTGTGTGCCACCTCTTGCTCATCAAGTTGTGTTTTGCCACAGAAGGCTTGAGGCAAATCTGTAATTGCTTTTGATCCCATGAAGTCATTTTTTTTAAAAAAATACATGTTTTTATAAGTACTTCAACTTAGTAAAAAAAAAAAATCTAAGGCCTCAACCCTGAAAACAGTTTACGCACAAGCTCACCTTCAAAGGAATTATTCACGTACCTAAAGTTAAGCACAGGTTTAAGTATTTGCAGAATTCTAAGTTTGTAAAGCATTTTCTAGTTTTATGAATTTCATTGTATATCAGAAATTGTATATTATAAAATACGAATAAGAAGTTTTTATATATATAAAATGGAGAAAACAAAGAACAGAAGAGTGATCTCAGCAAACAGAAATGGATGTAAGTTTTAAAAATGATAATTTCAGTCATTTGTTTTAAAATCGGTGCAGACTGAATAAATCAATAATTCAGATACACTGTTATAAACATTGAACCATATACCAGAGAGGTAATATGGTGCAATAATTGTTTTAATTTTCCTCTTTCAAACTTTTAAAATTTTAAAATCCATCACAGCCATTTTTCAGTATTAAGTGAAGGGGGCTTTTTATGCTGATCTCCTTCAATCTCTTTTTCTAGTGACATTTGGGCTTTGTTACATACCTAGGACAAATGTCGGATGTTACTGTAAATTCTGCTCTTTTTAAGTATTTTGTTAGAATCTAAGCATATTTAGAATTTAAATACTGCAGCAACATTTAATTATATGTTCTTGTGACTGCGTAGAATTATTATTGATAAAAAAGCTGAAATGTACAGTGAATCTTCATTTACTGTATACAGAGTAGCCCCTCAAAAGGGGCATTTCCATTTACTAGAAAGAAGGGTAATTTTGTGTCGGAGGTCTCTTTTCTCCTGTCCCACCAGGCAAATAGTGTTATGGTTCCATCACTTGGGAAGCATGAGGTAAGATTGTTGACCACAGGTAATACATAAGCGACAGAATATCCACTTCCTCTAAGTGAGAAATTTCCTAAGTAGTATAAGAGACAAATTTATAAGTAAGTACTCCAAGTAAGTACTCTCTTTGTGGTGAGAAAGGAGGGATGAGAAAACACGATCACTGTTAAAAAAAAATCTCCCTTTGTTACACATCTGTTTTCTCCCTTCCTATCTTGCAACAATTCCCACAGATAAAAACGTAGCAAGCAGTGTTATCCCAGGGCACAAGTTGCCTGTAGTGGAGCTGGAGAACTAATCTAATACTCAAGCTGCAGCAGAAGGCACGACTGGCTAGTAGCGGCAGATTAAAAGGATACAGTGATGAGCAAGTTGTCTTGTGAACAAAAGAGATGGATAGCTTGCCCTCAAAGCCCAATAAACTGATACACTCTAATGGAAGTAACACTTATGATGTGAGGATGAGGTATCATATTATGGTCAGGCAAGAACAAAACAGTCTTTTAACCTCTAGGTAACAGCATTTTATCGATGGCCTTACACCTCTCAAAACAAGCAGAAGTTGGTGAGTTTTTTAACTTTAGGCACAAGTCCCAGGGGGAAAGTGAAGCAGTGCCCAAACAACAACAAATGTAAATACAAGGAAGTGGTGAGTAAACAAGGAATTAATTTCTTCCACCCTGGGAACTGTCTTATCCTAGGTATTGTACTTAATGTCTTTTTGGTTTAGTTTCATTACTGTCTTGAAGCAAAAGGATAGTAGCATTCCAGTCTCCAGCACTTTTCACCTTTGTTGGATACCATTTGAAGATTAATTTCAGTTTTTGTTGCAAGTGTGAGGTATGTAAAAACAAATATTACACTGTCTCAGGCCAGTTCTTTTTCAAAAGAATTTCGATGTCATGTAGAAACTATATACCTTAGCTATGACACCACAACCCCTAAAAGAGGAGCAATACTGCTATATCTTCTAAGTTATTAAAATTGCCTAGGTGTTGCTATTCACATGGACAACATAATGGAAATAGACATTTTGCTTGCTAAAGACTGGATGGAAATGGCCAGTGTCAGCCTAAAAGCTGACTCTAAAACTCTAAAACAAGTTACATTCAGTAGTAGTGGCTAGATTAAATGTCTGTCATATATTTGTTAGGACACAGAGGCAAGCTACTTTTGCAGACTTTTAAGATTTGCTTGTCTTACACGTGTGTGTAAAATTTCAACAGTCTTGTGAATAAAACACATCTATGTAAAAGTTTGGTGCTACTCTTCCTAAAGAGCTGAGATACTGGATCTGAAAGAAAGAAGAAAAGGAGAAAGAGATGGGATGGGAAGGGTTTTGATGCAGTGGAAGGGAGAAAGGAAGAGAGAAAGAGGAACAAAAAGATTAGTATTTGAAGTCCAGTCCTCGTAAATATGGATAACCCAGTGCAAATTACAGCTTTTTTAAAATTAGCGAGTAAGTGAAGCAAATATAAAAAAGGATAAACGTAAATGTATAACAACATAAGACATTGTTCATTTTTTAATAACTGTCATTTAGTTTCATTTAAGAATGAATATAAAAATATTCATATATATATATATATATCCAGAATATAAAAATAAATGTTCTGTAACATATGTTATTGTTTGGAAGGGTAATGATTACTTTCATCCTTATATTAATTTTGTGTCATGAATTTCTTCTCATTTTAACATTAGACTGGCTTCCAGTGATTTCAGTTCATGAAGTCAAATGTATTTCTGATTGGCCTAAATTATTCAATTTATGATGTGTTTAATAACTGTGAGGGGAAAATGCCAGAGTTTTATAGGTATAAAAGAAAATGCCTAAAGTTACTCCTGTAAAATACTAATCAAATATCAATAAATTACTTTGTAAATAGACTGATTTGTAGTGTTTTTGTGTACCAAATATGAAAAAAGTTAGGCGAGGAGAAATGAAAAATTAGCACCTGTGATATGGAAGCTAAGTCAGTGGAGTCACTAAGGAAAATATCTGTTTTATCATCAGGTCAACACAAGCATAATTATGAGTTCAGCATATAAAAGACTTATTTAAATGGACAGGATTAGTTCAGCCTTTTGTTCAAGCAGAGAACTACTCATCTTATCTTAACCAACATAACTGATTTACATGAAAGGACACACTTCTATTGAGGGCTGGAATTAA
Organism: Mesoclemmys tuberculata; assembly: GCA_007922155.1. Taxonomy (NCBI): domain Eukaryota; kingdom Metazoa; phylum Chordata; order Testudines; family Chelidae; genus Mesoclemmys; species Mesoclemmys tuberculata. The sequence continues at coordinate 33,837,704 of ML675601.1, read as the reverse complement.
TAAAAAGCAAATCAAGGTAGAATAATTTGATGTCAGTGTCAAACTAGAGAGATGTTAATGCATTTAATTTAGTAACTAGTTGAGGGTGTTGGTTATAGAAAACAAATCCAGCAGAAAAAATAGTTTTAACTGAATCCTTACTATATGCAAGTTATTAAATGATCTTACATAGACTGTTCTGGATCTACCAATCAGGAAGCACAAGGCAAAAAACTGTAAATCATAGGTAGCATGTAAGCCCCAGTCTGTCTA
>ML675601.1:33821363-33837442 GCA_007922155.1 Mesoclemmys tuberculata | reverse complement strand
TTCTTCTTTTTAGTATGACAGAAAATGATGATAAAACACAGATGCAAGGATAAAGAGGAAAAACAAAGAGTATTTTCCAGGAAGCATACCAGCTGCTTAGGTCTTCAGCAGACAATTGGTTCAATTCTAAAAAGGCAGCCTAGCTAAACAGGTTCTGGCAGGCGCTTCAGTCTCAAACCTCTGGGCACTGAGGCATTTGCTTGGGATATGAGCAAGAAACTGGGATATGGTTTCCTAACCTTTGTTTCCTAGAGTTCTGAGGAAAAATTAAATGAGTCTTCTGGCTCTTTGATAGAATCATCATTTCTGGTTCTTTGATCTTAGGCTGGGACTTATTTCCCAAGTCCTGTCAGCTTCTCTAGCCTTAATGGTCAGGGAAAAGGGGGGTTGAAAAGAGATGGCACTGAACTGTGCATTTCACAGGGGACGTTGCCGAGTGCCCTTCCTGAAGTAAAACAAAAAACAAACCACCCCAAACCACCCCCCAAAATGGCCACAACCATTTATCTTTATCTTGCATGTACTGGAGAAAAACGTGGCAACGCAGTCATCCTCTGTACAATGCATCTGTGACTTTCTATATGCAGGCTTCAAGAAAGGTTGCAAAGTGAATTCCCTGAATTCTGCAGTATGCAAAGTCATTCAGGGAAGGGACAGTATGCTCCCTCTTGAAAGGACTAAAGCAATGATCCTTCAATTGTTTGTAGGAGGTCTCCTGATCATGATCTGAGATTCTCTGAGGTCAATTTGGATTCCAGGATGACCTTGTCTTTGGATCAGCCCCTTGGATTACCACTCTTGTGCACAGTGAAGAAGAGATTCAGAAGAGGCTTGCCTCTTCCTCCCCTGCAGTTGGAGAAGTGGGAGAGCTGGAGCAATTCTTTTCCCCGGCTTCACTTTGTGTTTCTGGTCTGCTATGACGGATGAAGGAGAGAGCTTCTGCTGCCGCCCCACTAAATCATACCTCAGGGAAATCAAAAGGCTAAATTAAAACACGCAGTTTTGGAAGGGATGGGGCTGTTTGTCAAAACTTCAAACTCCAAGTATCTCTAACAATTTGGGCATTTTAAGAAGACAGTAAGCAAAAGAGAGCCTGAAGAGGCTCTGGAAACCATGGACACCTACATGGTGTACTGTCTGTTTAGCCTGGAGTTGGAGAACTTCTGGAAGCTTGTGCATGGGGCAGTTCCTGATCTGTCAAAAAAAAATCTGATTTGCCTCCTGTCCTGTCACACTATAAATAGGATGCCCCACTATGAGGAACATGGAAGTAGAGGGTCAGGAGCTCACACTACCCCAATCCACTTCAGTGGAACCGCTGACTAGGTACAGTTCATATCTGAATGTCTCTCTCATCTGACTGTGATCTTTAGATGATGTCATAAATATGTGGAACAAACATTAGAAGATACTAAATGACATTTGTTTAGAATGCCTTTAACTAATTGTTTTTAAAGTTCAGGGAAGTAGGAAAATTACAACAAAGTTTACATTTTTTGTGAGAAAACTTGACAGGGGAACTGCAGAAATTGGGGGGGAAAAATCAGAAAATGAGAGGCAAAGAGAGAAAAAATAGGAAAGCTGGGTGTGGAAAAAGACAAATAAGACCTTTTCTTTTTGAAGAGATTATTATTATTATTTGTATTTTGGTAGCGCTTTCCATGTGCTAAGCACTATCTATACCCACGGGAAGACAGTCTTTGCATGAAAGAGTTTAAGGTTCATCCCTCCAGTTTACTTTGTAAAAGGGCAAGAGTTAGACAGGTAGCAGCCTTTACTTCTCCCTTTATGCATGCATCTCGTCACTAAAGGGTTGAGTCCATTTCTTATCCCATGGAGTCTTGAACAGATGCAAAAAGGGAAGCATAGCAGAAAAAAAAAAAGGATCAATATTACCAGTACTTTTGATAAATGTAGTGACATCATTTATTCCTCCCTTTTCTGACTCCCACAAGCCCATCATAGCTCTGTCATGGGCAGAGCCTTCCCACATCGCAGACTTATGCTGCAAATCACATATGAGCGAATGATGGAAAATTAATAGTACACACATATGGAATTTTATACCAAAGTTAAAGAACAGCACCTTTGAAAAGGTAATTCCAGTGTCTTTTAAATTTTGTGTGAAAAAGGTATCTGAAGAAGATAAAGAAAAATGTTCTCTCTCATGTAAGATATTAAAAATTATCAGCTGGACAAAGCTCCTGCCCAAGAGGAAGACAGGTTTTTTGTTTTTTTTTAAATCACTAATTCCTGTGGCAGTTGTACGTCCTTGCTGAAGTTTGCCCAGTTTTTCAGATTTATTTTTCAGAGTGGAATGCTAATATTTGAAATATCAGAGGGAAACCAGCATTTTAAACAGCAAGAATACTAAATTGTTTGTTGTGAGAAGAGGGGCTAATATTGATGTAACAAAATAACAATAACACAATATAACATGTCCTAGAACAGTGGTGTGCAAACTTTTCCAGTCACATCCTCCCTAACCATTAACGGAATCCACTCACCCCCTCCTCTATCAGTGCACTGCTAAGGTTTACTCAGCAGCGGAGCTTGGGTGAAGACAGAGCTGGGGTGGAACTGGTGATGGGGAGGAGCTGGGGCTAGAAGTGGAGCTAGGTTGGGGGTGGAGAGGAATGTGGGAAAAACTGGGCTTGAGATGGAGCCGGGGGAGGAGTGGTGCTGGGGCTATGGCGCATAGTGGGGTTGGACCAGATCAGGCCTGCAGGAAGAGCAGGAGTGGGGGCTGAATGGGGTTGAGGGCAGAGCTGGGCTGGAAACATGGCACTCCTTCCATGTCCCCCATGGGGTTGGAGGCAGAGCTGGACTGGGACTGAACTGCGTTGGGGAAGAAGCAAGTCTAGGGATGGGCAGGGCAGGAAGCACGGTGTTCCCTCCCCGCCCCCTGCAGGGATTGGCCTGGGCCCTGCTACATGCCCTCCCGAACATTACTCTGTGCTCCTCTAGGGATGCGCCCACGGTTTGGGGACCACTGTCCTAGAATACAGACAGTAATGACAGGGCAGCCTTTTGGTTTCAAGTCTTCAATCTACATTTCTACGTGGGACTAATTTTATTTGCTTTATTAGTCAATGACAATTTTGAAAAAAGTCAAGCTACATTTGAGAATGACTATACTTCATTTTAATACTATCCAGTAGAAGGAATTTGTGTGTGCAAATGTAAGTAAAAAGATTTAAGCTTTTATCTTCCCTGTGTAATGAAAGCCTGACAATACATCTCATGTAATTTTGTAGTCTACTAAAAGCACAGTAAATATTCTTATCTAGCCAGTAGCACAAATCATAATAAACCAGAAACTGTCCACATTAATATTTAACATTACTGAATTCTTCAGACATTAATCTAATGAGGAGTGCATACTTCAATACAATGATTAGCATAGCCTTACATCACACTGACACATTTCATAGAATACAATAACCAGACATGCATTTGCTCTGTTGAAACACTATGAGCTGCGCTAGCATGACATACACTATTCTATTTATGTTCATATGCAAAATTACTGTTATGATTAATGCTGTTAAGAATATGTTTTACAAAATGGGCACACACACTATTATAAACTCATAGTAATCTGGACATCATAAAATCTCACTTGTAAAGTTCTCTATACATATGTATTTATTTCCACTAGGAATGCAACCGGGTGGGACCAACTCAGTTCTTATGATTTTTTTTTCCACCTGTAATTCCAATTTTCTTCTGCTCCACTTGCATACAGTCATCCTGACTCAAATTACAAACTAAATGTAGTACACAGTATAGTAGACACAGCACTGATAAGCCTGTGTTGGTGGCTCCTTGAATGTCATCATTTATTGGGCAGATGGGGCAGGTCTGAAAGTAGACGACCGTTTCCAACCATCAAAGGAGTGAAGTTCTGGAACAGCCTTCCAAGGAGAGCAGTGGGGGCAAAAAACTTTGGCTTCAGACTGAGCTTGATAAGTTTATGGAGGGGATGGTATGATGGCACAGTATAATTTGGCAACTAACTGATCTTTGATTACTAGCAGTGAATATGCCCAATGGCCTGTGAAGGGATGTAGATGAGGTGGGTTCGAGTTACTACAGAGAATTATTTCCAGGTGTCTGGTGAGATTTTCCCACATTTTCAGGGTTCAGTGATTGCCATATTTGGGGTCAGGAAGGAATTTCCCCCCAGGGAAGATTGGCAGAGACCCTGGGTTTTTTTTTTTTTTGCTTTCCTCTGCAGCATAGGGCACGGGTCACTTGCTGGTAGATTCTCTGTACTTGAAGTCTTCAAAACATTATTTGAAGACTTCAATAACTTAGTCATAGATTAGGAAGCTATTACAGGAGTGGGTGGGTGAGGTTCTGTGGACTGCAGTGTGCAGGAGGTCAGACTAGATGATCATAATGGTCCCTTTTGACCTTAAAGCCTATGAGTCTAATATACAGTAAATGGAAGCAGAGTACAATGCTCTGACTTCACTCATACTCAGATCTGCAGCCCATCCACTGTGTTAGGACGGAAAAAAAAATGGAAAATTAAATAAAAGCCCAGTAAAATTAAAGCACATATTCTCTGGCACATATTTGTCTAGAGTAGCCAATATGAAAAGAAAATCATCTATGACAGATAAGTAAATAATTTAGTGATAGTTGGACTGTTTCCATTTTTAAAGGGTAATTAATATAGGGAATAAACTGCAAAATGCATCAACAAAACATCTTATACAAAGAGTTTTGTGTAAGAATTAGATAAATATTTGGAAGAAAAAAATTACGTGAGGGAGAGGAAGCAACCACTAAGACAAAACAAAAGTGATAAACCAACAGCAGAGGAGTTTCTGGCCTTCTTCCATCCTAAATATTCTGTGTGCCAAAATGATCCCTAAGGCAAGCAATCGTTGCCCATTAACCTCTGTGATAAATGCAATGTTTTCTGAAGATCACAGCCCAATACTGTTTAGAAGTAAAAAGTTAAAGTTTTACCCTGTCATGTGATACATGTCTTACATGGTGGGTAAAGTCATGTAGCTTTTTATTCTACCCTACAAACACACACAACTCACTTTGACACACAGATCAAAGGCAAAGCAAAACTAAATCAATATCAATTAGTGCACAGTATTTTTCAGTTAAACAGCAAGTAAACAAAACAACAAATATTTAAACTCTTGTTTTCCCCTTATCCTGTGGTGTACATGAAGAAAGCTGCTTTGAAGGAAGGAGGAGGTATGCAAGTACAGTACTTTCATGAATTCAATTATTATTAGTTTCACAATATTTAATGCTTTACTTAAAGCCCAGTTGTGGGAGCAAGTGACTACTGGGAGTTACAGTGGACAAGAAGCTGACTATGAGACAACAGTGTGCCCTTGTTGCCAAGAAGGCAAATGGCATATTGGGCTGCATTAGTAGGAACATTGCCGGCAGATCAAGGCAAGTGATTATTCCCCTCTATTCGGCATTGGTGAAGTATCATTTGGAGTATTGTGTCCAGATTTGGGGCCCCCACTACCGGAAGGATGTGGACAAATTGAAGAGAGTCCAGTGGTTGGGCAACCACAAAGATTAGGGGGATGGAGCACATGACTTATGAGGAGGAAGTGGGCTTGTTTAGTCTGCAGAAGAGAGGAGTGAGGGGGGATTTGATAGCAGCCTTCAACTACCTGAAAGGGGGTTCCGAAAAGGATGGATCTAGGCTGTTCTCAGTGGTGGCAGATGACAGAACAAGGAGCACTGGTCTCAAGTTGGAATGGGGGAAGTCTAACTTGGATATTAGGAAATACTTTCTCACTGGGAGTGTGGTTTAGCACTGTAATGGGTTACCTAGGGAGGTGGTGGAATCTTTAGCCTTAGAGGTTTTTAAGACCCAGCTGGACAAAGCCCTGGCTGGGATGATTTAGTTGGGGTTGGTCCTGCTTCGAGCGGGAGATTGGACTTGATGAAATCCTGAGGTCCCTTCCAACCCTGATCTTCTATAATTCTATGATTACATGAGAATCTCAGCTTTCATTTTTAAAAAAAGGGTCTAGTCTTTGTGGTTGCGCCAAGCACCCCGAAGGCTCAAAGAACTCCATTTTTAATCTCTTGATTTTTAAGCCAAATTGTGATATTTTGGGGCCTGACTCATTATTTTTGAACATTTGGGGTTGGCAATATTGTAACTGAAATCATGCCATGGCAGATAAAGCATATTTGCTTTTGTTAGAGGACTACAGTGAATCACTTTAGGTACTGGTCTGTTTCAGTGATTTCATAACACTCTGAAATTTGAGAACAGTTCATCCTAGTTTATTAAGATTTCTTTTTGTTCTGAATGAGGCCAAAAAAATTATGGGACCAGATTTATAAAAGTTGTCCCCCTTCCACTAGCTTGTAAATAACTGTGGCACAGTTAATATCATTTGGATGTTTTAAGTTCTCAATTTGTGACCACAATAACTACACCCACAAAATCGCAGGTGCTGAAGGCCAGATTGAAATCACTTTCAAAGTCATGTCCATAACTTCGTTTTGTTACTTAAATCATTATCCTGGAATAATTTATTTGAAAATTAAAATGTCTTTCTGGTAACACCTGTATTATACAAAACCAACAATATTTAAACTACAGTTTAATACTGTACTTAACCAATGCCTAATTAATTTCCTTTTATATACTTTGTATATAAAAGCATTTTGTATTTATTTTGCCTGCAAAATTGCTATTGAATAGACATTCCATCATCTTCACTTTGCCTTTATTCATTTTATTTAGATTCCTATTTTACTTTGCCTATATTCTGTCAGCTGGTCTAGCCATCATCGGATGATCTTAATAAACTCCATGTGAAAACAAGCCTCACAGACTCTCTCTACTCATCTGCAGTGCTGCTTAAAACAAGGTTGTGCCAAAACTCCTAAGCCAGAATTTTTAATGAAATGTAAGTAGGTGACAGCGGAATAAGTAGCACTGTTTAACTGAGGTTATACTCTATTATTGCAGGAAATATCCAAGGAAGAAATTAAAATAGGTAAGAAACTGTGAGGAAACAAAGATTAACCATATCTCTTAAAAATGATTTTGAGGTGTGTGCTTATTTGCCCAGGTTTTCAATCATGAACAGTTTTACACATTATACCATAAAAATAGCAGTTTCTTCCAGTGTTATTTTGTTTATCTATTTGCTAGTTCTTTGGTATAACAGAAATAGTTTTACAAATAAATAATAATGGACAGTACAGAAGAAAGAGAAACAAGAATTTCAAGTGGTACATTTCTTCACGAACAATGCCAACTGAGATGAGTGATTATATGCTGAAATTAACAGCAAAGCACACATTGTATTTTCCATAGAGTCATTAAGAGTTCCCCCCAGGCTGGTGGCTAGATAATAAATGGCAAGCATGAATGGAATGAAGATGTAGAAGTCTGATCCCTTTAAAGGTAATGCAGAGTCACACAGCTCAGTGTTTCTGGGTATAAGGATCAACAAAGATTGGGGAGCTGGGTAGAGATCCTGTAGGAGAACAGGATAAGTGGACATGATAGCTCCCTGGCCACAGTTTAAGGTGAACTGTCTGGCCCCAGCAGTTGTTAGTATTAGGTACATGAGTCAAGTTCTCCTGACATCTTAAATCAACAATGTGGGTGCAGCTTTCCCGCCACTGCACAGAATTCCCGCCACAATCTTTTGTTCAGAACAAATGAAACTGATTGCATCTCTCAAGACTCTGAGGAAATAATCACTGAAAATCTTTAAAGACAACAGACCCACAGCAACTAATGCTAACAAATAACTTTGACTAGGCACGCACACACACGTACAAAGGAAGAAAAAAAGTAGCCCTGCAGCACAGTTGCAACCAACCAAACAGCTTATTTTTCCCTAAAAAAGAAATAGTACTTTTGAAATGTAGTGTTTCCTTCCTTTCTTTCTGAGCTGACACAGACAACCCAGAAGAAAATTAGTATCTCTGACTTCCTGGTTTTACTGGTGAATATTTTCTCTAGATTTTGGAAAAATGGGTGGAGCTCTGGCTCCCCATCCTCATGTATGTAACCTGCAAGATATCTGAATTCAGGAATTCATCTTTACCTTGCACCTGAATTACAATTTTCAGCTAAGTGAATCAAGAAGAGAGTTTATATTGCTGCCTTCTGTTTTACAGTACTGCCATCTTAATTTTTAAATCAGTACAGAAATGTTATAAATTGCCATATAGCAATAGTACTTGGCCATTTTCTCCCCCACCAATCTGAGAACTCCATGCCTCTGATCATTAAGGCAAGCAAAATAGAAAGATAACAAAAAAGTTGAAAGAATTTTCAACAAAGAACCTTTTAAAATTCAGGAGAAAAGCAGTGGAGGCTGGAAAACATACTATTCAATCTTCTATTACTGCAATCACGCTAACCTTGTGCAAAAGCCTTTTAAAGCCATGTTCTTCTTAATATCAGAAAGTGTAATAAACAAAACATTCATCATTGTAAATTTAATTCCCATTATAAAATGGAGAGAACATCAACTCAAGAGTAGCACACACAATTTACAACTAATATAAAATATGTGTGGGTTACAAAATAAACCCCAAGGCTCCACCCATGTTGCTCTCCCCCCCACTTCTTCTCGTAGGTAACCTATACTACAGTCCCCAAGTGAATACATTCACTAATAGCATAACCATTATGTGTCTCATGAGAAATGATGTTTTAATTGTATGGTTACACTGCGAATGAGGTTTAACAACCTTTGTATATTTTCATTCTCTTATTATTAGTTTCCCTCTTACGTTAAAAAGTTTAATTCAAGAAGTTATCTTTAAAATTATGGTTAGCTGTAGAAGTATTAAATTTCTAGTTTTTTAAATCATTCTTTCCAATTTATTTTCCCCAGGGCTCTAATGTAAATGTGACTTCAATTATTATTTACGCTATTAGCATTCAACTGTCATTTTTGTACTAAAAATATTATGTGAGATAGAATATTGCTTCTTACTCTCAAAAATAACATGGTTTATCAAGTTGATTTATCACCATTACCTACACAATTAAATTAATATGTGAAAAAACAGGTGGGCATATGTACACATACATGTATATATAATTGGCACATTTCCTTTTTATTAAAAATTACTATATTCACCAGAATTTTTATGTATAAACCATGTAAGGTATATATGACATGCCTACTGTTATTCTAAATGAATGGACATACACATGCAGTTAAATATTTAAATATATCAACATATATTTGGATATACATAATAAACGTGAGTATTATCTTCGAACTAAATGTAATCATAGAAATTATCATTTAAACAACTGCCAATATTTTAAAATCAATCTAAGATAGAAAATTATCATCCCATTCTAATATGGACTTAAAGCTCTGACCTTGGCAGTAGACAGAGCATGATGACAGCAAAGCAAGCTGAAACTTATTTGTAAAGAATAGGAGGACAATTGCTCTAACTATTAATTTGTTTTAAACTACTATCTAAATTATTATAACACTTCCTTTAAAAAGAATATTAAAAAGCTGAACTGCAGAAATGTTTAGCCACTGGTACTTAAAAGATACTGAACAAACACAAATCCCTAATGTAACAATGCTACAATTCCAGGCAGAACTCACTAGACCTTCCACGAGGGTGGGGCACTACTGGTGGAGGTGGAAGATATATTATTATTTATATTACTCTAACACCTACAAGTTCTAGTCATGGACTGTGCTAGGCACTGCAATAAACAGAACAAAAAGACCATAACTGCCCCCCAAAATCTAGCTTTCGTCTCCGAATTTATACTTTCAATTTCAATTTACAATTTAAATTGATACTTTGACTTTCAGGAAAATGTAATGTGAGTAGAAGTAACTTCCATAAAATCACAGTAATTCACAACCCTTGCATAACTGGATGGCTGTTACACACTGTCACAGAACTGAGCTATTACATAGGCTAAAGTAGTTTTTATTAATAAAAATCAGGGGACAACGGTCATCTGTGGAGGGTGTGGGAAGTTAACGTGAAAATGTTCTATGCTCTACCCACCCAAAAGATGTGGAACTTCAAGTTCCAGTGTCATTTAACCGTCAACAGCAGTCTCAGATTAAAGGACTATTTTATATTAGCATGTCAGCATATGTCCCCACATACCATGTGATAGGTGCATAAAAATAACAGGCTGTTAGGTGTAACAGTAATAATCTAGAACAGAGATGTGAATAGCAGCCGATACTCTTACTGTGCAGTTGCATGCCGTAACATAGCTGCAGTAGGCGTATGGGGAAGAGAAATGCAATTTCATTGGGGGGTGCAAGTCATACATGAAAGCCCCTTTTCACCTGCTCAAACAATACATGATCTTACTTTAAAAAGAGGACTTCTCAAAAACTGAACACCATGATAGCTCCTGAAACTAACAAGACAAAGCCCACATGGGCATTCATTGCTCTCTTACCAGGGCAAGAAGCATTTCTGCCCTCACTATAATTCTTCTCACATAATTATTGTGTGCACTACAGTGGCATAGTAGCACTAAGAAGCCCCAAAATCAGATTACAGTACCATTTCCTGATCTCCCTATAAACATACAGAAACAGTCCAAAGAGTTTACAATCTAAGTCAAGACAAAACTCTTTAAGTGGATATAACAAACAAACGGAAGGGTGGGGACCAAAGCATAAGGATAATAGTGAGATCATCAAATGGTTACAAAGACAAGCTATTAGAAAGAGTAATTAATTAACAACAAATACTTGTTTTATTATATTTCAATTTGCTAATCAAAATTAAATATCACAGAATCTATCGCTTAAAATATCATTGTTTATAAGCTTTAGCCCCAAAGAAAAATAAAGTGATATCTTTCAGGGCACTCTTATCTGTGAAGGGCTATTTTGAGGGGTGGGGATGACAGGGCATAAATATAAGCAGTGGTTTTTTAAAATTATACTTCTTGCTACTGGCACAACATGACAATTTTATTCAACACCCCTCCTTCAGTTGTAAAGAACCCCCAGTTTAATAAGCCATTGCAAACTAATAATCCATAAAAAGTTGGCTTTTAAGGTAACGTGTTCTATTATTCTTTGTTTTAAGAATTTAAAGAGCAAAAACATATCCTTCAAGTTAAATCACTTCTTTAACATCAGAAGATTGTCTGCATCATATTTATTTTCACAAACCTCATCATGTACATCTGCAGTTACTGTAAATGTGGTTGAACTGGTTACTCACTCACACTATCACAGACAGTAATTATTTCTTCATCTACCTACAGATTTAAATAGGAACAGATGGGCACGATGCAATTATGATGAATGTCGCCATTTAATACAGACAAGTTATAGCAAAACCTTTTTGTAACCATTTTATTTTAAAATACTAAAAAAAAAAGTCTGCCCGGTTTAATCTGTCAACTCCATAAAATGATGACTGAAGTAACAAATCCAGTATAGCTTCCAAACTCAACCCAACTTCTGTCATAGCAACGTAAGACTTTGACAAATGAGGGGTTTCTACCATTAACTTGTGTTTTTCTGAATACATTTCCTATGCAGAGCCAAACCAGAGGGAGACCAGAATCACACCTTACAAGCAATGGAACTATTCTGAACAGCACTACAAAAGTAAATTAGAGTGTACATTTGTGACAGCTGCCACCTTGGCTTACAGAATAGGGAATGATCTATGGTCCTATAGAGCTGAAAGCCCAAGTCCGTACAGCTTCAGCTAAAGAGCCAGACCCTAGCTGAAAGATGTAAAATGCCTAAATCCCATATCCCTTGTGTATCTCTCACACACAGGGGGACACAACCATACTGGCAACACAATCAAATGCTCAAAACCTAGTTTTACAAAAGTTCTTGCCCACCTAGCTATCTTTAGTTCCTTTCCAAGACCTGACTGAAGTACGTTTCAACAATCTGAAGAGGAGGAGAGAAAAAAGGATCAGAGTGGCTATACAGAGGTAATCTATTTGAAAAAACTGCAGCTACTTGTAAATAACTTTTTAACTCATGAAATTTCCTCTGTAGATGTCAATTTCAGGAGATAAGCAAGCAGTAGCCATCGCCAAGAGGACAGCAATTATTTAAAATTATTTTAAAAAATTGTTTAAAATTAAAAAATAATTAAAAATCTTCTTTTAAAAAAATTAAATCTGTAAGAGCTGTTCCAGTCTACCAGATCAATCATCTTTAAACTTTGTAGGATCTACTTGATATAATCCAGAGCGCAGGTGGTTTTGGTGTTAAAACCCTATTGAGATAAATGGAGCAGTTCACATCCCTCAGAGCTATTGTTTCAGGCTCTTTGGGGACTCAGGCAGACATGCATTATTTATTCACAGTTCATTTTCGAGATTTTCTTCACAACCTAGAAACTCTTTTAAAAAATGAAAGTAGACATTCTGGTGTAATCAGGAGTTGGTCTATTAGGCATAGGCCTTCAGTGCCTCTCTCTAAATCTGGTCCTGTCTGTAACCACTCAGCGGAATGACACTATTAGCCTTGGATAAGGCTTTGCAGCAGTTTCTGCAATAAAAGGAAACCACAAACAATCATCATGGACTGAAGAACTAAATTAGAGAAGTCATATTTCCTGGTTCATGCATTGTAACAATGTCTGATTTATACAACCTTGATACCCCGCAAATGCATTCCTTTAACTCTTAGTATACTGACATTTTCTGAGAACTGATCTACACTACAGATTCAGGTCGATGGAAGCCACCTCACGTTGACCTAATAATGTGTGCATCTACACTACCAGGTCCCTTTCACCAACCTAACTAACATGTAACTTCTACTTAATTAACTCCACCTCTGCAAGAGGAGTAGTGCTTAATTCAATGTTGATGGGTCAACAGAGAGGCAGTGTAGACAGTGTTGTGTAAGTCAACTGAGTTGGCCTCCTCAAGGTGTCCCATGAAGATCTGGAGATAGTTTTCAACTCCACTACCCTGGAGCCAAATACACAGGAAACACCCCCTCCCCTGTTGAAGCCCTGGGAACTTTTACATTCTCATTTCCTCTTTGATCAGTGTGGAGAGCTCACCAGCCCATCTGATTATGGTGACTGAATGCGCCAACTACGCTGCAGCCTGGAGTAGACAGGAGGTGGTGGATCTTTCTGGTCTGTAGGGAGAAGAGTCCGTGTAGGCACAGCTCCGAACCAGCCGAGGAAATGTAGATATCTTTGAAAAGATTGTGCGGGGCATGGTGGAGGAGGTGTACACCAGGGACATGCAGCAGTGCCATGTGAAAATCAAAGAACTTCAGCAGGCGTGCCAGAAGACAAAGGAGGCAAACAGTCATTCTGGTTCTGCCCCACAGACATGCCTCTTCTACAATGAGCTGCATGTCATTTTTGGCAGTGACCCAACCACTAACCTCAAACACACCTCCCGAGATTCTGAGTTCAGGGCCACCTCAGGCAACAACAATAAGGATAGCGTGGAGGAGCATGGGTGAAAGGTGAGCAGCAGCCAGGAATTATTTTTTAACACTGGAGCAGTCCAGCCAGTCGCAGGACAGAGTGGTGGCCGAGTATAATGCTGGGAAAGGCACCTCTGGTGGGCATGCAATTCCTGTCAAACTGTAGGGGGTACATGCTGTTATGTTTTATGTTTAATATTAAGAAAAAGTGAGGTGCAGTGGGTATCTGCCTCCTACTGGCCAGTCCAGCTATGCAGATGGTGCCCCCTGGAAAAGACTGTTTATGTGCACTGGGATGACCTGGGAATCCTCCATGGAGGTCTTTAGGAAACTGTCGTGAAGGTACTCTGTAATCCTTTGCAGAAGGTTTCTGAAGAGGGCTGCCTTCTTTCACCCTGGTAGGACATTTTCCCACACCATTCCAATCTTAACTCTACTGGCATCGTTGCAGTACACAGCATAGTAGCATAAGGACCAGGTCTGTACTCAGATGCTTGCAGCCTCTGCTCCCTTGCCACCTCTGTTACCCTCAGGAGACTGATATCACATAAGGTCCCCAAGGGGAGATGGTGGAAGTTTTCATTATAAGTGCTCGTACTGCAAAATATAGAACATGTGATCCCCACCTATGGCAATTTCCAGGCCCCTCAGTCATGGCTTCCCTGACGTGCCAATGGTTTGGTTGTCAGTGACTGGCAGTGGCCTCAGAATCTGCGAACCCAGGGCGACTATTACCAGTAGCATTACGGGAAAGCAGGGGAAGGAGTCTCTTGTGGCTGCAAAACCCTATCCAACGTGCCTCGGACAAAGACCACAATTTGGGAGGCTTAACGTTGGTCTTATGTCTCAAAGCAACGCCCATGTTGCTAAGGGGAGGAGGAATTGTTCACCAGCCCACCTGTGCCCCTGACACAGGTTTCCCACAAGCTGCAGCATAAGTCATGCCACCTATGCTGCTGGGCCATGCTCACCATGGCTGGAATAGTAAACCGCTTCACTGAATAACTACAGATTCTGTTTATGTTTTGGCTTGCACCTGAGTGTAATAAGAGGAGTGATTTTTAAAGAGCAACCTTGTACAAGACCCAGGGCATGCACTGATAATGGTTGCCTTGTGCTGTACAAGACTTACAGGAGAAAGCGTAGCCATCAGCGCATCCTCCACACCCATGGAGAGGCTTTCATGGATTAGAAGGCAGAAAAAGAGACCTTGTGATGATAAGTTCAACAAGATAATGTACACCTCTGGGACAGCCGACATGGAGCTAAGGGCCTGAAGGGTTTCATTGTCTGAAAACCTGGACATGGACCTGGAGAGCAGTTCAGGAGTGTGAGCGCGCCATGCAGGATGAGCAGCTGTGGATTATTAACAGTGGGGGCGAGTACTAAGAACAAAAGGTGGCCATGGGGAGACTTTTGAATGACAAGACATGTGTGCTTGCAAAGACAAGCTGCATTTGTTTCTCCCCTCCCAATTTTATCACAGCGTTTGCCCAAGATTACATTATTTTTCTGTTCTTTCACTGTCTTTGGTTTTGTGCAATAAAAGTCAAGGTTTCGAGAAAGAAGCACTTTTTATTTATTCCAAGCATGGACATTTGGGGGGCAGAAGTCGAAGTGCAGTGAAACTGATGCAATGGAGGGGATGGTATTGGAAGGCACAACACAGATAAGAGGTACACGTTACTGCTAAAATGGGTTTTCAAAGCCTCCGGGAGGTTTCAAAGCTCCTCACTGGGCTCTTATTGTCCTGGAATCTGGCTGCTCAAAATTAGCTTCCAGCCTATCTGCCTCCACGCCCCACCCCTGTGGAAACGTCTCTCACTTTGCCTCACAGATATTATAGACCACACAACAGGCAGCGACAGCAATAGGGATATTGCTTTCACTGAGGTCTGACCTACTAAGCACCCTGCCCCAGCAACCCTTTAAACATGCAAAGGCACATTCCATCATTCTGCACTTGGTCAGCCTACTGCTGGCCGGTGTATGACTTCATGGGCCATGGAAGCAAGGGGTATGCTGGGTCTCCCAGGTTCACTACTGACATTTCAACATCATCACTGGCTATTTTGCGATCTGGAAAGAAAGTACCTGATTGCAGCTTTCTGAACAGACCTGTGTTCCTAAAACTATGTGTCATGCATGTTTCCTGACCATCCCAAGTTGATGTCCGTGAAATGGCCTGTGATCCATCAGTGCTTGCAACACCATTGAAAAATATCTCTTTCAGTTTATGTTCTCTTTGGCAAGGTGGTCTGGTGCCAAGATAGGGATATTCATGCCATCACTTCACCACAGTTAAGGGACCCCATCGCAGCAACAACAACCACTATGTCCTTAATGTTGCTCCGATTCACTATCCTTCTTAGCAGAAGTCAAATAATAGCCCTGGATCACAATAGCTCTCACAGTAGATTTATGACTCAAAATTGATTCCCCATTGACTGGTAGCAATCTAGAATTGCCAGCTTCCATAGAGTGATCACCACGCACTTCTCCACTGTCAGAGCAACCCTCATTTTTGTGTTGCTGTACGTCAAGACTGAAGAAAGCGCTGCCCAAAGTTTCTGGAAAGTGGCTTTCCACATCTGAAAGTTCTGCATCCTCTGCTCAAGCTTGGCTTGTTTAGCCTGGCCAAAAGAAGGCTCCGGGGGG